>OY482674.1:124903096-125550877 GCA_960531455.1 Urophora cardui
GGACAACAGTATAACGGTATAACAGTATAACAGCATAACAGTAAACCAATATACTCGTAACAGTATAAAAATGTAACATTACCAGGGTGCAACTCTACATGTCAAAGTGTAACAGTATACATAATTTGATTTTTTTTTTAAACTGACGTAAGTTCGATGTTTTTGTGCTAGTCGAAACGTGGTTAACTAGCGACTTTTTTGATGCAGAGCTTTTCGATTCTAAGAGCCTGTGCACAATTGGCTTTGTCTGCTCCAACTTTGATAGAACAAACCTTAAAGCAAAGCGAAATTCCAGATGCTTGCTACAATTAACACTTTGACAATTTCCACTTCACTTCTTTGCTTTAATTTATAAACCTGATTTTTGGTAAAATATTTGGGGAATTTGCTTTTTTCTGCTTATTCGAACGTTATTTTTTACTTTTCTCTGTTCACTTCTCACGAAATTGCGCGAAATCGCTAAAATACGTGTAGATGTACAAACATACACACACACACACAAGGGGAGATGTTTGTCAAAGTGTAAAAAAGTTGAAACATGGCTAACTTTATACCTTGCTTACCTCGCTTCACCTCAATTGTGAACATATCCCTTTGAAAAGCACATGCTGAACGAAACTGTCAAAGCAAAACTCTGAAGCAAAGCGAGGTAGAAGTCAATTGTGCACGGGCTCTAATATTTTTCAAATTTATCGTAAAGATAGAGATGCGCTAAAAACTGGCTGTAGTAGGGGTGGGGTGTCTTAATTGCGGTAAAACGTGTATTTAGATCGGCAGTCGTTGCTCTTAGTAATGCCGATTCGCTGTTAGATCAACTGTGTGTCCGCATTTTCGGTACCTTTGGTAGCCTGTTTATCTGCGTCTCATACATTCCGCCAAATAGTTCTGACCACTTATATTCACTCCATACCAATAACTTTTTACATATATATGAAAATCATGAAGATGACCATTTTTGCATACTTGGTGATTTTAATTTAAACAAGATCGTATGGTCTGACCTGCTTAGGAATGGTGTCTTAACTGCCTCTAATGCAAGTCCTGCACATGAGATCCATGTCTTTGATAGTCTTTCCAGCATTAATCTAACCCAAATTAATTATATTCCCAACACGCTTGGTAATTTTCTTGATCTTTTATTTATAGATGAGAATCTGATCTTTCACTAACAAGAATGTAATTTCCCTATCTGCAAGTCTGATATGCACCATGTGCCGCTCTTTTTATCCCTTCAGTTTTGTACATTTCCTGTAATCCGCACAATGGATTCCCAGTCCTTGAACTTCAGAAATGCCGATTATAAGTCTTTAAATGCAATTCTCAGGAGAGCCAAACTATTTTTTTTTTTGTTAAAGGCATGGAGAAAAGCCACGTATAATAGTCAGTCAAAAGAGACATTGATGGTAAGATTTTTTGGTAGTCGATTTCGAAAAATTTTGAGTTATGTCACTTTATGATTTAGCGTGGTGCGATATCTTCATATTTTTAGCCTTCAAGTCACTTAAACCCATTAAATATGCACAAATGTATGTATGTATGTACAAACAGTTGCAAAGCACTTATTTCGAAAAAAAAAATATATATATGAACAAATTGTGGAAAATGTTATTGTCAAGGCCAATCTGCCATATGCCGTCGTCGTCGTCGTCATCGTCGTCGTCATCGTCGTTGTCTTCGTTTGTTACGCCGTTGTCTGCGACGTTTAAAGTGTTGCCACTCAAAAAATGTGAACGAGGCTAAGGTTAAGGAGAAAAGTAGTAAGACTTGATTGCCAACAAGCAGATACACAGAGACACAGATAAACACAGCCAAACAGACACACATGCATGCCAAAAAAACAGAAAGAAATAAAACTATTCTCAAGTAAAACTAAAAAAAAGCAGCCAACAAAAATAGCAATAAAAAAATGAAAGTGCGCCATCATTAGCAAACAAAGCAAGAGACGAGTTAAAAAGGCGCATACCGCGTACCAAGTGTTGAGCAGTGTGAAGCAAAAAAGAGGAAGCATCACAGTCCTTGTCATTGTCATAGACAGCACTTAAGCGAGAATATGTGAATATGTCAGAGAGAGCGTGTCGTGACATGAATGTATGCATACAGTATATAAAATTATAAATTGACTACATACATGCATACATGCATAAACTTGTTTATACACGTTGCTTATAATGTCATGTGATTTTTTTAAACTTTGGCCTGCTTTTTTCTACTTTTTTGTTTATGTCTTTGCTTTGCCTGTCTAATTTTATATGCATCGGCAAATTTGCCCTTAGGCAATAACTGCACATACAAGTAGCAACAGCAACAAAGACAAGTAATGAAGCCTAAGTTCGAGTGGAATCGAACACTAGATACTCAGCTGTATGCTTTCATTGTTTGTTTGCGTTTGATGGAAACACGGTGTAGGTACTTTATATAAAGCAAGTGCTGCATAAAGTGGGCGTAGCCGCGCCCATTTTCAAAATTTTTATCAGTCATCCAACTAAGCATATGAATATTATTCTTTGTGCAAAATTTCATTCCTTTATGACTTCTAGTTACAAAGATGTCACGTTACAAATTCCCAAAGGGTGTTCCAGAAATATCTGTTAAAAAGTAGGCGTGGTCATAAACCGGTTTCAATAAATTTTTGCGTGTGTATTAACACAAGTTATAAAAGTGTATAAACCAAGTTTCATCATAATATCTCAATTATTTGTCGAGTTAAAGGCTAAGAAATCTCATATATTCCTTTGTCTAAAAAGAGGCGGTGCCACGCCCATTTTCCAAAATATTTCTATTTTTTCTTTCCGGTCTATTGTGGAACTCTTGCCACAAAATTTCAATGAATTATCTTTATATTTGACAAAGATATCGCTTAAAATGTTTTTATTAGGCCACTTTATAATACCCATATATAAAAGTGGGCGTGGTCGTCAACCGATTTCGATAAAATTTTGAACATGTATTACCACAAGTAATAAAAGTGTACACACCAAGTTTCGTCATTATATATCGATTATTTTTCGAGTTATGGGCTCAGAAATCTCGTATATTCCAGCTTCTAAAAAGAGGCGGTGCCACGCCCATTTTCCAAAATTTTTGTGTTTTTCGTTGTATGTCCGGTGGACTCCTGGCATAAAATTTCAATGATATATCTTTATATTTGACAGAGATATCGCTTAAAATGTTTTTACTAGGTCACTTTATAATACCCATATATAAAAGTGGGCGTGGCCGTCAACCGATTTTGACAATTTTTCGTCCAAACATTTGCTTAAGTAAGTATATCACGCGTAATAAATTTTATCGATATATCTTCAACAGTTTCTCAGTTATGACTCATAAAGCTTTCAATGTTTGCTCCTTAATAAGTGGGCGTGGCACCGCCCAGTTTCCAAAATTCCATCAAATTTCTTCTTAGGGGCCTGAGCTCAACACGTGGGTAAAATTTTATCACTCTAGCTATATTAGTGGCTGAGATACCAAATTTCCGATTTTTTCTATATAGGAAAAGTGGGCGTGGTCATGGTCCGATTTCGCCCATTTTCAATACCAACCGTCCCAACTTGCATTTCAAATTTCATCAAAATATCTCAATTTTTGCGCGAGTTATCGTGCGTACAGACGGACAGACGGACAGACGGACGGACGGACAGACGGACGGACGGACATGGCTCAATCGATTTCTCTTTTCACCCTGATCATTTTGATATATATAAGTCTATATCTATCTCGATTATTTCATTCTGTTACAATCCACCGTTATGTGATTAAAACTATAATACTCTGTGTACTAGTACAGCTGAGTATAAAAATCGATGATGAATATGACAAGCATGAAATGCAAGGATAGGCAGGGTGTAAAGGGCAATAGGTAAGGGGCAAACGTACAATTACTGTCATATGGAATTTATGAAAAAGCATTGCAAAGGTTTGTTGTGTTTGAGTGGGAAATTTAATATTAACTTGTTATATTGTTTTTCAACATCAACTCATCTAAAAAAAAAGAATTTAATCTAAGTTTTTTTGTTTTTTTTTTTTCAGGGTAGGCAGAAACTCAGAGTATGAGTGAGTGAGTGAGGAATCTCTTGCTCTCGGCGTGATGATGAGTGGCAGTTTGCGTTTCTTATTTATATAGAACGCAGAGTGAGAGTTTTGTTTGTTTCTTCACTCATTATGAATGAGTGATGTAGCAATGAGTCGCATACGCTGTGTGTGAGGTGAGCTGCCGTGGGTTTCCTCTTCTCTCGGTGTAATGCGTGTGAGTGAGTGATGACGCTGCGCAGAACACCAGTCAATAATGCATACATTAGAATACGTGAAGCTGGATCCCCCCGCCCCCCCCTCCCCACATCTCAACGTATCGAAAATTCAATATACAAAAATGAATGCTAGATTTATGTGCTAATTTCCTCCAACAACAATTTTTTTTTTATTTAAATAAAAAATTGTTTTTTAATTTCAAATTTAGGGTAAATTTATATAAAATTTAATAAGCAAAAATGAACGCCATGACAAAGAACTTTCATTTACAAAAATATATATTTTTTTTTTGAATTCTTAGGACTTCTTTTAGATTTCACGTTTATTGAAAAATCCCTCTCGCCATTCAATGATCTAAAATTCAATACGCAAAAATGAATGCTACATTTGTATGCTAATTTCGTCAAACAACCAAATAAATTTTTTTTCAATTTAAAAAAAATTTAATTTCAAATTTGTGGTAAATTTATAAAAAAATTTAATATGCCTAAATGAACGCCATGATAACAAACTGTCATTTACGAAAAATAATTTTTTTTTTGGAATTTTTAAGACTTTTTTTAAATTTCACGTCTTTTGAGAAATCCCCCCCCCCCCCCCCCCCCCCCTCCCTTCAATGGATCTAAAATTCAATAACCAAAAATGAATGCTAGATTTATGTGCTAATTTCGTCCCACAACCAAATTTTTTTTTTAGTTTAAAAAAAAAATTTTAATTTCAAATTTGGAGTAAATTTATAAAAAAAATTAATATGCCTAAATGAACGCCATGATAACGAACTGTCATTTACAAAAAAGAATTTTTTTGTTTTTTTTTTTTTTTAATTTTAAGACTTTTTTTAATTTCTTCATACTACACACTACAGATGTTTGGCTGCCTCATCGCCAATAACAAAAAATCTTAGACAAACAATCTTTTAAAAACAAAAATCCAAAGACAAGAAAAATAATTATTTTTGTCTGAGAGAAAACCTTATTTCTTGATTTTTTCTGTTATTCACTGATATTTATTTTCAACAGAAAAATTTGAGCAAGAAATAAAAAAAATATATACATACATATGTATCTACATGTTTTTTTTAAAAGCAACCAATACAAAAATTTGAATTTTTCACTTTCCGAAAGTAATTTCTTGCCTCGTCTGGCTGTGCCCATACATTCAATGAAAATTTTTCAAATAAGTGTTTTTTATATTTTTTATTTTTTAGAAACTAGAAAAAAACTTTTTAAGCATGGATGTAACTACAGCTGTTTCACCTTAGATCCCTCTAAGACTCATCAGGTTAGTTTTGCTTCTGCCAAGACTCGAACTTGCGCACCTTGCAGTACAATAACTACAGTTCTAACCGCTGAGCTATTGCCTGCCTTCGACATCTGATAGAAAATTTGTTGCTAGTTTTTTATATTTCTCAACATGTGAGATTTATTTTGAAAAATAAAATATTTTTGTTACAGAAAGACCAAAAAATCTAATTTTAATTTTTTTTTATTTTTTTTGTTGAGACCGAAATTTTTTTTCTGTTTTTAGTTTTTTGTCTCTGAAAAACAAAAATATTTTAAATGTTAACAATTAAATTCAATCTCTGATTTAAGTACCTTGCTGAATTTTCATATATGTAAATTGGTTTTTTTTTTCAAAACCGTTCTATTAGTTTCAGCTGTATTGTATGTAAACAAATTATGTATACGCAGTGTAAACGCGTTTCAAAAATGTAAGTAAGTTGTTTTTTTAGTTTTTTTCAAACTGTTATCTTATTTTTTTTTTTTTTTTGATTACCTAAGACGGCTGTACATAAGATATTTATGCCTTTAATTAAATTTCCAAGGTCTTAGCATCAAAGGCTGAATAACTTTTTTCGTATTAGCCTAAGCGTTATATCTTTCTCCCCTTTCCCCCTTCCAACATATAAACTTTGTGCTCTAGTAAGACGTGTAGGTACTTCCGCAAAGCAGTTATTCCAAAAATAGTCCTTTTAGCATTGATAATCTAATACACGCACACATCTACACTAATAAGCAACATTTGCTGCCGCCATCTAAAAACTAATCAACTCTACAACCTGCGGCTCTTAATTTACACTCACTCAATTTAATTCATACAAACTAAAATGTCTTTGGCTAAAAATTAACTTTTGTGTTCGTCTTTGCCTTTGTCCTTGTTGCTTGTGCTTGCCTCCAACTACTATTTATTTATTCTATTATCTGTTGGCCTGCTTAGCAGCTTTTATTATTAGCAATTTCTTGGCACGGCGTTTGTCCACTCTTCTCCCTTTTCTTTTCCTTTCCATGGTATTAGTAGAGAATGGAATAGCATCAGCAAGCAGTGAACAGCCGTGAACAGCTGGCATGCTACTTAGTTAGTTAATAAAAGTGACAACCAAGCGTTGTTTTTGTTGTGCTTTTGCTTTCATCGCATTCAAATAAATATTCAATTTACTATTCGCATTTTTAATTCCGCCACTTTTTACAATTTTTTATATACATTCCATCTGCTTGTATTTTCTTGCGTTATTTTCTCAGTTATTGCACACATACAAATAAATTGCAAAATATAAAATGCAAATGTTTTCTTTTCATAACTTTGCTTAAGTTTTGCTTTTGCTTTTGTTTTCTCTTTCTATTTTTGTAGTTGAAAGTTGTTCAATTTAACAAATATCTTGCTGTACACACGCTCCTTTTGCCCTCTCGCGCATATATTTATCTCTAGCTGCACGTCCTTTTGCTCCTTTGATTCAAGCTCGCTTTTATCTCTATGTAATTTGTGCTGTTCGTTTTTCTCTTTTTCATAATTTTCCATGTTTTTTTTTAATTGAAATTGTATTCACGCGGGTGCACTGAAACTTTGCTTGTTTTAAATAAGTTTTTCAATTAAAGATTTGTTGGACAATGAATATATATACATATGTATGTATATATTTACATGCATAAATGTATGCCAGAGGGATGCGCAGTTACATCGTGTAAAAAGTATTATGTTGCTGGTTATCTGTTGAGTATATTCCTTGCTCATATTTGTGCTTTACAAAGGCAGCATTTTCAGTATAGTTTAACAGGATTAGAAGGAGAATCAGAGCAAGAGTCAGAGTGAGAATAAGAGATCGAGGTCAGAGCTAGAGTCAAAGATAAAGTGCAATTCAGAGGCAGACTCAAAGTCATAGTCATAGTCATAGTCATAGTCATAGTCATAGTCATAGTCATAGCCATAGTCATAGTCATAGTCATAGTCATAGTCATAGTCATAGCCATAGTCATAGTCATAGTCATAGTCATAGTCATAGTCATAGTCATAGTCATAGTCATAGTCATAGTCATAGTCATAGTCATAGTCATAGTCATAGTCATAGTCATAGTCATAGTCATAGTCATAGTCATAGTCATAGTCATAGTCATAGTCATAGTCATAGTCATAGTCATAGTCATAGTCACAGTCACAGTCACAGTCATAGTCATAGTCATAGTCATAGTCATAGTCATAGTCATAGTCATAGTCATAGTCATAGTCATAGTCATAGTCATAGTCATAGTCATAGTCATAGTCATAGTCATAGTCATAGTCATAGTCATAGTCATAGTCATAGTCATAGTCATAGTCATAGTCATAGTCATAGTCATAGTCATAGTCATAGTCATAGTCATAGTCATAGTCATAGTCATAGTCATAGTCATAGTCATAGTCATAGTCATAGTCATAGTCATAGTCATAGTCATAGTCATTGTCATAGTCATAGTCATAGTCATAGTCATAGTCATAGTCATAGTCATAGTCATAGTCCTAGTTAGTTACAGTCACAGTCAAAAGCAAAGACAAAACTAAATTCAAAGTAAAGGTGAGTCACACTCAGAAAATAGGACAGTGTAGGGGTCGGATTAGGCATCAAATCAATGCAACTCAATCCTTTCAACATAATTTTAAGATTCGTTGTTGTCCTGTGTAGTGGCTATTGCTCCCCTCTGCAGATCCCTTTCTGAACTGTCTCTAATACGGGGAGTTCTCTGATAGTTTAAACCTTAAAATCATTTTTTTGTACTTTTCTTCAATTTTGCGTTATATTAATCATTATAACTCACTAAAAGCTTTAAAGCAGGACATTTTATTACACTATTTTTAAATTTCCCCTTTTTGGGAAATTTTGCAAATTAGTAAAAATGTGTGAAATTTACTCTTTTCACTGAGTAAAGCTTGAGGAAAACGATTTTAACTAATTAAAAACAATCCCTTTTTGGGAAATTTTAATTCGATGTAATTTTTTCAATTTCGAGACTAAAACTCGTTTAGCCTTTTCAGCAAAATCTTTAGTTGATTTTAGAAAAATTTCCCTGCTTTATGTGAAATTTACCGGTTTGACTGAGTAAAGCTTGAGAGAAACGATTTTAAATAATTTAAAAAAATTCCTTTATGGAAAATTTCAAATTTGGTTTTTTTTTATTCCTGCTACTATGACACGTTTAGCGGTTTAGGCAAATAAGTTTAATTGATTTCAGAAAAATTTCCCTTTTTAGGAAATTTTTTAAATTGTGTGTGAAATTTAGCAGTTTGACTCAATAAAGCTTGAAGGAAATGATTTTATCTAATTTAAGAAAATCACTTTTGGGAAATTTTAATTTATGGTATTTTTTACTTTTGCCACCAAAATTTTTTTTTTTAATTTTGCCACTTGTTTAGACGTTTAGGCAAATAATATAAAATTATAATAAAATTATAATTTTTGTGGTTTATAAAAAAGTTTCCCATTTTAAGAAATATTTAAAATTATGTACATAGTATATATGTGTGACATTTAGCATTTTGGATCAGTAAACCTTGAAGGAAATGACTTTATATGATTTTAAGAAATTTCCTTTTTGGGAAATTTTTAATTTGGAGTAATTTTTTTTTTTGTTTAATTTCGTAACTAAAACTTGTTTAGAGGCTTAAGCAAATAATTTTAGTTGCTTTTAAAAAAATTTATATAAGTGGGAAATTTTTCAAATTCGTATAATTGTGTACAACATAGATGCTCATGCCTATGCCCTTGAATCACATTTGTTTTTGTTTTTTCCTCAGACATAGGCACAGATACAAATTCGCCCTTTGAATATAAAAATAAAATTGTCTTCCCCTGCCATATGCCCTCAGGTATAAAAAATTTCAAATGAATGTGATTGAGTTTCATATGGGAAGTGCGAAGCTACGTCAGCTTCGCCCTTCCCATATGAAATTGAAAATTACACTAATAGGCAGTTTCACGAAAAAATTTAAGTGAAAATTTAATTTTTTCCCTGTCAGATTTCATATAAAATTCAAGTAAAAAAAATTAAATTAAACTTAAATTCTTTCGTGAAACTGGCTGTAACAAATTGAAAATAAAATTTTTTTGAAAAAATTGAATTCTTGAATTGAAAAGCGACGTAACTCAAAACCCAAATAAATATAAAATCAATGGAAGAAATGCAAGAAAACCTTTTTCTTTACAAACGAAGCTTTGAAGTAAAACCTTGGGTAAGGAAGAAGACTTTTGCTGGGAGGAGACTAACATTTAGCAGTCCCTAAATACGTTATTCATGGATTCAAAAAACTTTGAGTTGTGCAATTTTTTGATTTAGGGTGCGATTTGTAGGCAAACGAAAAAACTGAACAAAATTTCTAGTTAATATTGAAAAATGTGTGGCAAAATTGTATTTCAAATTATTTGAAGAAAAATAAAAGTAGATTTTAATAAGAAAAATAGGAATTAGAGCTTTTTTGCTGAAATATTATTGCGAGTCACAGTCTATGCTAATTAATTATAGGTACGTATATAAATTAATAACTACGGTAAGTTACATATATGACAGAAATAAAATATGACAAGTATACACTCATAAGAAATGAAATTTTAAAATACTTATCCATGTTCGGAAGCACTTATATTTGCGAAAAAGCCTTTTCTAACCTTAAGTTAATCAATACAAACCAAAGAAACGTTTTATCACAAAAGCATTTGGAAGCAATTCCACCTCTGATTCGACAATAAATATTGACAATTTATTAATCAGCCTTGAATAAACTTATCACTTATTGTTATTATGTAATATGTAGATACATTTTTTTTTATATGTGCGAGTTCATATCTTAATTTAATATAAATAAAGTATGTTGTAAATATTGTACATATGTATGTATTTATGTTGTATGTAAAATTTTCCAATCGTACAAAAAAAATTTACTTGTAGTTTGTAACTTTTTTTTTGAATCTAACACAAACTTTTTCTGAGTGCACTAATAAATTTGTGTAGATGTATTGGAGTTTCCCCATTCAATACGAGAGCGTTGAGCACCCTTGGTGTAAAAATTACTTTTTTAACTCAGAAAAACTTGAGGGAATGGTATTATTGTGAATTTTGGCTGACCAACTTATATATAATTTGAGCATATAATGGGCTTTTTTGGTCAAGGAAGTTGCAAGTGCGAAGTCACATAAAAATGTAGTTACATCCACTGATTACCCAACGTTTCGCCAAACACCTTGGCATCCTCAGGGGCGTAAACTTTATTGACAAACATAATAAAACAAACATTATATTATAAGTACACATTTTTAAATATACAGATACATATATACATTATAACATTTAAAACCATCACAGTAAAAACAGAAATCACTTATATTTCAATGGATAAAATAAAAATTATTGCACTGTGTATACATACATATACATAGATACCTTACTTAACAGGTAACTTTGTCAAACTAAAATATAAATAACTATAAACAAAATAAATAGGTAGCAGCAATGTCTTCGGTGTCTTCTTTTTTGTTAACCGTCCGTTCTCTATTTTTTAGTATATGTAAACTTTCTAATATGTATCTAGTTTTCTCTCTCTTCTCATTGTCTATTATCTTTAGCCGTGTTTCACATACGGTGCTCCTAACCCAGATAAAAATTTTTGCATGTAAATGCAACAACAACGATTTCAGCTCGATTAAACCAGATAAATTGCTGGTTCAATTTATGATCCGCCCTGTTCGATTTCTTTTTTCAGTGTTGATTTGGCAGCACAGTGCTTTTTTGATTTGGCAGAACTGAAAAGTGACATTTTGTATGTATACATATATATACATATACCCTGCAGTAAATTTGTTTCACTGCTAAATAATCATTGATGATTCTTTGTTGAATATTCATCACTATCGTTTTGCGTTGGTGCAAGCGAGCAAGCTATATTGAAAAAACCAAACGAAATACCAACAAAATACCATCTAGGCGGTTAAAAACCAACGAGCCAGCTTGTATTTCGGTAGGTTTTTTGACATTCGGCAGGTTTTCTGACAAATTTTTCAACAACAACTAAAATTATATTTAAAATAAAAAATATATGGAAATACAAATTTTAAATTTGCCTCTTGTAAGCTTCTGCTTTGGCCGTAAGGGGAAAGAAGTCCGGAAGAAAAAATATACTGCGCACTGGCTTCTCCTTATAACATGGAATACATAGCTATCCCGCCATTTGAGTTTCATAATTTATTTCAGTAATTTAAATTCAAATTTCCAAAAAAATAATTTTTGAAATAACTATTATTTTCATTTAGTTTGAAGTGTAATGTCAATCAAATTGTTTTTGAGGGAGTATTTATCTCTTTTCAACGTACAGAAGAATTGTTTTTGTATTTTGACTTTCGGTGGGTTTTCCAAACCAAAAATACCAGAGAAAAAACGTAGTGTCATATAGGCATAAGGAAAGCAAACCATTTATTTGAAAAAATTCAGCAGCCTTTATATGAAAGTATTCACTGATGCCTCCTCAGATGAATTCCATCAGTGATTCATAAAGGATTCATTTCAGATTTTTATTTATGTATATACACAAGCAGCTGTCGGCCATATTTTTCATTCAGACGCCGTGAAAAAACAAAACAAATTATGGAAGCAACACATAAAATATGAGTATAAAGGTCATATAATTAAATTATATATAAATTTGCCTCAAATAATTCTTGATCCATGATTTTTTATTTTGTTTTCTTTTACTTTCTCAAATCACAAATGGTTTGTTGATATTTCTTCTTCTTTTTACTTCTTTTCAAGTGCAGCCAAATTTCATTATGATCCGGATTGTTTCAGTAAAAAATTATCTTGACCCAGACCCAGATGTAATAACTGAAATGCGCCTTTTGTATTATCTATATCAGCTGTGTGGCCGTGTGTAAATATGTGATGAGCTAGGGCAGTATTAGTCTTGTGTTTTCTTATGTCCGCGTCATGCTCCGCTAGGCGTACACCCAGTGGTCTTTCAGTAGTGCCTATGTATATTTTATCGCAAAGTGATTCCGATGTACCTTTACATGGTACTTCGTAAACCACGTTCGATTTTTGGAGAGTGTTGATTGGTGTTTTTGTTTTAGTAAATACCTTAGAGAGTGTGTCGTTAGATTTATAAGCAAGTGTGATGTTTTGTGTTTTCTTACGGATGTTATAGTCGATGTTTTCAGTAAATTTCGGTATGTACGTGACACTGTGATATTGCTTTGTTATGTCGTTAGTTGTGGTAGTGGGTATTATATTATGGTTTTTGTTGGTAGGTGATAATTTTTCGTCTATAAGAGTTTTGATAAGGTGTGTTGGGTAGCTATTTTTGATCAAGATGTTGTATATTTTACTTATGTTTTTTTGGTGGAATTGAGGATCGCTTATATTAATTATTTTGTTAATGAGGTTTTTGGCTGTATTAATCTTATATTTTTTGGGTTGAGCTGAAAAGAAGTTTATGATTCGCCAAGTCAAGTACAATGTCATTGTTTTTCCTATGTATCAAGACGTCAAGAAAGGGGATTTGTGAATTTGATTCTTTTTCTAATGTAAATTTGAGTTTGTTGTGGTATTTGTTGAATGTGTCAAGAATAATTTCTACGTCATTTCTTTTGACAATGGCGAAAAGGTCGTCAACATACTTAACTATAAATTTAATGTCAATGTTATGTTTTTTCAATTCGCCTAATGAGTTATCTAGCAAGTCATCCATTACAATGTCTGCTATTGTCGGGGAAAGAGGATTACCCATAGGCATACCAAAATTCTGGGTGAAGATTTTCCCATCGTACATAAAATAATTGTTGTCTTGTAAACAGAAATTTTAAATTTTAAGGAACATGTTTTTCAGAATGTTAGTTGTTGACTGGATTTTATTGAATTTAGTCATGATAATTTTAATATAGCCAAGTATGTCGGTATATTGGTAAAAAGGGAAACCACATCTAGTGAAATTAGTATTCCATCGTCATCTATTTTAATTTTATCTAGTTTTTCTTTGAGTGCAAATGAGTTTTTTATATTGTATTCTTCAGAAATTAGGTTATTGATGGTTTTGCCAATAAATTTAGCAAGATGGAAGCATGGTACACCATAAGAAGAAGCAATAGGACGTAGAGGTAAGTGTGGTTTATGGATTTTTGGGAGTCCATAAAGTCGGGGGGCCAAGGGTGCACTGGAAGTTAATTGTTGTTTTTCTTCGAAGCTAATATTTTTATTTTTGTATAAAGCGTCAATCAAACTGTTGTTCTGTTTATGTAGAGTATTTGTTGGGTCGTTTCTAGCTGTTCTGTATGTATTTCTGTCTGACAGTAACTCGTTCATTCTATCCTTGTAGTCTCGTTTGTACATTGCCACTGTTTTGTTACCTTTGTCGGAGTCTGTGATGATTATTTCATCTTTATATCTACTTAAAAATAGCTTAGTTTTCTTTAAGGTTTCTAATATAAATTTGTCTGCTGGGTTGTGTTTCATGTGTCTTTTATGCTGGGTTATACCGGCACTCAATCTGCCTCTCTCTATTTCTTTTGATCTTTCGTCGTCTATTTGTTGTATAATTTGTTCAATTTCCGAAATAATCTTGATTGGCTTAAAGCTTTCTTTGGTTGTTGGTAGAGTGAATTTCTTACCTAGAGAGAGCAACCACTGCACATCTTCTGGAAAGGTTATTTGAGTTTTGTTGACAAACCAATCGCTGTTGAATTTTATGCCGAGACTCTCTAATTGTATTTGTTTTAGTTTGTTTAGTTTATGTTCTAGCTTAATTTCGTGTTCCTTTTTAACTCTGTGGCAGAACGAATGAATGAATGATTTTAACTAATTTAAAAAAAATTCCATTTTTGGGAAATTTTTTATTTGGTATAATTACGAAAGGCTATCGTTTTGTGTGACTGTCCTCTATATTTGCTGCAGAATAGTTACTCAAAATGTTCCATGAAAATCAAATTCAAAGTACATGCAGCAAATAGTAAAATAAATACTTATACATACTTTTACTTCACTTTGCTTTCAAAACTGACTATACGAGTATAAATGTACATACAAACATACGTATGTACATAGATACGTACATATGTATGTATGTAAGTAGACACGAGAACTCATCTCAAAATACACACTGTACAACTGTGCAAATATTTATGCATTTATTTGCTTTAGCATCTTGCTCGCATTTCTCTCTGCTTCTCTTGCTCACTCACTCAAATCCCTTCATGCACTTGTTAACAGCTGCTGCTGCATTACATCAATTTAATATTTGCTTAGAAGTTAATGCACTTAACTGGAACATGATCACCCAGTAATCGCGACCCACAAATAGTTTGCTCAAGGCGGCTATTCGACTGAGTAAGCTGACTACTTGACTAACTAACTCACTCACTGACTGCCTGCAGGGCTGCTTGAATGTCCTTGCAAATGGAGTGTATTATAAATGTGAATTACTTATTTGTTAGCAACTATTTGATTTTATCAAGTAAAAGCATTTATATGCATTAACAACAAATAAACAGATTATATTTATATTGATTGGAAATGGTGCTGATTTAATTTAAAAATCCAACACGTATAGTAAAGTAAGGGCATAAAAGGATAGGAACGTATAAGTTTAGTATTTATGGGTAGATAATAGAAGCATCTGGTGAGAAGTAGTATGATGAGCTTGTTGTGTAAGTAAAACTTATTTGAAAAGTATAGGAAGTGAGTATGCTATTTTTGGCGCTTTGAAAAAAATTCACCACCCTATGGTGAGTTTGTTGAATAAGTAAATTTATTCACCACAGTATGGTGAATTTTTTTTAAAGAACAAAAAGACATACTAACCTTTTATATTCTTCAAATATGTTGCCAAATAAGCATATGCTTTATAAGATGTATTGTAACTTTCTATGCTAATTACTTATTCTGCGTGACGGGGCGTATGAGTAACATTAATTGAGTGCATTCAGTTCACCTTTTCTACCAGAGCAAATCTTGTGTTGCAACTTTCGCTTGACAGCTTAAAATAATTTAATTAAATTGGAGAGGAGCAGTGAAAGTGGTTTGTAATCTGCTACAATAACAAAAAAAAAACAACAAAAACAAAAAAATCCGCTCCACATGAATTTAATTAACTCCGCTTACTATTTCCGTTTTTCATCGCATTCAAAAGAACTTGTGTCATATCGCACTGAAGAAGCGAGCGCATTGATTGATGTAGTGGCTTACTTTTTTATGCTTTCATGCACACTGCACTGTCTCAGTTGTAAGCGGAAAATTTATTTTTATGCAAAGAAAAGCATTTACTGCAACTATTTATACTAAGCAACCAAATTAGGGTATATAGTTTAAGTGAGTGTGACAATGCTTGAACGAAGGAATGAAGGTGTCAATTTCTGAACTCTTGAAGTTTTCAAATTTCTCTACTTAAAAATTTTGTTAGCTTCATACATATATTCGGATAGTTTTTGGTTTTAAAAATTCTTGCAGTTCTTAAAATTCTTGTAGTTTTTAAAAATCCTTCAGTTTTTTAAATTCTTGCAGTTTTGAAGTTCTTGCAGTTTTAAAAATTCTTGTAGTTTTTAAAATTCTAGTACTTTCTTCTTGTAGTTTTTAAAATTCTAGTAGTTTTTAAATTTTTTTAGTTTTTAAAATTCTTGCAGTTTTAAAAATTCTTGTAGTTTTTAAGTTCACGTAGTTTTTAAAATTCTTATAGATTTCAAAATTCTTGTAGTTTTTAAAATTCTTGCAGTTTTTAAAATTCTTCTAGTTTTAAAATTGTTCCAGTTTTTAAAATACTTTTAGATAGTGGTGTAGTTTTTAAAATTCCTATACGTTTTTAAATTTTTGCAGTTTTCAAAATTCTTGTAGTTTTTAAGTTCTTGCAGTTTTTAAAATTCTTGTAGATTGAAAAATTCTTGTAGATTGAAAAATTATTGTAGTTTATAAGTTCTTGCAGTTTTTAAAATTCTTGTAGTTTTTAAAATTCTTGCAGTTTTTCAAATTCTTCTAGTTTTAGATATGTTCCAGTTTTTAAAATACTTGTACTTAGTGGTGTAGTTTTCAAAATTCCTATATTTTAAAATTCTTCTAGTTTTAAAATTGTTCCAGTTTTTAAAATACTTGTATGTACTTAGTGGTGTAGTTTTCAAAATCCCTATACGTTTTCAAATCTTTGTAATTTCAAAATTCTTGTTTTTTTCCAATTCAAGTTTTTAAAATTCTTGTAGCTTTTAAAGCTATCAGTTGTAAAAATCTATTGCAGTGTTTTAAATTATTGCAGTTTTTAAAATTCTTTTAGTTTTCGAAATTCCTGTGGCTTTCAAAATTCTTGTAGCTTTGGCAATGCTTGTAGTTCTTAAATTTCCTATAGTTTTTAATATTCTTGCAGTTTTAGAATTTCTGTAGTTTTAAAACTTTTATATTTCTAAAATTCTTGTAGTTTTGAAAAATCTTGAAGGTCACGAAGTTCTTGTAACTGTTAAGGTTCTAGTAGTTTTTAAAATTCTTAGTTTTTAAATTCTTGTAGTTTTCAAAATACTTGTGGTTTTCGAAGTTATTGTAGTTTTTAAAATTCTTGTAGTTTTCGAAGTTCTTGCAGTTTTAAAATTCTTGCAGTTTTTATATTCCTGTGTTTTTTTAATTCATGTATTTTTTTCTAAATTCTTGTAGTTTTTAAATTCTTGAATTTTTTTTAATTCTTGCAGTTTTTAAAATTCTTATAACAGTAGAATACTTGGCCACTCAAAGTCCCTTTGAAGCATTTTTTTTTTCTTTTTTGCATACCTTTTGCCAAATAACTCATCGCATACTTTGGGGAGTAATATTTTTCTTCAACACTATTTCAACATTGTTGCAGTCTTCATATGTGAATATTTTATATGAGAAAACGAATTCCAATGCAGTTTTACGACAAATATTTTAACCCTTACATGCCCTATGCATTAAATTTATCAGAAAATAGTTCCCAAAAGGCACACTTGCTTTACGGAGCCAATGACATTGATTAACAGCTTGAAAAATGATTGTGCTTGAAATTTCCTATAAACGTTTTCCTTATCTTGTTTATGGCAGTTATAAATTTTAACGCTTTTTTTTGCGACAAAAATAAATGTGGCAACTTTCAATGATCATAACAAAGAAGTTTACCAACGATATAAAAATAAACAAGTAAGGAAGCCTAAGTTCGAGTGGAATCGAACATTAGATACTCAGCTGTATGCTTTCATTGTTTGTTTGCGTTTGTTCGTTATAGGGTGTATTTTATATAAAGCGAGTGCCGCATAAAGTGGGCGTAGCCACGCCCATTTTCAACATTTTTATCAGTCATCCAACTAAGCATATGAATATTATTCTTTGTGCAAAATTTCATTCCTTTATGACTTCTAGTTACAAAGAAGTCTTGTTACAAATTCCCAAAGGGTGTTCCAGAAATATCTTTGTTAAAAAGTAGGCGTGGTCATAAACCGATTTCAATAAATTTTTGCGTGTCTATTAACACAAGTTATAAAAGTGTATAAACCAAGTTTCGTCATAATATCTCAATTATTTGTCGAGTTATGGGCTCCGAAATCTCGTTGATTCCTTTGTCTGAAAAGAGGCGGTGCCACGCCCATTTTCCGAAATTTTTCTATTTTTTGGTTCCGATCTATTGTAGAACTCTTGCCACAAAATTTCAATGAATTATCTTTATATTTGACAAAGATATCGCTTAAAATGTTTTTATTAGGCCACTTTATGATACCCATATATAAAAGTGGGCGTGGTCGTCAACCGATTTCGCTAAAATTTTGAACATGTATTACTACAAGTAGTGAAAGTGTATAGACCAAGTTTCGTCATAATATATCGATTATTTGTCGAGTTATGGGCTCAGAAATCTCGTATATTCCTGCTTCTAAAAGGAGGCGGTGCCACGCCCATTTTCCAAAATTTTTGTATTTTTTGTTTTACGTCCATAGTTGGACACCTTCCATAAAATTTCAATGATATATCTTTATATTTGACAGAGATATCGCTTAAAATGCTTTTATTAGGTCACTTTATAATACCCATATATAAAAGTGGGCGTGGTCGTCAACCGATTTTGGCAATTTTTCGTCCAAACATTTGCCTAAGTAAGTATATCACGCCTACCAAATTTCATCGATATGTCTTTAACGGTTTCTGAGTTATGACTCATAAAACTTTCAATGTTTGCCCCTTAATAAGTGGGCGTGGCACCGCCCATTTTCCAAAATTTCACCATATTTCTTCATAAGGGCCTGAGCTCAATACGTGGGTAAAATTTCATCACTCCAACTCTATTAGTTACTGAGATACAAATTTTTACTATATAGGGGAGGTGGGCGTGGTCATGGTCCGATTTCGCCCATTTTCAATACCATCCGTTCCTGTCTTGATACCAACTTACATTTCAAATTTCATCAAAATATCTCAATTTTTGCGCGAGTTATCGTGCTCACAGACGGACAGACGGACGGACATGGCTCAATCGATTTCTCTTTTCACCCTGATCATTTTGATATATATAAGTCTATATCTATCTCGATTATTTCATTCTGTTACAATCCACCGTTAGGAAATCAAAACTATAATACTCTGTGTACTAGTACAGCTGAGTATAAAAATCAGAAAGCAAAAGCAGAAAGCGAATAAAAATGAGCGCCCCTCGCATAATAAATGATTGTATGACAGACAGAGTACCAACATTTAAATTGTGCGCGAGTGCATCTGGATGCCAAAAGCAACAACAACAATAACACCAATAACAAAAACTATAACTTAAATGACAACAGCAACAGCAGAAACAAAAACAAACACAACAACAAAGGCAACAGCAGCGTATATAGGAAACGATATGCTTGCGTAAGCGATTTGTGAAAATTCCACAATTTTAGATATTTTTGGATTTTCATTTAATCCGCGATTGAAAAAATTATGTTTTCTAAAAATTTAGAAAATTGGAATTTTTTTTTAATTTTTTAAATTTTCGATATTTTGAAATTTTCAAAAACTTAAATAACGCAATTTTTGATTTTTTTCTGAATTTAAATAGGGTTTAAAAAATTTTTTAAATGTGTAGTTTTTCAAAATTAGTGATATTGAAATTTTGAAAAATTTGAATAAGTCGGATTTTTGACTTTTCTTGAAATTGGAGATTGAAGATAGATGTTTTCAAAAATTTTAAAAATTTTTTTAAAATTACAAAATTTAAAAATTTCAATTTAAAATTTTCGAAACAAAAAAAAAAATTTTTTATTTTGGGGCTTGATAAAGATGTTTTCGAAAATTTAGAAAATTTTGACTTTTTCTTAACTCATGGAACATTTGTACATATGTATATCATGACAAGCAAATGCATGCACGCATAGACAAGCAAATGCAAATATCAACCACAACAACAACAGCGACAACAACGTACCGGATTTATCCGGCAAATGACTGTCACATCCCCTACACTCCCCAAAACCTTCGGGGAGTGTCTTGGTGGCTACAACAACAACAACAACAACAACAACAACAACAAGAAAGAAGAGCAAGTTGTATTGCATTGACCACACTTATTGGGCCATGTTCTAGGGTTTTTTTGTTTGTTTGCTTTCTTGTAGGTTCGTTCGAAGAAGGTAATACATACACTGAGAAAAGAGTATATATGGAGTGGCCAAAGAAATGCTTCTTTGTTTTGAGTAAATTTTCCCTAAAACATGTTAAAAAAAATTATAAATTATTTTTAAAGAAATTCATGCATCAAAATAAGGAAAAATTTATATAAAGCACCATTCCATTCCCAACTTGTCCTCGTTTTGAAGATTTGATTTCCTTAATTTTTACAAATTGAATTCCCATGGATACGAATTTGTTTGAATATTTTTGGATGTTTTTTCCAAATTTTTTAGAAAATGTATTCAAAACAAAGAAAATTTTGTATTGGAATGCGTGTTCAAAATAGGGAAAAATATGTCTTTGATTGAGAGTAAGTTTTTTTTTTTTTTGAGTGTATGTGTGTAAGTCTAATAAAAATATGAAAGTAAAAGCAAACTTGCGTGCTTTATGAAGCTCAGTATACATAATACCGATTTACCGAACTTCGAAAGATTCGACAACGCTGTCGGTGTACATAAAGTCGATTTACCGAAAAAGTCATTCAGTGCCAGCGACGGTATACATAATAGCCCTAAAAGTGCTTGCAAAATTTTTCACCAAAGTCATCAAAACAATGTGTTGTTTAATCAGCGACGAGAGCAGATACTTTAAAGCAGGGACCCTGCAAAAATTCCGAGTACTCCAATCGCTAATCCATGGAGTGCTCGCTATGGACCAACCGATTACTCCATAACTTGCCACATTTCATACAAAAAATATGGTCCATTTAACATTGCATGTCATTGCAATGGAGTATATACTCCAGTCAGGCCCGACGAGAGGGGGGGGCTGAGGGGGTCAATTGCCCCGGGCCCGGGCTTTAGAGGGCCCGGGAATCTCAAAATGATATCCAAGTTTTTGCTTACAGAAAATAAACGAACAACACCTTTAATCACCTTTCGTAGATAGCAATAATTTTAAATTTCAACAAATTTTATAAATCTCTTAAAGTGTCTGCACCCCACTTAAGGAATTGTTGGTTTTTGGCGTCGACTTTGCAGCATAAATTTGAATTCGTTTTCTGTTGCAACAGAAAAATTCGGTATGATGCAAATTCTTATACAGCGATATGGGTATATCCTGGGCGTTTCGGACGGTATGTTCGCACGATTTTTTGAACTTTTTAGGCAGAAATATCGCGAAATATTGTATCGTTTTATGATAAAAGGAAAGATTTAGGCCACAGCTAATGATTAAAGTATGTCAGCGACAGAAATTTAGTTTAATGCCTCTGTTTTAGCCACTTAAACTGCGTTCCGGACGCTACAAAAACACGTCCATTTTTTTTTTTTTGAGTGGCTAAAACAGAAGCCTGGCATAGCAGGCGAGCACTCTACCCACTGCACCACAGCGGCCATGTATAGATAAATTAAAGTTCGTAACTATATATTCATTGAATTTTGATTTTGAGAATTTGTTCATTTAGTATGGGGGCCCTTAGTTATTTTGACCCCGGGCCCGGATTTTCTCTCGGCGGCCCTGACTCCAGTCCCGCATAACAATCAAATTAATCCATTGAGTACCTACATATGGAGTACCTAACAGTTAGCCGAACATTTGTTATGTTCGGCTAACTACGAACCGATGCAGATACATGAATCGGTCGTTTGGGCTATGTTAGTGGTCACTTTCAAAGTACTCCAACCTACCACAAATGGAGCATATAATCCAATGATTTTTGCAGGGGATGGGCACACAAACACATTCAAACAATCTCCGAAAATTAGTGTGTATTGGTGCGCCTACTGTAGGCCAAAGTGGAAAACGACAAACAATAATCAGTCTGCATGCAGATGTTGAGCGAGCAGGGTCATGCTGCGCACGCTTTGCGAAATTATGAAACAACGTAGGTACGTATACAAATCCATACGTATGTATGTATGTTATATGCAAACTCTTGATAGTTTTGTTTGTCGTCTGGCTTCTGCAAATAAAACAAAAGAATTTCAAGCGACGACCACTTGCTTTCACGACAGTCGAAGGCAAATTAATTCTTTTTGCTAAGCGACGATCGCCTGGTCCCATCGTAAGCGCTCGTTTTACGCTCTTTATTTGTCTGTTATAGTGACAATGGGTGAGAATACGTGTGAATCGCAAACAGCTGGTCTGCCCGCGGGCAAGAGGCTGCGCATCGCTGCTTTAAAGCAGGGGTCTTCGTTTCATAGCACTGAGGTGCAACGCTCAACTCACACAGATTGTTATACTCTCTCGTTTTGTCGTAGTAAGGCACTCTGCACACGGAGCGTACTGCTTTAGACCATAGCTGTCCAAATGCGACTCATATGAGCAATGAGAGTAAGCACTTGTGTACGTATGCATTTACGGTGAGTGTCACTCCAAGGAAGATAGCTCACTGCGTTAAAGAGGTATACAGGATTAAGTGGAGCCATTGGCCAAATAACGGTAAATTGCCGATATCTCAAAAACCTTCCCATAGAATTAAAAATGAGCCCGATTTTCGGAATCAGCGACCGATTTTACATATAGATAGGATGGTCACGTCCAAAGTACAGACAAAAAATTTCATTTTGTGATCCAGTGTTATTTTTAGTAATTTTTCACTTTGGAATACGGTAGGCGCACCAACACACACTCATTTTTCGGTCGTTGCTTGATTGTGGTAGTGAATCGCATTTGGACAGCCCTGCTTTAGACGCGTATTAGATACTACAGACGAAAGCTGTACGCCAAGACCAATCCATACAGGTCGTCTGATGTGAAGCAGAATAGGTGATTACAGTTAGACGGCGCTTTTCAAGAATGTCAAAAGCAGAGAAAACGCCAGCGAACACACAACCGAACATACAAACACACAACCGAACACACAAACTCTTTCCAAGAAAAACACGTGCAAGAATGCAAAATCAAAACAAAAGACGATAGTTTGACATAAGCTACAAACTCGCTGAAGAAGAGCTGCTCTCCCTTGCATGGACTTTATAGTTAGGTTATGCTGTACGCTTTGATGTCGCGCACGTATATTTCAATTGAGGGCTGCACACGAGTCGTCAGCTTCATGCATTCGTCAAAGTATGCTAGCTACATGTCGCTTGGCGTAAAGCAGTGCTGGTAGCTAGGCGTACTACACTTAGAAAACAGGAAGAAGAAGATTTTTGTTTACATTTTTCCACTTGGTGGAATTTATGAAAGCAGTAAAATTTGTGTAAAAAATCGGAAAAAATGAGTGTATAATGAAAGAAAATTGAAGATTCCGTAAAATTTTTCATCTTTTCTATTTAAAGCTTCGAAATTTAAAGCAAATGCCGTATTATTAATTTGTTTGTTTGTTTTGTGCAGCGAAGTTTCATGTCGCTTCGTGTGCAGATATTGGGGCGTAGGGAAATCGACGCTACATGAAATGTCTCGTACGCGTCTATGACGATACGCCTCGTGTGCAGAGTACCTAACTGTGTAACCTAATAGTCCAACTCTAATGTACCGTATGCGAATGCGTGTGCGTATGCGCATCTAAACGTTTTCTTGCGTGCGGCCCTGGCTGCTCTAGTGTATGCGTATGGTTGCGTCTACATACATACATATATACAATTTCCGCCGTTGTTATTTTTGAAAATACATATTTTACCAATTCGCGAAAGATTCAATGAAATGTATAATGAATGAGGATTTAGAATTGATATTAATTATGATAGGAAGTGTTATTACCGTATATACGTAATACGTTAAAATTATTTAAAAAAAAAAACGTACCATTCGGGAACGTGACGAGTTTAATGACCGAGCTTCTCTCCCTATTCAAGAAGTGCTCCTTTTGTTTTTCCTAATTGGGTGGACCTACAGTTTTATGCCGGCTGCGAACGGCGAATGCATTTTTTGTGAGAAGCTTTTTCATAGCAGAAATACACTCGGAGGTTATGCCGCCCACTGCCGAAATTTGACCGCTATTTCTAAAAACCCAATAATTGCGTTTTACTTAATTAGAAAAAAATTTTTTGGAGTTTGTCTGGACTGGGGTTAGAACCCGAGGCCTCTGGTATAGCAGACGAGCACTCTACCCATTGCACCACAGCGGCCATATTGCCAAATTGCTATCCGTTGATTTTTATGTATTGTAAGAATTACAGTTTCTTTGCCTTAAAATATAAGACTGAAAATTTTGGTTAATACAAATATGTATATGCACAACCTCTGAAATCTGGTGTTCTGTTATACCAAGGCGAAAACTCCCTATTCAAAAGAATACTCCCTTCACTTAATTATTTTTTTACAGTTAAACTTATTTAAGTTTCAATTATGTATTTACACACGGGTAACTACATATGTATATGTAATTTAAATTCATGTACTAAATATGTACATGGGTATTCAGATAGTAATTAACATATAATTAATATTAACCATCTCTAAATATGTTTAAAACCCATTTTAATTAACATTTCTGCTGGCAAACACATTTTCACTACTTCACTTTAAATCAATTTAACGAAGTTTTTACCAAAAAATATGTATACCTATGTAGCAACCAACCTAATATTGGCTGCAACACGCATAGAAAACGCATAGAAGTAGAACATTTTCAACTTAGCTGCGTTCGAATGCGTGTTCGAAATCATCTTCGAATTTTCTATGCGTGTGGTGCATTTACATCCGTGCCACTGGAGTTTGCCTCATTTAAACACAGGTATGCAACACGGCTGTCAGTGACACGCACACGCATACGCATCTGCATACGGTTCATTAGAGTTGCACTATAAATCAAACGCACGCCGTCAATTTACTGTCAAAAATTTCTCATGCCCATACAACTTGTATGGGAGTAACCGAAATTGAACGGCGTGCGTAAAAAGCAAATTCGACGCCCAATTTTTGTTTTGCGTGACAGTTGAAATTAAGCATTGTGGGTGATTGTTTGCAAAAAAATTGACACTTGCTTTTGATATCGTGTCTGTTAGGTACATATTCCACAAAATAACAAGATTTTCTCTGATTTTCTGTATTTTTCTATTTCTTTATCTGAACACGCACGCAAGTCAATTTCGGTTCAACGCATATGAAAAATTTGCGTGCGTGCGTTAAATTGACGACTTGCGTTTGATTTAGGTTACACAGTAAGAGCGCAAAAGTTAGGTGACCATCTACGACCGTGCGACGATTCAGTTGCTTGCGGTAGCCATGGGTAATGGCGCAATTTTTTTGGCGCTGATACAATAACGCCAGCGCCAACCGTGGCGCCAACTCACGGTACTGGCGCAATAACACCTTTAGCGCAATTGTCATCGAATAATCGATAAATAACATTTTTTCGCTTGTTACTGTTTACCATCCCCGTTTTATTTCTTTTGGCGCAATTCTGCCTACATATACGAGGGCACAATTAATTTTAATTTTCATAATCATTTGGAAAAATATTCCGTATATATGTGAAAATATGCTGGAAATTAGAGTCACTTAGATCACTATCAAGCACACATAATTGTGACGTTGTCATACGTATACATATACTATGATGCTGTTATTGGCGTTGTGGTTGCGCCATTTTACACTAGCGCTATATTGGAGCTGGTGTTAGCGCACGAAATTGAGTCAGTGTTATATTGCAATAGCGCATCATTGAGTTGGCGCTACATTGAGTTGGCGCAACATTGAGTTGGCGCAACATTGAGTTGGCGCTATATTGAGTTGGCGCTATATTGAGTTGGCGCATTTCCCAAATCGGAGTTAGCGCAATAACACCAAGGTTGGTGTTAGCGCAATTGCGCCGCGCAGCGCAGTGTTACCCATGCCTAGCTTGCGGGCAAGCAAAAAGATAACAACGTACACGCATACTTCGTTTTCATTGTGCGACGTGGTATAGCAGCGCATAAAAGCGAAAAATATATGCGTGCAGAGATCCCCAAACTCTAACTGCAGCAGTGTTAGTAAATGCAGCAGTATTAGTGAAAAACGACTAGTTGAGTGCCCAGATACTACCGTCGCATCGTTCAGTAGCTTGCGGGCAAGCAAAAAGACAACAACGTGCACGCATATATTTTTCGCTTTTATGCGCTGCTATACCACGTCGCACAATGCAATACGAAAAATACTTTATGATGCCCAATGCTTGCGCGACATCGTATAAAAGCGTATGAAAACGAAGTATGCGTGTACGTTGTTATCTTTTTGCTTGCCCGCAAGCAACTGAATCGTCGCACGTAGGGACACGAATTTCGATACGATACGATACCAAATCGATATTTTTTGCATTTGATACCGATACTTTTTACTCGATTCTTTTGCAACGATATTTTTTGGTATCGAGTACTTCAACCACGGTATCGAACAAATGAGTACATTCAGTGATGGAAAATTAAAATTGTGTCATATTTGTCCAAAAAATTGTGCAACGCAAAATAGTGCCGAAAATCGGTCAAGTGTGCAGAAGTGACAAGCTGCTTCCTAAAGGGCCGAAAAATGCACAAGCATGAGTAATGTTCCATCACTGGTACACATCGAAAAATAGGTCTGATCCACGTGCTGAAATAATTGCAGGTTTGGGCTACTTCGTAAGGTTTTTTGTATGACGTTGTATGAAGTTACCCAAATCTGTTTATTGATTTTCACATTAAACGAGGCGCACACTTACCACCGAAACTTGCTTACAATTTGCAATTACCATGCGATAGAAATAATGATAACTGGAGATATAGGATTATATATTTTTCATTTTCATACGATAATTTGATGTTTGCAAATAAAAAATCATCATTTCAGCGAAAAAATCGTCAATATCTATCTTTTTTCTTTTTCACTTAACTAAAAACACGTTATAAAAAAAGGGTCTGTTTTCCATTAATGCCCATATGACACTACGTTTTTTCCTGGTATTCTACAAGGTTTTTTGTGTGAAAGAGGTGGTCAAATACAGTTTTGTGTTGGTGAAAGGGAGTAAGCTATGTTGGAAAAAACCAACGAAATACCATCTAGGCGGTTAAAACCGAATGAGCCACCTGTATTTCGATAGGTTTTTGACATTCGGCACTTTTTTCTGACAATTGTTTCAATTTGACAACTATAAAATAAATTATTTTTAAAATATAAAATCTTTGGAAATACAAATTTTAAGCTTATGCTTTACTCGTAAGGGGAAAGACGAAGTCCGGAAGAAAAATCATACTGCGCAATGGCTTCTCTTTATAACATGGAATTCACAGCTATTCTGCCACTTGAGTTTCATCATTTTTTTGTGTCGATAATTTAAATTCAAATTTCCAAAAAAATATATTTGTTTTTCAAATTTTAATTTCCAAAAAAATTAATTTTTGTAATAAATAATATATTCATTTAGTTTGAAGTTTAATGTCATAAAATTGTTTTTGAGGGAGTATTTGTCTCTTTTCAACCTACAGAAGAATTGTTTTTGTATTTTGACTTTCGGTGGGGTTTCAAACCAAAAATACCATGGAAAAAACGTAGTGTCATATAGGCATAAGGAACGCCCCGCGAGAAATAACTTTTTCAGGGTGATGAAGGACCTCTCACAGATCTCAAAACTGAAATCAAAACTTGCCGTAGGTTTATAATTTATGACATATTTTTTGTTAAAGTTGGTTGGGTCCATAGATATTACCCCAGAAAAAGAATTCTGTCAGCTGAGGGTTATTTTTTTTAGCGTGGCCGAGGGCAGTAAGTTGTTCTAAACACATATGTATGTATATGTAAGCCTCCGGCAAGTTTGGATTTCAGTTCGAAGTCTTGTGAGAACCCCTTTATCCCCTGAAAAACCAGTTTTTCGGGGCGAAAAATTTTCCAAAAACAATTTTAAAGAGGTAGGAATTCATCCAAATTCGTATAAATTTACCAAAAACCTTACACATTTACATATCTAAACATTGCTCTTATATAATATCATCGTACCATACGAAAACTAGCATACGTTTTTTTGTGACTGAGGAAAAGTAACAAGTTCGACTTTTGGCTGACGAAAAAAAACAAGTTCGACTTTGGGCCGACGAAAAATAACAAAACCGACATTTGGCTGACGAAAATTAACAAGTTCGACTTTTGGCTGATGAAAACTATCAATTTCGTTTAAACAACAACAATTTTAATGTCGGCTAAAAGTCGAACTTGTTATTTTTCGTCAGCCAAAAGTCGAACTTGTTATTTTTCGTCAGCCAAAAGTCGTACTTGTTACTTTTCGTACAGAATTTTTTTATTGATAGCTTTCGCCAGAAATTTTAAATATGCTAGTTTTCGTATGGTACGACGATATAAAAAATCACATTCATTGTTCATTAATACTCATTGATAACATTTTGCCTTGAAAAATAATTTATGAAGTATAAGGATTTGTTTCATGAAGATAACCATTTATTTTTCTACTGAAAGGTCAGAACGCGTCGATTGGTACCTCTTTTAACTATTTTAGAGCAAATTTTAAGGTTACACCTTCTAGAAAATTATCGCTTTCGATACCGATACTTCGAGTATCGAGTAGTTTAGTTTCGATATTATCGGGTTCGCGATTCTTTTTAACCGATATTTTAAATGAGTACCAGATCGATGCTTTTGATTCGATATCGTGTCCCTAGTCGCACGGTCGTAGATGGTCACCTAACTTTTGCGCTCTTACTACGACAAAACGAGAGAGTATAACAATCTGTGTGAGTTGAGCGTTGCACCTCAGTGCTATGAAACGAAGACCCCTGCTTTAAGGTTCAGACATTGGTGACTTGTATGTATTTCAGTATCGTTAACCTTATTGCAACTTTATCGCTATCCATGTGAGCTGTTAGTGGTGCCGTAAATCTGTAAACAGCTGACACTTGTCGAGGCAGATCTTGGAAGGTAGGCGCATAGGCGAATTCAGAAATTTCCCATGTATTTTGTTATTGTAATTGGTAGATTGTAATGTCAAAATAATATTTCTCCTTGTTAAAATCTGAATTCGCTTGGGACTCGCCCATTACTATTGGCCATGATGTGAATTCGTTTTGATTTTGATATTATAATCTACCTCTGTAAATAAAAAAAGAAGTTTCTGCATTCGCCAATGTGCCTACCTTCCTATATCTGCTTTCACAAGTGTCAGCTGTTTACGGATTTAGGGTTGCTAACCAAAATCCAATTGGTCTGTAAGTTAAGGATACAGCTACAGAATTACGATAAGGCACCAATGACTAGTAACAAAGCTTGTCGTAAGGTTGGTTGAATCAGCTGTTTTATAAGGTTACAGATAAGTCACCAATGTCTGCACTTTTAAAGGAATTATCGGCACGGCCTGGCTCACTGAGCTGGTGCTGAGAACAAGCTTCTCACACGTATTTAATACGTGAGTTTCATGCGAGCGCAATAATTAAAACCGAACAAAGTGCTTAGTATCATTCGGTTTGCCATTCTAGCAGGCAGTGATGTGATACGTAGGGAAAATTCCCTACATGTAGGGATCTTAGTCGGGAAAAAGTGACCGTGGGGAAAAAAGGACAGATTTTTATAAAATAGCTAAATGTAGGTATTTTTTGGCAAAACTGACTGTCGATCTGAATAATGAAAACGCTGTGAAGACGAGTTAATTGCGAATCAGACAAGCTGCCGTATCGTGAAGACAAGTTTTAAGATCTTTTATTGAACTATCGGATAACAGGATACTTTGTATCTGTGCATCGGAGCAAAAGATTTTTTTATTATACATATTATAAAACTGTTAAACTGGAAAAATTTTATGAAAATGGTGCAGGTACACTTGAAGAAATTGAGGTTTTATATCCCGAAACTTTCGTAAATCCTTCTTAATATTTCATCATATAATAATAAATATCACTTGTAGAAATATAAGGTATGTATATGCAGTAAACCAGCTGATTTGCATTATTTATATAAGAAAAAAACGTTGATTTACTGCCGTGCATTTAATTCATTGTTATAACATGGAAATAACAAAAAAAAGTGTAGGGAATTTCGTGGGGAAAATTTGAAACAGGCGTAGGGAAAAGTAGGGTTTTTTTCTTGCTTTGTAGGGAATTTCCAAAAAAGTTTCTACCATCACTGCTAGCAGGTCGATGGCGGATCAAGCAATGCGTGTACGTTTCCTACATACGTATATATGTTTGTTTGTAGGTCTGATAGCCCAGTTAGTCAAAAACGTGTGGTCCGCCCGCTGACGCAAACGCCCGTATGCAATTTTTGGGATTTTTTGAGCCCGTTAGACAACGGAGAAATCAGCTGTTTTGCTTACACATATTTACATATATACATATGTGAAGTGACAGAAAGCGCAAAAGTTCGCATTAATTAAATTTGTGTTTTGCATTTGCATTTGCATTTTCATAAAAATAAATTTCAAATAAATTTGTTTCTTCAATAATTTTTGTCTAGCGCGAAATACGAAACATTAATTTACATATGTATTTATTTTTGCAAACATGAATACGGAAACTTGCCATTTGTTTATGGAATTGTGCGAATTGTACAAATTGTATATCGATTATGAAGAGTACAATAAAAGCAAGCGGCAAAGAAGATATAAAGTTCGTCCCCTGAATAGAAATCGGGACAGCAATAGTTACCAAATTCAGGTGTTCCGGCGAATGAGGATATTGGAGCCTAGTGAGGTGTTTGCCCATACAAGAATGTCTCTAGATTTATTTGAAGTTCTTTTGAAATTGATGAGTCCCTCCTTGCGAAAACCAAGACAACGAATTGATCCAGAAGCAAGGTTGTCTTTAGTATTATTGTAAGATTCTTGGTTAAACATATGTACATACATAAATACATACATTTATATTTATATGTATTTGATTTTAGATACTTATCACAACCCTGCTGTAAATTTGTGTCACTGCTGAAGGATCAGTGATGATTCTTTGTTGAATATTCATCACTGTCGTCATAGCTCAGTATATTTTTATTTGTTTTTATTTTTTTTCTGAGGAAAGCAAACCATTTATATGAAAAATTCAGCAGTCTTTATATGAAAGTATTCACTGATGCCTCCTCGTCATAGGTGAATTGCATCAGTGATTCATTAAGAATTCATTGCGGGTTTTTACTGCAGGGAAGGAGTATCAGTGCAAAGCATTGCTTGGAGTTATAAGATAGGCAAGACAACAGCGCGAAATATTATTTTAGAAACTTGTGAGAAGCTTTGGGAGTTACTTTCCCCTATATATGTCAGCGAACCTACGAACTCCCAATATCAAGACATCGCCAATGATTTTTTTACCAGATGGAATATTCCGCATTGTGTTGGTGCAATTGATGGCAAACATATTGCTATTAAGTGCCCTGCTGGGTCAGGTTCCATGTATTATAATTATAAAAAATTTTTTAGCATAGTTTTGATGGCCGTTTGCGATGCCAAATATACTTTCACCGCCGTAAGTGTAGGAAGTTATGGAAGTCAAAGTGACGGAGGTATGAAAATTTGCATAACAGTCTTTTTGAAAAATATTCTATGCAATTTTTGTTAACAAAACTTCATCACATTGGAAGTATTACGGTTTGAGAAAATGTTCACTTTTGTAACAGAATAGCGCATTAAAAATTTTTCAAAAGGCAATTTTCTATTTAGACACGTGCTAGAGTCAATATAAAGTAGTCGGTGCTAACAATCTGGTACTAACTTTAGAATCGACTTTATATTGACTAATGGACGCATCATAACTCATAAATTTTCTTTCGTTTCCCAAAGGTATTTTTCAACTATCGCCATTTGGACAATCCCTAATGCGAAATACTCTCCCATTGCCATCGCCGAAACCATTATCGCGAGAGTCGCCCCAGCCTTTTCCCTATTATTTCGTTGGCGATGCTGCTTTTCCCTTAAGAGAAAACTTGATGCGCCCTTACCCTGGATGTAACCTACCACGCACCAAAAGAATATTTAATTACCGGCTTTCGCGGGCTCGCAGAGTAATTGAAAATGCTTTCGGAATTTTAACGGCCCGTTGGAGAATACTTAGAACAACAGTAGAATGTGCTCCTAGTAATTGTGAAACTATAGTGTTGGCATGCATTGCTTTGCATAATTTTATAATGCTAAACGATCAAAATCGTTGGTATTGCCCAGAAGGTTATGTGGATAGGGTGGACGGTGATTTGGTGCGAGAAGGGGATTGGCGCCGCGAAATGGATAACCAGCGCTCATTATTCTCGGTCAGGTCTGCAGTACGAAGAGGTCCTGCAAGGGCGTTTTCTCTTCGTGACCGACTTGTTGAATATTTTGTAAATGAGGGATCTGTACCATTTCAGGATACCCTCGATATAATAACGGGTGGACCATATGTATAAAAGTAGTAAACTTCTCCCGACGATTCACTCATATTCCAATAGAAAGTAGCTCTGTTCAATAACAAAAAATTGTTACGAATTTTTCATAAAAAATGCCAGTTCTCCCAATGAAAATGACACTTTTTATGAAAAATTCGTAACAATTTTTTGTTATTTAACACAGGTAGTATTTTTAAATTTCATCGTTTTTAAAGATCTGGGATTATTTCAATATTTTTTGATCAAAAAAAAAAAAAAAAGGTTTGTGTAAGGTACACATGCACACTTACAACCAAAAAAATAGCATCAAAATGTTAACACAAGTCTCAGATAAATTTGATTAAATGTATTTATATAAGTAATATACAATAAAACAATTAAAAAATATTCTTAAAACATTAAAATTTAAAGAAAATGACTAATTTAGCAAAAGGAATTAAATTCATTTAAATTCGTGTAATTCATGAGATCTGTATGAGTTATCGAAAATAAAAATGCCGAAAAACAATTGTCGAAATTTAAAAAATTTTAAAGTACCAAAAAAATTTGTTAAAAAAAATATCGAAAATTTCGGAAAATACTTGGAAATGGGTTTTGTAAAAAAATGTCTGAATAGACAGATATGTATAAATGTACATATGTGTATAAGCTTATTGCTGTTGGGATATATGTATATTAACTTACATATGCACGTAGATACATATGTAATATGTTGTTCGTACATATTTGTGGCCGCTGTTTTTATAAACGCGCCAGTGTTTCATACATATTTGTACAAAAAACAACAATTAAAAATAGTTAAGTAACAACAGTAGCGATAATTATAATCACTTCAATAACGTCTAGAACAACAATAACAGCAACAACAATAAACAGTCGTTATTGAAGTGATTAAAATTATAAATGTTTTTTAATAACTTTTGTTTGGACACCTCCATTTTTTTAAATTTTGACGATTGTTTTCCGACGGTTTTATATTTAATTGCTAATAATATTTTTATTCACTCCGGTTCAGATTGCACCTGAAATGCCACCTCCATCATCTTCTGCATTGCTCGGGTTTGCTTTGCCGGAGTCATTTGCGAAAGACTCTACCGCCGGGTTTTCAGAACTTGTTTCTACCGCCAAGCACTTTTTCTTAAACACATCAATGGCCTCGCACATGCTCCTGGCCACATCAGGAACGTTTGGACGTTTTCTACCACGTGCTTGTGTGTTTGATGTTGAAGGCGACGAAGGTGCGGGAGTAAGTTGTGTTGGGGCTTCAGTCTCCAAAGGCATTTGTGACGTCCGTATCATTATTGGTGATTGAGATATATTTGGTGATAGTGGCATAATTGGAGGAGAGGGCACCGGTTCTGGTATTGGTAGAGAATTGGGCATATCATAGGCTTCTGGGCATATATTTTTTGAACAGCGCAATCTGTATAAATATGATATTGTATTAGTTACTATATTTACAAATAGAAGTGGTGTTCTGCTTACGGCCTTTGTACGATGTGTTGCTTTAAAAAATGCATCGCCTCCATCAAGTACCATTGCCTTTGAAATTGTGCCCCACTACCCGATGGCGTTGCACTCTTCCGCATTTCCCTACCATATCTGTCGCGGAGGTTTGCCCATCTTTGCATGCATTCTTCACCTTTTAATAGGAAAGCACATTCACATAACTATATGTACATACATATATGAAAAATAATGAATACTTGCCACTGGCATCAGCCTTGCCGATATGGTTCCAAACCATTTGCTTCCTGCCCAGAAACTTATATCGCGGATTACGTTTGTCATACAGTTCCGGGTGAGACTCCACTAATATAATTAATTTTTCGTCATCCATTTTAAATTGGTACAAATATTTAATTAATAAATAATAGCTTAAAAAACTAAAAAAACACGCTTTAATCTTAAAAATGGTACTAAAAATTGAGAAATAATTTAATTAGAAACAAAATGATGAACGAAAATATAAGTATTTAAGGAAAAGCGTGGGGGTGCTCAGTATGTCAAAACATATTTCAAAACGCTGTTTTTTTTTTTTACTAATATTTTTATTTTGACTTTTTTGAGATTTCATATAACGTACTGCTTAATTTCGCAACTAGGTATTTATATTTTTGTACTAGTTGTACGAATTGAATATTTTCATTTTCAAATATTATTGAACACCCCCACGCTTTTCCTTAAATACTTATATTTTCGTTCATCATTTTGTTTCTAATTAAATTATTTCTCAATTTTTAGTACCATTTTTAAGATTAAAGCGTGTTTTTTTAGTTTTTTAAGCTATTATTTATTTTTAACTTTTTAGTGAAATTTTTCATTAAAGGATGTTTTATGTGGACGCAAGAATAAAAGTAAATTTTTCACATACAGTTTTTCCTTATAAAAAAAAACATTGGTCATGGGAGCTCAAAAATGAAGCCTAAACGAAAAAATATCAACTAATATGTACTATGTGTATCGAAGCAAAACTATTTCAGTTTTTAATCGGAGATATGCTCTTTTTTATTCAGTCAGCGCTCCAAAATATTCTCATTGTCCTATAATAACTTCCATATTTTTCTTGTATACGAAAAATAGTAAACAACTTCTTGAAAATAAAAATAGCGAAACACATGTGAAAGTTACCAAGAAACCAACAGCGAAAAAATACCTATTTTGGTAATTACCAAGTTCGGCAACCATGCTATAAATAGAATTTGAACAAACAAAAACAGTTCTTGCTTTGCATACATATGTATGTACGTGCGATTGTTTTTATTGCAAACACAACAACAACAAAACAAAAACACAAAACCAGTTGTTGCTTTGCATACGTATGTATGTACATGCGGTTGATTTCATTGCAAATACAACAACAACAAAACAGAAAGCTTCAAGCTTCATTTTTGAGTGAGTTTATGCATTGAGTTTATCGCCAACGCTATGAGCGATCGCTGGCTGTTGTGCGTTAGTTCGCTAGCTATTTGAGTGGTTATACGTTTTTCTTTGAACATTTGTTTGTGATTTGAGAAGAATGTATTTTTGAGCGTGTTTTTGAGTGAGTTTTTCCGTACCCTGAACGCTTGTTACTTATTGGCTTATATACGGGAGTGAATTGAAATTCATAGAGGCTATTTTGAGGAAAGGTAACTTAAAAGCCGCAATGAAGCATGAAGTATAATGTTGAATGTCCTACTATATGATGCTGTTGGGCTGTTGATGTCATGTTTCGAATCCGGAGGACAATAGAAATAATAGAGAGAACACAATAAAAGTGAATGTTTGAAAGATATAATAATTTAGTTAAATGTTACAACTTTTAGGATGGGATGAAGTTACATACATACATACATACATACATACTTACATACATACATACAGGTGAAGCTAATAAAAGCGTGTTAAAAACTATTTCGCGCGCTGTAAATCACATGCAAAAAGCTCGAAGTATGCTTACATTTTGGCAGGGTTGCCATTTAACCGTTTCTTAAAAAGAATGCTATTCTCAAGGCAAATTCATTCAAATGGTAATTGTAAGTAAACAGCTAACTTCTTCACGTTTTTAACTCTCCAAGTTAATATTTGACTTTGAGTTTGACATTCTGATGGACAAAAACTTAAAGCGAATCGAGGCGAATATTACCGAATTCGCCCTGCCATTACCATATAATGAATTTGCCTTGGCTATTTTTCAAATTTTTATCCGGATTACTATCTTTAATACACAATTATGCATTATTTGCAAAATTGCAACGAAGTGGTGCGGTGGGTAGAGTGCTCGCCTGCTATGCCAGAGGTCTCGGGTTCAAACCACGGTCCGAGCCAAACACCAAAACAATTTTTCTAATTAGTAAAAATCCAATTATTGGATTTTTTAAGAGCAGCGGTCACCGCTCGGCAGTGGACGGCATACCCTCCGAGTGTATTTCTGCCATGAAAAAGCTTCTCACAAAAAATGGATTCGCCGTTCGGAGCCGGCATTAAAACTGTAGGTCCACCCAATTTGTAGGAAAAACAAAAAGGAGCACACCTCGAATTGGGAGAGAAGCTCGGCCATAAAACTCGTCAGAGTTATAATAGCGCCATTGTATTATTATATATTATTATTATTATGTATTAATTTAATCGTTATAAGAGATAAATTTTAGATATCTGTAGATTCGAAAACTCTCATATATAGTTTCGAAAACTCTCATATATTTTCTATCGATAGACGTCCACTGACAGATTTTCACTTGCTTTTTAGGTGGTGACAATGTGTGGAACGTCCTAATGTGACGCAAATTTAATCCACCATATATGGATAAATATCATTCGGGCATTAATTTTAGTAAAATCTTTTATTGGGCCGTATTAATAAAAACGAAGCAAATACTTTTACTCAAGATTTTAGAAATTTGACATCAATTTGTATGAACCAAATTTCAAAATTTGAGTAAAAGGTCTCAAATTTTAAGTAAAAGCAAATGCTCAGCTTTTATTAATATGACCCATTATCTTGTTATTTATTTATATACATATGTACGTTTTGTTTAGGATTTTAAGATCATTTGTAATAGTTTTATTTCCTTACTTTTTAAAAATTAATTAATAAAAAATAGCTATCTGTTTACTTAATCAATATTTTTGCCATATGAACACAAATTTATTTGACAAAATTTTACATTTTGAGTTAGTTGTATAATGCTGTGAAAACTAATTGATAACTAAAAATGTTCAGACGGCAACCCTTCTACCTTGCAACCATGCGAGCGATCAGCTGACAGGTTTTTACGTAAAAAATCAAAATGATTTTGATTTCTGCGGTACGGGCTTCTGCGTCCTACGTCGTTGAATAATCGGTTACATACAAATCCCATTGAATAGGTTGGATCAGCTGACACGGTACACGGGTTTACGTTCTCGACTAACTGGGCTATGACATCAACTGATCGAATGCTAGCGGTTGCCGACATTGCCCGACAACGCTCTCTCACTAATACACATGCAACTAATAATTTCTTTGCATGTATTGGAATGCCGATAACTGCTTTAAAGTTCATGACAAGTTGAAATATTAACAAGTGTTATCCACGTGTTTCTTATCAAATATTCTATTTGATTTTCAAAATTTCTAAAAAAAAATCAGAGTGTGAGTAGCGAGTACTCATGAACATTAATGTGTAAAAAGTTTCTAAATTGGATTTTTATTCCCTTTCTACACCTTTTCCAACTGTATTTCGGAAAAGTGAAAATGAATTTCAGAAAAGTTCAAATTAATATCAGAAAACACCAAATGGTTTTCAGAAAACCTCAAATGTATTTAAGAAGTTCCAATTGTATTTCAGAAAACCTCAATTTCATTTCCGAATAGCTCAAATGTATTTCAGATTTTGCAAATCTATTTCAGAAAACCACAAATCTATTTCAGAAAACGCCAAATGTATTTCAGAATAACACAGATGTATTTCAGAAGAAGTCAAATATATTTCAGAAAAACTCAAATGATTTTCAGATCACCCAAATATAATTCAGAAAATATCAAAGTCGGTAAAAATTACATTTTGTTATGAATGAAAAGAGGAGCTACACTTGTACGTCTCGGAGCGTACTCTCCGATTCTTAATCCGATTAAGAGTATTTGGTCCAAAATACAATCCTTTGTAAAAACGAATATAGACTTCCAAACAGGAATGGACCAGGCGTAATCGAAAGGCGGTCTTATTGCAGGCCGTTCGAACGATTTGGCATTGCGTGACATGCCAGTTGGAGTTTAATAAAAGTATATGTCATTCTTTAAATTAATTTGCTCCTTATTTCATTTTTGCAACTTTTCATTCATATCAAAAGATAATTTTTACCGACTTTGATATTTTCTGAAATATATTTCGGTGTTCTGAAAAACATTTGAGTTTTTCTGAAATACATTTGACTTCTTCTGAAATACATTTGTGTTATTCTGAAATACATTTGTCGTTTTCTGAAATAGATTTGTGGTTTTCTGAAATAGATTTGCAAAATCTGAAATACATTTGAGCTATTCGGAAATTAAATTGAGGTATTCTGAAATACAATTGAAACTTCTTAAATACATTTGTGGTTTTCTGAAAACCACTTGGTGTTTTCTGATATTAATTTAAGCTTTTCTGAAATACATTTTCACTTTTCCGAAATACTGTTGGAAAAGGTGTAGTTTAAATTCGATAATAGTTTGTTTTATAATATATTTTCTGTTATTGTCACTGCTACTTGTTGTTGTTGTTTCTGTTGTTATAGCAGTACAAAGCCCTGCTTAGATGACACGATAGACATGTGGAGAGATAATGTGTGTCATGCGGCGTCTCTCCACAGGCCGGACATATGTACATACATTGGGTATGTTAGGGTCTATTCTGGCCCTATAAAAGCTGGGCGGCTGCAAAGGCCTGACCGTAGTTGTTCGAGGGTGACGCGGGTGTCCCTCGGCAGCTCCAATTCTTCTTCTGCCATGGGGGTGGTTGGTCTCTCAATATTATGTATGACGGACGGACTGAAACAAATGTGGTGATGGTGTCTGTATGTATCTCCTTTAGAGCCTGCTTGTACGCCGCACAGTGGGCTGAAATTGACAAGTAGGGACATATGACTTCGATTGTATATTTTCATATTCTATGATATTTTGCCATAATTTTTAGTTATATAAGTTTTTTTCGTAAAACCTTGTTTTAAGAAGTTATCAGGCTTTTAGTAATAGATTTACATTAGATGCGTTTATTTGTATGCGATTGTTTAAACCTCAGATCCTCCCTCCGGCCCCAGAATATGAAAATAGTTTGTTTTATAGTAAATAAAATGAAAAAATCACTTTTCTAAAAACTAGATTGAGCTACACCAAAAACCGCGCAATTTTCAAGAATTTCAAGGTTTGTTTAGTTTTATGTATGAAGTTAAGATTTTGCACAAAATAAAAAATTGTTATCTAGTCGGACGTAGAATTAACCGCTTAAACGACTGGCGAATGGTTTTTTGGTACACTACCCAGGAAAGGTAATATCGCGGCCTAAAGTGAATATTTTCTTTTCTTTCTCACGAATCTTCAACTTCATGTCCTATATTCTTCCTGATAGCTGAAAATTTTTTTAAATTCAATTTCACATGAGGCTGTGTAATTTAATGCAGGTTTCAAAAATACATTCAGATTAAAAATCTAACAATATTTGGATGAGCTCTTGAAGTTTAAGTGAAGCAAAGTGGGGTATAATAAGGCATACCAGAATATTTTAAAGAATAGCAGCGACATTTGACTCTAATTTTAGGCTTATATGCATATGGCGAAACGGTTGACACGGCAAAATGATTTCACACTGAAGTCCTAAAATATTTTTTGGTTTCCACATTATACCCAGCAATGAAAACTGATGCGCAATACTGGCATATGACCCAGTTAGTAATGGAATTCTTATTGAAATTGCAAAAAACCCGAAATTTTACGAACCACGAAAATTAATAAAATAGATAATACGTTAGACCTTATGTATAAATAAATAAAATTAATTATGGGGAAACGTGAGGAAACTGAGTTAACGTTTTGAACTTTGACCAGCTGTCACTCAACCAGGGTTGGCTGAATCACTACAAGTTGTATGTAGTTAGAAGCGTATTTTAATCATCTACCGAACGAGGTACTGCTTGGGGTAGTCGTATTTCTCTCTTCAGCGAAAATAATAATATTGCCATAAGACCTAGTCATTAATGGAACTATGACTGAAATTGTAAACTTTTCCGAGCTTTTCCGAACCACGAGGACTAGTAAACTATATAGTAAATTAGACCTTATATATAAATATATGAAATTAATTTTGAGGAAATGTGAGGAAATTGAGTTAAGTGCAAAATTCTGAATTTTTCCATACATTTTTTTTTAAATTTGCTATAACTTTTAAATTAAAGAGATGAAAAGTTATTCAGATACAAAAACCTCATGTAATAAGGTTTAGAATCGAACTCCATAATTAGTTTTTTATTATTAACTAGCTTTTATTTCATGTCTCTATATCCACTACCGACCAATTTCAGTCCACTGTGCGCCGTGCGATCAAGTGGTTGTTTTAAGTATCTTTCCACCTCTGGCAAGAGATTAAAAATATAGCTCCTGATGTGCTGGGAGGGGGAGGGTCGGAGGACGGTTCTGGTTCTAGCAGGTGGTTATTGCGATGACCCCTGCGATGGCATCCTAGCAGGAACTGCTTATTAAGCATGATGTTATGTTCCCTGACTGGAAGTACCTGTGCCTCATAGTGTAGTTGGTGTTCCGGCGCCAGCAGGAAGTTACCCGTGGCTGTTCTAAGGGCAGAGTTTTGGTAGGCCTCGTGTCTGTTTTTGTTGTTGTTTTGTGTATAAATAAATAATAGCTTAAAAAAACTAAAAAACACGCTTTAATCTTAAAAATGGTACTAAAAATTGAGAAATAATTTAATTAGAAACAAAATGATGAACGAAAATATAAGTATTTAAGGAAAAGCGTGGGGGTGCTCAGTATGTCAAAACATATTTCAAAACGCTGATTTTTAACTAATATTTTTATTTTGACTTTTTTGAGATTTCATATAACGTACTGTTTAATTTCGCAACTAGGTATTTATATTTTTGTACTAGTTGTACGAATTGAATATTTTCATGTTCAAATATTATTGAACACCCCCACGCTTTTCCTTAAATACTTATATTTTCGTTCATCATTTTGTTTCTAATTAAATTATTTCTCAATTTTTAGTACCATTTTTAAGATTAAAGCGTGTTTTTTTAGTTTTTTAAGCTATTATTTATTTTTAATTTTTTAGTGAAATTTTTCATTAAAGGATGTTTTATGTGGACGCAAGAATAAAAGTAAATTTTTCACATACAGTTTTTCCTTATAAAAAAAAACATTGGTCATGGGAGCTCAAAAATGAAGCCTAAACGAAAAAATATCAACTAATATGTACTATGTGTATCGAAGCAAAACTATTTCAGTTTTTAATCGGAGATATGCTCTTTTTTATTCAGTCAGCGCTCCAAAATATTCTCATTGTCCTATAATAACTTCCATATTTTTCTTGTATACGAAAAATAGTAAACAACTTCTTGAAAATAAAAATAGCGAAACACATGTGAAAGTTACCAAGAAACCAACAGCGAAAAAATACCTATTTTGGTAATTACCAAGTTCGGCTATAAATAGAATTTGAACAAACAAAAACAGTTCTTGCTTTGCATACATATGTATGTACGTGCGATTGTTTTTATTGCAAACACAACAACAACAAAACAAAAACACAAAACCAGTTCTTGCTTTGCATACGTATGTATGTACATGCGGTTGATTTCATTGCAAATACAACAACAACAAAACAGAAAGCTTCAAGCTTCATTTTTGAGTGAGTTTATGCATTGAGTTTATCGCCAACGCTATGAGCGATCGCTGGCTGTTGTGCGTTAGTTCGCTAGCTATTTGAGTGGTTATACGTTTTTCTTTGAACATTTGTTTGTGATTTGAGAAGAATGTATTTTTGAGCGTGTTTTTGAGTGAGTTTTTCCGTACCCTGAACGCTTGTTACTTATTGGCTTATATACGGGAGTGAATTGAAATTCATAGAGGCTATTTTGAGGAAAGGTATCTTAAAAGCCGCAATGAAGCATGAAGTATAATGTTGAATGTCCTACTATATGATGCCGTTGGGCTGTTGATGTCATGTTTCGAATCCGGAGGAGAATAGAAATAATAGAGAGAACACAATAAAAGTGAATGTTTGAAAGATATAATAATTTAGTTGAATGTTACAACTTTTAGGATGGGATGAAGTTACATACATACATACATACATACTTACATACATACATACATACAGGTGAAGCTAATAAAAGCGTGTTAAAAAAGAGTCATAAATATAAGTCCAATAGGAGTATTTCATGACTGTTATTCAGGCTGTGGCCGCTGTGGTGCAGTGGGTAGAGTGCTCGCCTGCTGTGCCAGAGGTCTCGGGTTCAAACCACGGTCCGAGCAAAACACCAAAACAATTTTTCTAATTAGTAAAAAATCCAATTATTAGGTTTTTTAAGAGCAGCGGTCACCTCTCGGCAGTGGGCGGCATACCCTCCGAGAGTATTTCTGCCATGAAAAAGCTTCTCACAAAAAATGCACTCGCCGTTCGGAGCCGGCATAAAACTGTAGGTCCACCCAATTAGTAGGAAAAACAAAAAGGAGCACACCTCGAATTGGGAGAGAAGCGCGGCCATAAAACTCGTCAGAGTTATAGTAGCGCCATTGTATTATTATTATTATTATTCAGGCTCATATGATGTATGAAATTAGGCTCATATCGGGCGACCAACTTAAGAGCAGAAATACATACAAACATTTCGGATTCTCAGCTGAGCTTATTTTATTATTTATTATTACATAAGCTTAAACAACAATATATTTATAATTGCAATTACAACTACATATGTACACAAACATTGATATTGGTCTAACTAAACAAAATGAAAAAAAAATTAATTTTTTTTTGAAATTAATTGGTAACACTGCTTAAAATATGTACCTAAATCTTTCAAACAACAAATGTTTTCTTCTATTCTATGAGTAGCAAAAGCTTAAAATTTGACATCTGCATTTCACACACATTTAGCCAATGTTACCAATTAATATCCATTATTATTCAATGAATATTGCAACATGACAAACAAGAGTTTTCGCTGGTGGCTACAAAATTGAAAAACTGTTGAACACTTCTATGCCGCACATTTACAAACACGCACGGATACTCTGGTCGACCACAACCTATACATTGCGATATTACCGCACAAAGCTCACCATTATTATTCACGACAGGTCCCCCGGAATCTCCCTTACAAGTGCCCGTTCCGCCAACTCCAGCACACATCATCGTTTCTGTTATAGTAACTTTAGTGTTGTTATACATTTTGACACAAAGATCATGATCCAATACTTTCACAGAAGCAGACAACAAGGTATTCGAAGCGCCGCCTACCTTTTCCATTGTCATACCCCAACCTCTTATATGGATCGTTTCGCCCAACTTCGGAGATCTGCTGCAGAGCGCTATTTCACCGACTAATGGCCCAGGGATAAAGGCCGTACGCACTTCAACAACAGCAATATCCAATTCCCTGGTTGACCGGACAAATCCGCGCGGAAAATATACCTGCTTTCCAATGCTTTCTTGATTTAAGTCATTCAAACAGGTAATGCCAGCTCTAATGAGGATATCACTCGCTGTAACATTGTAAACGCAATGCCCTGCTGTGACCACATGTAGCATACTAATTAATGAGCCCCCACACAGTGTATCGCTACATCGCACTTGTACCATATAATTAGCTTGACTTATATGGATTGCTGATCCTTGAACAATGCGGTAACTTGCTTCTGAATAGGTGTATACAAAGTTGAGCGGCAGCGAAATAAGCACGAAAATCCAGCGCGTATTCATTTCGTGACTTTTGCGGCGACTTTCTGCGAAATATTATGGAGAAACTGTCAGCTTGTACCAATATTTATACGCAAAATACAAAGCTGCTAAAAATGCAAAACAAAGTGTTCGCAAAAAAAATTTTTTTTAAATAGTTCCCCAAAGTCATCAAGACAATATGTACCTACATTAAGGTAGAGTGAAATTTTTTTTTGGAAATTGAATTTGTTCCAAAGCCAGAACGCCACCTTTCTAGCCCAGAAATAAGCCTGTAAAATTTTGTTGACCTACTCGCATGTTTAGAGGTGTCCCCAGCCCCACAAAGTTGAAAAAAATAGAAAAAATTTTCTAAATTTCATATTTTTACCAGATCGTGCTTATTGCTTTCAACTTTGCGGGGCTGGGGGCAGTTCAAAACGTCATCCTATCGCCATAAAATTTTGTGGGGTTCATTAACTCGTATAAAGGCAACTTTTCATTGCGTTCAAAAAAAAAAAAAAACAAAAAAAAAAAAAATCTCCATATGTTTCCAAACCACCTTAATGTACATGTGTTGTTTAATCCAGGGTTTGAATTGCTGACTGTGCTGCGACTAGCTCAGTCTAGTCGCATAGTCGTTTAACAGAAATAACAACTAGCTCATTCGGTTGCTAGTCGTTTTTTTTTTTTTGGCAACTTGACTAGACTACGACTAGGAAAAGTAAACAACTTGACTAGAAAATGAGATAGTCGTTGGCCAGCAAACAGCTTGTAACTGTGGCAGCAAATGCGACGGCGCGCAACTTGTAGTTTTTAGTCGCAGTTATTTTCTCAATAAACAACTATGAAAATTTGTATACATATACCCGGATACCGGTCAAAATGGGTGAGTTTCTAAGACTGAGCTGTTGTGCAACTGTTGAGTGTTTGTCTTAGAAACGCACTGTTGAGTAATTCCGCTCAGCTCAACAGTTGGCAACTTTTCGCCATTTTTTGCATCACAAATTTTCTTCGCTACTTGAGCTCAACATGTTGTGTAAAGCCAAACAGCTGATAAATTCATCAAACCGTTTCTAAGACGTAGCTGTTTAACTCAACTGCTACACAACTGTTGGCAACTGTTCAGCTCAACAGTTGCGGAGCAGCTTTTTCTTAGAAACTCACCCAATGTGATTGCCCAAAAACATTAAAATTACACTACAATATGGGTATCAAACGAAAGGGGGAGGCCCTAGGTTTCATTTGGACGTCGATATATTTCGATAAATTTATCGATAATTGAGTTATCGGTCAAAATATGATTGCCAAAAAACATTAAAATTATCCTACAATATGGGTATCAAACGAAAGGGAATGGCCCCAGGTTTCATTTGAACTTCGATATATTTCGATAAATTTATCGATAACTGAGTTATCGGTCAAAATGCGATTGCGCAAAAACCTTAATATTACCCTTCAATATGGGCATCAAACGAAAGGGAATGGCCCCAGGTTTCATTTGAACTTCGATATATTTCGATAAATTTATCGATAACTGAGTTATCGGTCAAAATGCGATTGCGCAAAAACCTTAATATTACCCTTCAATATGGGCATCAAACGAAAGGGGATGGCCCCAGGTATCATTTGGACTTCGATATATTTCGATAGATTTATCGATAACTGAGCTATCGGTCAAAATGCGATTGCGCAAAAACCTTAATATTACCCTTCAATATGGGCATCAAACGAAAGGGGATGGCCCCAGGTTTCATTTGGACTTCGATATATTTCGATAAATTTATCGATAACTGAGTTATCGGTCAAAATGCGATTGCACAAAAACCTTAATATTACCTTACAATATGGGTATCAAACGAAAGGAGTTGACCCCAGGTTTCATTTGAACTTCTATATATTTCGATAAATTTATCGATAACTGAGTTATCGGTCAAAATGCGATTGCACAAAAACCTTAATATTACCTTACAATATGGGTATCAAACGAAAGGGGATGGCCCCAGGTTTCATTTGAACTTCGATATATTTCGATAAATTTATCGATAACTGAGTTATCGGTCAAAATGCGATTGCGCAAAAACCTTAATATTACCCTCCAATATGGGCATCAAACGAAAGGGGATGGCCCCAGGTTTCATTTGGACTTCGATATATTTCGATAAATTTATCGATAACTAAGTTATCGGTCAAAATGCGAATGCGCAAAAACCTTAATATTACCCTTCAATATGGGCATCAAACGAAAGGGGATGGCCCCAGGTTTCATTTGGACTTCGATATATTTCGATAAATTTATCGATAACTGAGTTATCGGTCAAAATGCGATTGCATAAAAACCTTAATATTACCTTACAATATGGGTATCAAACGAAAGGGGATGGCCCCAGGTTTCATTTGAACTTCGATATATTTCGATAAATTTATCGATAACTGAGTTATCGGTCAAAATGCGATTGCACAAAAACCTTAATATTACCTTACAATATGGGTATCAAACGAAAGGGGATGGCGCCAGGTTTCATTTGAACTTCGATATATTTCGATAAATTTATCGATAACTGAGTTATCGGTCAAAATGCGATTGCACAAAAAAACCTTAATATTACCTTACAATATGGGTATCAAACGAAAGGGGATGGCGCCAGGTTTCATTTGAACTTCGATATATTTCGATAAATTTATCGATAACTGAGTTATCGGTCAAAATGCGATTGCGCAAAAACCTTAATATTACCTTACAATATGGGTATCAAACGAAAGGAGATGACCCCAGGTTTCATTTGAACTTCTATATATTTCGATAAATTTATCGATAACTGAGTTATCGGTCAAAATGCGATTGCACAAAAACCTTAATATTACCTTACAATATGGGTATCAAACGAAAGGGGATGGCCCCAGGTTTCATTTGAACTTCGATATATTTCGATAAATTTATCGATAACTGAGTTATCGGTCAAAATGCGATTGCACAAAAACCTTAATATAACCGTACAATATGGGTATCAAACGAAAGGGGATGGCCCCAGGTTTCATTTGAACTTCGATATATTTCGATAAATTTATCGATAACTGAGTTATCGGTCAAAATGCGATTGCACAAAAACCTTAATATTACCTTACAATATGGGTATCAAACGAAAGGAGTTGACCCCAGGTTTCATTTGAACTTCTATATATTTCGATAAATTTATCGATAACTGAGTTATCGGTCAAAATTCGATTGCACAGAAACCTTAATATTACCTTACAATATGGGTATCAAAAGAAAGGGGATGGCGATCTCTTTTAGCGATGGCAATTTCTAAACTCCGGGTATTGCTTAGCCACGGAATATTTCTGAGGAATATTGGTATCAAATGAAGGAGCATTCCATGGTTTGTAGAGGACAAATTGTACGAATTTTTACAGTTTTCGATTTGAATTAAAGGCACACCAAAATGTTAACCAAGAGAATATCTGGCGCATTATTACTGTTTGATAATTAGACTGCGGATCTTTATGCAATTGCATATTTTTAAGGAAAAGAGATAGCGATATGGTTTCAAAGAGAAAAAATGAAAGTTATTAGCAAAATATTCTAAATTTTCATATTTATTTCTGCATATTTTGCATATAACTTGCATATTGCATATACCTTGCATATTTGCATATAACTTGCATATTTGCATACTAATTGAGGTTTGGCATTTTTAATCCACAAGTTAGAGTCTCGCGGAGTTCCCCTAATGGCTTCAATGGCCCTAATAACAGAAGCTTTTAAAGGACTTGACGCTACGTCAGGATCATGTGGGCAAATAGTTTTGGTCAAAATTGAAGCTATTTCAAAAAAGAACCTGCTTTTGAAGTCATATTAGGAGTAGCCAAAATACTTTCAGGTGACAACAAAATATTAGAAACTGGAATACAGATTCCCAGTCAATTTTGGAGCGAATTTAAGTATGCTCCGGTTACATCTTGTGATGTTGAGCGTTCATTTTCAACATATAAACGGATCTTAACCGATAAGCGTCACAATGTTTCCATTGAAAATGTGGCGAAAACACTTGTAGTATATTGTGGTCTTAACTACAACTAAAATTACCTCTTTACATTAAAAATTATGATAATAAAAATTAGTTCCCATTTGCAGTTTGTTTTTGGGTGTTAATGGGTTTTATATTTGCATAGAACAAAAGATTCAGCATAGAACATATGATTTTTGCATTCAACTATACTTTACTTATTGTGTATATCACTTAAAATTCCATATCTGATGTAAAAAAATTTGCATATAACTTGCATATAACATGCATATAAGTTGCATATATTTTGCATATCCAAAACAGAGCAAGAAAATTCGCTTTGCAATGTGAATATATAGTTTTGAATCAATATAACTCTTAATAAATCATTTTAAATTTTTTGCATAAAGATCCGCAGTCTATTGATAATACTCTTATTAAAAGCAGAAACTTGCTTTTGAAATATTCGTGTATGTAAGAAAAATCTTAAAAAAGTTGTGTTATGGGTTAACATTTTGGTGTGCCTTTAATTCAAATCGAAAACTGTAAAAATTCGCACAAATTGTCCCGTACAAACCATGGAATGCTCCTTCATTTGATACCAATATTCCTCAGAAATATTCCGTGGCTAAGCAATAGCCGGAGTCTAGAAATTGCCATCGCTAAAAGAGATCGCCATCCCCTTTCTTTTGATACCCATATTGTAAGGTAATATTAAGGTTTTTGCGCAATCGCATTTTGACCGATAACTCAGTTATCGATAAATCTATCGAAATATATCGAAGTTCAAATGAAACCTGGGGCCATCCCCTTTCGTTTGATGCCCATATTGAAGGGTAACATTAAGGTTTTTGCGCAATCGCATTTTGACCGATAACTCAGTTATAGATAAATTTATCGAAATATATCGAAGTTCAAATGAATCCTGGGGCCATTCCCTTTCGTTTGATACCCATATTGTAGGGTAATTTTAATGTTTTTTGGCAATCATATTTTGACCGATAACTCAGTTATCGATAAATTTATCGAAATATATCGACGTCCAAATGAAACCTAGGGCCTCCCCCTTTCGTTTGATACCCATATTGTAGTGTAATTTTAATGTTTTTGGGCAATCACATTGGTTGAGTTTCTAAGAAAAAGCTGTTCCGCAACTGTTGAGCTGAACAGTTGCCAACAGTTGTGTAGCAGTTGAGTTAAACAGCTACGTCTTAGAAACGGTTTGATGAATTTATCAGCTGTTTGGCTTTACACAACATGTTGAGCTCAAGTAGCGAAGAAAATTTGTGATGCAAAAAATGGCGAAAAGTTGCCAACTGTTGAGCTGAGCGGAATTACTCAACAGTGCGTTTCTAAGACAAACACTCAACAGTTGCACAACAGCTCAGTCTTAGAAACTCACCCATTTTGACCGGTATCCGGGTATATGTATACACATTTTCATAGTTGTTTATTGAGAAAATAACTGCGACTAAAAACTACAAGTTGCGCGCCGTCGCATTTGCTGCCACAGTTACAAGCTGTTTGTTGGCCAACGACTATCTCATTTTCTAGTCAAGTTGTTTACTTTTCCTAGTCGTAGTCTAGTCAAGTTGCCAAAAAAAAAAACGACTAGCAACCGAATGAGCTAGTTGTTATTTCTGTTAAACGACCATGCGACTAGAATGCACAGTCGTATTTAGTTGCTTTGACTACTTGCTAGTCAGCAATTCAAACCCTGGTTTAATCAGTACCACGAGCAGAAACTTTAAGTTATTTCAAAGCTGAAAAATCAACAATTGTTTTCAAAACAACAGCAAAGTATAAACAAGTTAGGAAGCCTAAGTGGAATCGGAAATTAGATACTCAGCTGTATGCTTTCGTTGTTTCTTAGTATTTATACTTCTTAATTTATGAAAATGTTAGTTATTGGGTCGTACTAATAAACATATAGCAAATGCTTTTACTCAAGATTTCGGAAATTTGACATTAATTTGTATGAATCAAATTTCAAAATGTGAGTAAACGGTCTGAAATCTGAAGCAAAAGCAAATGCTTGGCTTTTATTAATATAACCCATTATCTGTGCAAATTTTGAAGTGCCGATAGTTCTCGAACTTTTTTGAAATACTCGTATATGTATGTATTTCAATATAAAAATTTGGAACATTTCGAAATTTTCAAAATTTTGAATAAGTGAAATTTTTAATTTTTTTTTCTTGGAAAATGGACGTTTTTGAAAAAATTTTAAATTAAAAAGTAAAAATAATTTCTTTTTTTTTGTGGAAAATGGAAATTGTAGAAATTTTAAGTAATAAAACAATGATTTTCAAAACTTTAGAAATTTATGGAAATTATCTGTACAACTTTTGAATTGCTGAAAGTTCTAGAACTTTTTTTAAATACTCGTATATGTATGTATTTCAATATAAAAATTTGGAACATTTCGAAATTTTCAAAATTTTGAATCAGTTAAATTTTTAATTTTTTTTTCTTGGATAATGGACGTTTTTCAAAAAAATTTAAATTAATAATATAATATAATAATACAATGGCGCTATTATAACTCTGACGAGTTTTATGGCCGAGCTTCTCTCCCAATTCGAGGTGTGCTCCTTTTTTTGTTTTTTTTCCTACTAATTGGGTGGACCTACAGTTTTATGCCGGCTCCGAACGGCGAAAGCATTTTTGTGAGAAGCTTTTTCATGGCAGAAATACTCTCGGAGGGTATGCCGCCCACTGCCGAAAGGTGACCGCTGCTCTTAAAAAAGCCAATAATTGGATTTTTACTAATTAGAGAAATTGTTTTGGTGTTTTGCTCGGACCGTGGTTTGAACCCGAGACCTCTGGTATAGCAGGCGAGCACTCTACCCACTGCACCACAGCGGCCAAAATTTAAATTAAAAAGTAAAAATAATTTATTTTTTTTTTGGAAAATGAAAATTGTAGAAATTTTGAGTAATAAAAATAATGATTTTCAAAACTTTAGAAATTTATGGAAATGTTAGGTATTGTCTGTGCAAATTTTGAAGAGCTGAAAGTTCTATGACTTTTTTGAAAACCTCGTATACATACATACATAAGTACATATTTCAATTTAAAAATTTGGAGCATTTCGAAATTTTCAAAATTTCGAACAAGGCAAATTCGTTCATATGGTAATGGTAAGTGAACAGCTGACTTCTTCTTCTTCTCGCTTTTAACTCGCCGTGTACAGAAGAATGCAGAAGAATGTCACACAAAGCTTGCTTGTTAATAGCTTTAGAACTTTGTACAAAACAAAACACACAATCGCACCAACATACTAGGTAGCAAAGACAGAGAGTCATTAAGCTACTGTTGTTGGTATGTGGATTGTAATATAAGGAAAATTGAAATTTAAGCGAAACAAAGCTGACGGCGGTGGTAGCTCAATGGGATAGACATTGGACTACCAATCGAAACGACCTAAGTTCGATTCTGGGTTGAGGCCGCTGGAAGAAGTCTGATGAGGGGATGTGGTGGTCTCCGAAACGGATCCATAACTTCTACCAAAAAATTTTTTTCAATTTTTCTTAATTATAAACTGGCCAATAGCTCATATAAAATTCACATAAAATAATTATTAGAATTAAAACGGCCATGTAAAACAAAAGAAATATTTTACTTTGAGTTTGACATTCTGATGGACAAAAACTTAAAGCGAATTGAGGCGAATATTGCCGAATTCGCCCTATCATTACCATAATGAATTTGCCTTGATTTCGAGTAAGTGAAATTTTAATTTTTTTTTTTTTTTTTTTTGAAAATGGGGATTGCGCTAATTTTCAGTATTAGAAAATAAAGGTTTTTGAATATTTGAACATTTGGAATTTTTCGAAAATTTTGACAATTTTGAAAAAGTAAAATTAAAATTTTTTTTTTTTGAAAATGGAAATTGTAGAAATTTCGAGTTATGAACAATAGAGGTTTTTAAAAGTTCAGAAAAAAGGTTTTTTCCTTTCGAAAGATAGTGTGTGTCTTTGGAAAGACAATAATTTCCAGAATAGGCGCGGTAAGAATCTTGAAAATTTACAAAAAAATTAATCTTGAAAGTTTTTGCAGTGCTCTGAGATTTCTAAACTTCCGAACATTATCCGTTTTTCCTCAATTTTTCAATAAATTTCTCTCTTCCTAAAAATGCTTAAAATAAGAAAACCGTTTTCTAATTTGATTTAAGTACTAAACATTTGATAAGCTCAAAAATTAAGTAATTATTTAACGCTTTTGTATTTTTATTATTACATTTCACTTCTCTCCTGACTTTTTCAATAGCATTTCGGGCTGCGGCAAATCAGCTTAACTATGTACATACAAAAATAATCCTCAAATATAAAATTTAAACATCCGTTTAACATTTCTGAGAAAAACATCTTAAAAAAATTAAAATATGCTTCTCGTTGCGGCCATTTACCGTTGCTATTAATCTCACGGCTTACACTTATGTACTTGCTACAACAACAAGAATAAATTAGCTCAAATTTCTTTACTTTCACGACACTAAATTGAAAAGGCAGGGCATGAGAGCACAGGCGATGCACGGGGTGCAGTGAAATAACGCCCGCGGGCGTTTTTTCCTTTCTTGAAAAAGAAATAGCGCCTGCGAATAAAACGAAATTAAACCCGTGGGTTTTATTTCCATTCACAAACGGAAAGAACGCCCGCGCGCCCTATTCGGCGATATGGGCTTTATTTCCCTTTCGAAAGGGCAATTAAGCCCGCAGACGGGGGTTTTTTTTTTTAAATATGGTGTATTAGTGAGAAAAGCGCCGCAGGCGAAAAATTGGAATAAAAAATGGCGCGATTTTTAATTCCAATTTTTCGTTTTTTTTTTTTAAATATGGTGTATTATTATTGGAAAAAGCGCCGCAGGCGAAAATCTGGAATAAAAAATCGCGCGATTTTTAATTCCAATTTTTGGTTTTTTTTTTTAAATATGGTGTATTATTATTGGAAAAAGCGCCGCAGGCGAATCAAATAAGTAATCCCGAAAATAAGACATGTGACACAGAAGACATTGATGTATCCGAAATGGATTGTTCTGACTATGAAGAAACGGCGGACAATTTTTGGGAGAGTCAAAGCATGTTGTTGTGTGTTATTTGTTTTACCAAGCCACGCGATGTTCTCTTAAGCCCATGCAATCACTTTAAATTGTGTGCGGATTGCTTTGGAGAGCACAGTAAGGTTGCAATTGTAAATGGCAATATAAATATTTTGTGCCCGGTTTGTCGTCAAATTGTTGAAAACTCTATAAGAGTATTTGTTCAGATTGTAGTCTGAAAGTGCCAATATGTATGTAATGAAGTTTTATTTATTTTGATTGAGTATTTGAATATTTACTTACTTACAGACCTTGAAAATTGTTACTAATAAATGACTATAGAAATTTACTGAAGCTTTGTTTATTTTGATTGAGTATTTGAAAATTTAGAAGGGGATTTAAAAAAATTATAGAGAATCAAAAAATTGGAATTAAAAATCACGCTATTTTTTATTCCAATTTTTCGCCTGCGGCGCTTTTTCCAATAACAATACACCATATTCAGATAAAACGAAAAATTGGAATTAAAAATCGCGAGATTTTTTATTCCAATTTTTCGCCTGCGGCGATTTTTTCCCTAATACACCATATTTAAAAAAAAAACCAAAAATTGGAATTAAAAATCGCGCGATTTTTTATTCCAATTTTTCGCCTGCGGCGATTTTTTCCCTAATACACCATATTTAAAAAAAAGCCCGTCTGCGGGCTTAATTGTCCTTCCAAAAGAGAAATAAAGTCCGTGGATCAAACGAAATAACGCCCGCGGGAATTATTTCTTTTTCAAGAAAGGAAAAAACGCCCGCGGGTGTTATTTCCTTTTTTTTTTTCGAAAATAACGCCCGCGGGCGTTAATTCCACGGGCGTTATTTCACCGCACCAATGCACGGTACGGCGCGGCATGGTCTTTTGTTTGTCATGAGCTGGTGTGTTTTGGCTGTTCATACAGATATACAAACACAAATAAGAAGCACAAAATAAAGAGAAACAAGTAAGGAAGCCTAAGTTCGAGTGGAATCGAACATTAGATACTCAGCTGTATGCTTTCATTGTTTGTTTGCGTTTGTTCGATATAGGGTGTATTTTATATGACACGAGTGCTGCATAAACAGGGCGCAGCCACGCCCATTTTCAAAATTTGTATCAATCATCCAAATAAGCATATAAATATTATTGTTAGTGCAAAATTGACTTTTGGTTGCAAAGACTTCACGTTACAAATTCCAAAAGGGTGTTCCAGAAATATCTTTGTTAAAAAGTAGGCGTGGTCATAAACCGATTTCAATACATTTTTGCGTGTCTATTAACACATGTTATAAAAGTGTATAAACCAAGTTTCGTCATAATATCTCAGTTATTTTTCGAGTAATAGGCACGTAGATTTGTATAAAAAGAGGCGGTGCCACGCCCATTTTCCAAACTTTTTTATTTTTTGTTTCCGGTCTATTGTAGAACTCATGTCACAAAATTTCAGTGATAGATCTTTATATTTGACAGAGATATCGCTTAAAATGTTTTTATTAGGTCACTTTATAATACCCATATATAAAAGTGGGCGTGGTCGTCAACCGATTTTGGTAATCTTTCGTCCACACATTTGGCTAAGTAAATATATCACGCGTACCAAATTTCATCGATATATCTTTAACGGTTTCTGAGTTATGGCTTATAAAACTTTCAATATTTGCCCCTTAATAAGTGGGCGTGGCACCGCCCATTTTCCAAAATTTTTATATTTTTTGTTTTATGTCCCTAGTTGGTCTCCTGCCACAAAATTTCAGTAATAGATCTTTATATTTGACAGAGATATCGCTTAAAATGTTTTTATTAGGCCCCTTTATAGTTCCCATATATAAAAGTGGGCGTGGCCGTCAACCGATTTTGATAATTTTTCGCCAAAACATTTGTCTAAGTAAGCAAATTACGCAAAACAAATTTCATCGATATATCTTCAACGGTTTCTGAGTTATGACATATAAAACTTTCAATGTTTGCCCCTTAATAAGTGGGCGTGGCACCGCCCATTTTCCAAAATTTTTGTACTTTTTGTTTTATGTCCGTAGTTGGACTCCTGCCACAAAAATTCAGTGATAAATCTTTATATTTGACAGAGATATCGCTTAAAATTTTTTTATTAGGCCCCTTTATAGTTCCCATATATATAAGTGGGCGTGGCCGTCAACCGATTTTGATAATTTTTCGCCAAAACATTTGTCTAGGTAAGCAAATTACGCATACCAAATTTCATCGATATATCTTCAACGGTTTCTGAGTTATGACATATAAAACTTTCAATGTTTGACCCTTAATAAGTGGGCGTGGCACCGCCCATTTTCCAAAACTTAATCAACTTTCTTCATAACGGTCTGAGCTCAATACCTGGGTAAAATTTTATCACTCTAGCTATATTAGTGGCTGAGATACCAAATTTCCGATTTTTTCTATATAGGAAAAGTGGGCGTGGTCATGGTCCGATTTCGCCCATTTTCAATACCAACTGTCCCAGTCTCGATACCAACTTGCATTTCAAATTTCATCAAAATATCTCAATTTTTACGCGAGTTATCCTGCGTACGGACGGACGGACGGACGGACATGGCTCAATCGATTTCTCTTTTCACCCTGATCATTTTGATATATATAAGTCCATATCTATCTCGATTATTTCATTATGTTACAATCCACCGTTATGAAATCAAAATTATAATACTCTGTGTACTAGTACAGCTGAGTATAAACAAGTAAGGAAGACTAAGTTCGAGTGGAATCGAACATTAGATACTCAGCTGTATGCTTTCATTGTTTGTTTGCGTTTGTTCGATATAGGGTGTATTTTATATGAAACGAGTGCTGCATAAACAGGGCGCAGCCACGCCCATTTTCAAAATTTGTATCAATCATCCAAATAAGCATATAAATATTATTGTTAGTGCAAACTTGCATCCCTCTATGACTTTTAGTTACAAAGACTTCACGTTACAAATTCCAAAAGGGTGTTCCAGAAATATCTTTGTTAAAAAGTAGGCGTGGTCATAAACCGATTTCAATACATTTTTGCGTGTCTATTAACACATGTTTTAAAAGTGCATAAACCAAGTTTCGTCATAATATCTCAGTTATTTGTCGAGTAATAGGCTCGTAGATTTCTTTGTATAAAAAGAGGCGGTGCCACGCCCATTTTATAAACTTTTTTTATTTTTTGTTTCCGGTCTATTATAGAACTCATGTCACAAAATTTCAATGAATTATCTTTATATTTCACAGAGATATCGCTAAAAATGATTTTATTAGGTCACTTTATAATACCCATATATAAAAGTGGGCGTGGTCGTCAACCGATTTTGGTAATTTTTCGTCCACACATTTGGCTAAGTAAATATATCACGCGTACCAAATTTCATCGATATATCTTTAACGGTTTCTGAGTTATGACATATAAAACTTTCAATGTTTGCCCCTTAATAAGTGGGCGTCGCACCGCCCATTTTCCAAAATTTTTGTACTTTTTGTTTTATGTCCGTAGTTGGACTCCTGCCACAAAATTTCAGTGATATATCTTTATATTTGACAGAGATATAGCTTGAAATGTTTTTATTAGGTCACTTTATAATTCACATATATAAAAGTGGGCGTGGCGGTCAACCGATTTTGATAATTTTTCGTCAAAACATTTGTCTAAGTAAGCAAATTACGCATACCAAATTTCATCGATATATCTTCAACGGTTTCTGAGTTATGACATATAAAACTTTCAATGTTTGACCCTTAATAAGTGGGCGTGGCACCGCCCATTTTCCAAAACTTCATCAAATTTCTTCATAAGGGCCTGAGCTCAATACGTGGGTAAAATTTTATCACTCTAGCTATATTAGTGGCTGATATACCAAATTTCCGATTTTTTCTATATAGGAAAAGTGGGCGTGGTCATGGTCCGATTTCGCCCATTTTCAATACCAACCGTCCCAGTCTCGATACCAACTTGCATTTCAAATTTCATCAAAATATCTCAATTTTTACGCGAGTTATCGTGCGTACGGACGGACGGACGGACGGACGGACGGACGGACGGACGGACGGACGGACGGACGGACGGACATGGCTCAATCGATTTCTCTTTTCACCCTGATCATTTTGATATATATAAGTCCATATCTATCTCGATTATTTCATTATGTTACAATCCACCGTTATGAAATCAAAATTATAATACTCTGTGTACTAGTACAGCTGAGTATAAAAAAAAACAAATAAGAAGCATAACATTTCAAAATTCTAAATGAAATAATCGAAATAACGCCCATGCACTGCAAAGTAGGCAACAAATAAAATACAAAACCAAACAAAGCGACGCCAATTTCACTGTCAAAAAAATTAAATCAAAATTTGGTAAACTTTCTCTTCATCACCATCTTCCTTTTCTACATTTTATTCTTCTTCTTCTTCTTGTTATTCTTCTTCTTCGCCTTTCTTTCTTCTCCTTCCTATCTCATTTTCTTCTTCCTCCTCTCTCACTTGCTTCTTCTTCTGTTCTCTATCTGTTTACTATTATTTTTGTCTAAAAATAACGCAAATAAATTTATGCTTCAGCTCTATTTGTTCCCCAGCCATTTATTACTGCCTACAAATTGTTTATTTGACAGATTTTTATAGATTTTCTTTCAGTTGCTTTGCTATTTTCCTTGTCTTTTAGTACATTTCCAATTTGGTAAATAAATATTAGTGAGAGTTAGTGTCCTTGATCGCCGAGATTATTATTAAAAAAAAAACAACGTGGTGGTGGCAGTGACGTGGTCGCGGTCGCGGTTGAAGCGAACGCCCTTAATGGACATGGAGGCGGCCCATTGGGGGCGCAGACAATTGAATTGGGACACAAGCAAATATTATGTGGAAATTAAATTTGATTTTATCAATGTGTTTGTTGTTATTTACTTTTATGATTATTGCTTAAGGCAGCAAATAATAAAGAACTTAGCGGATAAAGCAAGCAAATAAGGTTTTGACAAATTGACATCGGTCGGTAGGAGGAAAGTGGAAGAATGCCAATTGCGGATAAAGCTTTTCTAAATAAATGGAATTAATTGAAAGTTTTTGTAAATTTTAAATATTATGGGGATCTTATTCAATAAGTCTCAGATACTTATTTCAGCCATGTGGAAGTTGTTGGAGTCCAGTTAAATGACAACTCGATATGCGAAAGCAACGTATTTCTCAAACGAAATAAAAAAGCAGTCATCAGTTGTCGCTAAAAGCGTGATATTTTCGAGAGTTATAACTAAGGAAGCTAAAAATATGAACGAAAAATTTCAAAATAACTGAAATATGCTCGTAAATAAGCACGAAAAAATCTCATTATATGCATATATGCCTAAAAAATACCTGAAATATGTTCAAAAAATTTATGTATTTCATTTCAAGCTTACTATAAAATACTTTCAACTAATTTTAGATTTGTATTTATGTATGTAAATACATGCGATCTTTTTACAAAGCAAACGAAACGATTCCATTAATATTGCGCAGGGTTGCATTGAACTATCTTATGTTTTACTATATTTTCCAGTGTGAATTTTTGGCGGCTTTCCGAGAAAAAGCTCTTGTATGGGAAAACGATTAATATTGACCGCGTAGCATCGAGTATTGATGGATCGCTATTCTTGATCGCAAAATATTTAGAAATTTTGAAATCCGCGATCCGGATCACAATATTGACAATACGGATTGACTGTGTATCATGACAATTTTGCGACCCATCAAAATGCGTATATATTTAGAAATTTGGAATCGTGATCTTCATCGCAATATTGGCAATATACGAATTGAAAGTGAAAGTTGTGAAAAGGACGGAAGTAAAATATTTTAAATCTCAGAGCGAGAGAAATATCGCAATATTCATATTGAACGTGTAGCACTAGTCTGCGATTCATCAGACCATCAATATGAATCGCGATCCAAATATCGCAATTCATATTGACAGTCCCAGCAAAAATCTGGTCATCGCTATTACCTGTCAGGCACGATAGAAGGCCTTACCATGGAACATCTGGCGAGTTCATCACTTCTTTCACGCATTGAATGGAGCGCGAAAAATTAACTGGAATAAATACCAGTGGAAATTTCCATCATGCCTTACATTTTTCGCCTACTTTCTCTGCTTCCCTGTAAGGTATTCTTTATTTGATTCACTAGAATCCTTGCGGTATTGCGTGATTTATTCGTTCGGTGGTAATGCAGTGGGCAAGTCCTTCCCTCCAATGACAAGCCCATGCTAAGGTCAGGCATTATGTCAACGAATGTGGAAGCGATTGCCAGGGTTTTTCCGGATTACCCTCTTAATTCCACGGTCATCCAGTTTTTTGGTGGGATATTACTGTTCCCTTCAAATTTTCACACTACAGCTGTTTGCTACCAATAACAGGGCATCGGAGCAAAGTTTTTTGTACTCTGGGTTTGCTTCGAGGCTCTGATCAGCATACAAGAACTTAGTGTTTGTCGTGCTGAATTTTTATAAGGGAAAATGCTCCGCTCCGTGGCCCAGATCAATAGTTAAATAGCCTTGTTTGTATGTATACGCAACTATCTGAATTAACCATAGATAAGATGTCAGCTTAATATTTTTCGAGGGTTTACCACGTTATCCCCAAAATCAAAATCCCCAAAATCAAAATCCCCAAAATGAAAATCCCCAAAATCAAAATCGTTAAAATCAAAATCCCCAAACACAAAATCTCCATATTCTGTGTGAAATAAATTAAAATTAGGTTAGAAATCGCGGCGATTTCTAACCTACATTGGACATTATTTCTCAAACTGAAACTCAAAAGAAATTGTATACGTGATGATTTCACAAATGTTTATTAATAAATTCATCTCAATAACTTATGATTACATATTTACATAGGGTTGGGTACGAAATGTCGAAAAAAAAATATCGAAATAATGTCAAATTAATGATGTGTAAAATTTGCGCGAGTAGCAAACTTTTTTGCATTGGCGGCCTTTGGCCGCGCTTTAAAAAAATAACCCTCAGCCGGCATAATTCTCTTTCTGGAGTAAAACGTATAGAGCAATCCACAGTACTTTTGAGTAGAAAACCTTTTTGCACTGGCGGCCTTCCGCCGCGCTTATAAAAAATAACCCTGGGCTACGCCATCCAAGTCCGGTCGTGTGCCATAACCGTGGCGGTGATGTCCTTATGCGTAGTACACCCATCAGCGCAAGCGGCCTTCGCCTTTATTTATTTAGATGAACATATTTTTTATAAAATATGGAATCTCTTAGATACCCTGTAGGGCGCATTATATCGAAGCCGACCCACCTACCGAAAATAAAGAAAAAACACGCCAAGTATTTGTCCACATTTTCTACATTTTTCGACATTTTTCGACTTTTTTATTTCGGTAAATTAAAATTCGACATTTTTTCGACATTATTAGCGAGAACTCCATGAATTAGCGAATGGAGTACTCCGAATTTTTGCAGGGATATATATGTATTTTATATGTATGTATACATATATGTTATTACGTATCAGAGCTCAGATAAGACTCGGCATGCGGTTTTTTAAATATGATCTTCATCGTTGTTTATTTAGTCATCTTTTGGGGATTTTGCGACGCTATCCCCGAAAAAATGTGGGGATTTCGTGTTTGGGGATTTTGATTTTAAGGATTTTGATTTTGGGGATTTTGATTTTGGGGATTTTTTTTTTTGGGGGATTTTGTGCGTTGGGGATTTTGTTTTTTGGGGATTATGTGGCACTCCCTGCTCGATTAAGTGCCAAAATATGCCAAAATAAGCACGAAATGCATTTTGACCGTAAATATGCATTTTAGGTCTAAATATGCATTTGCATATTTTTAGCTTCCCTAGTTATAACTCAAAATGATTGCCCTAAAATTCATTTAGAGTAGAACATATCATTGGATTGCAAGCTGTATTTTTAAGTTCGCCATCTTCTCCAGCCTTTGCCCTCCTTTATATGGCTTTAGGCGACTAGATTAAAAACGCATACATCGGTGTCAGTGTACTTGTGTGGAAAAACCAGTAAATTATGTCTGTGGACAGTTGCCAAGTATACTCAGATTGTGAAGAGATTGCTTCTTCCTCTAAAAAAAAAAAATGACCAAATTTGTTTGCAGCTGTCGTCTTCTTCTTCGAGTGAATGACATTCGAACAGCTTTTGCCCGAATTTATGTTTAATTCTCCATTGTTACACCATATTTTTGTTTGAATATCATATACTCCTGTGATTCAGACAAGCATTTTGTGCATATACTCCCTTCCTTTTTTGTTTTTTCAAAACAATGATTAATTCAGAAAATAGGTATAAGAACTTTTTAATGGAGACCCACAAAAGGCGGAGAGAAGAAAAGTAACTCAGCCGGCTGATGTTTTCATTACAGTTTTGACCGGCCAAAGTCTGTTGGAAATACATATCGTCGGTCTCTTGCCAGAAACACGAATGTGAAATTTTTTCTAAGTGCGATGTCTGCTCTTTATCGGGTATATATTGATATAATAACAATTAATATTGTATATATGCTTATGTACATACAAGTATATATTAGGTATGTATGTTTACACAAGAATTTATACCAATATTAATTGTTATTACATCAATATATACCCGATAAACAGCAGACATCGTACTTAGAAAAAATTTCACATTCGTGTTTCTGGCAGAAGACAGACGATATGTACTTGTAGATGCCTTCCAAAAACTCCTACAACTTTTTTTAGCCTCTGAACCAAACCCAACACAACTTTCTTATATCTTAAATACTTTGAAAAAATGTAATGCAAAATGTCCGGCATTAATATATATATGTGGGTAATTCCTGAAGTAATCAAGCTAAACGAGCTTACTTACACTCAAAAAAAAAATTACTCAGATTATGGAAAAATGGGAATGATTCGGCGCTAAAGACATATTTCCATATTTTGATGTACAATTTTCTTTAAAACGTGGTTTTTGTTCCTTGATTTGAAGAAAATCGTACATCAAAATATGGAAATATGTCTTTAGCGCCGAATCATTCCCACTTTTCCATAATCTGAGTAAGTTGTTTTTTCAGTGTACAGTACCTAAAAAAGCAAGATTCTTCAATATTTCCTCTGCTATGGAATTTTGAAACAGGTTATTGAACGAACAGTTCCTCATCTTTCGTGCCTTAATTGGCACGTAACCGTCTAGATAAGTTTCGTTGGAAATACTTTCTTGGACGCAGCATACATTCTCACGACATGACGTGCCCAACGCAGCCGCTGCATCCTTATTCGCTGAACAATGTCGATGTCTGCGTACAGCTTGCGCAGCTCATCGTTAAATCTCCATCGGTACTTGCCCTCGCCAACGCGCAAAGGTCCATAAATCCTTCGAAGAACTTTTATCTCGAATATTCCAAGCGCCATCTCCTCTGAATTTGACATTGTCCATGCTTTTGCGCAGTACATGAGCACTAGAATGATGAGCGTCCTGTAGAGTGTGATTTTTGTTCGTCGAGAGAGGACTTCACTTTGCAGTTGCCTACATTTTCCAAAGTAGCACTTATTGGCAAGCGTGATTCTTCGTTCGATTTCCGTGCTGATATTATTTTTGCTGCTAATGCTGGTTCCCAAATAGACGAAGTCCTTAACAGTTTCGAATTTGTAGCTGTCAACAGTGACGTGGCTGTCAAGGCATGCTATTTCTTTGTGTGATGACAGGAGGTACTTCATCTTGTTCTCGCTGACCGCCAAACCCATTTTCTTAGCCTCTTTATCTTGTTTGGAGAAGGTAGATGGCGATATCATCGGCGTACGACAGCAATTGCACACTCTTGTGCAATAAGATGCTTCCTGTACGGTGAAGTTTTGCAGCTCGTACTGTCTTTTCCAGCATCAAGTTGAAGAAGTCACACGAAAGGAAGTTAACTTGTCTGAATCTCGAACGGCTCGAATAGGTCCTTCCCAATTCTGACAGTGGTAGTATGTGTCATTTGGCATAGCCGTATAAGTTTTGTAGGGAAACCAACAGTTCTTCAATAGAAATCTGATATTTTGTCCTTTCGTGGATTGATTTTATGCAATTTTACAGTCTTCAACGAACTTTACTGACCCAAAACTACTTTTATTGAAGTTCCCTGGATAATATTGTATTGTGCTAAAAACCACACTCAAATATATAATCGAGCTCTTCATAGTACTTTTCATTCGATAGCCACCATGTTCATTCATTTGCATTCATTTTATATTTTTATATCCTCCTATCACCACAGCCATAGCCAATAAAGGCTCACATGTGCTTTTCTCATTATTTAACCCTCACATTTATAAATGCAATTTCCGCTATTTGCCTTTAAAATTTTCAATGTTTGTCACAGATAAACAAAAATTATACAAACAAAAAGTTAACAATAGCTCACAGAGTGCATTTCAGCCACAGCCACATATTGAGTGCGACATATGGTCAGTTTGGCCAATATACAGCATTCAAGCCCAGCGAAATGAAGCCCAACAGTGTGGCCAACATTTGGCGGTTGCTTTTGTTTTTTTTTTTATTTTTTTTTTTTAGTGGCAATTGGAATGCGGATGGTTGCTGATTTTGCATATGCAAATGGACAATACAAAAGGATAAGCAAATATTTATTTATTGCGAAAAGGCCTATGCGGTATTGATGGCTACTTACAGATTTTTTCCACATGTGTGTATTATTTTTTTTTTTTGCATTGCTTTAGTTCACTATGATTACACATTACTAAAGCGCTCTTTTTTGGTAAAAAAAATCGGTTTAGTTGAGACAGCAATCAGCTATACGAGAACAGCTGTTCAATTAGCGAAGTTAATAACCATTTGTGCTGTGACTTGTATCTCAATCAGCGTTGCCGTTTTAGCCATTTGGTGGCTAGATTTAGCCACCGCTGTGTTTTTTTAGCCACCAAAATTTCGGTTTTGCCACTAGCCACGTTTTAGCCACCGCTCAGCATTGCCACTTTGGTTACTTTTTACTAAAATTGGTTAAAATTTTTTCGTTTGGTTACGTAGTTACTTTCGGCCAATTTTGGTTACATTCATGGTCCATGTATTGAGTACACCATGGTTACATTATATTTTTAGGAATACGCTTTTAATTTTTCCAAACAATAAAATATTTGTTATCTAAATTGTTTTGTTGTATTTTTTTTTATCATATTCCAAATAATTTATTGTTGGGGGTAAATGGAAAAAATTCAACCACTATTTCCAGCGAATGTTGAGTGTATAGCTGTTTCACGTAAATCAATAAGGCAAAAGTGTGAAAAATTGAACAGCTTTCACAGAGTCTCAATGGTCGGGCGTGTAAAAGCGTTCGCACATCGCGGCTGAAGATGGAATGTATCACGGGTTCGATCCCCGTGAGGGAATGGAAATACATAGTTGTAGAAATTTTTCCATTAATTTTCGTGCTAAGCACTAAAAAGCTCTCAAGTCCAAATAATTTATTTGACAGGAGCCAGCGACCACATTATAAATAAATATATTCTGGCGAATTTTCGTCGGGCGATTTTCGTCAGCTTTTTGGTTCTGTTCATTCTCATATCTGGCCGTGTTTTTAAATGTGTAAAACCGCTGTGATGCAGTGGGTAGAGTGCTCGCCTTCTATGCCAGAGGTCTCGGGTTCAAACCACGGTCCGAGCAAAACACCAAAACAATTTTTCTAATTAGTAAAAATCCAATTATTGGGTTTTTTTAAGAGCAGCGGTCACCTCTTGGCAGTGGGCGGCATACCCTCCGAGAGTATTTCTGCCATGAAAAAGCTTCTCACAAAAAATGCATTCGCAGTTCGGAGTCGGCATAAAACTGTAGGTCCACCCAATTAGTAGGAAAAACAAAAAGGAGCACACCTCGAATTGGGAGAGAAGCTCGGCCATAAAACTCGTCAGAGTTATAATAGCGCCATTGTATTATATTATTATTAAAACAATTTATATATTTTAGTTTTTGTTAACCGTATATATTGTTTTGCTTCCAAATAAATAGCCCTAACGTTAGTGGGACATACGTTAGCTTAGAGTGCAAATTGGGCAAGTCCTTTATTCAAACTTTGTAGGAGAGAAAAAACAAAAAATAAAAAAATTTCCAAATGAATAAAAAATTCTGTTCATGTAAATATTTTGGACTTACATAATTTTCTTCGCTTTTTGGACTTACACAATTTGCGTATCACTGAATAACAACGAGTAGAAATATGACAAGTGGCACAGACTAGCGTTCTACATAAAAATACACTTTTTCATAAAAGTAAGTCCACTTTGCACTCTAAGCTAGCGATATGCCTATATTAGCCGCTTTCGATTCACAATTTCTCTGCTGGCTATAAATTTCCTTCTGTCAAATTTATATGTGAATGATAGCGAGCAGAGGGAAATTTTTATCGACCAGTTAGCGAGTATGGCTACTACTCATTATGGCTTCAAACATTTTTGTTCGATTCGACCTCGCTTGTATGATGGCGAATAGAAAACGCCAATTATGTATCTTGGTTACTAGTTTCTAGTTTTGGTTATTTTTATTTTTTATTATGGTAAATTTAAAATTTTTGGTAACGGTGGTAACGCAGCCACCGCTTGTAATGAACCATAATTTTGCACATAGGGAGGATGTGATAACGCTAATTCAATTTAGCGATTATCACAAATCGATTTAAGTGTTAAAAAACAAAACAAGTAACGCAACTATCTATACCCAACAAACACTGAGGTTAGTTATCGATTTCAGAATGACTCGAGAACTAGCCTCATTCTCAAACCTCTAACGTTAGAGGACGACTCGAAAATCTATCGAGAATCATAGCGTTCTCAAACAAAAGGGTACCTAATTCTCAAATCGAGAAAATTATAATTCTCGAATCGAATTCTAATGTAGTTCTCTAATGAGATTCTAATCAGAATTTGCAAATACTTCCAATTGAAATGAAAAACATAGCTTTGTCTCCTTTTACATGATTTTTTTGAGAATATATAGAGAATTACACTAGTTATCTAAGGTAATCTCGACAAAATTTCTAACGTTAGAGACTGTGTTTGCTGGGTAAATGCCTGTTCATACTCGCTAGTGAAATAGTAGGCTGTCGATGAAAGTCCGTATCAGGATCTAACTCACTTTGTATATTGTTTGCTACTTCTACCACTTAGCACCGCCGAAGTGAAAAAAAACCTTTTCCGTAATGAATATTGTCAAAACCAAAAATCGAAACAAAATGAATCATTCAATGTTGAATGCAACTTTAACTATAAGGCACTCTGCACACGGAGCGTCCTGCTTTAGACGCGTATTAGATACTACAGACGAAAGCTGTACGCTTTGATGTCGCGCACGTATATTTCAATTGAGGGCTGCACACGAGTCGTCAGCTTCATGCATTCGTCAAAGTATGCTGGCTACATGTCGCTTGGCGTAAAGCAGTGCTGGTAGCTAGGCGTACTACGCTTAGAAAAGAGGAAGAAGAAGATGTTTGTTTACATTTTTCCACTTGGTGGAATTTATGAAAGCAGTAAAATTTGTGTAAAAAATCGGAAAAAATGAGTGTATAATTAAAGAAAATGGAAGATTCCGTAAAATTTTTTATCTTTTCTATTTAAAGCTTCGAAATTTAAAGCAAATACCGTATTATTAATTTGTTTGTTTGCTTTGTGCAGCGAAGTTTCATGTCGCTTCGTGTGCAGATCTTGAGGCGTAGAGAAATCGACGCTACATGAAATGTCTCGTACGCGTCTATGACGATACGCCTCGTGTGCAGAGTGCCTAAGGTATGGCTTAAAGAATGTAAAACAATGTTGCAATGAATTTGAAATAACAGAAGATCTCATTAAATTAATAAAGAAAGAATTAACTTATGAAGAGAAAGAGTCAATTAGTGATGACGACATAATGATAAATATAAGTAGAATGTGATATCTAATTTTTTTTGATATAGTTAAGTACATACTATGTATGTATGAATATTTTATTTTTACACAAATTTATGATTCTTTCCTTGTATTGTATGCAATAGTTTTGTGACTGAATGTGAAAAATAAATTTAAAACATGTTAATTTGAAACAAAATTTTTTAGCCACCATTTTTAGGCACGAACCAAATTTTTTAGCCATTTTTAGCCACAAATTAAATCAAATCTAGCCATCACGAAAATTTTTCAACGGCAACGCTGATCTCAGTTAGCAGCAATTGTTGTGGATGCACATCCTCACGCTCTCTTTTCACTGTGGCCGTTTAAAATATGCCGAAGGTATCTCTGCTTTTAATTAAATGAAATACTTGGAGTTTCGATTCGCCATCAGACAAGCGAGGTCGGATCGAAAAAAAATGTTTGAACCCATAATGAGTAGTAGCCATACTCGCTAACTGGTTGATAAAAATTTCCCTCTGCTCGCTATCATTCAGGTATAAATTTGACAGAGGGAAATTTATAGCCAGCAGAGAAAATGTGAATCGAAAGCGGCTACTATTTTATATGTATGTATGTATAAGTATGGGCTGTGTTAAAGTGCTCGAGCTTCCATATGCACTAAAATTTCTTGCAATTTGTCAAACTGACTACCAATCAGAGCAACTGTGCACACCATCGCAACAATTCGCAAAAGTTGAAGCAAAAAGCAAATAGTATACCAAGAACTTCTTCAGAAGATTGACAGGTTGTCGTGTCATTCAAAACAAAAAATAAATCCAACTACAACAAAAAAATACAAACTAAAGAAATTAAAAAAAAAATTCGAAAATACCATTTTTACACACGAAAACTTTTCTCAAAGTCATTTTGCTGCTCATCTACACGTAATTTGTTGTTTGATGGACAGGAGATATTTTCTGATCGATAAATAAAACTCCAAAAATAACTTTTATTTTCTGATGGAAAAATAAAACTCAAGAAATAACATTTATTTTCTGATCGAAAAATAAAACTCCAAAAATAACTTTTATTTTCTGATGGAAAAATAAAACTCAGAAAATAACTTTTATTTTCTGATCGATAAATAAAACTCAAAAAATAACTTTTGTTTTCTGATGGAAAAATAAAACTAAAGAAATAACTTTTATTTTCTGAGGAAAAAATAAAACTCAAGAAATAACTTTTATTTTCTGAGCAGAAAATAAAACTCAGAAAATAATGATTAAAAATCAATTTTTTTATAAAACTCGAAAAAATAAAAGTTAATGCACCTAGAGATAGTCTGCGCTACGGTGATTACATCTGTGTACTTCTTTTGCGCTTAGCATTTCTCCTTCAGTATGATTTTTTTAGTCAAAATTTAAAAAATAACGATTATTTGCAATCCCTGCTTTTTTGCTTGCTGGCTTGAGCCACTAAAACCACTAAAATCTACACAGAGCAATTTTTGTGCCAAAAATTTCAACTTTAGCGCCTAGAAATATGCATTTTTATGCACTTTTACCTCAACTACATATATACCTGTCGTCGTTTAAGCTTCATAACCGCCTAAGTGAAAATTTCATAACCATCTGCTCCAAAATATAATATACAATATATGATATTGACAAACTAAAACCACTAGCGCCAAGCTCTGTAGACCATAAAACAAATTTGGATTTTGAGAAGCTTGGGAAGCTCTCGATTTCCTTCCATGTCCTTTTTAGCTCTGAAGTCGAAGAGTTGAGCATCAGGAAATAAATTAAAATTTTTTCTATAAATATCAGGTGATTGTGGAGTTTACCGCTGTAGTGTAATGGGTATAGTGATCGCTTGCCATACCAGAGGTCTAACCCCAGTCCGAACCACCGCCAAAATTTTGTTTCCAATAAATTAAAATCCAATTATTGGATTTTTAGAAATAGGGGTTGCCTCTCGGCAGTGGGCAGCATACCATCCGAGTGTATTTTTGCAATGAAAGAGCTTCTCACAAAAAATGCATTGTCGCTTCGGAGCCGGCATAAAACTGTAGGGTGGACCTACAATTAGTAGGAAAAACAAAAGTTTAGAAGCAACTGTAAAATTGTCGATAAGCTCGGCCATTAAACTCGTCAGAGTTATAAACGTGCCAGTGCATTACTTATATTATGAAGGAGTTCTGTAACTCAAACACTAATCTCAGCCAACTCTACATTTGAGATTATGAATTAATGCATCTTTTTTGTGTCTAGAAATGGTTTCAGTATACGGTAAGAGCAAGTAAAAACCAACTCACAAAATTCGAATAATTAATACTGACTTTTATGGCTAATTTACCCAATAACCAATACACCATTAATGCTAAAAATCTTTAGTGCATCGTAAAATGCACCATAAAAAAGTAAAATTTGCTACTTAAATTAGCAATAAATACCTACCAGTGATTTGCTATGAACATGAGCTGCAGCAGCAGCAGCAATAAGCTTAAGCGTTTCATGCTAAAATACAAACAAAAATCAGTTTTCCATAAACAAATACATAAGTGAAAAAAATTAAGAAAATAAATTGAAATGAAATCCGGCGGAGATTATACAAGTCAGTGTACAAAGTACATATATATATGGGTATGTACATATGTATGTATGTCTGTTTGTATGTTGGTATGTGCTTTTCAAAATGATGGATTTGTGGTTTTATTTATAAAGCAAGTAAATGAGGCAAATTGTAAATATACAACACACACGTGTGTATTGCCTTCACTTTGATCTAGTTGTTGTTAGTGTTTTGCTTGCCTTTTCATGTAAACAGTAGTGAGAACGCGCGCGTACGCCAACCCCCAGTTTACGCCAAAATCAAAATTACCATGGTCAAATACACTGGTTTTTTTTAATGAAATGTAGAGCAAATAGCGAATGTAAATAAACAAAGATAGAATATAAATAGTATACATATGTACTTATTCACCTGCTATGAAAAGCGAAAATTTTTGCAAATAAATATAAAAGTAATATTTTTTCTTGTTGCAATTTGTTAATTTTTCGAAACAAAAACCAAAAAATTTAGTTGGATATTAATTAAGTTAGCAAAAGCTGTCCAGCAAAGCCAACACATATTAATTTTATATGGGTTTCTTCTACGAGAAAAATTCATTTTTATGCCAAAAACAACAACAATTAGAATAATAAACAAATAAATAAAACTAAAAAGATGCTCCAGCAAAGTTCTAAAAACAAGAGTATTTCTGCAAAAAAAATCTAAAAATTTGTATTAGCAACAAGTACGAATTTTTACATTTTTCATGCTTACAATAAGTCAATAAACAAATTTGCTGTACGCAGTAACAACAACAACAACAACAACAACAACAACAGAATAACCATTAAATTTATGATGCATCAAATAAGTAATTTTTGACACACATACAAAAAAGTCTAACAATACCCTGTGGGGTAAATCCCTAGTTCCGAACTAGGTCGCTTCTAGCGCATTTTTCGACACTACTAGCGCGAGCATGTTAGCAACTGACGAATTTAACACGGCGATGTCCAAGGCGGTGTCAATTGTTACCCTCTGAACTACGTTTTCTCTAGTTCCGAACTAGTACTAAATTATACAGTTTGCATTAGTTCGTTTATTGGCACAATTTCCATAATACTGCACTAACTGCATGTTCCCACAAAGTTTCACATGGCTCGATGGCACAGGGGCTAACGTGTCTGACTTGGAATCGGGCGCCTGCGGTTCAGTTCCTGCCGCTGTCAATATTTTTTTTTTAATTGTTATATATTTTTATTGAAAAAAAAATTTAAGAGTTAAAAAAATAAGCGAAATATTCCAAGGGATCAGAAAACCTAATCAACTAGTATTTTCCTAGGGCTTACTCAAGCAAAGGAGAACATTTTACTTCATACAAGTGAAGATGCAAATAGAAAACTCTTTATATAAAATGCTTCACTAAACATCTGAGAATTGCAGAAATATACAAAGCCCACGGCAACTGAACGAACGAAAAATTTTCTTAGAATATTTGTCACTTCGAAACAGCGTTGCCAGAATGACGATGGCATCGTCATTTTGACGATTTTTGGACTCCATGACGATGGGACGATTTCATGTCACAAAATGACGATTTTAGGAAGTACAGAAAAATATAGATTTATTCGTAATAAAAATTAATTACTTTATACAAATTTCCATAATTAAAAAAAAAATTAAGGCAATCTGATTGGTTTTCTTCAATCCTTTTCCAACACTGGTATTATGGTTTTCATAAATCCTTTTATTACATTAAAATGCAACATTGCCTTAGTTCTGAGCGCACTGCCACACGAATAGAATAAGTGCATTCATTGCTCAACATAATCTACTATTCTCCGCCGTAGATGATCTTGTAAAGTGTATAAAAAGCAGTTTCGACGATTCTAAAACGGTGGCAGCTTTATCGTGTGGAAGAACAAAAGCAACAAATATTATTCAAAACGCTCTTGGGCAGTACCAGCTATAATCGCTATGTGCCATGCTCCGAACAACTAAATTTTCATTGTGCGTTCATGAATCCACTGATATACATAAGTAATATGAAATTACTCAGTCTTGTAGTGAGAGTATGTATAAACTTTTCAGTGAAAGACTTTTTTTTGGCTTGGTCCGTGTTGAAACCTGCGACGCTATCAATTTACATAATGCGATAAAACAGTATTTCATCGAAAACGATGTGCCTTATGAAAACAACATGATTGCATTTGTCGCAGATGGGGCAAAAAATGAATGACGATTTTTATTTTTAAATTGACGATTTGGGACAAAAAAAATCTGGCAACACTGCTTCGAAACTGCATATAAATCAAAGTGTGTCTTATAACGGTCACTCAATTCACAACTTCCGAACTGGTGAGCGTCTAGCTACAATTGAGCTAGTTCCTTTTTGACACCTTTACGCTAGTTCGGAACTACACTATTTCCAGATGGATTTTAGAAAACGTCAACTGGATTTTAGAAAGTGAAAATTGGATTTTAGAAAAGTAGATTAGAAATACAATTCAAAATTTCCAAAATCCAATTGACTCTTTCTAAAATCCAGTTGATGCTTTCAAAAATCCACCTGGAAATGGTGTAGAAATTTTGTACTAACTAGTTATTGAGTTCCCTGAGTTCCCTGCAGGGTAGTGAAAGTGTACTTGGTGGTTGTACATGACGTATGAGTAACCACTTGCTTGTGCGATAAGAAGCGCATGTGTGCTATGCTTTGTGAAAAAGAGAAAATAATAACGTACAATAAAAATAACAATAACATTAGCAATAACCTCATCGTTTTAATCATTTGCTTTATTGTTAAAATCAAAATATATACAGATTTCTAGTCATTAATTAAGCCATAAAATCATTGGAAATCATATATGTAAAAGTTGATCTACTTTTTGGCTCGTTTCATGCAGCCACACAGAGACATTTAGAGAGTATTGTAGCATTACATAAATACACCGCACTTACAGTTGTTGTCATGTGCACATAATTTATTGTGTGCACATGTACCACACACATTGTCAAAACAGACTGACCTAAATAAATTCCGTTAAACCCCAGCGGGAGTTTAACATCAAATATATACACCGCCACATACGGCGCCTCAAGTTACATTTGTTGCATTTTGTCAAGTGCATTGCCCGAGCGGTCACAATGACCAACTGAGCGACAGCGTCAGTTTGTCAATGTGCACCGACGAAATATTTATGATTCACATATGCTGACACAGCATATGGTGAACACTCTTTCTTTTTGTATATGTATTAGTGTAAGTTATTGTAATAATTTTTGGTATATAAGGAAGTGAAAGTGAATAAATAAATTCGATTCATATTCGAACCCTAAACACGAGTTGTCATTTATTAGATGGCGATCCTGCCAGTTTGCTTTACCCTTATGAGTAAAAATTTGCTGAAAAGCGAAATATCTCATAAGGATTAAGCCTTTTTCTCTCGGAAAATTTTTTTAAACGCGCACTTACAATTTAAAATGATACATACAAGTAAAGGAGAATTCAAACCAACATCCCGCGCACTTACAATTTGAAATGATGCAAACAAGTATATGAGAGCAAAAATTAAATTGACTGGCAGCAAAACATAATGGTATGAAACTGACTGACAGCAAGCAAAAGTGCAAATATAATTGACTGGCAGCAAAACACAATGGTAGTGAGCATAATCGTAGTGGAATAAAAATTGATAGACAACAAGCAACATAGAGAAACGGGCGCAACAGAACAAATTGGCACTGATGTCGGCGACATTTATAGTATAAAATTACAATAAGTATAACTATAATATTAAGTTTATATGAATTTAGCAGCCTAACGGCCGCTTCACCAAACAGCAAGTAACATTGCTTAGGAACATTATTTTCATATACGTATATTTCCTTCCGACATTAGGGTCTCATTTTAAATAAAACAACATAAATTGAGTAAATTTGAATGCCAATTTATTTTTAATTCGGTTTAAATACATATCCCTTATGGATAGTGCTTTGCCAGACGACTTCAATTACGAAGCCTTTAATAGGACAATAGACCAACTAGAAAACACGAACAATACTCGTAGGTCAAGAGCTCGTACAATAGGCAGTAATAGGCATCAGCTTAACTGGTTAAGGCAATTTTGGACTTTTATAGGAATGGGCAGAGCACCCACAATGACAGACTTGTTATACCCCACTACATTAGAAGAGGAAACAATTAGGACACTCAGGAGAGTAGAAAATTAAAAATCAAAAAAAAAAAAAAAAAAAAAAAAAAAAAAAAAAAATTTTTAATTATTGCTGATAGAATAAATTATTTCCTTTAATATGTCACAGGACATTACAACCCAAGAGGAATTTAATAAAATTTTCGATAGATGCGTTAGCGCGATAAGAGAATTCATAAAATTTGCTGAGGACCACCTCAAAAATAAAAAAGAAGGCCCAAAACCAATAACCATAGAAGAGTATAGGAGAAGAAATAAGGCAAAAAAGGAAAATATCCCAAAAATACCTTCCCCAGCAATAATAACAAAAAGAAAAAGGGCAGGTAAAAGAGTAAGAAAAAATCAGGAAATAGCCGAAGCTTATAGGTTATTAAATTTAAGTACCAACAAGGAAGATAAAATAAAATTAAGATATAAAATTAGAGAATTAAGAAAAAAAAATAAATGAATAAATGGAATAAAAAAAAAAAAAATTAAAATTTAAAATCTCAAATTATTTTTTAAATATGGCATGGTGGAAAGTAGCGCTAAACAGCGTATTAATAGCTATCGCAGGATACGAAGTAGGTAAAGAAAGCTCAGAAGGAAAAAATTCTGAAAATAGAATTGTAAAGTTTGAAGGAAATCCAATTGTAGAAAAAGAAGAAGAAATCTCTAACAAATGGCTAACAGTTTTTGCATGCGTCATGACATTGTTAATTGTCACAATTGCAATTCTAATAAAAAATTACATTAAAAATAAATTGAGACAATTGAACAATGTACAACAGCGCATATAATCTGAAATGACTAAATGGCAAGAGATATATGACTTATTATCGGTAGAAAAAGAAAAAGCTCATAAATCTTACAAATGCATAAATAAAAGCATACCAATCACAAACGAAACATTAATAAAGCATTTCAACATAATTTTGGAAGCTCTAAAAAATATAAGACAAATAATTAACGAGAAAAATAAATTATTTACTGAAGAACATCGAAAAGAAGCTTATTTAATTTTTGCTACAGTACGAGATAAATTAGTATCTTCTTTAGCCAGACATAATATAGAAACTACAATACCAACAACAGTAGAGGAGGAAATTCAAATAGATTTTTCATTACTTCTATCGGTACGCGTCCCTAGCCGAACACCCTCACCTTCGTTCAGTCAAGCCACATCAGTGGAAGAATTTAAAATAAACACCCCAGAAATAAACGTCACAATGCCACAAACGGTAGTAGAATTTATCAAAACTGCTTCGTCAGTACTACCAGAGTTTGATGGTAAGCCGGAAAATTTACACAGCTTCCTAGATGCACTCGATATACTTGAGCAAATCAAGGAGACACACGAGGCATTGGCAATTACAATGATAAAAACAAAATTAAAAGGTACGGCAAGAAATTTTATCAGCAATGAATCTACCATAGCACAGATTAAAATTAAGTTGAAAACCGCAATAAAGGGTGAATCAGTAGAAGTTTTAACTGCAAAACTCCTGAACATCCAACAAAGTAGCAAAACTGCTAACCAATACACAACAGAAATAGAAAAAATCACCAAGTCATTAGTAGGAGCATACATCTCGGATGGGCTAGACCCGGACTTAGCAACGAGATATGCAACACAGGCAGCAGTTAAAGCCATGTGTAAAAACTGCTCTAATGACAAGGTCAAAATGATCATGCAAGCGGGAACGTTCACAACAATGAGTGAAGCAATTTCTAGATTTACCAACAGCTGTACCGAAATAACGGACAGCTCAAACACAGTTTTGAACTTATGACATCAATACCAGAGTAATCTCTGTGGAGATTACCAAAATGGAAGATACAGACCGCAGCCAAGTTACAACGACAATTCTAGGTCTAACAATGAAACCCCAGTAGAGACACCGATCGAGTGGCGTAATTTTAGCGGAGTGAACCCGTTGCCAAACGAGCTAGTACGAGCCATAAAGGTACGACTGAACCAGAGTGGCAAGACGAGACAGACCTTCCGCCACATGTCGGCAGCAACATGGTTCAAGGTGCGAGTCACAAGAGCCGGAGTGGTTACTATCACAATTTTAGAGAGAAATAAGAGGGGGATATGAAGACCCCCACGCTTAAAGCTTAGGGCCCTCACAAATTGACCATACGTAAATGACGTGCAAACGCTGCATAGAAAGGAAAAGATATGAATAAGGCTGATGTGAAAACACTGCCAACAGAAAAAATATAAATAAGGCTGATGTGAAAACACTGCCAACAGAAAAAATATAAATAAGGCTGATGTGAAAACACTGCCAACAGAAAAAATATGAATAAGGCTGATGTGAAAACACTGCCAATAGAAAGAAATAGGAATATGGTTGATGTGAAAACACTGCCACGGCTCATGTGAAAACACTGCCAATAGAGAAACAAGTATACGGCTGATGTGAAAACACTGCCAATAGAGAAAAAAGTATACGGCTGATGTGAAAACACTGCCAATAGAGAAACAGGTATACGGCTGATGTGAAAACACTGCCACGGCTGATGTGAAAACACTGCCAATAGAGAAACAGGTATACGGCTGATGTGAAAACACTGCCACGGCTGATGTGAAAACACTGCCAATAGAGAAACAGGTATACGGCTGATGTGAAAACACTGCCACGGCTGATGTGAAAACACTGCCAATAGAGAAACAGGTATACGGCTGATGTGAAAACACTGCCAAGGCTGATGTGAAAACACTGCCAAGAGAGAAAGGTAGAAACTAAAGCAAAAGAAAAGCAAAAATCCAATTATGACAAAAACAGCTATAGTAAGGAAATTAAAATAGGAGATTTAGTTTTAGTTAGAGAAGAGGCCTCCCATAAGTTAGAAAACAGATATACAGGATACTATAAAGTTAAAAATATTGATAAAAATAACAACTATACTTTAATTCCACATAACATAGGAGATAGCAATAAAAACAAAAAAGAAATAGTTATTCATAAGAATAGGCTTAAACCAATTTAAAATTAGGCACTGCACTTTTATCCGATAATAACAAATTTAGTAATAACGTAAATAAATATGCATTCCAGTTTACTCAATTTAATAAACAGGCACATGCCAACGAAACAAAAAAAAATATATAAATGTAATGTACTAAATATATGTATAAATATACAATACGAACCAAATGTAAAAAGAAAAGAAAAATAATAATAACGTTCATGTACAAATAAAAGGTGCAATGCAGGCAAAAGCAAATGTAACACAAAAAAAAAATATTTTTTTATGCCAAACAGGCAATATGAGCCAAAAAGCAATTAATAAATTTTGTCAACTCAGACAAACGTTAAGTGGGTCACTAAGTCATCCAAATAGATATATATAGTTGAATACAAATATATATATCTATTTTTTTTTAAGGGGGAAGGTGTAGCATTACATAAATACACCGCACTTACAGTTGTTGTCATGTGCACATAATTTATTGTGTGCACATGTACCACACACATTGTCAAAACAGACTGACCTAAATAAATTCCGTTAAACCCCAGCGGGAGTTTAACATCAAATATATACACCGCCACATACGGCGCCTCAAGTTACATTTGTTGCATTTTGTCAAGTGCATTGCCCGAGCGGTCACAATGACCAACTGAGCGACAGCGTCAGTTTGTCAATGTGCACCGACGAAATATTTATGATTCACATATGCTGACACAGCATATGGTGAACACTCTTTCTTTTTGTATATGTATTAGTGTAAGTTATTGTAATAATTTTTGGTATATAAGGAAGTGAAAGTGAATAAATAAATTCGATTCATATTCGAACCCTAAACACGAGTTGTCATTTATTAGAGTATATCAGCCACATATTAAACTGGTTATAGCTGATTGTGCCAATTTTTTATACAGTAAATAGATAAACTGTTTTAAAAGTTCGCTCGCTGAATGTTTGAATTAAGTCATGTATAGTTTCGGAATAAACGAAGAGGAAGAACATACAAACTTTTTCGATACCATTACATCAACGAACGGACGTATGGCGTTCACTTACTTTTATAACAGTGTTTATTTTTCCGCAACTCTTCAAGTCTTTGCCCAAGAGAATGCCAATAATATCTATTTTTATTCTTCTCTCTGCTTTCCTTTATTTATTTATTTTTTTTTTCTTTATTTCTATTGCTTTTTTTTCTTGCCTAAAGTAAATCAATAAACAAAACTGTCGATAGCTTTCCTCTGTTACTAATACAGTCTCTGCCTCAATATGTTCAGCTCGCTCATGTTTTTAATAACTTAAAATACTGACTCGTGTATGAACGAACGAGTGAAAAAGTGCTTAAAACTGCATCATAAATCATTATAGAGATGCATAAAGTGCAGTTATGCATAAAATAAGTCAAAAGTGTATGAAAAGCAAGTAGCTGCAGCAAAATGGTTCTACATGACGTATGAGTAACATTTTGTATGGCATTGCAGGCAGTGGGAAATAATTGCTAATAGTACAAGAAAAACACTGTTCAAAACCTTTTCCAATTATAATAAAACGCGGATTGCCCTATATGATGAATTTCATATCAAACCCAATATGCGTTGAACCCGACCCCCTCAGAATTTGATGAAATTTTGCACAGAGGTACATCTTACCTACCCAAACACAACCTCATTCAGAAATTGCATTTTCGAAAAATTGTGGGCGTGGCAAGGTATCGAAATATTCAAAAATATTCGAAAATAATCGAAAAATGACGATAATAGGTACTTTTAAAGTGTGATTACTAGGGAACGGCTTTACCGATTTCAAAGATCTTTACACCATTAGAAGGGTATTGAAATTAGCTTTCAAAAAAATACACTGTAAAAATTTTTTTTGTTTTAGTACACTGAAAAAAAAATGTTTTCCAAAATAAAATTTGAAACTGAAAAAACACTTCAAAGATCAACCGTTTTTCAAAAATACAAATTTTGTTTAGAAAGGTCTATTTAATATATATAACATATCTGAAAACTAAAATGGCCTTTTTCTTTATTTTTTTTTTTTTAATTTATTTAAGTAAATGCATCTCTTGGCTTTCTTATATTTTGATATCACGCGTAAACTAATCAACCGATTTCAAAAATTTTTACACCGTTAGAAAGGTATTAAAATCACCTTTTGAAAACATACACTGTAAAAATTCTATATTACATATTACACCTAAAAAAAAATTTTCAAAATTTTTTTTTTCAAACTGAACTGAATTTTTTTTTTCAGTGTAATATGTAATACAGAATTTTTACAGTGTATGTTTTCAAAAGGCGATTTTAATACCTTTCTAACAGTATAAAAATTTTTGAAATCGGTTGATTAGTTTACGCGTGATATCAAAATACAAGAAAGCCAAGAGATGCATTTACTTAAATAAATTAAAAAAAAAAATAAAGACAAAGTCCATTTTAGTTTTCAGATATGTTATATATATTAAATAGACCTTTCTAAACAAAATTTGTATTTTTCAAAATCGCTTGATCTTTGAAGTGTTTTTTCAGTTTCAAATTTTATTTTGGGAAACATTTTTTTTTTCAGTGTACTAAAACAAAAAAAATTTTTAAAGTGTATTTTTTTGAAAGCTAATTTCAATACCTTTCTAATGGTGTAAAGATCTTTGAAATCGGTGAAGCCATTCCCTAGTAATCACACTTTAAAAGTACCTATTATCGTCATTTTTCGATTATTTTCGGGTATTTTCGAATATTTCGATACCTTGCCACGCCCACAATATTTCGAAAATGCAATTTCTAAAAATGAGGTTGTGTTTGAGTAGGTAAGATGTACCTCTATGCAAAATTTCATCAAATTCTGAGGGGGTCGGGTTCAAAATGTTCGTTTTTTTCAGCCTTTGATATGAAATTCATCATATTACTTTTTGGGTGCAATGTCTTTACGGATTCTAATTCCGCCAAATACTCGAAGATATTCTTTTAAAAGCAGCAATTTCTCGTCGTATTCGCGGGATTCGCGGGATAATTTTCTGGGCTTATCTGGCTTTTGACTGTCAACGAAGTGAGATTAGAGTTAGTGTTTGCATCAGAAGTGAGTTTCTGTAACAAAATCGCGAAAATTTTCGATCAAAATGTTGTCACTTTAATACGTTCCACTGCTTTGTCACCATCTAAAAGGCAGGTGAGAATCTAACAATTGACGTCATCGTGCGTTACTCAGTAGAAAATCCTATTCGCTATGGTAAACCAAGCAGAACCAATTGGTGATGGTTCGTCAGTGTGGTGAATGATAACTTGAAAGAGATTTCGTCGGTGGAGGACCTCAATTCCAACAGTAACAAGATAGAGTTCAGTTACAGAAACTCAGTACAGCTCAACGAGGCGCCTCAGCGGGTTAGGCGGCTAAGAATATAACTGTGGTAAAGAATGCCTGTCGCAAGAGGCGACTAACATGCCTGTCATAAGAGGTTGATAATGGCCAAAACAAGATCGTTAGCACGACAGTCGGGCTGGCGTCAGAAGGGACAGTACCCGAGCGTACCGGATTTATCCGGCAAAGGACTTTTAGTTCCTCCACTCTCCGAATACCTTCGGGGAGGTGCTTGGTGGCTACAATAACAACAACAATAATAATAACAACAACAAAAACAACAACAACAACAACAACAACAACAACAACAACAACAACAACAACAACAACAACAACAACAACAACAACATGGTAGTGATGATTTTCTACAAGCTGGCTGCCTTCTCTTGCTAGCTCATCTGCGATACAGTTTCCCGGAGTATCACTGTTGGCCTAGTATCCATATGACGTTCACTTTATACCTTTACGCTACTTTTTCAATAGATTCCTTACACTGCATTGCCACCAGTTACGCAGTGTTAATGCATAACAGGGATTTTATGACAGATAGGCTGTTAGAAAAGATCACAATAAGGTCAGTCATCGGTATAGGTACTAGTGAGTCAACGAACTGCTTCCCAAATACATACATACATAGCTATTATCTACACATCCACAAGAATTAACTCTGATCAAATTCGACCATTTTAAATAGCTGCCAGTTAAGTATAAACTATTGGTCGACAAAGTCCTGAGAGAGATTGTGTCGGAGAGCGCAGAGCGATTTCCGCTACACTAGTTCGCATTTATATGGGAATTGACTCCGCACAAAAGTGCTATGGCCTGCCTATGTCTGTTATAAACTATGGCTTAACTGGGATCGCATTAATTGCTTAAGTTTGAACCAAGGCTGCTCAACAAAATAAACAAAAAAAATTTGTTTCAATAAACATATAAAAAAAATATCAAAAATTTATATTGCTTCGCTGCTTATCAAAACCAAAATATTTCCGATTCCAAAATTATCAATAAAATTGTATCACAATTAATTTTGCTAATTTCATATCAAAACAAAATAACAAAAAGGATTTCGTTTTGTTTATGTTTGTTTCTTTGTTGCTAAGATTGTACATGCGTATGTATGTACATATGTATGAATGAATACATATTTATATGATAGGTTTTCAGTTTTTCTTTATAGGCACAGGAAACAAAATTATTTTGGTAATCAATTTTTTGTTTGCAGCTGAAACAATATTTATAAAAAAATTTTGTTTCGGCAATTATCGAAACGAAAAAAATTTTGATAATTTTTTTGATTTTTGTTGAAGCAATTTGAATTTTGTTAATTTTTTTATGCTTTTAAAATGAAAAGTTTCAACATAAACGAAATTATTTTTTGTTTATCGTTAAAAATATCAATAAATTTCAGCCCTGGTTTGAACCCTTGTACGTCGATCGCCTTTCTCTTCCACACGTCACTTACTTTTAGTTATTACTCGAATAAAGATGAAAGAATGAGAATTGGATCATTAGACTAAAAGATTTACATAAACTAGCAAAATATTTGAACTTAAAATAGCACCATAAAAAAAACGTACTTTTTTTGAAATTTTCATTATTATTGTTATTATTATTATAGATGCACCAAAGTACATTAAGCACTGCAGGTACATCAAAATTGTATATTAAAGAAATATTTCTTTATTTATTCTGAATAAAACACATCAAAAAGAATTTTCACGTAGAGTTAACATTTTGGGAGTTATACGCAAATTAAAGTGGGTACTTTTTGTGTTTTTTTTTTTATATTTCAGTCGTTATCTTTTAGGTCCTGTTCAAATTCGATTTTTCCACTACAGGTGTCCTGTTTTCTTTTTAATACCTTTTTTGCATCCTTTAGCTACCAGATAATGTACTGAAATCGGAAAAATTTGGACTTTGGCGAATTTTCGATTTCGTCAATATTTGATCCTTTCAAAAAAATCAGAAAATATGGATGGAAAAAACGTACTTGTTTTGAAATTTTCATTATTATTATTATTATTATTATTATTATTATAGATGCACAAAAGTACATTAAGCACCGCAGGTACATCAAAATTATATATTAAAGAAATATTTCTTTATTTATTCTGAATAAAACACATCAAAAAGAATTTTCACGTAGAGTTAACATTTTGGGAGTTATACGCAAATTAAAGTGGGTACATTTTGTGTTTTTTTATATTTCAGTCGTTATCTTTTAGGTCCTGTTCACATTCGATTTTTCCACTACAGGTGTCCTGTTTTCTTTTTAATACCTTTTCTTGCATCCTTTAGCTACCAGATAATGTACTGAAATCGAAAAAATTTGGACTTTGGCGAATTTTCGATTTCGTCAATATTTGATCCTTTCAAAAAAATCAGAAAATATGGATATCTCGGATTTTGAGCAGCTCGGATTATGATTTCAACGGATGTTTCATCTATAAACATCACATAACACACTCCACTTTCCTTTTTTGTCGACATTTTCATGCAACCTATCGTCGCTTCCTGCCCACCGTGTACTACTGCTAGTGATGACTATTACTTTTCCACTGAAGCACCTTTATAAAAAGATTACAATTATACGTACTATGTACTTAACTTTTATTACTAGTGTCTTTTATGTTTTCCAATTAAATAAAAGTGCAAATAAATAAAGGAGACACAGCGACGTTTGATGTGTCAACACCTGTTTATACATATGTACATACATTTTTACCAATAGCTTTGTAGATATGTATATCTACTATATATATAGCTATAGCTATAGTTATTTTTATTGCACATAAAATATATAAATACAACCACAATCTGCACGTATGTACGTGTATATGCATGTCAATAATAGAAAAAAAAAGAAAGCGTGAGTAACGAGTACTCATGAACATTGATGTGTAAACAGTTTCGAAATCGGATTTTTATACCCTTTCCCTTATACCTTTTTTCCCCGGTTTTCTATGGATTAAAATGCGATTATCGTTTTTATAATTTCTTGTTGTCATTGTCACTGCTACATTTTGTTGTTTTTGTTTGTTTTGTTGTTTGGTTTTTGATTTTGAGTTTTTGATTTTTAATTTTTGATTTTTGATTTCTGATTTTGATTTGTTTTGCTCAGAAACATGCAAGATCATTCGGGTCCACGTTTGACCCATATCTCGGAACTCCGTGTTGAAGTCCTGCTCAAAACCTTTCATTTGATACCAATATTGCTCAGAAATATTCAAGGATCATCCGGAGACTCGGCCTAGGAATCATAAAGAATAGAGCTCTATATGAAAGCCCCGCTCAACACCTTTCATTTGATACCAATATTGCTCAGAAACATTCAAGGATCATTCAGGTCCTCTGGAAACCCGGCCTAGGGGTCACAATTAAAAGAGCTTCATATCGAAGTCCTTCTCAAAACCTTTCATTTGATACCAATATTGCTCAGAAAGATGCAAGATCATCCGGGTCCTCGTTTTGACCCATATCTCCGGACCCGACCTAGGAACCATAAAGAATAGAGCTCCATGTAGAAGGCCTGCTCAGAACCTTTCGTTTGATACCAATATTGCTCAGAAAATTAGAGAGGTATGCATATCCATACATTTGCATACATGTTCAAACAGGTTGGTCCCTTTTATTTTGCCTATTTGTCGCATTGTTGCAGAAAACAACAACAACAAGAACTTCGCATTTGCACGGCTATGCATGCAAGCATTTGTAAGTACATGCCTAGCTACCCACCTACCACTGACAATGCCAAGGTCATTTACGGTTTACGCATTTACGCATTTACATGTTTACGCGTTTACGCATTTACATGTTTACGCGTAAACTTTACCTGTTTTTCGAAATTACTCGTAGCTACAGCAAAGATGTTTACACATCAAAAAGGTTGACTTGCATGTCAACACGTAATTCCCATTCAGCGAAATTAAACGAAAACAACAACGATCATGACGATGACATCGTAAGTCGTTCATGTGTCTGTGCGTCACACATAAATCAGTAATTATGACTTAATGCGAAGGTGTGCACCGAAGTGCGTACCTACAGACACCTATCGAGGTAAGAACATGTCGGATATGGAGGCAAATGTACATATACAAATACATCATGCATTATGGTTGGCAAATAACGTGTACTTTTGCGGTTGACAATTTACTTTTATGGCGCTTGCATGTTGATATTTTTATATACAGACATAAAAATTAATGCGCCACAAAAACGGTATGCACTTCTACAAGCATTTTTGCAATGCTTTTTATTGGCAACCAAAAGTGATTATATGTAATTTTATTGGAAATAGATTAGGTATTTTCTTGCTGTAGAAAAATATCGAATAAGCTAATGAATTGTTGTAAATATAAATAGTCAAACAAATAGAAGAAGTAAATTAGTTTATTAGTGAAATAACACTGTAGGTAAATTTTTAACTTTTGAAATATCACAGAAAAACGCCGAAACACGTGAACTTAATTTTTAGCTGTAGAATACGATGACGTTTTCAGAAAGTCAAAGTTAGCTCTCGTTTTCGAGAAATTTCTTACTCAATTGGGGCATTCTAAATTCAATGCCATCATTAGTTTTCCAAAACTGGCTCCGGTTTATGAGATAAAGGTATTTAAAAATTAACATCAATTTTGACTTTTTTGTTAATAACTGAGTCAGTTTATGAGACAAATTGCCCAAACTTTGCACATCACCAAATTTTAACAGTACCTTAAATATTTCTGAAAAAAATTGAAATCGGATCACTATAACATATAGCTGCCATACAACCGATTGTACAGATATGGACATTTTGGGGCATAACTTCGCTATTTAAACAGCTAAGGACATCAAACTTTGTAACATTTGTAACCGTATTGATCTTAATCTATTGCCCGAAAATTGTCAAGATCGGGTCACTATAACATATGTATAACTCCCATACAACTGATTGTTCAGATATATGGTTTTGCACTTTTATTTTTTTATAACTATGAAAATAGTAAAAAGCAACATAAACACTTTCATTCAAAATGAATAGGTGAACAATTTTGTACTATACGATTTCCACGTATCTGTATCAGTTATTGCAGTTTTGTGCAACCAAGGTTGAAATTTCACCATAGGCATTTTTTTCAAGCCCAATAACACATATATCGTATTAAATTAATACGATGATCTTTATATCGTCTTGCAGAGAATTAAAAGAACTATTACGCAGTTTTTAAATGAAAAAAATATATGCATGTTTGAGGATTTTATACGCATTTGAATAATTTATTTTGTTAATTTTTCAGAAAATTTTTCTCGAAATAATGCCTAAAAGTATCCTTCAATAGTTTTCAAACAATAGTTTTGTAGGAAAATTTTATTATAAATGCATATAAAATCCTTAAACATGCATATATTTTCTTCATTTAAAAACTGCGTAATAGTTCTTTTAATTCTCTGTAAGACGATATCAAGATCATCTTATTCATTTAATACGATATCTATATATTAGGTTAGGTTAGGTTGCCGTGGCTGCTATGACTCATAGCACACTTAGGCCCTGAGGTCCCATTGTGATACCACGTGGATCCGAAGACCCCCTACTCGAACCATCGTGTGGATTCCACAAATCTTAGAATTTTCCTAAATTCTATTGTAACTAGGTCTCCTAGTTCATTAAATTGGTAGGCTCCTAAATGTTTTAGTCGCCTCCTTCCTAGTGCTGGGCAATCACACAGCAGGTGTTTTACCGTTTCAGGCTCCTCTTCGTCTTCACACGCCCTACAGTAATCGTAATGTGGAGCATTCATCCTTTCTGCGTGCCTCCCCAGGATTATATGGCCTGTAATTAGCCCCATCATTAGTGCAAGCTCAGACCTTCCGAGTGCAAGTAGACTCTTCGACCGTTTGGCGTCCCAGTCAGGCCATAAGAGCCTAGTATGGTTGCATGTACTCATACCATGCCACCTTTTATTAGCTTCATTGGAGTAAAGCTCCTTGAGTTTGAGCTTGCTAGTAGCGAGCGGCATACCTAATCCCTTCCACGACGTTGAAAGTGGAGCGGATGTGCCCTCTCTAGCAAGTTCATCCGCCATCTCATTTCCCGGTATGTTCCAGTGTCCAGGCACCCATACGAGGTGTATGGCAAATTGCTTAGCCATCTCATTTAGAGATCTGCGGCAGTTTTCCGCTGTTCTGGATTTGCATATGACTGCCCCAAGCGCTTTCAGAGCAGCCTGGCTGTCTGAGAAAATGCAGACTTCCTTATTTTCGTTTCTCCTTGCTTTCAAGGACTCACTCGCCTCCTGTATCGCTGCTACCTCCGCCTGGAAGACACTGCAGTAATCCGGTAAGCGAAATGACAGTTTTAGCCCCCCGTCGGCTGAATAGACTCCCCCTCCCACCTTAGCATTAAGCTTAGATCCATCGGTGTAGAGGTGGATAGCATTATTCGAGACCGGAGGACCCCTGGCCCAGAGGTCTCTATCTGGAATTACAATTTCGTATTTCCTTGTGAATGAATTCCTCGGAATACTATAATCCGATAATTGGTTTGGGGTAACCTTGAGTATAGAGGTATGACCCTGGTCCAATACCTTCCATTCGGGCAGCTCCTTTAGCCGCATTGCCGAACACGCAGCAGATAACCTACCGCTGAGATCAATCGGTAATATGTTAAGAATGGCATCTAATGCCTCTGAGGCGGTAGACCGCAGCGCACCACTTGCGCAGACAAGTGCAGTTCTCTGCACCTTTTGTAGTAGTTGAGTATTCACTCTCGTACTCAGACCTGTCCACCAGACCACTACTCCATATAAGAGAATTGGCCTCACCACGGCGGTGTACAGCCACATTGTGATTTTGGGCGTTAGCCCCCAGTTCCTTCCCACAGCTGCCCTGCAACAGTACAACGCAGCCATAGCTTTTTTGGAGCGTTCCTGGATGTTACCTCTCCAGTTGAGCTTCCTATCGAGAGTCACTCCCAGGTATTTTGCCGACTCACCTAGCTTAAGGGTAGAGCCTCCTAACACTGGTAGCTTCATCTCTGGAATTTTATATTTCCTTGTAAACAGCACCAATTCTGTTTTGGCCGGATTAACCCCAAGACCTTTGTCCTTGGTCCACCTTTCTAGCAGCCGTAATTTTGTCTGCATTATGTCACAGAGCGTCTGTGGAAATTTACCACTCACCACCACCGCAAGGTCGTCCGCATACGCTATGACTTTAGAGCCTCCCTCCTCTTCCAAGGCCACCAGCAATCCGTTCATTACTGCCACCCACAGAAGAGGAGAGAGAACTCCACCCTGCGGCGTGCCTCTTTCAACGATTTTGCTTGTCGAAGTTCCGGCTAGATCTGCAAGTACCCTCCTGCCCGTTAGCATTCGGTCTACTAGAGACACTACCCATGGTTCGACGCCCAAATTCGCCAGAGCTTCAGTGATCGCATTTGATGTGACGTTGTTAAATGCACCCTCTACATCTAGGAATGCTGCTAGTGTGAATTCCTTCTCCGCTAAGGATTTCTCAATACTCGAGACGATTCCGTGCAGCGCCGTCTCTGTGGATCTTCCCTTTATGTACGCATGTTGGGAAGTTGCGAGTTTCCCACCCACTCGCTCTCTAATGTGAGATTCCAGCAATCTCTCCAATACCTTGAGCTGGTAGGACGCCAGACTGATAGGTCTAAAATCTTTAGGGCTAACATGGGACGTCCGTCCTGCCTTCGGCGTGAATATCACCCTTGAGTTCCTCCAAGAGCTTGGAATATACCCTTGGGCAATAACTCCCTTGCATATGGCTAACAGCCAGGGAGCACTTATTTCCACTGACTTCTGAAGTTGCACCGGTGTCACCCCATCTGGACCCGGTGCTTTATATGGTTTGAAGGACTCCAATGCCCATCTTATTCCATCTAGTGTGAGATGATGGCCTAGTTGAAGCTGGCCACCACCTCCACTCTCAGTGAGCTGTGGTCCGTCTACAGCCCCTGGAAAGTGTGTCATAAGCAGTAGGTCCAGCGTTTCCTTTCCAGTCTCTGTCCACGTCCCGTCGGATTTTTGTAAGCATCCAGGGACGCTTCGAGTCGAACCGGATAGAAGTTTTCTTAGTCTGGATCCTTCTGACACAGATTCGATTTCGCTGCAAAAGTTCCTCCATGAGGTTCTTTTTGCTACTCTCAATTTACTTTTATACACCCTAAGGTGCATCTTGTAGGTTTCCCACCTGCGTGCCTCCGTTGAGGCCTTGGCGTTATTGAAAGCTTTCCGGCATTGCCTTCTAACATCGTCCAGTTCTGGACTCCACCATGGAGGTTTCTTTTTCCCCCTTACTATCTTTAAGGGACAGGCCTTGTCCAGTGCCTCCCCACACGCATTTGTAAATTTATTCACCATGTCCTCGATCACCATAGGACATTCAGGTGTTTTTAGTTCATATATATATTCATATATATAGTTCATCTATATATTAATAGGCTAACATTTTTCCCATACAAACAATTGTCAGGCTGTTTAGCACATTTAACATACTCATATCCACATAAAATCATAGCTGGGGAATAATGATTAGTAATCCTAATGATTACTAATCGGATTAGAAACTTTTTTTTTAATCCTAATTGATTAATTAGAATTAGATGGCTATTCCAATCGACTACTTTTTGATTAGATTAGAACTAATCAAAAATCTAATCACGATTAGTGACGATTGGCATATCTAATCAAAACTAATCAAAACTAATCAAAAATAAAATCGATTAGATTTCTCGACTAGTTATACTCAGCTGTACTAGTACACAGAGTATTATAGTTTTAATCACATAACGGTGGATTGTAACAGAATGAAATAACCGAGATAGATATAGACTTATATATATCAAAATGATCAGGGTGAAAAGAGAAATCGATTGAGCCATGTCCGTCCGTCCGTCCGTCCGTCTGTCCGTCCGTCCGTCTGTAAACACTCTAACTCGCGCAAAAATTGAGATATTTTGATGAAATTTGGAATGCAAGTTGGTATCGAGACTGGGACGGTTGGTATTGAAAATGGGCGAAATCGGACCATGACCACGCCCACTTTTCCTATATAGAAAAAATCGGAAATTTGGTATCTCAGTCCCTAATATAGCTGGAGCGATACAATTTTACCCACATGTTGAGCTCAGGCCCCTATGAAGAAATTTTATGAAATTTTGGAAAATGGGCGGTGCCACGCCCACTTATTAAGGGTCAAACATTGAAAGTTTTATGAGTCATAACTCAGAAACCGTTGAAGATATGTCGATGAAATTTGGTACGCGTGATTTACTTACTTAGGCAAATGTTTTGACGGAAAATTGTCAAAATCGGTTGACGGCCACGCCCACTTTTATATATGTGTATTATAAAGTGGCCTAATAAAAACATTTTAAGCGATATCTTTGTCAAATATAAAGATAATTCATTGAAATTTTGTGACATGAGTTCCACAATAGACCGGAAACATAAAATAGACAAATTTTGGAAAATGGGCGTGGCACCGCCTCCTTTTGGACAAAGGGATATACGAGATTTATTAGCCTTTAACTCGACAAATAATTGAGATATTATGACGAAACTTGGTTTATACACTTTTATAACTTGTGTTAATAAACACGCAAAAATTAATTGAAATCGGTTTATGACCACGCCTACTTTTTAACAGATATTTCTGGAATACCCTTTGGGAGTTTGTAACGTGACATCTTTGTAACTAGAAGTCATAAAGGAATTAATTTTTGCACAAAGAATAATATTGATATGCTTAGTTGGATGACTGATAAAAATTTAGAAAATGGGCGTGGCTACGCCCACTTTATGCAGCACTCGCTTTATATAAAGTACACCGTGTTTCCATCAAACGCAAACAAACAATGAAAGCATACAGCTGAGTATCTAATGTTCGATTCCACTCGAACTTAGGCTTCCTTACTTGTTTTGATTAGATTTGATTAGATCAACTATTTTGAAATATTTGCAATCGTGAAGTTACTACAGTACAAAGAGGAATTGAATAAGCTTTCCGATGAGCTGAATCTGTCTCCTTTTACATCAAGTGATTTTCGATATTTGAAGTCGTACAAGCTGCTGATGGAGCCTATTGTCCAAACTTTGGACTTTCTCCAAGGTGAAGCCAATGTGAAATATGGTTGTATTAATCCTGCGTTATTTTCTTTGAGTAATAAACTGCTAAAATTATCCAGAAAACCCGAAGTTTTGAGCAATGTTAGCTCAACAGCAGTACGATTAGAACATCAATTGAGAACGGTTTAAACCATATTTTACATTGGCTCCTTAGGGCTTTTTAAGAGCAGCGGTCACCTCTCGGCAGTGGGCGGCATACCCTTCGAGTGTATTTCTGCCATGAAAAAGCTTCTCACAAAAAATTCTTTCGCCATTCGGAGCCGGCATAAAACTGTAGATCCACACAATTAGTAGCAAAACACTAAAGAAGCACACCTCGAATTGGGAGAGAAGCTCGGCCATAAAACTCGTCAGAGTTATAATAGCGCCATTATATTATATATTATACTTTATGAATTGAATGACAAAAAAAAATATTTCAAAACAGTTGATCTAATCAAATTAAATCAAAAATAATCGAGAAATCCAATTGATTTTTGTTTTTATTAGTTTTGATTAGTTTTGATTATGCTAATCGTCGCTAATCGCCATTAGATTTTTGATTAGCTCTAATCTAATCAATTAGTAATCAAAATATAAAGAATCAAGAAAAATCTAATGATTAGATTACTTAATTTTTCTAATGGTAATGATTTCTAATTCTAATCGAAGTTCCCCAGCTATGCATAAAATTGATATGGATGTGTTGAGTGAGGAGTGAAGAGCAGTGCATAGGCATATATTTTTTTCTATAAATTATTTAATTTCTTTATAATTAATAAATAAAGTTTTTAGTTAAGAGAAATAGATATCGTAAAAATGTTTACAAATATCGTAAACACAGTTGAAGAGTTGCTTTAATTTCAAAGCACTCTCTCTTCCTTTTTTATATGCGTTGGAATCACATTCAAAAATTGCATTCCACGCAAATCTCTGCTCTATGAGTGATTTGTAGACGGATTGTACTCAAAAATTCCATTATACTGAAATCTCTGTGTGTCTATGAGAGTGATTTGTAGCTTTTCTATTATAATTTTTATAAACGCCAGAACGATAGAGCGCAAGAAAACTAAAAAGCTCCAAGAAGTAGGCCGTGCAATATTCCATACTATAGAGAAAAAGGAGCAACGAGCCCCAAGCGAATTCAGATTTTAACCACGGCGAAATATACAATAACAAAATACATGGGAAATTTCTGAATTCAACACCGGGCCTATCTTCCTAGATCTGCCTTGATTTTGACCATGATTTCGCGTCGGACCGTGATCAAAAGGGCAAATCAGTGTTGCGGTACAACTGGAATTTGGAAAGTGTTGCTTATCTCCGCGAAAAGGATTAATTTTTGTACCAATACAAAGTTGAAAAAATATATTGCATGGTCGAATTTCGAGCACCGGCGATACTAGTATGTGTTATTGGGCTTCAACCACCATACACACACACACACACACCTAAACACACGCTCAAAAAAACTACACTTCAATTCAACGTGACAGTGACAGCGACAGTGGCAGTGACATCAGCGCAGCGAGCCGTAAAGTCTCGCAAAATAAATTTTAAGCGCGCAATTTCTTCTAAAAATAATATTTTTTATATCTACTTGCTAACAACAAAAACAAAAATTATCAAAAATAAAAGTCTATGCGGTTAATGATGCATATAGAGGAGTGAGAGTGCGAGAGTGCTTCGATTTTATTAGGCACACACAGGAGTTACATACAGATTCGAATTTTTCTCTGCACGTTTATTAAGCTGAACAAAGTACTCACGCTTAAGCGAGTTTTGAGTGGCAGGCAGCATCGCATGTTAAAAAATACTAAATAAATAAATGGCAATGCCAAAGACAATGACAATGAAAAACAAACAATAAAATATGCTGACATTGAAAAAAAAAGTAAAAGAATAGACAAGACAGAGCATATTAAATTGTAGCAATAAATTACAGAAATAAACAACAACAAACGACAATATACTCGTGTTTATAAATATTCATTCATATTCTAGCAACTAAGATATTAGGCATTAGGCTGCCATTTTTGTATGCTTTGAATAATTTAAAGCAATTTTTTTTGTTGAGAATTTGTGAATTTTTTTGTATCAAAGAAAATGTTTACCACACCGCAAATGTCACTTTGACATTTCGTTTTTTGACAAGCAGCTGGTTTTGAACTCGACTAATATTGGTGAACTGGATATGGATGGAAGGGAATGGAATCGTGCACTTAGGCCACGAAACCTTTGTCTTTCTCAAGCACTCAGGCATACTTGCCCACTGCGCTTAAGGCCTTTAATAAGCATCAGAATGTAGGCGAAAAGGTGGGATAGTGGAATCAGAATTCTTCTACAAACTTTCCAGATTCTTTTATAAAACTGAGAAGTTTGGTGTATGCTAAAGAATATGCATCTGCCATTCTCAGTACATCTGAGCCCCGAAAATGCGCAATCTTAGTCTAGCAAAAAACCGGACACGTGCAGAGAAAATTGGTGTGTGTCGTTGTGGTGCTCCTCCAAACACAGGATACGCATAATAAGCTCTTGATGATGGTCATGTGCTGTCCACATGGATTTTGGTACTGTAATCAATACCACAAGGACCCGAAACTCCCCACTTCTCTACGTATGGAGCAGGTTTGCTACCTCCTTGTTACGTTTTCACAGAAAGCACTTTGTAAATTTATAAAAATCTATAAAGTCTCTCCAACGTCTCCCGTCAGTTTCCGTCATGGTATCCCTGATGTACTTCAATGTTCCCGCTATACTTGCTGCCATGATTGGCTGCGGTCCAGTTGGTGCAGTTCCGTTGTACCGAAATTAGCCAATTCATTGGTCAGTTCTTTAGTTTGAACACCGCAGTGTCCGGATACTCACATAAGTTGAAGTTTATTCCATGGAGGAACTGTCGCCATTGTACCTAAAGCATATCTAAGGCACCTGAAGTCGGCCTCCAGGTGTCAGCCGGATACAGTACCATATATTTTTTTTATCCGTTCATGTGGATGATTTTCTTCGATGCCCCCAGTAGAGTTTCTGGACCGCTGCATTGATCTCTTTTGAGAAAAACGACAGTATATCATCTACCAAAGGTTACTCGGGGTGACAGCCCGCTAAAAAACGTCACGTGCCCCGAGTTCCAATCGTTATGCCACAAACCGAAGGAATGTAGTCGACTCATGCTCTTCATAGCCTTCTTTTGGATCACCATAGTTGAGAAATTCACAACCGGCACACACTTAACCTTTAAGTGACGAGGTGAAATTTTGTGACATAGTTTACGATGTGGTGGTAAATTTTTTTCTACGCATTTTACTTAAACTCTCAATAAAAAATAAATTTTTTTATAATAATTTTTGCATTGGAAAGAGGCCAGTCCTTTTCCAAATGAAATTGATAAAAAAAGTTAATTAAATTTTTTAAATCAACAAAGTTTTTACTATAATTCACAAGGCCTTGTTCTTTCAAAATAGCGAAAACATCACATGAGAAACTTATAGATAAAAGGTAAAACAAAAACTTTCTTTAAACTTCAGAGACGGTTTTTCATAAAAAAATATATATTTTTAAATATATAGTAGGAATTTTGTTAAAAAAAATTTTTTTGTAGAAAATACTGGCTAGTCTATACTTTTAAATATATAGTAGGAATTTTATTAAAAAAAATTTTTTTGTAGAAAATGCTGGCCAGTCTTTTTGAAGTTTTTTTTCATAATAACGTGAGCGTATGAAATGAACCACGAAACGAATTTTTTATTTTTCTTCCAATAATCATTTGAAGAAGTGGTAAAAGATAACACTGCTCTACAGCCAAAAAATACTCTGAACGCGACCATCCTTTCTATATGTAAAATCGGTCGCTGATTCCGAAAATCGGGTTCATTTTTAATTCTATGGGAAGGTTTTTGAAATATCGGCAATTTACCGTTATTTGGCCAATGAGTCCACTTAATCCTGTATATCTCTTTAACACAGTGAGTTATCTTCCTTAGGGTCACACCAAACGAAAGAAAATTAAATTTCCTTTTCACGGCTCCTATAACATTTTTCTCTAGTTCTTATAGTTTCTGAAATATTGACGATTAAATTTGAATTTTTTCGATTTTTTACGATTTTTTGAAGAAAAAATTTACTTTGTCAGGCAATATCTTTAAAACCAATGATTTCACCTTCGGTTTTACTCCTTTGCGTGAAGCTCCATTCCATTTCCAAAAAAATAAGCTATCAACGAAGAAAATCCATGGTAAACTGGAAAAGTTATAGGCGATCAAGTAAATACAACCAAGTCGCGCAATGCCTCTGCACGGGTACATTCTATGCATATTGTACCAATACCTACACATCTGCAGTAGCAGCACATTGGCAGCGCAGTAGATACAAGCGCGTTTACGGGTATACACGGTAGGCAGGAAGCGACGATAGGTTGCATGAAAATGTCGAGAAAAAAGGAAAGTGGGGTTGTGTTATGTGATGTTTATAGATGAAACATCCGTTGAAATTAAAATCCGAGCTGCTCCTTTTTCAAGGATATCCACATTTTTTGTTTTTTTTGAAAGGATCAAATATTGAGGAAATCGAAAATTCGCCACCGTCCAAATTTTTCCGATTTCAATACATTATTTGGTCGCTAAGGGATACAAAAAAAGGTATTAAAAAGAAAAAAGGACACCTGTAGTGGAAAAATCCAATGTGAACAGGACCTAAAGGATAACCACTGAAATATAAAATAACACAAAAAGTACCCACTTTAATTTGCGTATAACTACTAAAATATTAACTCTACGTGAAAACTCCTTATTATATTTTTCATTCAGAATAAATAAAGAAATATTTCTTTAATATACAATTTTGATGTACCTGCAGTGCTTAATGTACTTTGGTGCATCTAAAGTGAAAATTTCAAAAAAAGTACGTTTTTTTTATGGTGCTATTTTAAGTTCAAATATTTTTCTGGTTTATGTAAATATTTTAATCTAATGATCCAATTCTCATTCTTACATATCTATACGTTAATATTAAAAAGAATTAGAGTTGAAATACGTGCTAGCTGTGCACGGTGGGCGGTATGCAACAATAGGTTGCATGAAAATATCCAAACAACGATCGCCGGCTAAAAACTTACGTAAAATGATATTCTGTTATACTTCATAAACACACAGCAAGCGTGAATAACATCTCCAACATTTTTTTTAAACGAAAATTAGTACCAGCACACAGCTAGGCACATATTCGTTGGGCCTTCGTTTTTTCGATACTTCCATGCAACCTATTGTTGCTTCCCGCCCACCGTGCACAGCTAGCGCGTATCTCAGCTCTAACTTTTTTTGATTATTAACGTATAGATATGTATGAATGGGAATTGGAACATTAGATTAAAATATTTACATAAACCAGAAAAATATTTGAACTTAAAATAGCACCATAAAAAAAACGTACTTTTTTTGAAATTTTCACTTTAGATGCACCAAAGTACATTAAGCACTGCAGGTACATCAAAATTGTATATTAAAGAAATATTTCTTTATTTATTCTGAATGAAAAATATAATAAGGAGTTTTCACGTAGAGTTAATATTTTAGTAGTTATACGCAAATTAAAGTGGGTACTTTTTGTGTTATTTTATATTTCAGTGGTTATCCTTTAGGTCCTGTTCACATTGGATTTTTCCACTACAGGTGTCCTTTTTTCTTTTTAATACCTTTTTTTGTATCCCTTAGCGACCAAATAATGTATTGAAATCGGAAAAATTTGGACGGTGGCGAATTTTCGATTTCCTCAATATTTGATCCTTTCAAAAAAAACAAAAAATGTGGATATCCTTGAAAAAGGAGCAGCTCGGATTTTAATTTCAACGGATGTTTCATCTATAAACATCACATAACACAACCCCACTTTCCTTTTTTCTCGACATTTTCATGCAACCTATCGTCGCTTCCTGCCTACCGTGTATAACATGCATAGAATATACCCGTGCAGAGGCACTGCGCGACTTGGCTGTATTTACTTGATCGCCTATAACTTTTCCATTTTACCATGGATTTTCTTCGTTGATAGCTTATCTTTTTCCCAATAGAATGGAGCTTCACGTAAAAGAGTAAAACCGAAGGTGAAGACATTGGTTTTAAAGATATTGTCTGACAAAGTCAATTTTTTCTTCAAAAAATCGTAAAAAATCGAAAAAATTCAAATTTAATCGTCAATATTTCAGAAACTATACGAGTTAGAGAAAAATGTTATAGGAACCGTAAAAAGGAAATTTAATTTTCTTTCGTTTGATGTCACCCTAAGGAAGATAACTCACTGTGTTAAAGAGATATACTGGATTAAGTGGACCCATTGGCCAAATAACGGTAAATTGCCGATATCTCAAAAACCTTCCCATAGAATTAAAAATGAACCCGATTTTCGGAATCAGAGACCGATTTTACATATAGATAGGATAGTCACGTCCAAAGTACAGACAAAAAATTTCATTTTGTGATCCAGTGTAATTATGATGACATGAGTAGATTCTAAAAGCATAAAAATGCTGCAGAGAAGCGAGAAGTGGTAAATTTCAAAAACTTGCATTCGAGAAAAAACTAACGTTACCCTAGACGTGGGGTAATTTTTACACCACCATCATCATTTCTCGTCAAATGTTACACCTTCCTCCATAAAAACAAAACGGGTCAATAATTACAACGAGATGGGAAGATACTAAGAGAGTAAACTTGCTAGACGGTAAGTTAAAAGAGATATTTAAAGAAACTCCAAGTTGGTGTAAAAATTACCACCACGTCGCAAGTTAAAGGTTAAGGTTAGGTTAGGTTAGGTTAGGTTAGGTTAGGTTAGGTTAAGTTAGTTTGTCCGGAATATGGTCCTTAGTGTTTCCAACCTTGTATTTTAGGCGTTACACCAAACTTGTAATGCAAGACTTCACCAATTTTAATATTTTGTGTATTTCCTGAAGAGTATTTTGTTGACCTCTAGATTCCACAACAGCGGTCAGAGTGCTCGTCTTTGCGGGGTGAGGGCTATATGTCCTCCTTGACATCGTCGAAAGGCTCCACCCACCCGCCAGCATCCGACAACTGAAAAAGGTCATCGCTCCAGCGCCTAATGACTGGGGGTATTCCGATCCATTTGAGTCTCTCCAACAGCGCCTCAGTACAGATGTTGCTAAAGGCACCCGAAACATCAAGAAAGAAATCTATCGCAATCGCTGAAGTGAAGGGCCCTTTCGATATGTTGTACAACGTTGTGCTACTTTTTCCTGTTTTTCTTCTATCACAACAAGATAAATGCGTTTTACGCCTTCCGCCAGACACCTCGAAACACGACATAGGTCGTCTCGCTCCTCCTCCCCCTGATCACGCCTTGAGGGACCTACTCGACCGGACAAGAGCCTTTGCTAGCCCCCCGCGGTCTCCTCCCGCAGTCTGCCTGGCGCAAGCACTAGGAGCAGGCATCGGGGAGCATAGAGGGATGTCTATTGTCCAGACAGCAACCTCTTGGAGGTTCCAGCCGAGGATTTTTGCCGCCCTCCCCCAGCTATGGTAAATCGATGCCAGTGAGATGCTACCCCATTTACTTTCTAACGGAGAATTAAGCAACATAATTTTAAGGTAAAATTTTTTTAGGCACACTCTACTGAAAATTAACACATGGCCTTATGTAACCTCCACTCCTACCTTATTAAAGCCAACATATAAAAGCGTCTAAATAGTTCTCAACAGATGTCGTCGAGCTACTGAGTCCAAAAATGATACTGGATAATACTCGAAGAATTTGTCCGCAAGAATGATGCTTTAAGTGCTTGCTGCTTAATGTTAGGACAACTGGAGATTGGTTTTATTTCAAGCCTATAAAAACTTATAAAAACTACTCAAGGTTTTCTTAAATTTAATAATATCCGCTTAAAGATTTACATACATTTAGGGGCAAGCCAACACTCTTTGAACACTTCGACGCTGATTTTAATTTCAGTCAGTTATTTTTTTTTTTCTAAATAAAAATTCATGCGCAAATAATTTCAACTGCCTGTCAGAGGTCACATGCGTAGTTTTACATACAGCCATAGGGCCATAACGCAGTGATGCCAATATTCTTGGACCAAAAATCCCTACGCCATGCCAAAAAATTCCCTACTTTTCCCTACGCTAACAAAATTTTTCCCTACAAATTTCCCTACGCCGTATTTTCTGTATCTTATAAATGTGAAATGGAAATTGTGTTTAAACTCAATTGGCGAGAAAACCGCTGAACGGATCCTCACGAAACTTTGCACACCTAGGTATTTTCACCCGGTAATTACAATAGAGCAGCGGTCACCTCTTGGAAGTGGGCGGCATACCCTCCGAGAGTATTTCTGCCATGAAAAAGCTTCTCACAAAAAATGCATTCGCCGTTCGGAGCCGGCATAAAACTGTAGGTCCACCCAATTAGTAGGAAAAATAAAAAGGAGCACACCTCGAATTGGGAGCGAAGCTCGGCCATAAAACACGTCAGAGTTATAATAGCGCCATTGTATTATATTATATTATTATTAATTACAATAGGCATATTTTTAATCTGATTAAAAGGCAGGGATGGGCACCTCCCATACACAGCGAATATTTCTTGAAATATTTGCAGTAGGGTATTGAAAATTGGTGTGGGGGCATGTGAGATAACTATGTATTAAACGGGTAAAAGCACTAGGTCTTGGTAAAGCAGGAATGGGCACCTCCCATATAAACTGAAACTTTGACAGCGAATATCTTTGGAAATATTTTTAGTAGGGTACTGAAAACTGGTGTTAGGGCATGTGGGATAACTATATATTAAACAGGTAAGAACACTAGGTCTTGGTGAAGCAGGGATGGGCACCATCCCACCACAACAAAAGATGGAAGCGAAATTTGGTGCTAAGATCGGATCCAGAACTAAAGCAAAAAATTTGGGAGCGGAGCAGGAGCGAAGCTAACGAAAAGAGAAGCCTTTGCTCCGAGGTCTTGTAAGCAGTTCGAAGAACATATTGCCAGATCAGAACAAAGTACAATTTTGAAATATTGTACTCAAACCTGCAGAAACATGTTATTTGTAGTTACTTATTAAAAAATTTTAGGTTTTACACGCTTTGCTCTCTATCCCCTTCATTTTGTCGACCCCTATCCATCGTATAATGCTCGGTGTTTGCTCATAAACTTAAAATCTCTCTCTAGTCGGCGTACAATTCATTCGATAATGTTCATTTTTGGCATTGTTAATGGATTAATTGATTGCGTGAGCCTGCTTTAGCAACTAAGCTTCAATGTTCCAAATCGTGTCCTACGTTCCCACTACCCTTTTCATCTTACAACAGTTAAATCCAATTACCATTATCTCGCCCCCATTACCAGGGCAGTCAGTGAAATCAATAATATTTACAAAAAAAAATTAAAGCGTGAATAACGGGTATTCATGAATATTGATGTGTAAACTGTTTCGAAATCGGATATTTATTCCCTTTTCCTTATTCCTTTTTTCCTGGTTTTCTATGGATTAAAAGGCGACTATCGTTTATGTAATTTTTAGTTGTCATTGTGACTGATACTATTTTGTTGTTTTTGTTTGTTTTGATTTTTGGTTTTTGGTTTTTGACTTTTGATTTTTTATGTTGTTTTGTTTTGTATTGCTCAGAAACATGCAAGATCATCCTAGTCCACGTTTGACCCATATCTGGAGACCCGGCCTAGGGGTCACAATGAAAAGAGCTTCATATCGAAGTCCTGCTCAAAACCTTTCATTTGATACCAATATTGCTCAGAAACATTCAAGGATCATCCGGGTCCTTCTTTTGACCCATATCTTGAGACCCGGCCTAGGGTTCACAATGAAAAGAGTTTCGTATCGAAGTCCTGCTCAAAACCTTTCATTTGATACCAATATTGCTCAGAAATATTCAAGGATCATCCCGGTCCTCCTTTTGACCCATATCTGGAGACCAGGCCTAGGGGTCATAATGAAAAGAGCCTCATATCGAAGTCCTGCTCAAAACCTTTCATTTGATACCAATATTGTTCAGGAACATTCAAGGATCATCCGGGTCCTCCTTTTGACCCATATCTGGAGACCCGGCCTAGGGGTCACAATAAAAAGAGCTTCATATCGAAGTCCTGCTCAAAACCTTTCATTTGATACCAATATTGCTCAGAAACATTCAAGGGTCATCCGGGTCCTTCTTTTGACCCATATCTTGAGACCCGGCCTAGGGTTCACAATGAAAAGAGTTTCATATCGAAGTCCTGCTCAAAACCTTTCTTTTGATACCAATATTGCTCAGAAATATTCAAGGATCATCCGGGTCCTCCTTTTGACCCATATCTGGAGACCCGGCCTAGGGGTCACAATGAAAAGAGCTTCATATCGAAGTCCTGCTCAACACCTCTCATTTGATACCAATATTGCATAGAAAATTAGATACATGTTCAAACAGGTTGGTCCTTTTTTATTTTGCCTATTTATCGCATTGTCGACGTCCAAACACGGAGACACGAAGTTGAGCAACCCGCTGCTTTTGTTCGTTTGTGGGTGAGAAGGCGACGAGGAAAGGAGGGGGGCACCAAGTCGTCGGTGCTCGGACAACACGCTTTGTGCAGCAATTCTTATCGCCAGTGACCAATCAGAGCGTTCGAAGAATGCCAGAACAAAACATAATGAACAAAAGTTGGCCAGCGACGAGTTGATGTGTTTGGACAAATGGAAGACAGAACAGCGGCACAGAAGAGAATCGTTGGATAATTTCGCGGCAGAGTTGCTGTGTTTGGACACGGACATTGTTGCAGAAAACAACAACAACAACAACTTCACTTCGCTTCGTTGCTGTTGTTGTTGACATTTGCATTTGCACGGCTATGCATGCAAGCATTTGTAAGTACATGTCTATCTACCTACCTACCACTGACAGTGCCAAGCGATTCACACGGACGCAGCAGTGCATTAACACAAAGGTCATTTACGTTTACGCGTAAACTTTACCTGTTTTTCGAAATCACTCGTGGCTACAGCAAAGATGTTTACACATCAAAAATTAGATCTTGACTTTGTAATGCCGAGATCCCAATTTGCCGATAAGATTACTTCATTTTATCCCTAGTACAGAATTCAAACTTATTTAGTTAGTAATTTTCTTGTACATTTCTAGTCTGTAAGATATTGTTATCATAGACCGAATAAAGTACCTATATATATAAAAAAAATTAATTCTGTGCAAAGAAAACGAAAATTTCTGAATTCAAAAATTCCCTACATTTAGCTAATTTTTGAAAATCTGTCCCTATTTCCCTACACTGCAAATTTGAGGTCGAATTTCCCTACATGTAGCCTCTTTTCCCTACACTTGGCATCACTGCCATAACGTCATATTTGTATGCGTATTTTGTTGCTCGGCTGAAAACGGCTGAATGTAATATTTTATTTATTATTGGAATTAAAGAAATTCCCTCATGAAAAAGCCAAAATGCGCGCATACAAACAAAATGCATAAATTAAATACACACGTTCGAATGAGTGCAAAAAAAGAAAGAAAATGCGAAACGAAATATTACAAGAGCGCCAAAAAATATGCTACACAAACCAGCGCAAAAGAATTTAACACAACGGAAGCGTACGAAAAGCGATGGCGGCAGAGGGCATCACGCCATATAGTGGAAAAACCAAAGAGCTCTTTGGAAAAACTGCTGAAACGACAATGGACAACAGCAGCAGCAGCAGCAATGGGAATAAACAATGGATGAATATTAATGAAAGGAGGAAGAGGAAGAGAGCAGAAGCGCAAGAGCGTGGACAAGGCTGCGTGCACGAAAAAAAAACTGTTATTTTTCAGCGCATAGCAGTCGCAAAAACGGAAAACAAAATAAAACAAATGACAACAAAAACAAAAGCACTTAATTTTTTTTATCGCTTTTCGCATGCGAGATTGCGCTTTAGGGGCGCCAGTCCATTTGTTCCCCTTTTTTTGGGCCACCTTTCGCCGACAGCAAAAAAAAATTCCAGTACCCCCCAACGCGCTTCACTGCGTAATTTTGTATTGTGCCTACGCGGGTCACTGGCGAACAAAAAAAAAAACAAGCAAAAAAAAAAAACAAAAAGAACGCCTAAAGCCGCTGGATGGGCGTGTCAACGAAGCAAGCAAGCGTATAAGCAATGGATTGTTGAACAAGCTTGAAGCCTCCTAAAGCGCTGGCGGCGATTTTCGACCGACCTTCAAATTTACTCTGTTCCTGTGCTGTGCATGTCTGTGCGTGTTTGCGCCTGATTTACTTTACGCGTGACTGCGTCCATTTTACCGTCCGCAGGCAAATACAAGTATGAACCTGTTTAAAATGGGGTATGTGCTTGTTTGTGTGCCGGTGTGTTTGTGTATGGTGGATTTAAGCTGTAGGATTTTGTAGCAAGTGTAAATTTAATTAACAAAACTCAAAGTTTAAGTATCTAGATAGAAAAAAGCCTTAAGGTTTATAGTAATAAACACAATAATACTTAATAAATAATCGAGATAGCACCTTTTCGAAATTACTTGGTACGTATTAGTTGACGCCTTGACGCCTGCAGCCGCTGCCAGTTTTGAAGTTAGTTTGTAAGCAATTACGTAGGGGTGTATACATTTAGTTAGGGGGCGATTAATTTAATTTGAAGGTGCTAACTAGCAGTGTTGGCGGAGTTGTTTAGGGAGTTGAGTGCCACTGCAGCTCGAAGTGGATGGATTTTGAGCATAAAAAATTGGAAATTTTAATTGTTGAAATTTCTGATGTCTTACGTTAGGTTATAGAGTTTCGCATTTTGGACTCTTTTTTTGCAAACATGAGCATATCGCATCGCTTTGAGTAATTATTTTTTCGAACTAGATAATTTTAAAGAAAAAAAAAATAGAGATTTGCCACCTTAAAAAAAAAAACTTGAAAAGGGTTGCCACTTATAGCAAAAATTTTAACTTAAAGAGATATCACAAATAGCGTATCAAGCAAAAAGAATTTAGAACCAAGTGCAGTCACAAAAAAGAAAAATATAGCTAAAGTGAACCATAAGTAAATTGAGGAAAAAATCATAAGAAGACGTATAGTCGAAAAAAAAAAAAATTAAAAGGGGTTGCCATATTATATAGCATGACGTATAGTAGCTACAAATAAAAGGAAGGAGTTTCTGAAACCTGTGAATTGACCAATTTTAAACGAAAAAAAAAAATTTGAGTTGCCACCTTTTCAAAAAAAAAAAAAACAACAAAAATATATATATACGTCATATGAAAAGCTTTGTCACTTACATTCATATATTCAAAATTTTAAGTTTTAAAATTTAAATTGAGACAAAAAATTATAAGATAAAAGCTATTAAAAAAATGAGTTGCCACCTTTGAGGTAAAAAATTATAAGATGACGTATAATTAAAAAAAAAATTAGAGGCTGTTTCCACACTTTTGGAAATTACTTTTTTGAATTGGAGAATTTCAAAGGAAAAAAAGTTAGAGGGTTGCCACATATTTAACAAAAAAATATTAAAAGATTTGCCTCTTATTTCAGAAATTTTAACTTGAATTTTTTTTTACTTAAATTGAGGCAAAAAATTATAAATTAAGAATTATAAAAAAATTAGGAGTTGCCACCATTTTGAAAGTTTTAAGCTAAATTATCTATTTTGTTGAAAAAATATTTTTTTAATAGGTGCATAAAATTAAAATTGCCTAAAAGAAATTGCTTTTAAATTTTTTTTTTGAGGGTTGCCACCTGCTTAAATTTTAAATTTTAATTAAATTTTTAAATTAATAACAGGGATGAGACAAACTAGGGCTATCAAGCAAAAAAGTTTTAATAAGAATTGCAATGAAAATATGTATATTATAAAAAAATTTAGGAGTTGCCACCTTTTTCAAAATTTTAAACTAAATTGTCTATATTGATGAAAAAATATTTTTTTTAAATAGGTGTATCAAATTAAAAGGCCTAAAAGACATTGCTTTCAAAAATATTTTTGTGAGTGTTGCCACCTGTTTAAATTTTAAATTTTAATTAAATTTTGAAATTAATAAAATGAATGAGACACACTAGGGCTATCAAGCAAAAAAGTTTTAATAAGAATTGCAATATAAAATATATTTTTTTTAGCAGGGTTGCCACTTGTTTAATAAATTTTATGCAACTTACGTAAGTTAAAAAAGTGTATCATTGATATGGTTACCTATCATGAGACTATAAAGTTTGAGCAAGACTTGCAGTTAATAATATTTTAAAGGAAAGTTGCCACCTGTTTTGTAAAAATAACACTGTTCTTAGATATACATATCTACAAATGTATAAAACCCAGGAGCGAATGTATTTGTGAAAAAACTGCTCACAAAAAAAGTTGCCGTTCGGTGTTTGCAAAAAACACTCGCCCCAATTAGGGGCGTACCGATAATTTTTTACCTTTCTTACCGCTTCAAAGAAAGCGCTTTGAAATTTTAAATTCAAACTCTTGCACAAAATCGATTTTCTCAGTTCTTTCTAATACTTCCTATGTATTTGAGTAATGACGCCACATGCCAATAAATGATGCAAACAAATCATTTTTTATGCACTCATTCACTAACGCACTCACTCACAGATTCGCGCAGACAATCTAAGCCAATTCAAAAACTTAAGCTCTTCAACTTATAATCCCCCATCGAAGTACATCACAAAGCAGCTTATCATGCAAATTCACGCGCACAAGCAACAACAATGATAACTTTCTACTTTATAAACCAATAACAACAAAAGTAAGAAATGCAATAACAAAAAAAGAAGAATTTTAGATGGCCAACACTTGAAGTGCGGCAAACAATATTGAGAGAGAATTGAGTTTAGAGCTTAAAAGCCATTCTACAATATTGAGTTTTGAACAAAAGTTTTGTCTGCGCAGTCCCTCCGCCTAGCTCTACCCTTTTAAACATCCTCTACGGCTCAATGAAATCACTGCAGCTCCAACACACTATGAGAGTTCTGAGAGCTGAGAATTGCTGGTGCAACTTACAAACGTGTTGAAATGCACGTACAAACATGCACAAACAGAATTATGCGTTGATATGAACTTTCGACAACTGTCAGTTTTGGCAAAGTGCAATTTATCATTTGCCGCCTTACATACATATGAACACACATTTCAATGGGCAATTTTATGCTTGAAAAGTTTCAAGTTGCAGCTAGGGTGGCAGTAAGGAACGGAAAGTTCGAGCAGCGCGGTGTGCAATTGCTGCGAATTTGACGTGATTTGATTGGGTTATATGAGAATGGTGAAATGTGTGCTTAGTTGGCGCTTGAAGTTGAGGAAGGCAATGAGGTGCGCAGATGAAAGAAAGGGAATATTGAATTATGGGAAGTAACAAGCCAAGCTTTGAGCTTTCACGTATGCTTTGAGCCTGCACATATGCTTTGAGCTTTCACATATGTACGATACATACAATCATTCAAATTTCACTCAATCTACGCTGTGGCAATGAAGTTTTAAGAGTAATAAAGTCTTAATGACAGAACTGGTTTTATGCGCTCATACAAGTAAAAGCTTTTCAGCAGAATTTTGGCATATTTGGACACCTGGGCCCTATTCCACAAAACAACTTATCAACTTTTCACTTTGCACTTTGCAAATTTTTCGTCAATTTGCAAAACTTTGTGTTCCTCAGAATTGTAAAATTTGATAAGTTATAAGTTGATTTGAAAAGTGTAATTTGAAAAGTCTTTGCAGTTTTTGTACTCTCTTTTCGATTTCTGTTCCACGTACGTTCTCTTGTGCAAAGTGCAAAGCTACTATTGAAAAGTGTAATTTGCAAAGACTTTGCAAATAAATGCGTACTTTCGTTCCTCAAAAACTGTAAATTCTATGTTTGCAAAGCCAAATTTGATAAGTTTGTCAAAAATTTGCAAGGTAAACGATCGCTTTGCAAATTCACATTGTTATTACTAGTGAAATTTTTCAAAATGTTAAGACGTGAGTTTTTGTTCGACGATAGTGAAGACGCGGTTATAGAAAGAAATTACAGAGACCGAATTCATGTTTCGGGACTCGAAAGCTTTAATTTTAAAGAGTGCTTCCGTTTAAACCAAACACAAGTTGATTTCATTTTAAATAAAGTTGGTGAATATGAAAAAAAGCAAATATATATATACGAAAATACTATATTATAATGATAATAAACAAAATAGCAAGTGATACCAATAAAATTATTTGCATTTATAGGCAATAAATTCTTTTACTTACGAATGTTCGACTCTTCCATAGCCCAAACAACACTGAAATAAATTTTGGTATAAATTTTAAACTTTTTTGGTCGATATATAGGACACGACCGATAAATACTTAAAAATTAAACTTTGAAAAGTTTAAAAGATTTTTAAACTTTTAAGGTTAAATTTTATTCCAAATTAAGATTTATTTTAAGACTTTCAAAAGTTTAAAATTTAAACCTTTTTATCGTATTGTTGATAGGCCATGATTTTCAGTATTAATAAATATTTTGAACAGAGCTTTTTGGCCGATTAAATTTAAAGGCAAATTGTTATTTCTTTTGTCCTCCTACGCGTTTCGACGGTATTCTCGTCTTCATCAGGGAGTCTAGTGTTATTTTGAAAAACATTAAAAGATACATAACAACATATTATTACAAATAAGTTCATTCACAATTTTGTCATACATTATTGCATATACTCGTATACATAAACATAAAAGAATTTTCACTTACATTTAAACTGATCAAAAAAAAACCTGAAAATATTTTTATTAAAAACACATCTATCCACATCTTAGCACAACTACATATTTGTACCTATACTGTTTTTTGACATTTATTCTATTGTTTAATTATGCTTCTATAGGCGCAATTAATGCTGTTAACATCTTCTTTGAAGTTTATTGCGTCTTGTATTCTTTGTTGTATGCGGAGACTTTCCAATGTTAATCTTGTTTTTGTTCGTCTCTCTATGTCCAATATTTTCGCGTTGTCAAAGTCCGCTGTATGTCCAGTATTGGTCAAGTGTTGTGCTAATGCTGTTGTTGTCTTTTTGTTTCTAACGTCTATTTTATGCTCGCCTATTCTAACACCTAGTGCACGTTTAGTGGTACCTAATATGTTTTGTTACATTGTTCGTTAATGCTGCCTTTGCATTTTATTTCGTAAACTACATTAAGTTGTTGTTCTTTAATAACTTTATCTTTTGTCTTGCTAAATATTTGGTTGAGTGTGTGATTCGGCTTATGTGCGAAAATTAGTTTGTCATTATGTATGCATTTTTGTAATATGTTGTTATCCGTTAAACCCTGTATGTATGTAATACCCCTAAAAACTTTGTTATTGTTAGTCGTTTTTACATTTATTTGGCGTGTTGTTTGTTTTTGTTTTGTTGTTGCTAACCACCTATCTATCACTTTGGAGGGGTATCCGTTTTTATACTCAGCTGTACTAGTACACAGAGTATTATAGTTTTAATCACATAACGGTGGATTGTAACAGAATGAAATAATCGAGATAGATATAGACTTATATATATCAAAATTATCAGGGTGAAAAGAGAAATTGATTGAGCCATGTCCGTTCGTCCGTCCGTCCGTCCGTCTGTAAACACTCTAACTCGCGCAAAAATTGAGATATTTTGATGAAATTTTGGAAAATGGCCGGTGCCACGCCCACTTATTAAGGGGCAAACATTGAAATTTTATGAGTCATAACTCAAAAACCGTTGAAGATATATTGATGAAATTTGGTATGCTTGATTTACTTACTTAGGCATATGTTTGGACGTAAAATTGCCAAAATCGGTTGACGGTCACACCCACTTTTATATATGTGTATTATAAAGTGACTTAATAAAAACATTTTAAGCGATATCTTTGTCAAATATAAAGATAATTCATTGAAATTTTGTGGCATAAGTTCTACAATAGACCGGAAACAAAAAATTAAAAAATTTTGGAAAATGGGCGTGGCACCGCCTCTTTTTAGACAAAGGAATCTACGAGATTTCGGAGCCCATAACTCGACAAATAATTGAGAAATTATGACGAAACTTGGTTTATATACTTTTATAACTTGTGTTAATAGACAAGCAAAAATTTATTGAAATCGGTTTATGACCACGCCGACTTTTTAACAGATATTTCTGGAACCCTCTTTGGGAATGTGTAACGCGACATCTTTGTAACTAGAAGTCATAAAGGAATGAAATTTTGCACAAAGAATAATATTCATATGCTTAGTTGGATGACTGATAAAAATTTTGAAAATGGGCGTGGCTACGCCCATATTATGCAGCACTCGCTTTATATGAAGTACATCGTGTTTCCATCAAACGCAAACAAACAATGAAAGCATACAGCTGAGTATCTAATGTTCGATTCCACTCGAACTTAGGCTTCCTTACTTGTTTTGGTTTAAATTTAAAAAAAAATGTCTGCTCCCAAATCCTCTTCATGCTTTTCCCTATTGTATCTTCTTTCCTACCTTATTTTTCTCCTTTCCTTCCATATTGTTCTGACCCCTTAATCCTTTTCCATATTTCATATTTTTCCTATCCTTCTTTTCTTCCTTCTTCATTTTATCTGTTTCCATAATTATTTTGTGTTTCTTTTTTTCTCCATTCAAACAACACCACACAGTCGTTCATTCAAATTGTGTAATAACTATAAGTGAGCCTTTTATATTGTTCATTTCTCGAAAAAGCAAGTTGGAATTTCAAATCAAAAATTAGAATTTTTTCGTGGAAATAAATACTTGCGACCAATAAAAGTTTAAAATTTAAATCTTAAAAGTTTAAATGAGAAAAACTGTAAGATATAAACCAAAAAAGTATGAAATTTATTCCAAAAAATACTTATTAGAAGTTTTAAACTTTTGTAAGTTTGAATTTTAAACCAAAAAAGTATAACAAACTTTTAAACTTTTGAAGGTTCAAAATTTAACACAAAAAAAGTTTTAAATTTCTTTCAAACCAAATCAAAGTTTTTAAAATATTCCAATATTTATAACAGTGAAGCTATCCCTCGCATAAGTCCATGTTTTTTGGGTCGACGCCAGTTCCAGTGACTGGACTTTATTTAAAACTTCCTCCCAGGCTGCCTGCTTATCTAATTTATTAACCTTCAAAATGAAATATAAGCTTAAATATGTTCTAAATACTCACAATAATTTTATAAAAACGTACTTACTTTATTGTTTCGAAAGCTAGCAAATAAAATATATTTTATTAGCTTTAGTACGGCTAATTTTTTCTCTATTTTTATTTTTCGGCTCATAAACACGCAATGCAAAGTGAAAATAATCAAAACAAATGCTTTGTGGAACACTTTGCACGCTCACTTTTCAATAGAACGCAAAGACTTTGCAGAGAGTGAAAAGTCTTTGCAAAAATATGTTCCGTTAGCAAAGACTTTGCAAAACTAAGCGCAACGCATAGTGAGATTTGCAAAGAATATTGTGGAACAGAAACACTTTTCACTTTGCAATAAAATCGATAGTGCAAAGTGCAAAGTGCAAAGTTGATAAGTTTCTTTGTGGAATAGGGCCCTGGTGTTGTGTTTAGCATTTCAAGTAACTAAAAAGCTGGTAACATAAGGGCTAAAAGCTTATAGAATAGTACTCATTTAATATTATTTAATAGCAAATAAGAAATAGGGCTGCCATTTTCTAAAAAAAAATTCGATAAGGTAAATTTGTAAAATAAAAATTATATGTATAGCATATTGTGTATTTTTTCGAAAAAACTATTGCAAAATAAAATCTTATTGCGGGTTGCCACCTGTTTGAAAATTTTTTAGCACCATAAAATTTGCAAAAATCAATCCTGTAAATATCGCAATATGGGTTTCGAATTGAAAAAGTTTAAGAAAGCTTTCAATCGGAAATATTTTTTGGCTTGCCACTTTCCTAAAAAATCTAGATTGGGTTAATTTTTAAAATAAAATTTACCACGGCATGTATATTTTTTTGAAAAAACAGTTGGAATTGCCATTACAAACAAAATTTTTCAGCATTGCCACCTGTTTGAAATTTTGGAACTCACAAATAAATTAAGAATAACAATATGGGTATCAAATTAGAGGAGCTTAAGAAAGCTGATCACGGAAAATATTTTTGCTAGGGTAGCCACCTTTTATAAAAACTAGATAAGGTAAATTAATAAAGTAAAAAGATGTTGTGTATTTTTTCAAAACAACTTGGGAATCTCCACACAAAAAAAAAATTCAGCGTTGCCACCTGTTTGAAATTTTGAGCTCAATAAAATTTCCAAAAATCAATTAAGCCTAACAATATGGGTATCAAATTAAAGGGCTTAAGAAATATCATCACTGAAACTATTTTTGTTAGGGTTGTCACCTTTTATAAAAACTATGTAGATAAGGTAAATTAATACAGTAAAAAGATATTGTATATTTTTAAGAAAAAACTTGAGAATTCGCATTTCAAAACAAACATTTTTTTCAGGGTTGCCACCTGTTTGAAATTTTGGAGCTTAATAAAATTTCCAAAAATCAATTAAGCCTAACAATATGGGTATCTAATTAAAGGAGCTTAAGAAAGCTGTAAGCTGGAAATATTATTTTAGGGTTGCCACTTTTCATTTTATTGTGTGAAGAATTTACATACATATGTATGTATGCCGCCTAGTCTGTATAAAATTATATGTATGTATCTAAAAAAATATCCAACTTTAAATTTTTCAACTTTTCACTATCTTAATGTTATTATTAAACTATTTGTTTTAACCTCACCCTAATGTATGCACCTAAGTATGTACATATATATGTATGTATGTATGTATTTATTTATATCTTGTACTCCTCTAACATTTCTTCTGTCATAAACATTTTGGAATCTATTTCCTTGTGAAAAATAGTGCCACAGTAAACTGTATGTAAATATAGCCGTCCCTAGCCCATCCGCCTTAATGTATGCATTTCTTTTCGCTAAACTCAAACTTAACAATTTTCACTAACCCAAAAAAATGCTGTAAATAAGCCGCTGATCATCAAGCTCTTAATAAACAAAACTAACAAAAACAACAACACGGAAACACACACCAATTCACTTGTATTTACGTGTCTTTACTTGTACAAACAAAACCAAATTAACACACGCACGCACTAACAACAATGCAAACAAAATCCAAAAATAATCAAAAACCTCAAAATAATTAAAAAAAAAAACCAGCATGCACACATACAAAATAGACATGCACTAACACGCACAAGCAATTGGCCAGACATGAAAACAGATTGAATGCGCTATAAAGTATGCAACACTTTTACAGCTAATACACACATGCATGAGCATGCAGGCAGTGCATGAATTGGCGAAAAAACAATGGCAGACACAAACAAAAACAAAACACAAAAAATACCAAGAAAAATATAAAAAAATTCAACAAAAGAATTAATAAGTACTTTAAACTCTTTTTTCTGCAGTTCGCGCAACTTTAAGTCAGACAAAAGTAGACGTGCACCTACAAGTCGACACATGTCTTTCAAAGTAAAATGCTGCCGACAAAGTAAGCCTAAAAGCATGCTACTTTAAATTGTATTTACAAATATAAAGCAACAGACGGATTAAAAGGTCATGCACTCAATGGAAAGATAAAGAGGATAAAGAAGGTCGAACAGACTTACTTCAAGTGCGGCAAAGAAACGGCAAGGTTAAGCAGTGCTTAACACAAACTTAAGCAGCACTCGTTTAAAGGGATATATGTTAAATGTAAGCGAAAAATTACATTTCAATTGAAAAGGGCAAAGGAAAAAGAAAAAAGTAAAGAGAAAAAAAAAACGAAAAACTAAAAAAGTGAAAAAAAAAATAAATAAAAATAAAAAAGAAAAACGAAAAACGAAAAAGGTAAATAGTTAGAAAAAGAAAAACGAAAAAAGTAAAAGAAAAAAAGTAACAGAAAAAAAGTAACAGAAAAAAAGTAAAAAGGAAAAATTACAAAGAAATATTTAAGCCAAAAAAAAATGAATTCAATGAAGCGCAGAAAACACAAATTACAGGAAGTCAAAAACATGCAGCAACATTAAAAGGCAACAAGAACACAAAGAAACTTACAAACAAGTACTCAACTGAAAAAGGAATTGTTTAAGCATTCGCAAAACGTAAAATTTACGATTACAAACCATTATATGGCGCATTAATGCATACATACATACAAATGTATGCTTTTTCAAACAAGTTTATGCAAAATGACTAAATCAAAAACAACAACATCAATTACAAATTATAAGCATAAAGCGCAAATTTTAAGGTCACCACACTAAGCCACGTAAAAGCAGCAGCTTGAACTGCGAAAAGGATGCGCCAACGTCAAGCATCAAGCCGTGGGAGCGAAAGAGAGATTAAATAAAGTGCAAGCTTAGCACAAGCTTACTTATAAAATAACTAAAAGAAGCTGTAAAGAGCTAGCGGTACTTAAAAGAAGCTATAAAAATTGAAATTGAACTTTGCAAAGGAAATCGTAAAATAAACAGCTTTAAAAATGGCCGAGGGCGATAATTATGATGATGAGGTAAATTAATTGATTTTTTTTAATTTGTTTGTTTCATGTTTTAGCTTTTAAGATATAGGAATAACTATGTACCTACATTTGTACATAAAATAGTGAAGAGGCTAAGACTATAACGTCTTTTAAACTTCACAACCGCTTAACCGACACTTGTACCAAAAATGAATTCCTTACGCACAGCTCTATCGATCCATACGATAAATTTGATCTTTGGAAGCACTAGAAGAAGCGGCAGAAAAACAAAAACAAAAAGACAAGGAATAAACAATAAAGTTGCAGAAAATTGCCAGGAAAAAGAAATAGAAGAAGCAGAAAACAGTGGTAGCAGGTCAGGCTAGGTTGCAGTGACTGCTAGCGATAATTGGTGTAAGTGGGGCTCGCCACTCAAACCAGCCAACCAACCAACCACAAATCTTAGAATTTTTGATGTGTAAACATCTTTGCTGTAGCTACGAGTGATTTCGAAAAACAGGTAAAGTTTACGCGTAAACGTAAATGACCTTTGTGTTAGTGCACTGCTGCGTCCGTGTGAATCGCTTGCCACTGTCAGTGGTAGGTAAGTAGATAGACATGTACTTACACAGGCCCGACGAGAGGGGGGGGCTGAGGGGGTCAATTGCCCCGGGCCCGGGCTTTAGAGGGCCCGGGAATCTCAAAATGATATCCAAGTTTTTGTTACAGAAAATAAACAAACAACACCTTTAATCACCTTTCGTAGATAGCAATCATTTTAAATTTCAACAAATTTTATAAATCTCTTAACGTGTCTGCATCCCACTTAAGGAATTGTTGGTTTTTGGCGTCGACTTTGCAGCATAAATTTGAATTCGTTTTCTGTTGCAACAGAAAAATTCGGTATGATGCAAATTCTTATACAGCGATATGGGTATTTCCTGGGCGTTTCGGACGGTATGTTCGCACGATTTTTTGAACTTTTGAGGCAGAAATATCGCGAAATATTGTATCGTTTTATGATAAAAGGAAAGATTTAGGTCACAGCTGATGACTAAAGTATGTTACCGACAGAAATTTAGTTTAATGCCTCTGTGTAAGCCACTTAAACTGCGTTCCGGACGCTACAAAAACACGTCCATATTTTAAAAGTAGCTAAAACAGAGGCATTAAACTAAATTTCTATCGCTAACATACTTTAATCATTATCCGTGGCGTAAATCTTTCCCTTTATCATAAAACTATACAATATTTCGCGATATTTCTGCCTCAAAAGTTCAAAAAATCGTGCGAACATACCGTCCGAAACGCCCAGGAAATGCTTATATACATATGTACGTGTATGTATGTATGTAAACAGCGATACGCCGAAAACAAACAAAGCTTGCGAAGCTAAAATTTGCTTTGGTGCTTCGTACAGTTGAATTCGATTGCTGTTTCACTAAAGCGTTCAGCAGAATCAGTCTTTTGATATACCAAATTCCTACCAACAAATATTTGTATTCCAATTTAAAGAAATTTATTTCATACAAATAAGGCAATATGTATTTAAACAGAATTCATTCAGACCTATGGTCCCTTGGACAATATTACTCAGTATGACCCATGGATTCGGAAACTGGATGTGCCTTTTGACAATACATTTAACCCACCCTAATATGTATATTTCTATGTAAACATATTTACTTGATCTGTATTAATGTATAGATAAATTAAAGTTCGTAACTATATATTCATTGAATTTTGATTTTGAGAATTTGTTCATTTAGTATAGGGGCCCGTAGTTATTTTGACCCCGGGCCCGGATTTTCTCTCGGCGGCCCTGTACTTACAAATGCTAACATGCATAGCCGTGCAAATGCAAATATCAACAACAACAGCAACGAAGCGAAGTGAAGTTGTTGTTGTTGTTGTTTTCTGCAACAATGCGACAAATAGGCAAAATAAAAAGGACCAACCTGTTTGAACATGTATGCAAATGTATGGATATGCACACCTACATCTACCTATCTAATTTTCTATGCAATATTGGTATCAAATGAGAGGTGTTGAGCAGGACTTCGATATGAAGCTCTTTTCATTGTGACCCCTAGGCCGGGTCTCCAGATATGGGTCAAACGTGGACTCGGATGATCTTGCATGTTTCTGAGCAATACAAAACAAAACAACATAAAAAATCAAAAGTCAAAAACCAAAAACCAAAACAAACAAAAACAACAAAATAGTAGCAGTCACAATGACAACAAAAAATTATAAAAACGATAGTCGCCTTTTAATCCAGATAAAACCAGGAAAAAAGAATAAGGAAAAGGGAATAAATATCCAATTTCGAAACAGTTTACACATCAATATTCATGAATACCCGTTATTCACGCTTTAATTTATTTTTGTATTCCAATGCCACTCGATCTCCTAGATCATTAAATTGGTAGGCTCCTAAGTGCTTTAGTCACTTCCTTCCTAATTCTGAGATATCTTACAGCTGTGTTTTACTCTTCGTCCTCACAAGCCCTATAGTAATCCTAATTTGGAGCATTCATCCTTTCTGCATGCTTCCCAAGCATTATATGTGAAAGTGGAGCGAATGTGCTTCCTCTAGCAAGTTCGTCTGCCATTTCGTTTCCCTGAATGTTATAGTGTCCAGATACCCGTATTATGTGAATGGCAAACTGCTCAATCATCCGATTTAGAGATCTGCGACAATTTTCTATGGTTTTGCATTTGCATGTGACAGTCCCAAGCGCCGTCAATGAAGCCTAGCTGTCTGAGAAGATGTAAAAACAACATATCCACAATACATCAGATGTAAACGTCTTTAAATTTGCTGTTCCTTGTTTTCATGGCGTCAAGCGCCTCCTTTATCGTCGCTATCAACTGTAAGACATACGGATATTAGATCTCGTCGGTTGTATAGGTTCCTTCTCCTAACCTAGTATTAAGCTGCGTAGTGGTAGCAATAATGACAAAAAAATTACATAAAAAGTATAGTTGCTATTTAGTCATAGAGACACCTGCTAGCTGCGACAGTTTCGATGACAATATCTAGTACAACCTTTTACAGTCTATATGCGCATAGCTAGTGTAAACTAAACTAAACTAAACTAAACTAAACTAAACTAAACTAAACTATACTAAACTAAACTAAACTAAACTAAACTAAACTATACTAAACTAAACTAAACTAAACTAAACTAAACTAAACTAAACTTAACTAAACTAAACTAAACTAAACTAAACTAAACTAAACTAAACTAAACTAAACTAAACTTCCCCTCCTATTCCTTAATTAGAGCTTAGCGGTTTGCATGACTTTTGTTTAGTCCCGTCAAGCGCGCCAGTCATTGCTGCTTTGTAATAACACAGGTCGACAAAATTTCAACAAATTTTTGTTACAGAAATAAAATTCTACTTTTGTAAAGGATTTTCGCTAATACGTACAGTTTTTGAGATATTCATGTTTAAAGAGGCCAAAAACACGATTTTTGGCTATATTCACTCCTCAATATCTTTTAAATTACTTACTTATTTAAAAATTGATTAAAGCTATTGAAAGCTCGGCCATTCCTCTTGAAGACAACGTCTTAATTTTTCGGATATCTAATTTAGGTATGTAGTAATATATGTTTTTGCACAATAAGGTATTTGTCGTCGAAAACAACGGCAGCATTTGTAGCATCTTATAGGCGCAATCAAATTTTGTAGTTGCTCAGCAGAACAATTTTTTTTACGAAGCCACTTACATACGTCCATAATATAATAAACTGCCTAAAAACTTGCTTCAAAATTTTTAATTATTTTTGTATGGAGAAAATATTGCAAAACTAATGAACCTTAATATACAATATTGCAAGTTACAAGAAAGATATCTGAAATATTAAAACGGTTTCTCCAAGAGAAATGTCCGCGCTTTCAATAGCTTTAATCAATTTTTAAAATAAGTAAGTAATTTAAAAGATATTGAGGAGTGAATATAGCCAAAAATCGTGTTTTTGGCCTCTTTAAACATGAATATCTCAAAAACTGTACGTATTAGCGAAAATCTGAGTTCAGATTCGGATTCAGCGCACCGAAATCCTTTAGAAAATTAGAATTTTATTTCTGTAACAAAAACTTGTCGACCAGTGTAACTGGCAACAATAAGGAACACACCGAACAAGGTTACAGCGCTTTAAAACCGAACTCACCACACCTAACCTAACCTAACTTTGGCAAATGCATTGTAAGTTAGATATATATACTACAACTTGCACACGTTCTGCCTAGTCACTTGGGAATTTGCTAAATTAGAAGGTTTCATTTGATTAACATTTTAGTAATGCAACAAAGGTGAGCGCTAAATGAGCGCCTGTAGGTATGCAATGCATGAGAAACAGTGAGGGCATTTTCTCCACTCTGTTTATTCGCCTAGATAAGTATCCCGCGAGTTAAGCTTATGAAATTTGTAAGTATTGGCCTTTGATATGAGAATAGATCTAAAAATAATTCAAGGACTCTATATATAAAATGTGCTTGAAAAAGTTATACGTATGTATGTGCATGTATTAAGTACAGCACATTATCTACGAAGCAATAAAGTCCAAAAAAGAAAAAGCAAAGATAATCCCCACTTAATATTTAATCACTTTGTAAACAAAAGTTATTTGCATAAATTAACTTGTGTGCACAACTTTTCTTCTATAACAACACAAAACCTTAACCTCATCAACTCCAAAAACAGCAAAACTATAAAAAAAAATTAAAAAAAAATTTTATAAAAAAAAAACTACATACAAACACAAATGCGTCAAAACTTCTACCAAATCACTAATTTTGTTTGCTAACATATTCGTTGTAAATCACAAAAACAAAAAGAAAATTCCATTTTCAATGTTGACGGCCGCCGTCAGACATTCATCAACAACAAAAGTGTGCAAACTTTTTGTCAAGTTTAAGTCGCCAACAAAGCTTTCAAAACTTGTTTGGTTTTATTATTAAATTGATTTTTGTGTATATGTAAGCTTCTTTGCCTTCTGCATAAATATGTGTGTTGTAGTACTTTGCATCGCATACAAAATTAATACGAAATCTATCTAAAGTCAATTTCCAAAAAAAAAAACTTGCCTACCATTGCATACTTAAAGGCGTAACAGCTGTTAAATTGTGATGCATGAATAAATAAATGCGCATTTCTAAATTGGGCATTTGCGCGATCGTTGAGCTTGAGCTGAAAAGTTTTTCAATTATCAATTGCCAAAAGCTTACTTGATTGAACTTTACAAACTCGGCTTGTTTGTTAACGAAGAATGTAACTTTTGGCAGAGCTTCTAAATTGCTTACTACGCTGATGCCACCAGAAAAATCTTAAGCCCTTTCAATACTCTACGCTGGTGTGCTTCATGCTGTAAAGCTCGCTGGGCTCCTTAACTTTCATGCGGTTAGAGTATATATTTAATCATGTGGTGCCATAACGGCTCTTAAAGCAGTAAATACCGTTTAATTTGCTGCTGTGTCTAGCTTAAAGCTTCAAAGAGCACATTGAATACGGGGTGACTCTGCAGAAAATAAAATGTTGGCAAATAGCTCGCGTGAGTGTAAAAAGCAAACAAAATGTAGTCATCAGTTGGCAACAATTTCAAAAAAGAAGTAGAAGTTTGTATAGTTTAGCGGCATCTACCGACTGAGCTTTTATTTCGATGCTTACTATTCTTTGGATCTTTAATTGGCGAAAGTCATAGAGAAGATCAAATGGGCAAAATGGGTGCACAACGTCTGTTAATGTAATAAATCACATTTCATTTATGCCCGCGTCTCGTTTCAAGCTTCAAAGCTCTGAGCACAGGGTGATATAGAAGGAATAAAAATTTCTCCTGACTTCTTAGTGATCGTATTATGGAAAAATTCCTGTAAGTATTAACATCTTTCATGATTTTTTTCTGACCTATTTAATTACTAAGCCTTTGCTACAATAAAAAAACGAAACTACTTGCCAGTTTGAAAAATTTTCAATTTAGATATTACAATGGCACTGCTTCAATATAAAAAGCTCAAGTCCAACATAATTATTTAAAAAAAAATCACTACCACAAAATTAAATGCAATTAATGGCCCTTCATTGGGCCCTGTGCCACGCTTAAAGCTTCAAAGCTGTATGAGCACAGAGTGATACTGATAAAGTTTCAAGACACTTTCAATTAATATAGATCTCACAAAAGCCTCGGCTTTAATATAAGAAAATTCACTACTACAAGCTTAAAAGCAAAAAAAAAATATTTAATAAATTCACATATCTTAAGAATTCCATGCCAAGAAAGGGTGAACCGCTTCAAAGCACCATTTCAATTACATGAATACTTCAATTAATAACCATTAAATTATGCCTAAATGAATTGAGAGTAAACGAGGTAAATGACTTTTCTTTTCATTGACTAATATCACAACAGCAACAAAAAATGTGCGTTATTTAGAGCATTCATGTAGAAAATCTCAGAATGCTGAAAGAATGACGGAAAGTATGAAGAAAGGAATCTGCCTGTAACAGCCAAAGGGGAAAAGGTACATATAGACTAAGAGCAGCAAGAGAAAGCAACGGAGTAATAAGAAAAGAAAAAGAAAAGCAAAAGAAAAACAGCAAACAAAGGTGAATAATATAAGAAATGAGGTAGGCAGGGTAGTGACAACAACAGAAGAGGACGAGCAGCGTGGAAAAAAGAGCGCCAACAACGGCAGTAGCTGAAGACGGTAAAGAGAAAAACATTCAAATAACTTTTCATAAGAAGACTTCTATAATGGCATTCAAATAATGGCATCTCAGCGCAGGAAAGGCTAAAAGTCGTTAAAAAATATATACATACATACGCACACAATAACTACAAAAACAAGTTAGCTTAATATTATTATTAAAATCCAACTAATGAATGATGCTTGAGAAAACTTATTACTTTTCTTTGCTGTCGATGCTGTGAGGCGCTAATCTCTGCCGGTATTAACACTGTCGCTGCTCTGCTCTGCCGCTGTTAACGTTGCTTTACGGCTGCGAGTATAAAATGTTAAAAATGAGCGTGAGTGAGGTGGGTTAAAAAGATGTAAGTGAAATGGCGAATGAAAGACGCAAATAAAATGGTGGGTCGAATTGCTATGCAAAGTAACGAGCAAGAAATGGCGATGCGAGTGAAGGGTGAAAAATGAAGGCATAACTGTTGATTTCGCTGTTAAATTAATAGAAAATAATCAACTCAAAATGGTGAAGTAATGAGCTTTAGGTGCTACATAGTAATCTATATGAAAAATAATACAGTAATAATGATTTCTTAGACACACACACGTATAAATGGTTGTATAATTATAGAAACACCACAAATTAGTATTTAAAAGAGTGTTAAGTGGACCAAGGTTTGGTTGAAGCACATGCAAAATTATATTTATGCATTCGTGTGTTGCCTTTTTTTTTTCAAAAAAAGAAACCCACGACATTTGTTTAACCTTTCCCAAATGTCAGCATGATAATTTCCCACATGTTACAAAGCAGCCCAGGCGCATAAGTAGATATGAGGGAGCTGATATAAGGGACAGTCTAGAACTAGAAACTAGAGAGTTCACAACTAGATCAGCATTGATTCTAAAGGAATGCATATGAAAAATGTACGTTTACAGCTATTACCTGAAATTTGAGCAACAACAAATGTTGCACTTTACAAAAATGCCGCTTTTTGCTCTTTTGCTGTGTGGTACCAAATTCAACTTGGTGAAAAGGACAATAGTACATATAATATTACTTGGAATTTGTAGGTGAATGGCGATAATTCCAACTTTTGTATGGAATAGTTTCAAAAACTTGATATTTTATAATATAATGCCGCTTTGTTTGCAGTATGTTAAGAGTTCTGCCGGCTGAGGGTTATTTTTGTAAAGCGCTGCCAAAGAACGGCTATTTTCGATTTACTACTGAAGTGATTCCTGTTAAACTAGTTCTAAAGTACTTCCTTTTGACCTAGTCCTAAAGTGCTTTCTTTTGACCTAGTCCCAAAGTGCTTACTTTTGAACTACCTATCTCCGAACTATTGATTTTTGAACTATTGATTTTGAACTATGCCAGTACTGTCCTTATAGGAAGTAGTTTAGAACGCGATGCAAATAAGAAATCACCGTATTAAAAAAAGAGTCTTTTTAAAAGACAGTTAAAAGTATAACATTGAGAACGAGAAAAAGCCCTGTCTCTTTTTGAACTAGTTCTGAACTAGCATGTAACTAGTGCGATTTGCTGCACACAGAGCCAAAAGACCACCTAAAATGCCCTGTAAATCAGAACAAAGTTTAGCGGATTTCTCTACGCTTTCTCTCCAATAAGATGCTCGTCTTATTATGACTGGATATCTCATTTTAATAAAACTAAGTAGATATACTGTAAAACTAATATGAAAACATTTTCAATATTGTTAAGAAGATAACCCGTGGATTTTAGATGAAATCATTTTCAGTAAAATTTAATGGATAACCTATAAAACTAAGATGAAAACCTCTTATATAAAATTAAGAAGATGACTCCTAGAATAAATATGGAAACCTGTTCACATAAATTTAGCAGACAACCTGTAAAATTAAGAAGAAACCCTGTTTAATATTATTAAGAAGAGAATCTTGATTTTCATCGGAAAACATAATTAGCCAACTAGTATTTTCCTAGGACTTATTCAGACAAAGGGCAACATTTCATTTCATATAAGTGCAGATGGACATAATAAACTATTTATACCAAGTGCTTCACTAATCGTTTGAGAATTGTAGAAATGTGCAAAGCCGTAGTGAAATTGACGAACGGAGGAAACACATAAGAGCTCTTTTAAAAATAAAAAGTTCTCCCTTTTAATTTCTTGAACATGTAATTGCACGCATAAAACGTGGCTGATGCAATAACTGTTATGCATACTTCTAGTATGTACGAGTATATATGTACATATGTATGTATGTACGTATGTTAAGACGTTTAAAGCAAAATTTGAATTAATAAGGGCTCTTTTAAAAATATAATGTTTTCCTTTTTAATAAATTCAAAAAGGTTCTAGTAAAAATTAGAGGATGTCCTTATTGATTTGCTTTATAAAAATTTTCTCATAAAAACAAGCAGATTTCTTCTAACAATTTAATTTTTTTGACAAAATGACATAAAAAATTAATAAATAAGAAGTTATCTCCTCGTTTTCAGACGGTATCCTTTTCAATAAATTTAAGAAGAAATTCAAGCTAAAATCTAGAAGATTTTCTAGCAAAAATTTCTTCAATTTTGTCTCCTCTCGCTCTCCTTGGCCAAATAGCTTTTTTAGATGGCAGTCTCTTTGATTATAGGTGAACTTTTTGGCTCTGTGCAGGCTATGCATGCTTAAGAATGCACACTTTTAAATTGCAATGCAATAATTTAGCTTTGAAGTGCACAAAAACAAAGAAACAAACAACCAAACGATAAAATGGAGGAAAAAATCTCACTAAAAGCAAAAGTCAAGGTGAAGCATTATTGAGAGAGAAAAGAGCCGATGCCTGCATGTAAATCATAAATATTAATGAAAATGTGAAAGCGGAAAACGATTGATTGTCAATGCAATGACAGTTCAAGTGCGAAATGTCAATAGCACAAACACACATAAATAAATGTTTAGTAAAAAGTGATGCTTTGATGGTGCCTTGGCGTTTTGCTTTGTTGCTGTCTTGTAACTGGAAAGCAATTAGAAAAAATTAATTGCATATGCAAATGTTATTGACAAACGTTTAGTGAAACATTAGAAAGCGTTCAAATGAAAGTTTAAGTGCAGTGTGTTTGGCTGTCTGAAAGCAAATAAGATACTAGTTTGAGAAAAAACTAAAAAAAAAACCACACTACATACTTTGAAACGCGTCTACACTGCGTATACGTAACTTGTTTACATACAAACATACAGGTGAAAGTAATAAACGGGTGTTACAAATTAAAAATTTTGCACGTTTTATTTAAAAACTAATGAAATGAAATAAAAGTTAATTGAGTAAATAGATTGTGTTACTAACGCCAAACTGTTGCGGAGTTCGAGAGGAGATGGCCAAACAGAAACGTTTGCACCTCAGTTGCCTACGAAGACGTAGAGATATCGAGTCATATGGACTTGAAAGGTAGAGTACAACTAAGTAGACTCTTCCCGACAAGCAACGCTTACGATCGTCACCGAAGAAGAGTGAACTTTAATCTGTTCTTTGATAGTTGTACTTACGAAGTAGCTCTCAACCCATTTGAGAAATATGCAGAGAGAAATAGATATTTTGATACGACCAAAATTTAAATTCATCTTGGTTCATCAGCAGACCATACTGTTTCTGGGTAGTCATGGGAAATTATACCCAATTTTGTTCCACTGTGCATATCTTTGAAAGTTGGTGGAGGTGTGGGTTCTGTATCCTCGTGGCGAAGCATATCTTCCTCTACACTAGATGCAGTCCGTTTCCTTTGACAGGCCTTCTGCAACTTCTTCGGTGCTGACCCCGTTGGAGTAGTGCTGTCTGCTCGACCACGTTTTAGCATTTCTGGTTTGGATGGTCCCCTAGGAGGTGCACTAGTATGTTCAATAGCGGCATCCTTACCCATCCAGTCAGCTAAAAACACTGTTTCATGCGGCCGAACTGCATAGCCTCACGGGCTCTCTCTATTCTTAGCCGGTTCAGTTTTATCTGCGGAGGCTAAAAGCGTCTGCTCTTCCTCCAGAGAAATTTCTGCCTCCATATTTATGTATGTGCTGCGGAGGGTTGATCAACCAATGCACGTGTGTAATAGGAATACCTTGGAGCTGCTCATTTCTAATGGTATCAATTGTTTTTGTTGTTTCGCTCATAAATCGCACGAGTGATCGGGAATGGAGGTGCGCTGCGACGTAGCCCCTATTATCCCAGTAAGGCTAATTACTACCAGGCATCCGGAGACCACCGTATTAAGACACACGAATTACACTCGCAATTACGGGACACCTTTTACAGGATGTGGCTCCGCCCACATATCGTCGGTCTCGAACATAGTGGCCCTTAATTCATGATGAGGTATCACGTGTGATAATGTTACCAGCAATAAAAAATTTTAATCATTAAATAACAGGTCTGGTTTAAAACTTGGCTCCGTAAAAATGTATATTTACTCTCCAGATGGCGCTGAAGTTCAACTGATTTTTTTTTTTTTTTTTTTTTTTTTTGAAAAAAGATCCACAAGTAGGTACACTTTATACGCTGCACCTTCTACAAATTTTAGCGCCCTCAATAGCGTTTAGCCACATTATTTCTTCTAAATATCGTAAAAAAAGTGTCTCCTACATTTTTGCTTAACTTTCTCTTCCATTCTAAACCATGAAATATGAGATTTCCTTTCTTCGTATTTTCTTGCACACAAATTGGCTCTATTTCAATCAGCCGAAACCGAAATGGCATTATTATTTCAATAGTTTATTACTTTTTAAACAATGATTGCTACAGCTAAAGCAACAACAAAGGCAGCAGAAACAACAAAGGCAACAGAAACAACAACAAGAAAGAAGCAACGAAAAGCAGCATATCAGTGCAGAATTTTTGTCGTTTTCTTAAATCCCTTATGGCTTAGAGCCAATGTTTTTTCCTTTGCGTATTTTTCATGTTCTTATCAAATTTGCTTCGCTTTCATTTTTCATTTTTCAAGTTTTTTTCTCCATTTTCTGTTTGCTTGCTTTGTTATCTCTGTTGCTTTTGCTTTGAAGAAAAAAATCTAAATTGATTGATTTTTTGCTGGCAAGCAAAAAAAAAGTTGAAAAAAGAGAATTATGTCAACACTATCCTTTACTTTCTATTTACTTTTCCGCCATTGCCATTGTTGGCTTTGTCAGCTTAACTAATCCTTCCGTAAGTTACGATATGCTTCTCTGCTGGCCGTTGGCAGTAGCACAAGTGGCAAACGCATACATATGTATGTCTACAACAGCAACTTTTCATATACGCAACATAAATAAAGCCTCGAACGGTGGTTAATGAATGTTCTTTTCTATGTCTACAAAGCTAAAGAGAATAATTCATTAAAATTTATTTAACAGCGTTTTCTTGCTTGAAAAGTGTCTGCTAAATGGCTTTGCAACAATTTTCATGTTGGGCAACATATTGCTAGGCACATGGAATACTGCTTTTTGCACTGCTAATATATTAAAACGCCTTTTCCAGCGGTTTCTTGATCGAAATGTCAGCGTTAATGTATTTGCAACATTTAGTATGTTAAGCAACATGTTGCTTAGCACATGCACATGTTGTTCGCCGTGTTTTTCATACTTTGTTCAAGATATCAAATTATTAAAAAGCCTTTGCCAGCTTTTTGAAGCACAAAATTCAAAATACTCTTGCAACATTTTCCCTTTTTCGCAACATGTTGGCAATACTTTTAGCTGTGTTGCTTATGCTTTGCTGTAGGGAATATTAAAATTAAAAAGCCCTTGTGAGCTTTGCGCAGCGCACGAAATGTGTTTGCTAAATGCTCTTGCAACATTTTTTGTTTGACAACATGTTGCCTAGCACAGCGAATGTTGTTTGTTAATTGCTGTTTGTTTTTTGAAAGAATTTATTATTAAAATATCTCTGGCAGCACTCTCAAGCACGAATTTCGTCTGCTTAATTAGCTTGCAACATTTTTTACATTTGGGAACATGTTGCTAAAGCATTTTTCTATGTTGCTAAGGCTGCTTAAAAGAGTATCGCATTTAAAAGCCTTTACTAATTGTTTCGTGTTCGAGTTTGCTGATGTGTCAGCTCTTGCAACATTTTTTTTCTTCTTTTTTTGCTAGGAAACATGTCGCTAGACACATTGAATAATATTTGCTGTGTTGCTAATGTTTTTTTTCTAATATCCACAAGATTTTACTCTCTTTTCCATAACTCTCAGCAAATCTAATTAACTCAGCAATTTTTTAAATACTTAATTTTTACTAAATTCCTACCAAAATCACCCACTGTACCGTCTCGTTAACCAAAACAACACTTTTTTTCAAAAAGCAAACCGCAGAAATCGTTGCGGAGACACACGCAAACAAACTCCAAATGCAAGCAATTCAAAAGCTAACAAAAGTTTTGTTAGCGAAACGAACTTAAGCTGCATGGGGAATGGCATGGCATGAGACAGCACAGCAAAACATAACACAATAAAGCAAAATAACGCAAGGAGTGATGCCAAGTGTTGACAAATGTACTTTCGCAGCACAGAAAGGAAAATGTTGATTGAAATCTTTGCTTTTATTTGAGTGTGTACTTAGTAAGCGAACGAGAATTGTTGATTGTGGCAGTTTGATCGCGTAAAGTTTTGTATTAGTTACATACGAACAGTACATAAATGTGTTTCAAGTGAAACAATTAAGCCACAAAATAAATTATATATGTAGGAATTGTTGATTTAATGTTAGCTAAAGAAGACATGTCAACTTTTTGTCGATTAGCAATTGCTTATAAAAGTTGCATTAACTTTGTTTTGCTTTAATTGATGGGGTAAGTGGAAAGTGGTTTGCTTTGAAAACGCACTAGACAATGCTTGCAACAACATGTACATACATACATACATGCAAGTGTGTGTTTGAAACACAGAAATATGGCAACACAGCGACCTTAGCCACTTCAGCAACTTTATCCACATGAACTGTTAATGGATTTTGCATGATCTGCGATTTGGTGAAATTGATGACTTAAGATGACCTCTAGTGATGGGGATTAAGTGAGCGCTTAACGGTTGGTGTACACGGGTGACGCGTAAAGATGTCATGTGTGTATGTTTTTGTGCAAAAGTGGATATTTAAATTGATGGATTTTGTATGACAAAGTTTTTTTTATAATTTTCAAGTTTCTTTTAAAATCAATTTCCGGTAGAGGGTGTGGAAAATTAAATATAAAATGAGAAATATTCAAATGTCAAAATATGATAGTAGGATAATATGAAAAGATGATGATATGATAATAATATGAGAATGTGTCAATATGATAATATGATAATATGATGATAGTATAATAATATAATAATATATAATATGATAATAAGATAGTATTATTATATAATAATATGATAATATCATATGATAATATGATATGATAATATGAATAATATGATAACAAAATAATATGATAATACATATATTAATATAATAATATGATTATATAATGATATGATAATATGATAATATGAAAGTATGAAAATCTGGGAATATGAAATAGGAAAATGTGGAAATGTGAAAATCTGTAAATATGTACGTAAATATGTACGTAAATATGATAATATGAAAATATGAAAATACGTATGCAAAATATGTAAATAATTGTTGAATTTCTTTTCCACTTACCCCCAACAATTGAAAACCGAAACCTGAAATATGAAAATATAGATATATGAAAACATGAATATATGTCAATATAAAAAAACGAAAATAAAAAATATGAAAATATGAAAATAAAAAAATACATATGTATGTATGAAAATAGGAAAATATGAAGTATCAAAATACGAAAATGTAAAACTACACTCAGAGAAAAGTTGCGGACTAAATTCAAGCTGTGTCGTACTTGATTGAAGAATTACAGCAGAATTGAAGAAAAATAAATTAAAGCTTTCACAAGCTTAAAAAAAAAGAAAAAAGATTGAAACAATTTGATTTAAGTGTAATATTCTTGATTTTAGAATGAAATTCTCAATATAAGTATCAGTATTCTTAAAGTAAAATTGGGTAGGCTTGAAACACTCACGGGTTGTGCTCAAAATAAGTTTACATGCGCTTTTTTCAAAACTGTTCACTTTTAATATAATACTTATAAAAAAATATCGTTCTAAAAATAAGAATACATTCTTGATTTTAGCATTTTCAGGGTTAACAGACTTTCATGACGTTTTCGGCTGGTTTCAGACCCGTTAGACTTAAATTTAGCTTGTTTTTCCCTGAGTGTATGAAAATATGGTTCCTCAAAATTCACACAAAAGGAAAAAAAGGAATAACTACCCAATAATCATCAGGCCAAAAAATCTGCAACGTTTGAGAAAACCTTATTATTCTCAATTTGCTAATAAAGATTTTCTCAAAAATTTCACTAACGTTTGAGAAAATGTGCCTTTTTGTTTGAGAACGCTATCAAGGGAAATTTGAGGTGCATTTGATAACTAACGTTTCAGGTTTGAGAATAAGCTTAGTTCTCAAATGCACCTCAAATTGAGAATTAAGAAACATGTTTATGGGGTATAGCGATTCGAAGGCTACAAACAGCTTTCATATGAAATATACATATATACATATGTAAAGTGCGAGAAGTGAAGAGAGCTTAATCCATAACGATTTTCTATTATTTATATTTTTTTTTAACACCCATTCCAAACCATTTTTCACTTATGGCGTTTTCTTTTCTCGAAATAATGTTGCCCTGTTTGATTTTCTTAGCCATTTTGTAAGTTTGTCTGGTCCTTTCACCAAATATTGACTTCTAACTAAGTAATAGGGCACCCTTATCTATAAATTAAGCCATTTTATAGAAAGTCAGAATACGTAATTCGATAATTGGGATATAGGAGAGCATTGGCGCACTCAAGGGGGTTTTGGGGTTAAACCCCCCACCCTAAAATTTGACAGCACACAATAAAACAAATAATTTTGTAAAAGATGGTACATGCATAAATATTTGTGTAAATACATTTTGTAAAATCTATGAATATTCGTGGATGTACATTGCCAATGTTTGTTAACATCTACTGATTATGTTTATAAACAAGCAGTGTGGAGACATTTCCCTAAAAGTATGCTGTGGATATTAGCTGATGTTTGTTTTAATTTAAAATAATTCACCAACGCACACTGGTCACATTTGTATGGAGAGTGGGACAAAACTCAGTTTCTTGGAAACGGATGTACCTACCGAAACCAAATTTTGCACATTGGTGTCCCACTATACCACTCATCTTTCAGCAAAATTAAAAGCATATATGTTGTAATCCACGCCCGGTAATTTTGTGTTTTTTTGTTATCACTTCATTCAGAAATTATTTTCACTGGAGTTACAAATGCGATAAAAACAAGCAGTATCTCGTTCGAAAGGCAATTAAAATACGTTTCAAATGACATACAACTTGTAGTGGTCTAATAAAAACTCGCTGAGCTATAGCTGGTCAAAATTTTGTCCATTTTTTGCGATTTTTGAAAAAATTTTGATTTTCAAAGTAAGTTTTTTACAAAAATTTGTAAAAATCAGGAAAGTTTTATTCTTTTTAAAAATTTGCCCGTTAAATTGCAAAGACTTTAAGCGTAATATCAGAGAGATCCGATGAATACTTTATTTTTGGCGGTTTTTTTTCTTGTGAAATAAAAAGGATATTTTGGATGAAAAACTTGGTTAGGTGACTTAACTATGTGAAAATGACTTCATAGGTCAAAATGACATTGTAAGTATATATAGAGCTTCCAAAGACTAAACTAACGACACTTGAATTTTAAAAATCCGATGTCGTTACAATTAACAAAATATTTCCGCGATATTTCGCGGGATAAAAAAAAAATTGTATGGAGAGTGGGACAAAACTCAATTACTCAGATTTTATCGAAAATAAAGTTTTATCGAAAACAGTCGACGTACATGTGTACAAAAATACGTAAAAGGAGCATCTTGGGCAACAATATTTTTTAGAGACTAGCTACATTTAATACGATATTTTAAGAAAAAGGGAAAAAAGGGAAAAATGTATACACAGGTTTCTCAAGAGAAGACTTGAAACAAATCAAATCTGCTTATAAGACCTGGTCCAGAGTGGTCCTTACTTGTTAAAAGTTTAAATGAAAATGCTAATGCTTGAAAATTACGCTCATAGAAAAACTAAGATTTCTTCATCTTGTATTTTGCTAAAAATAAATCGTTCTCACTGTTTTCTTTCGCTAAATCATGAAACATACCTTTTTCTTCCGTTTCCATAGTCGTCCGCACTTTTTTAGCACTCAAACTTGAAATCTCGCAAAAATCATAATACACTTATTTACACAAACTTTTTCCAGAAAATTTTTTTTTCAAATGTGTTGACTTTAAATGAGCCAAAGTAACGTTTAATGGTGTCTATTGCGTATAGAAGGAGGTTCTCCATAAAATTCGATATATTTCCCACGGAAATGCATGACAGAAATTTCATTTTGAAACACTTTTGTGTATGGGGGTGGACCAGTGTGCAACGATGTGGACTTAGCGAATATTTAATTCACCATAATCCAATTCGTTCCACCAAAGCTACAATGGAGCTGCTACATGACGAAAAATATGAATTCATACAGGTGACCTTTCCTTTTTAGTTTAAATACAGAGAAAATGCAATGAATTGAGCTTTAAAAGGTGCCTTTGTTTAATGTGTGCATACGTAGGTCCACTCCCCAAACATAAATTTAAGTAAAAAATGTCTGAACGAGTTTTAAGTATTTTTTTTTTAAATTTTCCGTTGGATATTGAAAACCCCCCCAAAATATTTTTCTGTGTGCGCCACTGTAGGAGAGCAACATTTTCTCGTAGAAAAGAAAACGCCATTAGTTATGCCTGTGCTCCACCAAATCTCAAACTAAAAAAATCTACAAAATGAACAACAGTCACATTTTAAAGACCACAAAGAACTTTTCTAACCAAAGAAAGGCAAAGTAAATTTGCACAAAGTCGAACAAGCAAAAAAAAAAACGAGAACAGAAAACGCATTAGAGTATACAAAATGTAATATAATTTTAGGCGCAAAGCATTGCCATTGTTACATACCTGCGATTTAACATTATTTTCGTAGCACAATTACAGAATTTATTTTGCCAAATCACCAATGCCACCAAAAAGGTGTTGTTATATTAAAATAAATGACCGCAAATGCGATGGCGATTGCCAAAAAAGCTAAACAAATACATAATTGAATGAACAATGGCAATGAATGTAACAAGAATGGAAACAAAGAGCGCCAAAAAGTATGCACTTAAATGTAAAGTTATGGTTTAACGAAATTTTGAAAAGAAATGCCGAAAGCCACACCAGAGAACGTAGATAGTTCTATCTACGTTCTCTGGCTTAATGTGCTTTGCTTTCTTTTCTTTAAAGCCCAAATTACATCAGCGATGTGGCAGCGGGCAGCGACGGTTTTCGAAATCAGCTGATGCGTCTAATATGAGCAGTGACTGCCAGACCAAACACAATAGAGCGTTCGCAGTATTTGGCAGTGACTTCTTTATATATTAGGTCTGTTTCCTTTTACCTTGGACACGTGGTGACATAAATTTACTTACCATTTTCATGTCCACTTTTTTTCAATTAAAATAATCAATCTTGTTTAATTTTTTCCTCTGCTCTTTCTTCTTCTTTGCTTTTGCATCCAGCCAGCAATATTTGCTAGTGGAAATCAATTAAGTAAAAATTAAATTATCTCCCGCTTGCTGGCATCAAAGTACGGAAACACAAAATTTGTAAAAATTTATTACATTGGATAGTACGGAAACAGACGTAAGTTCACATCAACACTTTGAAGTTGGCTGCGATTCAAGGCAGCGGCAGCGAATTTAGAATTTGGGCTAAACGCAGCGGTGCTGCCAGCTGCCTCTGCTGTATTATGTGCCGCCTCATTACAAACCGTAGTTTCTAAAAATCAGCTGATTTCGAAAAACGATCGCTGCTACTGCCACAGCGCTATTGTAATTCCGGCTTTACTTTTCGGCCTTTGAATGGATAAAAAAAGCAAGTTTGAAATTAGTAACGACCGTTAAAAAATTTAAAAAAGAGGGTCGCTTTTCTTAACTAATACAAATACTTTTCAACATAATAGTTGATTTTTTGTGTGCTTGCGCTTTAATTTACGCATTTTTCGCACAATCATCCAGCCAGCCAAGCCAACCAAATTAAAAGCTCGCCCGAAATGTGCGTGAGTAATCACTTTGGTAATTTGCACATTCGTCCTTTAATTATGGTTATTATTTTGTGTTACTTTTTTTAAGTGAAAAGCTTAAAAGTGTTTTATTATTAATTTAAATTTTTGTGCCTTTCACTTACATTCCATGAATACGAAATGGAGGTGGAAGTGGTGGTTGACTAAAGTAATTGCTCATACCAATTTCTAGTATTCTGTTGTGTCAGATTTTGACCAGTGAAAATTGCACGAGCTATAATTTTGTAGAATACCTTAACCCTCTAAGATCCCCATGAATGGGTAATTTTGGCCCCTTTTTAGAAAGTTCCGAAAAATAGTATTTTAATGGGCGCTAGAGGGTTGAAATGTTCCAGAAAATTATTCGACATAAAATTTCACTTGGTGTCTACTCAGACCAAATTATTTTATAAGGAACCTAAAAGGCCACAATAAGCAGAAAACATACATTCCTCGAAATAATCGAAAAAAAATTGAATGCTTTCTTAATAAAAGTGTATAAATTCATATAAAATTTGTTGTGTATATCAAGACATGACGTTTGATTATTATTTTCTGCGGCCTCTTTGATTCTTAGTACAAAGTTTTTTTTTGTCTGAAAAGACCCCTAGTAAAATTTTATGGCGTATCCCTTTGTGGAACAATTTAACCCTCTTGACTCCAGGCGTTGTTGTTCATTCATTTTGTGTGAGTGAATTATCGCGCCCCAAAAAATGCTGTTGCATAGAGTAATTACTGTTCATTTACTATTCAAATTTCTCTATTTAATAACTTCAAGCACATGTTCATAAATATTTAATACATTTTGCGCAATGTTTTTTTTTTTTAATTGCAGTTGGTTTCCAGCAATCCCAATCAACGTAATTGGCGTGGTATATTTATTGCGCTATTAGTTATAATAATTGTGTTGGCACTAATTGTTACATCTGTGGTAAGAGGAAGTTGAAAATACATATGCTTTGAGTTGTTGTATATTGAAGAAATAAAAAATAAAACAAAAATAAATGAAATTAAAATAAATAAAGAACAAAGTTGAATTAATAAAAAAAAAGAAAATTTTAAATGCATGAAAAAAACTAAATATTATTTTTCTCTTTGTCTACTTAATATTGAAGAAATAAAAATACACCATTTACATACATATAACAAAAATTAAAATTAAAATTAAAAAAAATTGTAAATTTAAATTTAAAAAAAATTTTTTAACTTAAAAATAAAAGAAAAAATAAATTAATTAAAAATTAAAGACAACATTATAAAGAAATTTATTAAAAAAATATTGAAAAAAATTAATACGAAATTAAAAAAAATTAAATACATGAAAAAAAACAAAACATTTTCCACTATCTCTGTTTAGTTTCTGAATGTATAATTTTCTATGTTTCGCATAGTATATTGATCTTAAAAATTAAAATTAAAAAAAAAACTAATTAAAAATTAAACATTAAAACAAATTAAAAAATAAAGAAAAAATTATAAAAAAAATTTCACTAAAAATATTGAAAGTAAAATTAATATAAAAAAAGCGAAAAAGTGTAAATGAAAAAAACGGAATATTTTTATTATCTGTGTTTAATTTTAGAATGAATAAAAAAATTAAAAAAAAAACTCCAATAAATATAAAATAATATAAAAAAGCAACGAATTAACTATAACAACATAAAAAATAAAAATAAAAATAATAATTTAAAATAAAATTATAGGAAAAATTATAAAAAAAAAATCAATAAAGAAATTTAAAATAAAATGAATAAAAAAATTTATAAATAATTGAATTAAATAATAAAAAAAAATTTAAAATTTAATTGAAAAAAAAAAAATTAGAAATTAAAATTAAAAAAATTAAAAAATTAAAAATTAAAGAAATAATTAAAAAAATTAAAAATTAAAGAAAAATGTTCATTAAATTTTTAAGTAAACGAATTAAATATAAAAAAAATTAAAACAAAAACCAATGAAATTAAAAACAAAACCAACTAAATGTAAAAAAAAAGTAAAAAAACAGCGAATTAAATAAAAAAATTAAAAATTAAATTAAAAAAAAAATAAATTAAAAATTAAGAAAAATTAAAGAAATACATAATTTCAAATAACATTAAAGGAAAAATTATAAAAAAATCAGTGAATAAATTGAAAATAAAATTAATGAAAAAAATTTTAAAATATTAAATATAAAAATTAAAATTCTAAATTAAAAAAAATATTAATTAAAATAAAAAATTAAACATTAGAAATTAAAGAAATAATTAAAAAAAAATTAAAATTAAAGAAATAATTAAAAAAATTAAAAATTAAACAAAAAATTTCATTTAAGAAATTTGATATAACATTAACAAAAAAATTATAACTAAAAACACAAATTCAAAATTAAAATTAAAAATTATAAAAAAATATTTGATTAAAAAAATTTAAAGTAAAAGTAATAAGAAAAAAAAAACAAAAATTATAAATGCATGCAAAAAAAATATTTTTTATTAACTCGTGTTTCCCTGTTGAATGTATAATTTGCTATGTTTACTATGTACATATCTTTATATATATTACGCTAAGCGATTTTTTGTAAGCACCATAACTTTTACACCGTTATACCGATTTTCGAAAATGTGGTGTCAAATGGAAGGGCTTGACCTGTAGATGTGCAAGGAGGTTTAATTTTTTTGAAAAGAGTTGCCAGATGTTTGAAAATTTAATTTTACTGTATAGTTTGATTTTAAAATTTTTGGTACCATATGAAAGGCTTGACCTGATATTGAGCAATTTAATAGAAATTTTTCAAAACGGATTGCCACCTGTTCAAAAATTCAGTTTTACGCTATAGTTTGTTTGATTTTTAAATTTGAGGTGTCATATGAAAGGACTTGGCATGGAAATGAGTAATTTATTAAAATTTTTACAAAAAGGGTACCACCTGTTCAAAAATTAATTTTTACCCTACAGTTTACCTTATCTTTATATATATTACGCTAAGCGATTTTTTGTAAGCACCATAACTTTTACACCGTTATACCGATTTTCGAAAATGTGGTGTCAAATGAAAGGGCTTGACCTGTAGATGTGCAGAAAGGTTTAATTTTTTTGAAAAGGGTTGCCAGATGTTTGAAATTTTAATTTTACTGTATAGTTTGTTTGATTTTAAAATTTTTGGTACCATATGAAAGGCTTGACCTGATATTGAGTAATTTAATAAAAATTTTACAATTACAAAAAGGGTTGCCACTTGTTCAAAAATTCAGTTTTACGTTATAGTTTGTTTGATTTTTAAATTTGATGTGTCATGTGAAAGGGCTTGGCAAGGAAATGAGTAATTTATTAAAATGTTTACAAAAAGGGTGCCATCTGTTCAAAAATCCATTTTTACGCTACAGATGTTTGAAAATTTAATTTTACTGTATAGTTTGTTTAATTTTAAAATTTTTGGTACCATATGAAGGGGCTTGACCTGATATTGAGCAATTTAATAGAAATTTTTCAAAAAGGGTTGCCACCTGTTCAAAAGTTCAGTTTTACGCTATAGTTTGTTTGATTTTTAAATTTGAGGTGTCATATGAAAGGACTTGGCATGGAAATGAGTAATTTCTTAACATTTTTACAAAAAGGGTGCCACCGTTCAATAATCCATTTTTACGCTACAGTTTATCTCATTTTTAAATTTGAAGTGTCATGCAGGACCTAGCACTGAAGATGGGTAATAAAAGGAAAGGGAAGAGGAAAATGAAAGGGACGGATATGGCGAAGGACAGGAAGCGAAAGAGGAAATATGAAAAATAAAATGGATAAAGGGAAAATAAAGCGCAAATAAATGGGAAAGGGAAAGAGAAAGAGAACTAGAAAGAAAAGGAGGAGCGCGCCAAATGGCCTTTTGTATGTCGCTTTAAGGTTACCATAGTCTAGAAAAATATTCGGCACAAAACTTCCCTATGGGGCTCCTTGGTCAAAATCTATGTATAAAAAATCTAGGTCCACAGAAAATAAAAATAACCAGTAGCTATGAAGGTATATCAAAAAATTTTCAAATGTGGCAATAAGTGGTCTTCCACCCTCAAATTGTCCCACAGTGTAATTGAAAGCCACAGCATCGCGTGGCCGGGTTTACTAGTGTGTATTTATTGTTTAATTACATACTGAAAATTATGTATATATTTCCTGTTGTATTATTTGATCGTAATAAAATCTGCGAAAAAGTTTTCCCTATTTTATTTTATGGTAATAAATCTGCGAGTTGCTCCCAAGAAGCTCTCCAACATCTTTCTCGAGTTTTTCACTTTCACTTTTTTCTTGTTTCTGGCGCCAATTGGAAATACCAACGAAGACCGAGTCACTATCCATCTGATCTTTCCAACCGCGGTGGAAGTCTACTATGGCAATGCTAGATTAGGTTGACGTGACTGCCACCGCAAATCAAGAGAGCGGGGGTACACTTAGGCCGAATTGGACCATTATTATACCACATGGGAGCTCTGATTTCCTAGATCTCTTTGAAAAAGCTTTCCGAAAAATATATTTAGAATAGGTTAAAATTAGATACCAGTAAATAAGGCGCAGAAAATCTCGTATCTTTGCATTTTCCAGCACCGCCAGACACTCGAAGAAGTATCTATGAAAGAAGCGATATCCGGCCTTCGATAGAGCAGGACAGTGGCACAGATTGGGCTCAACACTTTCAATTTCTCCCACGTATCTGCAGCTGCGACAAAAAACGTTTTTGTATAGGCCCATGCGAGAGGCATGAATGACCATGAGACAGTGGCCGGTTAGAAGTGCCACCAGCGAACCTATGGAGATCCGGTTGTAATACCGATTCAGATCTCCCCTCATCCAGTCTTGGCAAGATTTTCCTGTAAATCGCACAGTTTGACTCCCTGGTCCATTTAGTGCTAGCCTGTTCAATGAAGTGAGATATCAACCAGTGCTTGAATATGTTCAAGGGGGTTGGGAGGGAGGTGGAAGATCCACCCAAACCGCAGTTGTTATTTCCTGTAGGTTTGTACCTTCCCCCGCTAACTCATCCGCAATGTAGTTTCCCTGGTTGTCACAATAGCCTGGGGCGCAACTGACGTTCAGCTCACACCTTTTGGCTAATTTGCTTAGAGATTCCCTCCCAAAGCAAACACCGCGTAGATGTTAATGGTAGACTGAAGAATTCAGACGGTATTGGGTAGCTTGTTATGGACAAAGGCCGGCCGAACTGTTTATAATTCCGAGCGAAACGAGCTTCATTTTCATAGACTCAATCATTTTGGAAGGCAGCACTTATATACGCACCCATGGTTTTCATTCCCTATTCCACAATTTCTGTATTTCTTGGTACTTTTTATGTTGTGAATTTTCGTTGCATACTTTATGGCTCTCCCTGTCCTTTTGTTGCATTCTTGTATAACTATCAAAACCAAAAAGCATGCAAAGTAGGTACACATATAAACATTTATTAATTTAACAATTTACATAAAAATATGTGTGTAATTTATGTATGAATGTATGCTATATGTGTGTCATCCCGCCACTTATTGTGTAAATTGATGTCACTTTTGCATATTTTCCCATTTTTATTCCAATTCTACACTTTTTTGCGTGTTTTGTTCGTTTCTTCGTTTTTGTGTGTCACGTGGTGGTCGTACGTGTCCCCCCAAACGGTATTTTCTTTGCTTTCGTTCGTTTGTTTGTGTTTTCTTGTTTTTTTTTTTTTCTTTGTCCGGTTTTCTTCTTCCGTTTCTTTTTTTTTAGAAAACAACATATAAAATTTCTGCATTTATCAAAAAAGGTACTCCTCACACCACCCGATGAGGGGCCGCGTGTCAAGGGGCAACGCATCAAATTGCAAGACATCGTCGATGGACTATTTATGCCGCAACGTGCGAATGGAACGTGGATGAATGGTGAGTTGTTGTGAGCTGTGTTGATGGATAAATGATAATAAATAGAATAGTTTTTAGAGTTATGAATATATTCAATGATTTAGAAGATAAATATTAGGAAAGTATGTATTCGCTCATGACTTTGCACAAATTTAGCAGGAGGCAACGAGTTCTTTGCATCTTAGTTGCAAGTAGCACAAAAAAGTTTTTTCTCTAACTTTTTTCAATGAAAGCTTTCATGGTGATTTTTAAATCTACTGTTTGAGAGCAGCATTAAAATGAAAACGATATTTAAATTGCATAACAACGCTAGCTCCACAACGGCTTTGGTTAATTGAAGCTCACAATAACAACTAGAAGAAAGCAGCTATTTGACTTCAGCGTCATCTGTTTCAAACTTTTTATTAACTAAGTAAAATGAAATCTTTTTGAATATGCCAATGATTGAAGTTAACGCTATAAGGCAAATGAATTGCCCCTCTTAGGAGTAATTAATGGATAAAAATTTTACTTAAAAAGCTATTTACTTGCAATGCCAGCTATTGAAAGCTTTCTGGTGTTGTGTAACTTATATAAAAAGATTACAACCTAATAGAGCCATGGATTGTTTTTCTTATGAGCGTTTAATCCAACACAATTCTGTAGTTCTATTTAATTGAATTGTCAACCATGAAATCACATATGCGTAGAAATTCGATTATGGCGCCATCTGTGCTAAGCTTTTGTTGGCATGAATTCTTTATTTCTAAATTGTTTGGCTTAAATTGGTTCAGATTGCACTTAAAAGCCTAATAGTGCCCGGATAAACTTTCTTATGACTTTTCTTACGAATGCTTGTAGGGTACTCATTGGATTAGCTCTGAATAATCATTCTACTACAGCGACATTCGATTTTAAGCTTTTTTTCGTGCTAAAATTTTATACAAATACTATTTTTTTTTAATTGATTTGAGGGTAAAGAATGTAGATAAGATCACATAATGCTCTGAATTATAAATTTGCTTATGATTAACCTCAGACTATTAGATATGTATGAATCTCGTTACTTAATTACGGCTTATTCTTTAGGCAGTCCGCTTTGTGCCCAAAAAATGTTTTTCACATATACAAGAAGCATTAAAAAGTCATTAAATATTTATTAATCATTTTTCCTTTCAATTAATCTTCCTCTTACTCGTCTTTTCATTACAGCCGAAGAATTTCTGTACCAAGATCATTGGGGACGAATTGTACTATTGAATGCATCTAGTCTAACGGAACGTGTGCTAATGTCAAATGTGACATTTGTAAGTATACTTTATTGATGTTTAGGATAGATAGATGTTTAAGATACTCAAAAAGCCATACAAATTTTAGCTTACAAAAAATTAGCACACACAATTCATGATTTTTTATTCAAAATAACAAAAAAAAATTTGCAAAAAACTAGACGAAATCTGCTTCGATTAACTTAATGATCCGCCGCAATATTTCAATTACGCACAAATGCCAACAAAAATTAATATTTTATTGATTTTTAAAAAATAAATAAACCTTGCCAATGGCACTTTCAATTACTCAAACGCAGTGCACAGTCTCTTTAAGTGAATTCATGTGGTTATAATACAACCATACATAAGCTGTATATCCTATAATGGGAAGAGGGTTACCCTATTACCCCAATACTGGCATTTAAATAAATAAAAAGTGCTGACAAACCACAAAATTATACAAAATGCAATGCCAATAATAAAACGTTATGGTGGTTGGGCAACACATAAATTATTGCTCAAAGAATGTTGATAATATTTACTTTTTTATATGCGAAATATAAAGATTGCTTTATGATTTATGCATTTTATTGTTGCCAATCACATAAATACATATCTACATAAATAATCGCTTAATTTTTTTTTTTTTTTTTTTTTTTGAAAAATGCGCTGGTATTTTATGTATTTTCAAAATCATTTATTAATGATGCTATGCTTTTCTTACTTCTCTCTCTCTCTCTCTTTATCTTCCCCTCTTCACAGAAAACACTCGCCCCTTATACATTTACGCTGTCGTCCGATAAACGTTATCTTTTGTTGGCGCAAAATGTCGTGAAGCTGTTCCGGCACTCATTTTTGGCACAATACACAGTCTTCGATATACAAACGAGGTGAGTACTAAATGATAAACGACAAAAAAAAAATTGTAAAAAATTTTGTATGTATGAATTTTATATTGAGATATGTTGAAAATAATTGAAAAAGTGACAAGAAAGCAAAAAGTTAAAGGTAAAGAGACATAAATTAAAATAATGTATTTTTTTTTTTTATTTTGCTATTAGTGGCAATATTAGTGATATAATAATGGGGTATGGGGTATTGAATTGAATTATTTAAATTAAGATTCAGCTATTGAAAATAAGCAACATTCAACATGTGTCTATGTAATTTTTTTAGTCGCCATTTTTGTTCTCTACAAGAATCCATGTGCTTCCATGTTTCGTTGAAGCAACACTGTAACCGTTGGAAATGTTCCTTAGAAAAATGTTTCTAACCAAAATTTTGCTAAAGAAACATGTTGCTGGGGAAAAATGTAACTATGAAAATTGTAACTAGCCACATTTTTCTAAAAAAAATGTTGCCAATAAAAATGTTGCTAAGAGAAAATGACTTAGAAACGTGCTGCTGTGAAAAAATGTGACTCAGAAACATGTAATAATAATATAATAATACAATGGCGCTATTATAACTCTGACGAGTTTTATGGCCGAGCTTCTCTCCCAATTCGAGGTGTGCTCCTTCCTGTTTTTCCTACTAATTGGGTGGACCTACAGTTTTATGCCGGCTCCGAACGGCGAATGCATTTTTTTGTGAGAAGCTTTTTCATGGCAGAAATACTCTCGGAGGGTATGCCGCCCACTGCCGAGAGGTGACCGCTGCTCTTAAAAAACCCAATAATTGGATTTTTACTAATTAGAAAAATTGTTTTGGTGTTTTGCTCGGACCGTGGTTTGAACCCGAGACCTCTGGAATAGCAGGCGAGCACCCTACCCACTGCACCACAGCGGCCACTGCGACTCAGAAACATGTAGCTAAGACAAATGGTGGTAACGATTATGTTGCGAAGGCATATATTGGTAGTAAAAATGCCCCCAAGAAATATATAGCTAAGACACATATTACTAAGACATATGTTTGTAAGTATCACATTGCTAAAATACATGTTGCTAGGCAAAAATTGGCTAAGAAATCTGTTGCTAGAAAAAATGGTGAGAAAAATATTTGCTAAGAAATATGTTGCTAACATAGTTGCTAATAAAAAAGGGTTTCTAAAAAAAGTTTTAACAGTTTTGCTCATAAAAATATTTTTAAAAAAATGTTGCTTAAAATATAATTGAAAAAATGTTGCTTAAAAATGTTTCGAAAAAAAATGTTGCTAAAAATTTTCCTTACAATATTTCTCAAATAAAAAGTTGAAAAAAAAATTTTTTTTAAAATGTATTTCTAACAAAAATGTTGCTAACAAAACACTTAAGAAAATTAAAAAAAAAATTCTAACTAAAATCTTGCTAACCAAATTGTTTCAATCAAGGATGCTTTAAAAAAAAAATTCTAAAAAAATTTTACTGAAAAAATCTTGCTTACAAAAAAGTGTTTGGCAGTTCCTAAAAAAATTTTCCTCAAAAAAATTTCTATAAAAAGTTTATGTGTGTACATAGTACATAGGTACCTTAAAAAAATGTCGTTAACCGAAATGTTGCCAACAAAAATGTTCAAAAAAAAAAAAGAAAAATATTGCCAACAAATAGGTTTTCTAAGAAAAATATTTCAATTCAAAAATGTTCCTCTACAAAAAAAAAAAAAAAATGTTGCCAACAAAAAAATATGTCCAACAAAAATGTTTCAATCAAAAGACTTCCTAAAAAAAAAGTTGCCAACAAGAACAATTGTCTAACTAAAATGTTTCTCAAAAGAAAAATGTTGCCAACAATTTTTTTCTAACAAACATTTTTCAATCAAAAATGTTTCTCAAACGAAAAATGTTCCTCAAAACAAAAAAAAAATAAAAAATGTTGCCAACAAAAAATACATTCCAACAAAAATGTTTCAATCAATGTTTCTCAAAAGCAAAAAATGTTGCTAACAAAAATGATGCCAACAAAAAATCTTTTACCAAAATTGTTTCAATCAAAAATGTTCCCCAAAAGAAGAATGTTCCTAAAAAAAAAAAAAAAAATTTGCTAACAAAAATGTCAAAAAAATGTTTACGAAAAATGTTTCAATGTTCTTCAAAAAAAAATGTTCCCCAAAAAAAAATTTGCTAAAAAATCGTTTATGTTTGCTATTTAACCCCGACATCAAGTAAAAACTATAAAAAAAACTTTTTCTTCTTCTTTGAATTTCACAAACTACAGCAACAACATATCACTTTAACAAATTCTTCACAAATTCTTCACCACAGTTGTACGCATTTTAAAGTTTAAACTTATTTGTAGTTTTGCTGCAGCTGAAATTATTCCACCATAAACACCTTCAAATATTTTCCTATTAAACTTTCAGCTTGAACATAAATTTTTAAACATGTTGCTTCGTTAACTTTGGCCTATACTTTAAATGCCATACAATTTCTATTCATAGCCACATTTATGTACAAACATATGCACATACAAAGTTACAAGTGGAACAAAGAAAGAAAAAAGTAAACAATTTCGAAAAAAAGGTTGAAACTGTCCACACAAGTACCGTCATTTCCTTTTTACTCGTACTTATTTCTGTTTCCGTGCAAATATTTTTTTTTTTTATACCAGCATATTTTTTATTGTTGTTGTTGACTTTTTCTTGTCACAATGTAACAAATATACATACATACTAGACATATACGCCGACAGTGATTCCGGCGGCGGCGGCGCCATTCCAAAAAAATTTCGGCGGCGGCGGCGGCGACGCCGGCGTGCTTTTTCGCGCCGGCTCGCCTACCCCAAATCTACAAATCACAATCCTTATTCAAATCTTAATTTTATTTAGTTACCTTAATAGCGCTGACTGAATGGAATAAATAAAATAATTTCCACCATAAATTGTTGGAACTTTTTTATTAACAGCAAAAAAACAATTGTTACATAAACTAAAATATAAAATAAAGAAAATAAATATTAAAGAATATACACAAATCCATATGTAAGGGTAAATTTAAATTCATTTGCTTATTTTGTATGATAATAAACACGCATACATATATTTACATACATATTTATAATACAATACATCATATTTATATATATGTATATAAGGCACTTTAAAATAAATATATGTATGTATATACAGTGTTGGAAAAAATAATAGGGACAAAATTTTGCAATTCTCCATTTATTTCATTTTAAGACCAAATAATAATTACCATATATTGATGCTTGCACGGAGAGGACATGCTTCAATGACTCTGGGGTAGTTTTTGTATAATACTTTTATTTTTATGAATAAAAATAATGAAATGTATAATTTAAGTTGGAAATAATAATAGGGACAAACTTTAAATTCGATTGTTTTTTTTTTTTTCAAATAAACTACAATATTACTGCTGCAGCTAGATTTAAACTAAAGTTTAGTTGAAGCTCCTTTATTTTTTATAACTTCCTTACTTCTTCGTGGCATAGGGTTGACCAAATCAGCGCAATTTGCAACTGGTATTAAGTACCAAGCTTCTTTAATTTTTTTTCCATAACTCTTGCTTGTTATTCCATTTTTGATCCCCCATCGTCTTCTTTAATAATCCCTATAGGGCTGAGGTTCGACGACTGTGAGGGCTACTCAAAACAGCAACTTTCTTACGTTCAAACCATGAGTTTTCGATTCTGGAGGCATGTTTGGGATCATTTTCATGCATAAATCGCCATCTAATGATATCAAGGAGGGTATAAATTATTCAATTTTGAGTAGAACAATTAGCAACAGACCTCGAGAAGAAGGACTAAATGGAAGAGATCCCAGAAAAGTTCCGTATCTGAGAAAAAATTATGTAAGCCATGGCTGTTCCTTACTTTACTAGCCTCAGTCCCAAAGAATTTAAGCTACTGGAAAATTGTCAACGAAATTCACAGAGAACGTTCAGGGGGTAATATCTAATAAAAATAAATATAATGTTTCACTAATCCAAATATAATGTTATTTGTCTACACCTTTTCCCGTTTAAGTTCAGAAAGTTACAATTGAAAATTTTGCAGTAGCTTATGGCGTTTTATTTTCTCGAAATAATGTTGCGCTGTTTGATTTTCTTAGCCATTTTGTAAGTTTGTCTGGTCCTTTCACCAAATATTGACCTCTAACTAAGTAAGAGGGCACCCTTATCTACAAATTCAGCCATTTTATAGAAAGTCAGGATACGTAATTCGTAATTGCGATATAGGAGGGCAACAGTTTTTCGTAGACGCCATTAAATTCTTTAGGACTGAGGCTAGTAAAGTAGGGAACAGTCAAAGTTTTTGTTAATAACTTTTAACGGGCAAAAAATAAAACATTTCCGCATTCAGGTTCGTGTTCCTGAGGTCAAAACACGTCGATTGGTTCCTTTTTTGTTTTTTTTTTTAATTTTGAAGAACTTTTGCAGTTAGCAAAACTAGGAAAATATGTACACATCTCGCTCCATACGGGTATGGCGCGCCAGCGCACGCCGCCGCGCCGATACGCCGATTTCACGGATTATGGCGGCGGCGGCCGATTATGAAGGTAATCGGCGCGGCGGCGGCGGCGTCAATCGGCGGCGTATATGTCTAATACATACTAACACGGCTATAAAAATCGTACAACTAACAACTGTTGCCTGTTAAAAATGTAGAATATCTTCCCTCTATCTCTACATAGCTTACCACCAACAACATCAACAACCACTTGCCCTTTTCAATTTCTCTACTCTGCTTTTGCCACACATTTTCTAATACATTCTTTTACTTCCATTTTTTCCCCATTTTCTCTTTTCCTTTCCGCCGTTTTCAGTGAGAGCATCAAATTGAAAATTGATGTTCATAGCGATGACTGGCCCTATCTACACTATGCACGTTTCGTGTCCACACAAGCGTTGAGCATCGGCGGTGATGGAGCTGCATCCTCTACTGCCAACAGCAACAACAACAACGCTTTGATTTTGGTCTACAACTATGACATCTATTATTGCTTGGGGCCGCGCGCTACGAATCACATGTACCGCATAACACATGACGCAGTGCCGGGCATCGTTTACAATGGCATACCAGATTGGTTGTATGAAGGTGAGTACATAGTGGAGAGTAGAGTGGGAGAGTAGCGAGTGTGTAATGTACATATATAGCGAAGCAGAGATGGGCATTACTAGAAGCAGAGCTGAACTTATTTGCGAAATTGTTTTGTGAATCCTTGTGGAATGCGAAATTGCAATGTTAGCACCATCTAGCGGTCAAATTTATTTTAATAAAGTCGATACCTTTTTATCTATTATTTTTGCAAATGAACGTCTGCTGAACGTGAAAGCAAGTCTATTAGACACCATCGTAACACTATGAAGCCTCATGATTGCAGTCGTTTGTGGAGGTTTTCCCATGCCCTTAGCTTTTTAGATTCTTGAGACTCAGAATTGAATACTTTACTCAGCTGTTGCCAGCTCTGCCTCATGTCTTCAGCGCTGCCCATCTCTGAACTAAGCATTGCTAATGCTGATTTGGTCAAGTCAGCTTTAAAAGAAACAAGAGTGGTACGTGCCTAAAATCTCTCTCTGGAAATCGTCGAATCATTTCAATTTCTATTCATTGATTGTACATCGATTTAAATAGAAAATTCAATTTCCGCGTTTTTCTAACTGTTAAAACTTTTCTTTTTCTCTCTCAACTTTTCAATTTATTCAACACTCATCCTGCGCTGCTGTCGCTGATTTGGGGTGACAACATGCTGATTTGACTTTTGGTTTGGCGCTACAATCATCATCGGACAACTGTTGGCTACTGACGACGCCTGATGGCTGATGTCGTTTGATGGCTGATGACTACTGATGACTGCTGTTGGTTGATGGCCGACGGCTAATGTCACACATATGGGCTTCACATGACATACAAATCTTCTAATTGGACATTGGAAATGTGTTTGTGGATTCGCGCTTACATAAAATCTTAATTAAAATGCCGGAAATGTGACACATTTATCACACTTGCACTCAAACACCTTTCTGCGCATTGTCCTTCTTTGCCATTCGCTTTGTTAGAGGAAATCCTGCACTCGAATAATGCAATTTGGTTATCGCCATGTAATGGTCATCTAATGCTTTATGCGTCATTCAATGATTCGCTGGTGCAGGAGCAACATTTTGCTTGGTATGGCACGACGACGAGTGGTGGTGGCGGTGGTGCAGGCGCCGGTGGCAGTGCAAATCTTTATCCGGAAATCAGATCGTTAAGGTGAGTGGGAATGAGTGGGAATATTAAGTAATGTATGTATTTGTATTTATTCAAAGATTGAAAGGCATTGAAGTTCTTGTGTGGGAGATTATAAAGAAGAGATTGTCATGAGATTCGGTGGGTATGTAGTGTGGAAAACAGGCAATAAAGATGACATTAAATTAAAGCACAGTTTTGTTTAAATCTATTTTAGTTTATTGTTTTAATTGTCTTATATTAACCTGGCTAATTATAGTCAGAAATAATTTAAAATAATCAGATAATTGTATTAACCACAATTATAATAATAATCATGATTAGAAACGTTTAGAAAAAAATCAGAAATAATTTCAAATGTATTAATCACAATTACAATATAAATCATAATTAATAGCCTTTAACAAAATAATCATGAACAATCATACATAACCAGAAATAATTTAGAATAATCGAATAGTTGCATTGATCATAATCATAATAATAATCATGATTAACAGCCATTCAAAAATAATAAAAAATAATCATATAATCAAATAATCAGAAATAATTTAAAATAATCCAAATAAATAATTGTATTAATCATAATCACATTCATAATCATAATCATAATCATAATCATAATCATAATCATAATCATAATCATAATCATAATCATAATCATAATCATAATCATAATCATAATCATAATCATAATCATAATCATAATCATAATCATAATCATAATCATAATCATAATCACAACCATAATCATAATCATAATCATAATCATAATCATAATCAAAATCATAATCATAATCATAATCATAATCATAATCATAATCATAATCATAATCATAATCATAATCATAATCATAATCATAATCATAACCATGATTAATAGCAGCAATCATAGCAATATCAAATTATAGGAAATAATTTTAAATCAAATAATAATTTTTAATCAAATAATCGTATTAATAATAATCATGATTTATGAACATTAAAAAAATATATAAATTATATACTCAGATTATCAAAAAGAATTAAAAATAATCAAATAATTATGTATATTAATCATAATGACAATAATAATCGTTGTTAATCGCCTTTAAGAAAATAATCAGAAATAATCATATAATCCAAATTAATCAAATAATATGAAACAATTCAAAACAAAGAAATAATTACACTAACCATGCAATTAAAAAAAAAACTAGTAATAATTTAAAAAAAAATTTCCATGATTAATTTTTTTTTTGTATTAGCTAATTTTAGTGATTATTTTAATGTCTTCAATAAATTAAGCTAGCAATTTATAAACAAGTCAATTAAAAAATCATAACAACAAATCAAAATTAATCAAATAATTGAAAATAAACATTTAATTACATTAATCATTTTATCAAAAAAAAAAATTAAAAACATAACTGAAATCAAAAATAATGGAAAATTAAATCATGCAATTAAAATTATTAATTGAATTCAAAAACAATTAAATATATTAAAAATGCAATCCAAATTAATTAATCGATTAATTAATGTAATACTTTAAATTTAATTAATTGTGGTTAATTAATTAAAAGCTATTAATAAAAAAAAAAGTTGAAAGTAATCATATTTAATCGTTAGAGACTTACAAAAACAAAACATGCTTTAATTAATAAAATTTATCTTTGTGCTAAATCAAAATCCTGCCCAACTAAATATGACTTGTCTACTTGCGCATTTACGGTACAGCAATCTGACTTTCCGCTTACTATTTTCTAAACTCTGTTTCTATTTGCCAAATCGGCATTTTCTATGTGTTGACAAAAACATTAAATGTGGCAAGCATACACATAAAAACGTAGCACATACTTTTCCATAAAGCCATACATACATACATACATACACATATGTGTACCTACATTTCCACATGAATTCTTTTACATTGTGGTTTTATTTGCGTGTGCATTTAGTTTGTGATATAAATCTAGGAAATAAATAGTACATATGTATTTGCTAAGCATAAGCCAAAATGAGCAAAATGTGCTTGCCTGCTTACCACCTGCCTATCTACGTGCAATTGTAAAGAGACATATTTATGTATGTTCGTCTGTGTGTGTGTGTGACACAAAAATAATGCCTAACGTACAAATTAATTAACATTTGTTGCATATTAGTTATATAATAGTATGTAATATGCCCTCACATTTTATGCCTCGTAAAACTAAGCCAACGAGAGCGTTGCGCGTTGTGGCAGTGCGTGTTTAATCGTAAATGTTACTCATACGCCCTGACTCACATAATAGTTAATACCATGTCTCCACATAACGTGTTTCGCTCTTTTTTTCTGCATTTTCTCTCTCAATCTTGTTTCGACACGGAAACCAGTGCCGAAACTCGCCAATTTCCATACAAATTTCTGAGAGCGAGTGAAGATTGAAACACTGTTTCATTCTGAATCATCTTGCCAACCTCGATGATATCGATGTCTTCTCTAATTTTGTATCGAAAATCTATCGAAATCTCACACAAACCAAAACAAAGACGCAAAAATAAGCAAACATACAAACATTTAAGAAGAACAAGAAAGAAAAATGTCAAACTGAATCACGATTAGGCATGTGGAGACGGGTTATTGAGCGAGATGTTTTGCTACATGTTTCTCTGGTGAATCAAGTTATGTGGAGACGGGCTTTTACGTGCATGCTGCGGTGTGTATGTACATGTATTTGGCTTAAATAATAGTATTATTGTTTTCATAATGTTAATTAAAAATGTTGTTGCTGTTTTTAGTTGGTAATGTACTTATTTTTATTATATAACAGCTAATGCTGTTCTATTTTTAATATTTTGATTTATTATGATTTTTATTCGCTTTAATACGAAGGTAGGAGAAATACCGTAAGAAAAGGGCTATGCTTTGTACTTAAGGCAATGATTTGATTAGAAAAATGCTTTTATTTGAAATCATCAGGATTTTACTTATTAATTACGGTAACTATTTGGAGAACTTGCCATATTAAATCAGGATGATATTTAATATTTCGTTAAAATAATGAAAAAAAAGATGAATGCCGGAAAAATAATTAATACAAAATTACAAAAAAAAAATGTTTGGTTCGCCATAACTCCGTCACATTAACGTCGATTTTAATTATTTTTGCTTTGGTGGAAATGATATTTCATCCTCTGCAAACGTAACATAAAAACTGGTAATAGCGAAGATATTGACAGACTTGTAAGCGTATTTTTTTTCTTAGCTCAAAAACTGAAACTTTAAAATATTTCGAAAACTGTTTCTTTCAAAAAATCTACAAAACTGGAACCGCCTTTTATTCAGTCTGCAAATGTATAAATCAAAACATTTTGTAAATATGTACACACTAAGGGCCTTTTCACATTACTCGGTACGACTTCGGATCGACATTTTTCTCGGCATTTTTAGCTTACCGAAACGATTCCGCGTTGCTGTGTTTTTCACACTTGTGGGAAACTAAGAAAACAAACATATAAAAACAAACACAATATAAAATTTTAAAATTGAACAAATCACTCAATAATAAAAATAATGTCTTCTAGTAAAGACGAAGATATTATAACTTGCTACATTTATAGCCGAAACGAGTTTTTTACTGACTTTGTTCTTCTTTTATTACGCCGCAAAAATGTATGCAGTAATTCCTCAAATTTTACTGACCGGTCTTACCGCGTTGCGGTATACCGAAATTAATCCGCTCTGATTTCATGTATGCAACACTAATGTGAAAGTGCCAATTGAAATACATGTGGTCGGTAAGCTCTCAGTTACTTTCGGTAAAAACCAAAAATGTCGATCCGATACCGCACCGAGTAATGTGAAAGCGCTCTAAATTCATTCAACTTTCAATAGCTGGTACTCTGAAAAAGCAATGTGCAATATGGAGTTGTGTAATGGTTGTAAAACTATCAATAGTACACATCAGGGATGGGCATTATTCAAAATTTGAATAATTCAATAACGAAAAAATAAAAATAAATTTTTATTCTTCATTCTCATATCCTTGAATAAAGAATAAATTTTTACTAGTATCGCCGGTGGTCGAAATTCGACCATGCAATTTATTTTTTCAACTTTGTATTGGTACAAAAATTATTCCTTTTCGCGGAGATAAGCAACACTTTCCAAATTCCAGTTGTACCGCAACACTGATTTGCCCTTTTGATCACGGTCCGACGCGAAATCATGGTCAAAATCAAGGCAGATCTAGGAAGGTAGGCCCGGTGGTGAGCGCTTTTAAATTAAAGCGACTCTTCAACTGTGTTTACGATATTTGTAAACACGTTTACGATATCTATTTATCTTAACTAAAAATTTTATTTATTAATTATAAAGAAATTAAATAATTTATAGAAAAAATTATATGCCTATGCACTGCTCCTGACTCATACGAACACATCCATATCAATTTTATGTGGATATGAGTATGTTAAATGTGCTAAACAGCCTGGCAATTGTTTGTATGGGAGAAATGTTAGCCTATTAATATATAGATAGTGGGCACATTTGCCAACGAAGCAAAAACGAAGTAAATCAAAAATGGTACAAAACTAAAAACTTTATTTATTAATTATAAAGAAATTAAATAATTTATAGAAAAAATTATATGCCTATGCACTGCTCCTGACTCATACGAACACATCCATATCAATTTTATGTGGATATGAGTATGTTAAATGTGCTAAACAGCCTGGCAATTGTTTGTATGGGAGAAATGTTAGCCTATTAATATATAGATTCTTCATTCCGGCGCGCTTGAATAAAGAATAATTTTTTATTCCTTATTCTGATACCCTTGAATAAAGAATAAAAATTTATTCTTCATTCTGATACCCTTGAATAAAAAATAAATTTTTATTCCTCATTTTGGTGCCCTTGAATAAAGAATAATTTTTTATTCTTCATTTTGATACCCTTGAATAAAGAATAAAAATTTATTCTTCATTCTGATACCCTTGAATAAAAAATAAATTTTTATTCTTCATTCTGATGCCCTTGAATAAAGAATAATTTTTTATTCTTCATCCGAAATTGGTTGAATAAAAAATAAAATTTTATTTTTCATTCAGATAATTTTGAATAAAGAATAAATTTTTATTCACGTTATTCCAATTATTCTTGCAGGTCACACAAGTAAATGATTTTGCGAATATTTTTCTGAATACGAACCAAGTATTTTCCCGAGCCCCAACCGAATATTTTTCCGAATACTTTCCCGAATCCGAACCCAAATACTCAACCGAATATTTTTCTGAATCCGAACCGAATATTTTACAGAATACTTTCCCGAATCCGAACCGAATATTCTCCCAAATCCGAAACGGAATACTTTCCCGATTCCGAACCGAATACTGTCCCGAGTCTGAACCGAATACTTTTCCGGGTCCGAACCGAATACTTTTCCGGGTTCGAACCGAATACTTTTCCGAGTTCGAACCGAATACTTTTCCGGGTTCGAACCGAATACTTTTCCGGGTTCGAACCGAATACTTTTCCGGGTTCGAACCGAATACTTTTCCGAAATCGAACCGAATACTTTTCCGGGTCCGAACCGATTACTGTACCGAGTCCGGGACCCATTGGCTCTGTAATTAACGAAGTTATGGTAAAAATGAAGATATCCTTGTATATGTATGTATGTACATACATATGTATATATGTACATATGTAAATATGTATGTATATAGTATTCAAGGGTATCAGAATGAAGAATAAATTTTTATTCTTTATTCAAGGGTATCAGAATAAAGAATAAAAAATTATTCTTTATTCAAGCGCGCCGGAATGAAGAATAAAAATTTATTCTTTATTCAAGGATATGAGAATGAAGAATAAAAAATTTATTTTTTATTTGAATAAAAATTTATTCAAAACCGCCCATCCCTGGTACACATTACCATCGATAGTTTTTGATAGTTTTGGAAAAACCATCGATGGTCTTCGATAGTCTGAAAAAAAAATAAAATATCGATACTATCGATAGTGCCATCAATAGTTTCCCAACTCTATCACTTACTACATATGTTTTGATTTGTTTACAATATATGTATCTATTTATTTGTGTATAAACAAATGTTTAAGAAATTAATATAAGCGTGATAAATAAAATAAATAGTTTTCTTTAATGCTTTTAAATACTTTTAAATATTTTCTACCTTCTTTTTTTTAGTTTTTTTACCGAAATAAATGCAAAGACGTGCAAAGCGAACAAATTAGACATTCGCCAGATTTTGACAGATCTAGCGAAGCGAATTAAATTTTTTCGCTACCGGCAATTCGCAAAATTCATTTTCGTCACTCATTCGACATTTGTTTGCGAATTCGCTGCAGATTCGCATCCCACAATTCGAGACCGCGAAGTTCGCCTAAATTTTCATTCGCTTCGCAAGTGACAATATACGTATAATAAACACATTTACGGCTAATTAGTCTTAAAGAAAGTGAATAAATGACAATTTTGAGGGATATATATTACACTAAGTTAGTTAGGCTACTTTTTATTTAAATTGCAATTAAAAAAGGAATTTCTAATACCATTTTCCTTTTTTCCTCCATCAAACACAGATACCCCAAACCGGGCACACAAAATCCCATAGTGAAGTTACGTGTAGCTGATATTAAAAATCCAGAGGATATAAAAATTAGAGATCTACAACCGCCGCATATATTGCAAAATGAGTAAGTATTGTGGTTTATAGAAAACTTAAATTTGTTTGTGTGTTTACGCGGAGGATAAAGCTAATTACAGAATTACTGCAACACTATGGTAAAGCAAGTTTAGCAAGACCATAGAAAAACTCTACCAATAGCAATAAAAAATGAACTAATACCAGTTTCTGTTACAAATCTTTTTTGGCGTTTGTAATGCCACAGAAATCGTGCTGCCTCTCCTTGAAAGGAATGAACAGTTCGGAAATCAAGGCCGCTCCCGCACCCCATATCCATTCTGTTGAATTTAAGTATTTGAGCAGTCCCTCAGGCCTGACGTGCTTGTGTTCCGAGAGGCCGTCAAATAAAGTTGCCAAGCAACTTCATTCTGCCTTGGTAGAGCGAAGGATAGTTACTTACTTACGTAGCAGGTGCTCCACCGCCTTCTTCATCCCAGGAAGACTGCAGTTGCGACACAAGGTGTTGTGATATAATCCTAATCGGGCCACGTGTGACCAATGGTACAATATCCCGTAAATACCGGACTTTAGGCGGTAGATGTCAATTCTGTTCAGCTTTAGGTAGATTGAGGATCTCATCTAATTATATGAAGACTACACTGCCGATCTGCAACCGCTTACATTTAGTTTTTGCCTTCCCGTATTAGGCCCCTGATGAAATCCTGCGGAGCTAAAACCTCACGCGGCTCTGCAATATCAATTGCCGAGCCGCGCCCCGCCTGGCCAGCTCATCAGCCATTTTATTGTCATGAGTATCGCTGTGCTGCGGCACCCAGATCAGGGACAGGCTATGTCGACTTGCCAAGCCCCTGACCAACTCTCTGCATCGCTTGTTGACACCGTTGTATACCCCACATTCCTCAGTGCCGCCTGACTATCGGCGAAAATTCCTATCCTGTTTCCGGCATCGGTACTTTTCGTTGCATGTATAGCCTTACAGATCTCCTTTATGGCGCAAACTTCGGATTGAGAGACGCTCGCCCTGTCTGGTAGCCTAATTGATATGGAAATGGCGGTATGAGTTACGAAGATACCCACTCACACTCTGCATGCCATCTTTGACCCGTCCGTGGAGACTGTGATATCAAATCTATGAGCAAGTTTTCCATCTCCTCAGTCCTTCCTAAATGGAAAGATAATCTCATAGTTTGTATCGAAGGCAGCGTTGCCACTTTGGTTACTTTTTACCAAAATTGGTTACAAATTTTTCGGTTGGTTACGTGGTTACTGTCGGCCGATTTTGGTTACCTTCAAGGTCCATGTATTGAACACACTATGGTTACATTCAATTTTTAGGAATACGCTTTTAATTTTTCCAAACTATAAAATATTTGTTATCCAAATTGTTTTGTTGTATTTTTTTTTATCAAATTCCAAATAATTTATTGTTGGGGATAAATGGAAAAAATTTAACCACTATTACCAGCGAATGTCTCACGAAAATGAATAAGGCAAAAGTGGGAAAAATTCAACAGCTTTCACAGTCAGTGGTCGAGCGTCTAAAAGCGTTCGCACATTGCGGCTGAAGATGGAATGTATGTATCACGGGTTCGATACCCGTGATGAGCATCCAATTCCGAAAAGGGTGCCAATGATCGAAAATGGTTTTTCGTGAAATAGCTATACTCAACCTTCGCTGGTAATAGTTGTTGAAATTTTTCCATTTACCCCCAACAATAAAAAATTAAATTAAAGTCCAAATAATTTATTTGACGATAGCCAGCGACCACATTAGAAATAAATCTATTCTGGCGAATTTTCGTCGGGCGATTTTCGTCAGCTTTTTGGCGCTGTTCATTCTCATGCCTGGCCGTGTTTTTAAATGTCGATAGAACACTACGACGGGACGAAATTTCGCTCGACGTTGGATCTTTTTATATTAATTTAGTTTGGTTACTTGTTTCTAGTTTTGGTTACTTTTATTTTGTATTTTAGTAAATTTAAAATTTTTTTAGTGGCAACGCTGATCGAAGGCAATTATAGGACAGATGTAATCTGTTTTTGTATTGATGTAGGAGTCAGTAACCTGGAACAGAATACGACCATGCCCGTGTGTGCGTTCCTTCCAGAGTTCAGATTCAGACAATTCTTAAACTATCTTTTCCTCAAATATGAGAATGAAGCTTTGAATGATAATAAATGCCGTAAAGATATTTAATACTCCCCGAAGAAAAATCCCTGTCATCCATTGTTGAAGAAGTTTTTCTTTTCCCAACTCAAAAGTTTAAAATACAAACATTTGAATTTAAATAAAACAAATGTTTAAATTTATTAAAACAATGCACTTTTTACTTTCACAACTACCATTTAGTTTAAGTCTAAATCATTTTCATTTTCATTTAACTACCATTTTCACTTTCATTTCCATTTCCTTTCATGCATTTTAACACAAAACTCGAATACTACAATTGCCATTGCCTTTGCCTTTACCTCCGCTGCTGCATAAAACACAGAGATCACTACTTTAGCAACGCCGGTTGGGTGAGTGAAACGGAAATCTGTGTAGTTTGGTTGAATCGTCCGCAAAACATTTCGGTGGTCAGCATTTGTAAAAGTCCATTATTTATATGTATTGAGGTAAGTAAATTGAAAATAATTGATGAGGTACGAGTATGTATCTACATATGTATGCATGTGTGATGATGATGGTGGGAGATGAGTTTTTGGGACCAGTTGTTTCGGCAAACTTTATGCAGTAGAAATACAGGGTGTGTTGAATGAAAAATAAATATATAAATATAATCAGAGAAAAATGACAAAAGTTAACTGTTAAATATCTAACGATACTAATATCGAAAGTTCGAGTTTATATTTGTGAATTTTTTTTTCGATAACGAATTTTCCAATGTTCTAATGAAAAAAAACACTAACATTTTTATAAGACACCACTAATCGTAGACACTTTTCGATTTGATTTTTGAGTTTATATTTTTCGAAATCGAATTATTGAAATTAAATTTTGCGGTATTGAATTTTCGAACTACTCAATTTCGAAATGTACATATATGGAAAACAGTAAATTTCTTATGCAATTCCACTGACACTAAACGCATTTCAATGCCGAATGTTCCAGTTTACCTATATAATTCGAATCGAATATTCGAGCTTCGAAAATTTTAGAAATAAGAATGTATACTGTATTTCTAACAACTTCAGGATTTCCAAATTTTTTTCGATATCGAATTTTCGAATTTCACAATTTTGATAAATGAGAAAAAACTAAGAATTGTATTCAGTTCCACTAACATTGATCTGTTGTCGATATTAAATTTTTAAATTTATATTTTTCAAAATCGAATTATTGAATTTAAATTTTTTGGTATCGAATTTTCGATTTATTTAATTTCGATACATATATGGAAAAAAAGTTCTTATGCAATTTCACTAACATTGATCATCTTTCGATATCGAATTTTCGTGTTTAAATATTTATCAAAATAGAATTATTGAACTTCTATATTTCGATTTCGAATTTTTCATTTATCTAATTTCGATAAATGGGGAAAAAATAAGAGTTTTATGCAATTCCACCAACATTGACCACATTTCGATATCGAATTTTCGAGTTTATATTTTTGAAATCGAATTCTCGAAATGAAATTTTTAGAAACAAAAAAAATTAAACAAAATTTGTACTGTATTAATGATATGATAATATTTCGTTTCCGATTTTACATTTTTCGATATCGAATTTTAATATAAAATTTTGGAGAACATCACTAAAATTTTTGACTCTCAGTAAGGATAATCATAATTTTTCTATTTTTACTATGGCAAGACGCTCTTAGGGCTAAGATTACTTGCTATTTTTCGGCAAACCCTGTATATGCTAAACGTTACTTTAAGTTACTCCTGTTGTTTATTTCTTTTTTTTTGTGTGATTTGTTTGTTTGCATTTGTGTTAGCCACTCAATTCCAACTGTCATTTATCATCACAACTACTATTTAATACTAACATTTACTTTGGTGATTTATTTTATTTATTATATGGATTATTATGCTTGAACATGGCCGCCGCTGCTGCTGCTGTTGTTTGGGTTCAAACTAAACAACAAATACAAACACATACTCATACGCATGCATACGCTGCTGTTCATCACAATATACACACATTAGACACATCGTGTTAGTGGCGATGGTCGCGGTTGGGTGGATACGAATTCGGTGCCGCTGTTTGCGGCCAATGCCACTTCCTATGTTGCCATATCGCCGCTGCGTGATGGCAATTCCGGTAAGTTTTTAAAATGGAATGAATGAATAAAATCAGTAAAGCGGATACATATTTTTACAAAAGTTACACATACGCATGCTGCGATATATGTATGTATGTATGCACAAGTATGCATATTTGATTTATATAAATACTTCTTACTTTTATACCCAGTTGCGTTCTAGAAGTTGTTAATAAAGATTTGTTCGCACAACAATGTTTTGTGCTAGCAAAAGAGAATTCGAAAACGTTAAAAAAGCTTTAGAATATGTTTTAAATAAAATTTCGGTTTGAATTTTTAGATCTCGAAAATTAAAAGATAAAAATTTAAAAACATGTAAAATGCTTTAAAATGTATTTTAAATCAAATTTTCGGGTTTTGCGATATCGAATTTTCTTACTTCAAAAATATAAAAAAAATCATGTTAATTTTAAATTTAATTTAAATCAAGTGACTATATATAATATAATATAATAATACAATGGCGCTATTATAACCCTGACGAGTTTTATGGCCGAGCTTCTCTCCCAATTCGAGGTGTGCTCCTTTTTGTTTTTCCTACTAATTGGGTGACTATATATATTTCGACATAAAATTTTTGCGTTTCTCTTCGATATCGAATTTTTCAATCTTCGAATTTCAAAAAAAAAAAAACATTTTTATTGGAAAGCATTGCCCTTAAAATATATTGCTTTTCGAAGTGGAATTTTCGAGTTTCTAATTTGAATTTTTAAATTTTTGAATTTTCAAAAAATATAAAAACTAACCTTTTTATGGTAAACCACTACCACCAAACGTTTTGTGAGGTCGAATTTTTGGTATTATATTTCTTTATATGGAATTTCTGTTTTTCGATACCGAAATTTCCAATTTTCGAATTTCGAAATTTTAGACATTTTTTTCTATAGCGAATTTGTAAAGCTTTTCATTCGATATCGAATTTTCCAATGTGCTAATTCCGAAAAGAAAAAGCGAAAATTTCTTTAAGTGACCACTAACATTAGTCACTTTTCGCTGTGGAATTTACGAGTTTATACATACATATGTATATTTCGAAATCGAATTTTCGAACTTCGAAAATTTTAGCAACAAAGTTTCTTACTGTATTTATAATATTCATGATTTTATAACATTGCATTTTCGATTTTTTATTCTTCGATATCGAATTTTCGCATTTCGAAAAATTTAAAAACAATACTCTATGGAATAAAACTAAAATTGTCAAATTTTCAGTAATGAGTTATCGATTTTTTGCGATTTGTCAAAAATTTAATGTGCCAATTATAATAGAGTAACTCACAGCTGGGTATTCTCTATACAGCACCAACCGAATTAAGCCCATTTTTAAATTTTGTAACACATTTCCATAACACATTTAAAAAAAAAAGCAAAACAAGAAAGTAAAACAGCAAATTTGAAAACTTTTGACATTTTCCGCTAACCATTCATCCACACCGCCAGGCTACTTCCGGCATATTGTGCATGTGCATGTGGCCAAAAAGCGTGTACTGCAGCTAACACATGGTCAATACGAGGTGAACGAGTTGCTACATTGGGATCAAGTCAACAACTGGATGTGAGTAGAGTTTCAACACAGCCAACTAAACCCACTAAAAAAGTCTTTGTGCTCTAACGTTCATTTTGCTCTCTTTTCTTTTCTTTTCTTTCCTTTTTTTCCCCTCTATATATCTCCCCAACAGCTACTTTCTTGGCACACCGGAACGTCTGCCCAGTCAACAGCATCTCTATCGCGTCTCCGCTTTACCACAACGTCACGGCTCACCACTACAACCGCCCGAATGCCTCACCTGCCCGCAGTTGCCACATGATGGCAGTGGCGTTGGTGGTGCACACGGTACTGAGGCGCACACTAAGCCGCCACCAAAATTGGTAACCGCCTGGGATGATGGTTGGGAAGACTCCGACGAACAACAAACCCTACCACCACCAACACTAACACCACCACCAGAACGCAAACGGCCACGGACATCCTCAGCACATCAGCATGCGCCGCCCAGCGATTGTCTCTATCACATGGCACAATTTCCATGGACATTGCAGGCGCGTTACGTGCTCATCGAATGTTTGGGTCCGGTGGTACCCACAACCGGTGTGTATGCCATTACAGACCTTTACGCAACGGATGCGGCTGCGGCTGCTGGGGCGACTGTGAATCGCCGAACGTCGGAGGGAAATAACAACAAGAAACCAATCGAAACGTTAGAGCTACTCATCACCATACAAAATAATACACGTTTAAGAGAGAAAATGCTACGTACGGCACTGCCGCAAACGAAAACCTTCCCAGTCATGATCTCAGGCGGCTATCATGCGCAAGTGCGTCTCTATTTGCCGCCGGTGTTGCGTGAAGATGAGATTACACGCTATCCCACCATTCTGCATGTCTATTCGGGTCCGGGCACTCAATTGGTTACGCAGAAATGGCATATTGATTGGAATACATATTTGGCGGGGACAAAGGATTACATTGTCATTGAGATAGATGGTCGTGGTTCAGCGGGTCAAGGGTATCAATTATTGCATGAGATTTATAAGCGTTTGGGCACTGTGGAGGTATCCGATCAGCTGGAAGTGAGCGAATATTTACGTGATAATTTGCATTTCATTGATGGTCGTCGTATGGGTGTTTGGGGTTGGAGTTATGGTGGTTATACGGCGGCTTTGGCGTTGGCCGGTTCGCAATCGATATTTCAATGTGGCGTAAGTGTGTCGCCGGTGACTAATTGGAAGTTGTATGGTAAGTAGGCAAAAGGCAAAGATGTAGATAAATTAATATTATGTTTGGTAGGACCACAAGCCTTCCCTTCTGTGTCCCTGCAGTCTTAGGAAGATCATCAGAGCTGAACAGAGCTCTGTGGGACTAGACTGAACAACCCAGCTGCTCAATAGATTTTTAGCTTCTTTTATTTGTTTGTTTTTACTACAGGGTAGAATTGCAATATTTTGTGGAACGAATTTCCGTCGTCTCTGGTCAAGTTTGCTTTGGTTTTAAACCGTTTTCGGCTCCTCAGGTTCTTATTTCTTGCTCGAATACATCCACAATACATCGAAGTTCTTAGATCTTCAAATGCAAGTGCTCTTCATACTCCTGGAAAGTCCGGCAAATCGTCTTGTTTGTTTACTTACTCTTACAATCGGAGTCCTCAGATTTTCTATCGAGTTCGTGCTCTTAATGTTTGTTTGGTAACTTGCATGGTAAGAATTTATAGGCATCTGTATACCCTCTAGACAAGCGCTAAATCAACGCTGAGTTAAACAAAGTCTTTCAGAGTAAAGTACTCCATCGACGTAATAACAACCATCGAAATAGCTTGTGGGGGAAAAACTGTTCTAGAACTCATTGTCGGATTTCTACGATATTCTAGCGCTTTTGATCTCATTTTTATGTATATCAGTACCCGGATGACCGCAGCTTATCTCGGGCTGCAATTTTTGAAAATTGTTAAAGCCGTTTGTGAGATCGAGAACTAAAGTCAATCCGTCTCGCTTAGCCGCGATACCTCTAGCTCTTCATGTCTTTCTCGCTTTCTTCTTCGTCTTAGACTTCCGCTATCATTCCCTCTACTTTTCTTTTTCCTGATCTCCATATTGAAGCCATGGTTCCCACTTTTCAGGGTCAACCGAGTTCACGTTTTGACCCATACCTGGGGACCTGGCCTAGGCATCACAATTAAAAGTTTTCTTCTACTCTCTCTGTTTTCAATGTTATTTTGCAGTTTTACTACCACTGAAAAAATTCCTCACGCTATTTTTGTCACATACTCATGCTCTGTTCTAACACTAAGGAACTTCAATGCCCTGAGAGTTGGAGGAGTTAAGACAAGTCTTCAAGAATTCGTCCAAAGCATTTCAAATACTATTTTTACAGTTTAAATACCACTGTAGAGTTTTTTCTGGCCTTTATATGCGTCGAATTGTTTCTTTATTCCACTTCTGATTTAGACATTTAACTCCGTTTTATTGTTGTTCTCTTTCTCAATCTGTCTCCCTTCCATCACCACAGACTCCACTTACGCTGAGCGCTATTTGAGCTTCCCCAATGTCACGGACAACTACAAAGGCTACGAGGAGGGTGATCTCTCCAAATATGTGGATAATTTGCGTGATCGTCAATTCCTATTAATACATGGCACTGCCGACGATAATGTTCATGTACAACAATCGATGGTGTTGGCGCGTGCTCTGACCAACAAGGGTGTGCTATACAAGCAACAAATCTATCCGGATGAGGGTCACACTTTGGCGGGCGTGAAGAGGCATTTGTATCGTTCAATGACAAATTTCTTTGAGGATTGTTTTAAGAAGTTGGTAAGTGAAGGTAGTTGGTGGTAAAATTTCTGTACCTAATTTTTTTACATGCATACATATTTCTTCGCACTTAATTTTGTTTATACATATATTAAAATTGAACATTTGTTTTTTTTTTAAATCACATTTTTTCATAAAATTTCCTTAACATTTAACAAACCATTTTTGCTTAACACTTTTTAATAATACAACAACAATTTTTAAATAAAATTTTCTTACTCTTTTCTTATGACACTGCAACCAATACCACTTGCCACTATTTTCAACCATTTTTCTCTCTTTTTAACCACTTTCTAACCCCTTTTTAAACTCTTTTTTAACCACTATTTTTCTATCTCTTTCTAACACACTCTTAAAAATATTGTTAATTAATTTTTTTTTTTTTTTTCATTTTTATCATTACAAAACTCCTTTTTAAATTCACCAAAACAAAACAAAATCCAGCTTGAACAACAATTGAGCAATCAAACCGATTCCGCGGACTTCCTAGACTTCCACAGCTTTTATGTTAACATTTAAGCTTCGTGTTTTGTAGCCCCGACAAAATATTCGCCAAAATGCCAAAAACTAAAAATTATTTAAGGTATCCAAAATTTAAAATTCAATGCTCATTTGTTATGATGAATGTCTCGTGTTGTTCTTAGTATTATATACATATGTACATTGTTGTCTGTCGTTGTTTTTTTTGTTTTATTCCATTTTTATGTACCTACATCTAAATGTGATGATTTTAGTGCGCTTAAATGCAAATGGAAACGGGTTTTGCTTTAATTTGTACTAAAAAGGGTAACGCTGCCTTTAAAGCACACCCTAAGAGGGACTAATAGTTTTTTTTTTTTAAATTTTTTGCTTAGTGTTTAAAAATCCATCGTATTACATATAATCTTACGCTCAGTGCTATTCAAACGTTTTCCGTGTGTTACAAATTCCTTCAATTTTGAAAATTACAAGAATTTGAAAAATTTTAAAATTTCAAAAATGCAAGACTTTTAGGAACGGACAAAATTTTTAAAACTGCAAGAATTTTCAAAACTACAAGAATTTTAAAAATATTAGTGCTAGTATTATGAATATTTTTGTACTCTCATTTTGTGAATCCACACAAAAATCCTCCATGAATTTCCTCATGGCAATTTTGGCACAAATTTATTAAGTTAAGCTTTAATTCAGTGCTTTTAAAACTGTTACCATTAAACTTCAGGCGCTTTAATACAATCAAAATCTTAAGTTCGCAAAAAACCGAAATAGTTTGAAAGCTGTAGTTAGACGTACAAATAATAAGAAGCTATTCAAACTATAATTAATAAGGAAAACATGTTTTTTCAACAAAATCCAGCCGCAATAATTACAAAAGCCCGCATACAGTGCTTTTAAAACTGTTGCCGTTTGAGCAATGTCAGTCAAGTTTGTTTGAAAGGCTTACCCCTTAGTTAAACATGCGCAGCCACTTTTAATGACCGATCACCGTAAAACTATAACTTAATATATTTTATGCAGTGATATTCCAACTGTTAACTGCGCACTGCTGTTGTAAAACTGTTATAACTTATTCTCCAAAGTATTGTAGTTTCAGTTTTTAGGTATGTTAAATATATTCTCAGTAAAAGCTCAGCATATTGGCATGTCATTTACTAACAAACGAAAAAAAACCAAACTAAATGTTGTGAAAGTGTTATCTACGTGATTTGATTTCTTTTTTTTTTTTTACTTTTTCAAACTTTAAATGTTGTGCTGTGTGCTCTAAAACTAACAAAAATCTTTGTATTGTGTTTAAAGGTTCCAAAAAAAATATCTACACACATACACACCTACTTTAGTGTAACTTTATATAAACGTTAAAAAGCTTCAAAACACAAAAGCTCTTTCGTTTCCCGTTTTTACGCTACTTTTTCTTTATAAATGTTGTTTCTACTAAAGCTGGGTATCCACATCATAAGAAATTGCTCAAGAAAAAATTGGCATTTATTTCTTAAGTAATTTTGACGTTTGATTTTTTCTTCAAGAAATATATACAATCGTATATATTTCTTGGCAAAACCAGCGTTGCCAACCTCATTTTTCGTCAAAAATTGTAATAGATTCTCTTGTGAAGTGGATACTGCCTAAAGAAAATTTGACACAAGAAAATTTCTTGACCATTTCTTAAGCGTTTTTTTATATGGAGTTTTAGCATTTCTTGTGATGTGGATACCCGGCTTAACACGCAAATTTATCTTTTTTACGCTTTTTGCATTCAAATTACTTAAACCCATTTTCTTTTAAAAATGTACGCTTTACTTACACAAACAAAAAACAAAGCTTTAGAACAAAAGCTCAAACAAAAATTTCAAAACTCTGTGTAAGTCACCATTGTCATGTTTATGTTTTAACAAAGAAAAAATGCTTTCATATTTATGTTGCTACTAAAACTACTAACATTTCACTAAAAACAACTTTAAAATGTAGCGAAAAGGCTAAAAAAGCTCAAAAGCTCACACATTTATAAATTTCTTTCCGCCTTAGGTACCGCCCGAATCTAGAGCTGGCCTTGGAAACGGTGGTGGTGATATGTTACAGCAATAAGGTTAAGCGACAACAACAAGGCTTTATTAATATTAAATAATTGAATTGATTTCATTTGAGTGAGAGCGTCTGAAAGTATGCTATGAAGTTGTTATAGCAGCAATTCTTAGTAAATATGTACATACATTGGTTGTGAATTGAAAACTGCATGAATTTGCCAGAACTACCAAAATTTTCAAAACTAAAAGAAATTTCAACAGTGCAAAAATTTAAAAAAACTGCAAGAATTTCAAAACTATAAGAAATCATAAAACATCAAGAATTTTCAAAACTTCAAGAAATTTCGAAACTGCAAGAATTTTCAAAACCACAAAAAATTTCAAAGCTTTAAAAATTTTCAAAAATGAACGAAATTTAAAAACTGCAAGAATTTTCGAAAGTACAAGAAATTTCAAAACTGCAGGAATTTTTAAAACTAAAAAGGTTTAGAAAAAATACCAGAATTTTCAAAAAAATTAGAAACAACGAACAAACTCCTAAAAGTATGTATGTAGCTTTGAAACTTTTATTCTTGCAAAATATTTCACGATTTGCTTCAAGGCGCTCAAATGTATTAAAGAAAGGAAAAATTATCAAATGTGCATATTGAAGCAAAATGTTTTTTTTTATGTGCAGAATAAAGTTAATTTGAACTTGCCATAAAATTCAGTTTTTGTTGAAAAAAAAAATTATAATATAATAAAATGTAACTTAAGCATTGAAATAAGAATTTTGTAAATAGTGAATTTGAGCAACTAGCAAAAGTACATTTCTAAAATAGTAGTGAAAAATTTATACATACATACATACATGTGCTATGTTATTCCAAAATTTATTTAAATACAAAAAAAAATTGATTCGAAATTTAAACAAAAAATGCTGGAATAACAGATATAAAAAAATTAAAATAACTAAAAATCTTTAAAATCCACTTATCAATATAAAAAAATAATCAAAATTATAAAAAAATTAAAAACAAAAATAACAAAAAAACAAATACCAAACATGTACATATGTACAAATATTGACTCAAACTGCATACATTCATACATACATTTATACATCCAACTATGAAAAAGAAAAGCTCAAAATTAGCTGCGATATTAAGATTGTTAATATAGAGGAACTAATAAAAAAATAATATAAATACATATATACAAAAAAGCAAACATAAACACATAAAAAGATATAGTACATAAAAATAATAAAAAAATAATTTTTATTTAAAATTAAGCGTTAAAAAATTTAATTAATTGGTAAAAAAAATTAAAAGAATATTAAATTTTAAAAAAATTGGTAATCAAAAAAAAAGGAAAAACGTAGCGCGTTTATTTCGTACTGTCGCATTTAGTGTTAAAAAATTATACACATATATGTACAATTTAAGCGAAATCGAATTTGTAAGCTTTATTGCTTTGCAAGCAGCAAAAGAAGGTCTAAAGCGCCTAAAATTATGCATTATTGTTGTAGTATAGGAAAAGCGTTTGAATGCATTATATTTTATATTATTTTTTTATTATTTGCTGACAGCTAGCTTATTTGCGCAAGTTACTTTCTTTGAAAGATTTTGCTTTTCGCTAGCTTAGAGTGCAAATTGTGTAAGTCCTTTTTTAAAACTTTGTAGGAGAGACGAAAAACAAAAAATTAAAATATTTCGTAATGAAAAAAAAAATTTCGGTTCATGTAAATATTTTGGACTTACACAATTTTCTTCGATTTTTGGACTTACACAATTTGCGTATCACTGAATAACAACGAGTAGAAATATGACAAGAGTCACATAGCGCGGTGCGTATTTGATTTTTCTAGCGTTCTAAATAAAAATACACTTTTTCTTAAATAAGCACATCTCACACTGAAAAACTCTTCAGTGTATGAAAGCACACGCTTTCGCCTAAAGCTATGCAATGTTTACATACATACATACATACATACATACATACAGGTGAAGCTAATAAAAGCGTGTTAAAAATGCTTTTTTTATGATGAAAATCGGAAGTGTTTGCTACTGAGCAAGCGGCCTAAAAGTATGACAGTAAAAAAACTAAAAGAATTTTCAGAACTGCAAGAATTTTAAAAATTGCAAAAATGTAAGAAAACTAAATGAATTTTGAAAACTGTAACTGCAAGAATTTTCAAAACTGGAAAACTTTAAGAAAACTACAAGAATTTTCAAAACTGTAAGAATTTTGAAAATGCAGGAATTTTCAGAACTACAAGAATTAAAAAAATGGAACAATTGTCAGAACCACAAGAATTTTGAAAACTACTGGAAGAATTTTCAAAAACAGCAAGAATTTAAAAAAATGCAGGAATTTTCAGAACTACAAGAATTTTGTAAACTACTTGAAGAATTTTCAAACATGCAAGAATTTTCAATATTGCAATAATATTCAATTCAGAATTTAAGAAACTTCAAGAATTTTAAAAGCTGCAACAATACTCAAAACTCCAATAATTTTTTGAAATACAAGAGGTTTGAAAACTGCAAGAATTTAAAAAACTACACGAATTTTCAAAACTGGAAGAATTTTCAAAACTACAAGAATTTTCAAAACTACAAGAATTTTCAAAAACTGCAAGAATTTTCAAAACTACGACAATTTCCAAACTGCACTGTTTATCATGTAACAAATATGTAATAAGCTCAAGCATTCAGAGACAGCCAAGCAGCTTTCTCATATCACTCTCTCTCCTTGAGCCGCAGCCTCAGTCGCCGGCTTTACGTTATAAGCATAATACAGTGGCGTAGCTAGAGAATTTTTCGGGGGGGGGGAGGTCACAGCCAATGTAAAAAATTTACCAAAATTAAAATTACCAAAAAAAACTACAATTTTTTTTACAAATGATAAAAATCGCTAGCTTAGAATGCAAATTGTGTAAGTCCTTTTTTAAAACTTTGTAGGAGAGACAAACAAAAAAATTCGAAATGAAAAAAAATTTCTGTTCATATAAATATTTGGACTTACACAGTTTGCGTATCACTGAATAACAACGAGTAGAAATATGACAAGTATCTCAGACTTGTTTAGCGCGGTGCGTATTTGATTTTTCTAGCGTTCTACATAAAAATACACTTTTTCATAAAAGTGGACTTACACAGTTTGCACTCTAAGCTAGCGAAATGTAATTTTTTTCGGACTATAATTTAACATTTTAGTACACAAATATCGCTTATAATACATATATCAAACTCTTAAGGCACTTGGCCACTTAAAATCTGGAATGTTAAGAAGTGTATACATATGTGTGAGTGTCGGGTGATTGACGCAAATATCTAAAAGATTTGATTCTCATCAACGCGAGCCCGAACAAGAACGTGTAGCACGACGACTGCCGATTGCACTAACACACACAAAAAAACTCACACATACACACTCCTTGACATGCCAGATTGTCAGTTGCCAAGGGCCTTTAACTATACTTCAAAAGTAAGTCTCATATTCTCTTCTGGAAATCTACGCGCATAGGTAGATTTTCAAGTTTTATGCGCCCAAAATTGAATTTTGTAAAATTGTTACAATTACAGAAAAAAACATACCCACATATTGGAAATAGAATGGGGAACAATAATTCATCGCTTTTTTCCCGACCCCATACTCTGCACTTGCCCCAGATGGTCGTAACTTAGCATATCTGAAGTTAATTTTTTTGTTTTTTTCTTACATATTTTTAAGTGCTAATTTCAACTTAAATATTTATTATTTAAAGCATTTCATTTAAGTAATCGTGATGAATCCTAAAGGTTCAAGTAATTATTAACACTTTTCAATAATATCCTTGGTTTCCAATAATTCTAAGTTTATAGTTTTAAGCTTTTAAAGTTGGGATATTTAAAAAAAAATTATCACTCTTTTTCATGTTAAAAATTGGTTTTGTTATGTTGCTCTCTCAGACTCAGTCAAATTAACCCTCGGACATGTTATCTTGTACAATTAGTGGTTAGCCGACAAAAAATCACGTCGCACAAAGCCGCACTTCACTACTACACCATTTCCAGTTGTATTTTAGAAAGCGTAAATTGGATTTTAGAATTGTCAGTTGGATTTTAGAAAGCGTCAATTGGATTTCAGAATTGTCAATTGGATTTTAGAAAGCGTCAATTGGATTTTGGAATTGCCAGTGGGATTTTAGAAAACGTCAATTGGATTTCAGAAAACGTAAATTGGATTTTAGAAAACTGGAAATTGTTAAGTTGGACATTGTAAAGCGTCAATTAGATTTTAGAATTGTCAGTTGGATTTTGGAAAGCGTCAATTGGATTTTAGAAAGCGTCAATTGGATGCTAGAATAGTCAATTGGATTTTAGAAAGCGGCAATTGGATTTTAGAATACGTAAATTGGATTTTAGAAAGCGTCAATTGGATTTTGGAATTGTCAGTGGGATTTTAGAAAACGTCAATTGGATTTCAGAAAACGTAAATTGGATTTTAGAAAACTGGAAATTGTTAAGTTGGACCTTGTAAAGCGTCAATTGGATTTTAGAATTGTCAGTTGGATTTTGGAAAGCGTCAATTGGATTTTAGAAAGCGTCAATTGGATGCTAGAATAGTCAATTGGATTTTAGAAAGCGGCAATTGGATTTTAGAATACGTAAATTGGATTTTAGAAAGCGTCAATTGGATTTTAGAAATAGTAAATTTTTATTATTTCACACCCTATTTATTCCGAATTTTTTTCAACATAAATAAATTATTATTGATAACAGCGTAACATAAATGTAATATAACAAAAAGACGATCATGAACATGGAAATGCAGTTGAAAAGTTGTATTTAAAATGTGGGTATATATATATACCTATACGAAAAAAAAACAATAAATTCATTCACCAACCCTCATGTCTTCTCTGGCAATTGCATCCGCGTAGAAACTTTCGCTGTGCTGTACTGCTCTTGCACAATCTCCTCCGGTCACTGTAGCCTTAGCGTCATCTATTAGTTTTTCAACATATTGCAGTCGTTGCTCGCATACCCCGGAGCCTACTGTTACAGGAATTTTCATATGGCTTTTTACGTAGCTTTTTACTTTAGCCCATATATTCTCGATGGGGTTTAGCATGGGACTATATGGACCCAGCCGCAAAAGTTTGGACCTTCCACTCGTATGTTCCTCGATGACAGCTCCTAAGCGCGAGTGGCATGGCGCGTTGTCGCATACAACGACCAAGTCAGTGAGACTATTGCCTTGTTGCTCCCAATTGTCAAGCATATTTTTTATCCATTCAGCGCAGGTAGATGCGTTGTACGACCCTCGTTGTCTATCGACGGTCACTACGCCTGAACCTGAAATTGCTCCAATTAAATGTACGTTCGGGCCTCTGCCTGCGGGGACCTGCTGTACAGCACGACTGCCGACTTTCGACCGCCCCTTAGTATGCCTACAAAACAAATTAAAATTGGTCTCGTCGATCCAAACTACTTGCTTGCCATCTCTTATATTATTGTTAAGTTCCACGACGTAGTTAGCACGTTTCTCTTTATTCTCCACGCTGTTCATGGTAACCGGCTGCAAGTGAACAGTTTTCAGGGAATACAGCTTACCTTCGCGGTAATTGCCCACTGTAGACCGGGAGAGGACTATGCCAAAATCGCTTTGATTACGTTCACCGATTTGTTGTAACGTCAAACTGCAATTCTCTTCAAGCCACCCCAACATTACATCTACCTGGTCATTTGTTAATAATTTTGGCTTATTGCCACCTCTTGGTTTCGATTTGTTTCGTCCAGAGTTCACCCATGGCCACGCCGTTTTATAGGGAATAGCCAAATTCTGGGCCAAAGTCACCCAATTTTCTCCCCTTGCAGCTACATTAACGATTCTCTCCCGGTCTTGCGATGAGGTTGTAATGTGCACTCTTCTATCACGCGCATTAATTCCTGAGTACACAGAGTCAATGTAACAAAAGCTGTGAAAATATGATAAGTATAGTTACCCGTTATATTGCTTCGACACATAGGACAAGCTCCTTGCTCCTCTACAATTCTTTGGACACACGCGGTATGAAAAAAATGCCCACAAGGCGAAATTTTGCTTACTTCCTTGCCGCGACGCACAGTGGTTCAGCCGCGGAAAAAATTCATTTTTTTCAATACCTAATTTTCAGATTCTAATGATGTAGTTTTATAAAAAAATGTCCAAATATGAACAATTCATGAGTACTTTGAAAAAAATGGATTTTTTTTACAAAATAATGGTATCAGAAGTCAGAAAAATTTTATTCAACAAAAACTGCTTGAAATTTTTGCTAACTTCAGTTATAAACTTTCCTTATAACTTATATCTATATTGTCCCTGTTGTGAGTTTGAAAGAAAATATAGCACTTCCTTGACTAATTAAAGAAAAAATCAGTGCAATCGACCAAATATTAAAAAAAAATATAGGCCAGCGAAAATGGTACTTCATAAATGCTACCTTTTCTAACTTCGATGGACAAAAAGTTTGTGTGCTACAGCGTGCTACACTCGCTAACTGTAATAAAATGAAAGTTTGGAATGTCTTCTATCGATTTCTGTTAAAAATTTTTTCCCATATTTTCCCCAATCGATGTAAACTTGATTTAAATGTCGAAAGTCCTATCAAATTTTGATTAATTTGACAAAATGTAGCATGCTCATGCGTATATATTAACGTTTACATCTTATGTGACATTTTTTTGTTTACGAATATAAAGGCACAGAGAGGATTAGATAAAAATGCAGATTGGTAAATTACACACCTAATTTGTTAGAATCAATGGTAATGCAAACAAAAATAACAATAAACACATTCGTCATAACATTGCGGTTTGCAAACAACAATAGCAGTTTAAACATTTTACCAGCTTATTTTAAGGTATTAGATGAAAAAAAAAAATGTTATCCCGACGAAATTGTAATAACGGAAACATATGCTGCTGTTAATTTGCAAAGTTTACTTGATCACACAACAAGAAGACTTATTGATACTTTCTCAGCAGAAAAGTTGAACTCCTTATCATGTTCTGAGTTAATCCTTACTAGTGAATGGGGCTTATGATTTCTAGGCTTATGTTTTCAAGGAAAGTGATAGAATTTCTACCAATACAGATGTTATTAATCGATTACTGACATGTTCCGATCATTATAAAAAGTCCATAAGTCCAATTGGATCCTGTTGTAAAGGATATGCTAAATCATTAAACATTTTTCTTATATTTGTTTTTTTTTTCTTTCCATATATACATACATAGTTATATTTTCGATTACATGTATTATAAATATAACCATTAAGTACATCAAATTTTTACAAGGGCTCTTTTCAGTTACTGAAAATGTATATCTTCATTTGTTTTTGAATAAAAGGTGTAGGAAAAGTGGGCGTGGTTGTTTGCCAATCACCCCTATATTTGGTATTGTCGATATCTTTCATGACAGTAAATTATAAGCCAAGTTTCGTGAAGATATCTTACTTTTTTGAGCTGAAATTAAAATTTTTGTTTAAAAATTTTTACTATGGGTCCAGGAGAGGTACCCCTAGGGAGTGGCCGATTTCAAAAATTTTTGGTGCTGTCAATGCCTTTAATGAGGGTAACTCATGTACCAAGTTTCGTGAAGATATCTTAATTTTTTTTAGGTGAAACTAAAATTTGTATTTAAATCATTTTTTTATATGTCCAAGGGAGGTACCTCTAGGGATTGACCGATTTCAACCATTTTTTGAAATTTTCTTAATAAGCTCACATATAACCTCTGTGCAAAATTTCAATGGCCTAGGACCACTCCTTCTATTTTTTTCCGCAAAATGTATGGGGCCGAACCACTGTGCGACGCATAGAAATAAGGCAAATACCACAGTCATCTTTAACTTGCATTTTTATGTATTATAATTTTATTTTATTTGATAAAGTATGTTTATGTAGAATGATACAATGTGCTCTTGAAAATTATTATTTTATGTAAAAAAAAAATTTTCTTTGACAAATACCGCATATAAAAAATTATGTTGCAAAGTACATATGTATATGTTTTTGGAATGTAAAGAGTAAATTTTCTAAAATCCAATTGACGCTTTCTAAAATCCAATTTACGTATTCTAAAATCCAATTGCCGCTTTCTAAAATCCAATTGACTATTCTAGCATCCAATTGACGCTTTCTAAAATCCAATTGACGCTTTCGAAAATCCAACTGACAATTCTAAAATCCAATTGACGCTTTCCAAAGTCCAACTTTACAATTTTCAGTTTTCTAAAATCCAATTTATGTTTTCTAAAATCCAATTGACGCTTGCTAAAATCCAATTGACGCTTTCTAAAATCCAACTGACTATTCTAAAATCCAATTGACGCTTTCTAAAATCCAATTGACTATTCTAAAATCCAATTGACGCTTTCTAAAATCCAACTTACGGTTTCTAAAATACAACTGGAAATGGTGTAGATACAGGGTTTTTCATATGTACCTACAATAATTTTCTTTTTGTGCTTTATATTTAATTTTAATGTTTATATTTTTAACGCATATCTTGGTTAATGTAGGTGATGCTCGAAAGTAACCCAGATATTTAGCAGCGATTATTGTTAACGTTTTAGGCAGTATTTTTAGTATTTCTAATTTTTCAAAGTTAAGGAAGTACTTATCATAAAAAGGGGCTAAGAATTATAAAGCTACATTTTTTAGAAGATTTTTGAGTATGCAATTTTGCAGCTCATTCAATTTTAATATAATAATATGCAACATTCAACTTTTTGAAAAATTTCATTGGCTTTTCGGAAATTTTAATTGGAACGGTCTCACGTACATATAACGCAAACACCCTACAGAAAAAAATTACTAAAATCGACGGAAATTTTTACAGCATTGAGAATAGCACTTTTTACACTAAAATTTTTTGGCTACATAACAGTACACTTAGAAATCTCCTCAAAATCTTCTATAAATTCTGGCCGCGTTTTGAAATTTTTAATCCAATTTTAGAAATTTCTACGATTTTTCGGATTTTTCCATAAGCTTAGAAATCCTGCTTAAGGCGATTTTTACTGAAAAATTGTTTACATTTTTAAACGAAAATAAGAGAGTCAAATTTTCGACAGAACTGTTTGAAATAAATTTAAAAACTCTGGCGTATGATTTTTTTTTTTGAGTCACTGTATATATTTTTCAATAAAATCGACTTTTAACTAGAGCCCTAGATACCCGGGTATCGAGCAATTCGATCTGATCGTTTTTGTTTGAAGCCCGTTTGTTGTTCAAATGCCCGTACAAACATTCGAGCATTCGAGCTTACAAACAAAAAAAATGTGTATCGGAAAAACAAAAATAAAAAAACTACATATGTATAAAGAAAAAAAAAATAATAAACAAAAGAAAAAAACAAACTTCAAAATACCCGAATTGTTCAAATGCCCGTACTAACATACGGGTAATAAACAAACAAACAACTCTTCGAGCATTTGAACAACAACTGTTCGGGCTACTCGAAAATGTTCAAAAAAATCGAGAGCTCTACTTTTAACCAAGGCTGCAAAATAACGTTATTTTTAACAATAAACAAAAAAAAATTTTGTTTCTGTTGAAATATTCGATTTTATAAACGTAAAAAGCATAACAAAATCCATTTCGTTTCAACTGTTATCAAAAAAAATTAACAAAATTTTTTTTGTTTTGATAATTAGCAAAACAATTATTTCAAAAAAATATAGTTTCAAATTTAAACGAAAAAATTGAATTTTCAATAATTTCGTTTTCTATGAAGAAAAGAAATTTTACATATGTTTATATCAGGGCTGCTCAACGCTCTTGTATTGAAAGTACAAAGCTCAATACATCTACAAATTTTGTATATGCACTGAAAAATTTTTTTGCTCATTTAAATTTTTTTATGAATTCCAATAAAATATTATTTTAGAATTTATTTTCAAATGGTAGTATCACATACATACAAATTCTTTTATTTTTTATATGAAAATTTTTTGAATACTAATTTTTTACAGTGCTTTCATTTTTTGAATTTTTTTTTTTCATTACACATTTGTTATTGTAAATTTCGATTTCTTACGGCAGTGCTCGAGCTCCTATACAAAGTGCCTTTGCTCTGCACATCCAATATGAATCATAGGCACATACATATAAACTTTTTTTATATCTCAGTGCTTATGGCAGTGCAAAGAAAATTTTATTTTCATATTTGAAGTGAAAATATGTATCTGTGCCTATGATTCGGTACAAAACAAAAACAATTGTGCTTTGAGTTCCTATGAGGTGAGCAGTCCTGGTTTATATATATGTACATACGTACATGAATAAAAACAAATACAATTTTTGTTAATTTTTTTGATATCAACGAAACAAAATTATTCTGATTAAAGGTTTATTGATAATTTTTGAAACAAAAAAATTTTGTTTCTGATAATTAGCAAAACAAAATAATTTTTGGATATTTTTTATTGATATTTTTTGAAACAAAATTATTTTGTTCATTTCGTTGAGCAGCCTTGCTTTTAACACAAATTATTAAAATTTTGCATAAAACAAGCAATTTGGAATAGATGTACACAATAAAATATTTCTACCTATGTGCTACGGTTATAAATAATAATTTTCTTATATAATTTAGTTTTTTAATATTCCATTTTGACAGACATTAAGTAAAATCTCAAGTTCAGATACTCTTATACATTGCATAGTTATTCCCATTGTAGTTTATACTAATATTATTTGATTAAGATGATAAGTAATTGAAAGAAAACTTGAAATTTAAATAATTGGCGTTACTTTAGCCCCAAAACCCCCCCGTTACTACGCCACTGGCATAATACCATTGTTGGCGGCATTAAAAATCTAAAAAAAGTGTGAAAAGAATTGATTTAATATGAAAATGCGTTTTGTCCTAACAAATAGAAAAAAAACAATGGAATGCGAGCAACGAAAGCGCCAACAGGAAGGATACCGATGAATAGTGGGGAGGAAATACACCAAAAACAATGACAGTTAATTAAACATAATAAAAACGAGATTCCTTTTTGGCTGAGTGCATACGCAAACGAAAAATGAATCAAATAATAGGCAACATCAAAATGTAAAGCATACTTTTTGGCAGCGCATTTACGCCACACACAAAGGCCCCGATTATGATTGTAACGAAGGCGAATACGAATGCTTTTTTGTTTTTTAATGATTCTTTTTAAATTTTTTCGCAATGCAATTTTATCAGCACCAAAAAAAATACGCTTTTATTTACTTATGTATGTATGTACTTACAAATGTACATACACGTATTTACATATATGTGCATATATTTGCATAGTCAAATAAGGTGAGTGCGCCCATATGTATTGAACGATTTTTTTTTTTGATAAGCATCAAACAACTTTGCATACGTTTAGGTGCATGTAGTATATGCTGAAAAATGATGCCGAGCTGTGTAAAACACATTTTGAGGCAATGATAATTGAAATTAATTTGACTTTTAAAGCTTTAGTTCTTTCGGCTTTCTGTTAAAAATTAAGGGAGATGAACTTTATGGACAGATGTAGCGACGTTTTTGTTATAAGACGTTTTATCAGCGCAAAGATATTTTAAATAGAATAAAAGCGGTGCTTACGGTTTTGCGACTTTTCAATTAAAAAGGGAGTAAGTGAATAATACGAGGCGTAAAGCTCAAGTAAGTATAACGGGAAGCTAAATTTTTGAGTGAGTAATTTATGTAATAGCTAATTGGCAAAGCTATGTATTTGCAAATTTTTTTTTTTTTGTTTAATTTCTTTTACTTTTTGGCAAAATAAATTTGAACCAAAGCTGGTCCTACTTAGTAGTTAGCAAAAGCTTAAACTCCACTTACGACATCTTTCAGTTTTCATAAAATTTTTAATGTATTGAAAACAAAAGTTTGTGAAAGCCAAAAAAATTTAAGAAATAAAAGTTTTAATACAAAAAGTTTGGCAAGCTCTCACAAAAATTTTGAATTTATTGGAAAAAAATTTTGCCAACCCAAACCACGCTTTGGCAAGCTTTCACAAAAAATTTCAACGCATAGGAAGAAAGTATGAGAAGCAAAAAAGGTGAAAGCTGAAAGCTCTAGATTAAAAGCTTTGCAAAGCTTTCACAAAAGCATGCAATGCATAGAAAAAAAATTCAAAGTCAACGAGGTTGAAAGGTGAAATCTTTAGTATAGAAACTTTAACAAGCTTTCACAATAAACTAGCAATGCATAGTAAAAAGATTTTCAAGTAAAAAAAATTTGAAAAGTGAAAGCTTTAGTGCAAAACATTGGCAAGCTTTCACAAAAAATTCGAATGCATTGGAAAAAAATTTATGAAAATCAAAGAAAAGGTGAAATGTGAAAGCTTTAGTGTAGAAACTTAAGCAAGCTTTCACAAAAATGTTCAGCGCATAGGAAATAAAGCTTGTAAAAGCCAAAAAAGGTAAATGGTGAAAGCGTTTTCAAGTCAAAAAAAGTTGAAAAGTAAAAGCTTTAGTGTAAAAGCATTGGCAAGCTTTCACAAAAATGTTCAGTGCATATGAAAGAAAGTTTGTAAAAGGCAAAAAAGGTAAATGGTGAAAGCGTTTTCATAAGTTTGTTTTTTAAGTCTTCTAAGCGCTAAGATTTTATTTTATTTTTTTTTTCATTCATACATACATAATTTTACACTAAAAATTTTGAAAAAATTAGTTATGAAAAACTACTATTAAAAGTTATTAAGATACCCTTAAACTAATGAATACTCAAACCTTGTGATCCAAAATAAATTTCTTCACTTCCTTAAAGAAAAATAGTTATTAATTAACTAAAATAGTGCATACATATGTACATATGTAAATATGTACATATGTATAACTCAACTAAAAATACATATATGTAGCTCAAAAATTATTGTTTTTTTTTTTCTAATGCCAAATAATACTATGACTAATTAGTGAATTTAATAAAATGGAATTATTGCTCTAATAAAAAGGAGAGCGAAAACGGAAACGTTTTTTTTTTAGCATACTTACTAAACGTAAATATGTTCATAGGTACATATAAAGTATGTATGTATAGATAAAATGTTTATATTGAAAAAAAGTCACCTATACCTTGCTCAAACAAGACTTTTGTGTGGTTAAAGAAAAATATGCATGTATATAAAAAAAATAGTATTTATTTAGTGTAGCATGTTGAAAGTTTGTTTGTTATCAAATGAAAATATTCACACACAGAACAAAAAAAAATTTTTCATAAAATAATAATTAGTGCATTTACAAGCAGGAATTAATTACAACAACAGCAAAACCCTACATACAATACCTACTAAAGAAAAGCTAATTTAAAAAACTAATCAAGAAAATGCTCATTAAGTAAAAAAAATGTATACCAAAGAACCTAAGAATTGATAATGAAAGCTATAAAAGTACGGCAATTAAGATTTAAAACTCATTAAATGCAAAAATAAATATTTTAAGTACTAAATATGTATGTATGTATGTATGTACCTACATACAATGTAAAACTCATTGATAATATAATAGTTAATAAATAAAACTTAATAAAAGAGGAACTATGCAATATATTATAATTGAAGGAGTAAAATAATAATAATTTAAAACTCTTTTCGTTTTATTTCTCGAAGAAAAGAGATGCGATGTTGAGGTAGCCCATGGTATTAAGCCGGGTATCCACATCACAAGAAATGCTAAAACTCCATATAAAAAAACGCTCAAGAAATAGTCAAGAAATTTTCTTGTGTCAAATTTTCTTTAGGCAATATCCACTTCACAAGAAAATCTATTACAATTTTTGACGAAAAATGAGGTTGGCAACGCTGGTTTTGCCAAGAAATATATACGATTGTATATATTTCTTGAAGAAAAAATCAAACGTCAAAATTACTTAAGAAATAAACGCCAATTTTTTCTTGAGCAATTTTTTTTGATGTGGATCAAAAAATCGCTGTGAATCCAAACACTTTTGCTGTTAAATCAACAATTTTCCGCAGTTGAAATTTTGTCACTTAAAAATAAATCCTTTTGTGTTTTACATGGCCATTTATTTCTAAAAATTACTTTATAATGTGTATTTTTAGAGCTATTGGCAAGTTTTTTAAATATTTTGTTTGCATTTTTCTCTTCATCCTCCCTCCGTTCTGTTTCCAAGTACAAATATGTAGCTTCATCTCCGCTTGTTTTCCATTGCGGCACCTTCTTCGCCTTCACTGCTTGCTATATTGTTTTCTCTATTTTATATTCTCCTCCGATTTCAAACCATGACATCAACCTGAAATTCAATCCAACGGCATCATATTGCTAGCTTAGAGTTCAAACTGTGTAAGTCCATTTTTATGAAAAAGTGTATTTTTATGTAGAACGCTAGAAAAATCAAATACGCGCTACGCTAAACAAGTTTCTGATACTTGTCATATTTCTACTCGTTGGTATTCTGTGACACGCAAATTGTGTAAGTTCAAAAAAACGAAGAAAATTTTGTAAGTCCAAAATTTTATATGAACAGAAATTTTTTTTTCATTTCGAAATTTTTTTATTTTTTTTTTTTGTCTCTCCTACAAAGTTTGAAAAAAGGACTTACACAATTTGCACTCTAAGCTAGCGATATGTATGTTGAATATTGAACTTTAGTGGCTATTATACTTACCTTTGTTCGAACAAGCATCCGTGAATTAAAACTCACACACGCAAGCAAAGCAACAATTAACAACGGAGAAATCTGGCAAAATAAATACTTCTTCTTTTGATAGTCAACAGTAATGATTTGTTGAATCAACAAATAAATATAAAGGTTACAGCAACAGATATTAGGGTTAAGTTAACAGTGACTCAGTTATATCAACGAAAATTTCTTTTAATAATTGACGATCAGTTGTGTTGAACTAACAAATAGGTTTTAATAGATATATTTGTTAAAGTAAAAGATGTTTTCGTTTATATAACTCTAAATCTACTTAAACATATTTCTGTTAATTTAACGAATTTAGGGATTAACAGAAGAAAACTGTTGATACTACTGTGATTATTTTTCTGAGTGTAGAAACAGTCTTTTGAACTTAAGAAATTAAGGAACTCTTTAACATCTTTTCATCTTAAGTTATAATTCATAAACGAAAAATGTTAATTTTTTACTTCAAGTAATTAAAAAATTAATGGATTACATGTTTCGTCTTGCTATCCTCACTATTACTTTCTTGTTGTGGTGATTTTGGACAGTATGTTGCATCAGCCACGGAGTCGTCAAATTCTTCCGAAAAAGAGGATTATCGGGATAAACTCGAAGATGATTTGCTACTGTTGCAGTTTGACATTTTAAAATAACCTAAAACAACAACTTTTATAATTGTGATCGTGCGTTTTATTCATACATAGCTATATTTTTTATCAGCAATAGCATCATATTTTGTGTTAGTGAGAGCAATTTATTGGTACTGTTAATAATTCTATATTCAACAACGACACATTTTGTTATAATGTAAAATGATGACTGTTTATTAGTCATTCTTTTATATGTAATAACGTCATATCACGAAATACTTAAGTTGGCGATAGTATTTTTATCAACTAGAACGTCATATTTTGTAATATACCATGTTTGAATTAAATCAAACTTTTCAACAAGATAGTCATAACTCAAATTAGCGCTGTGTACTTGAAAAAATCTAGATTAAAAATACCATTACCTTTTCACGAAGAACTCCACAACACAAAATATGCCTCTGTTTGAGAAAGCCAAACGATCTTAACACGACGGCAGCAGTGGCACAACTGAGATATGTCGTTCTCACGTATAAAAAAAGTTGAAACAGATGAAATGAAATAACGGCATATTCTCTTCTCAAGCGGAGCATATAAGAGATATTCGTATGAATTTTTTACTCAACATGAAGTATGATATAGCGAACAATTCTGCATCATTAACTCAAAAATCACGTTTTTTGATTTATGCCGGTCTTGCAGCAAATGAGCGATATGTTATTACATTTCAGTGGGGTCTATTACATTTCAGTGGGTACGGGAACTGTCAGATTCTTTGCCTGCATTGACAATACTTACTAGTCAACAGTACCAACATTCTGCTTTCCTACTAGGGGCCTGGCAATGTTTTGGAATCCAATTTTACATATCGCACCCCAAATTATAAAGTGATACAACTCAAAATTGAAACATTTTCAGGAGAACCAAAAATCTTTTTTTCTTTACAAGCAATTATATGGCAAATGGCCACGTATTATAGCTATTTTTCAGTCAAAAGAGACACCGATCGAAAAGTTCGCACGACAGTCGGGCTAGTGTCAGAAGGGTCTAGTACCCGAGTGTACCGGATTTATCCGGCAAAGGACTGTCACATCCCCTTAGTGATGGGCGAGTCCGAGATGTTTAGACAATCGAGAGAATCGCCATCGTTGCAAATTCACAATCGAGTCAAAAGTTGACTCGCTCCTCGACTACACAATCGAGATGTTTTTGCGATTGTTCCGAGTCAGCGAGTCGGAGGTTGTTTCGATGACATCTCGACTACACAACCGAGATGTTTTTGCGATTGTTCCGAGTCGGCGAGTCGGAGATTGTTTCGATGACATCTCGACTACACAAGCGAGATGTTTTTGCGACTGTTCGGAGTCGGCGGGCCGGCTGTTGTTTTGATGATTTGTTTTAGTTGATAAAATAAACTGAATGAGTGTTGTTGATGAAGAAAGTAGGATTGTTAATGGAAGTGAGGCAAATACATATGTAAATAAATGAACCAAATTGAAAAATATGCTATATATAGACGCTGCATTTTTGCAATCACAATTAAAGAGTGTCGTGCTTAATAAATACAATTAATTATTTAAACATTAATACATTAATAAATTTTCTGAAGTGAGACGCTTACGAAACAAATTAATTTTACGAGCAGTAACAACGGCAATAGATTTGTACCACTGTATACTTTTTTTAAGCAATTTTGATATTCAAGCGGCAACAACAAATGTTATGCATTTTTGCAGCGAGTCCGAAATGTAGGGTTGCTTTGAAAACGAGAGGAAACATTGGCGAGTCTGAGATGTTTTAGCGATTGTTTCGACTGACGGCCATTTACGACTTGACTCGAATACGAATGAAAACCATCGAGAGCATTCGAGATGTTTCAAAATCGAGAGAATCGAATAAAACATCTCGGACTCGCCCATCACTACATCCCCTACGCTCCCCGAAACCTTCGAGGAGTGTCTTGGTGGCTACAACAACAACAACATCGAAAAGTGTTTTTGGCAATCGCCAGAGAGATACATACATATGTTCTGTGTACCGGTTTATGTTAAAAATCCAATTTCGAAAAATTTTGGGCTCACATTTCCTTCTGTCTACCAAAAGCTATATCTCCAAAATTATTAATGTTTTTCAAATGATTCTTTCAGGGGATGTTAGGCGAGACTTTTCTTCATCTAAATTTATTACTTTCTAAAATATTTTACTATTATTAATAATAGCAAATTGTTGTTAAATAAACTAACACCATTATCACCAATTTCTAAACTAAACACACACCTAATCCTTACTATAATTTCACACGTAGATTTATTAAGCTGTTCGAAGCACGTTCACACACTTTTTATTAATTTTATTTGCCGAATTTTACATTTTAATTGTTCGACCAACTGCTTTTGTACCTTTTCAATAATAATAATGGCCACCAACATATAATGGTGATGCCACACCTAACAAAAGGTAAGTCACGTGATAAGGTCGCATGCACAGTGCGCGATTCGGAGCCAATGAAATGAGTAAATAAAAGCGAAGGCCGCCTACGCTAAAGGGTGTACTACGCAGAAGGACATCACCGTGGCGGTAGCGGTTATTTTTTTATAAGCGCGGCCAAAGGCCGCCAACGCAGAAAAATTCAATACGCCCCAACTCGTTTACCACTGTGACGACGGCCTTATGAAATAGTTGACTGCGTGTGGCAACACCGGTATTTCTATTTCATTGTTTCGCAGAGAAGTCAGGTAAAATATGACTTTTTTTGCAAATTTAACTACAAATTACTTAAAAACTATACATCTCCGGAAGCCAGGACTTTTACATTTAGAATCAGGAGGATCTCGTCCACAACGCCCAATAACTCTTTTTTTCCAACGCGTGGTAGACGGTTGGAAAATTTTCCCAAATTTTGAGTTGTGTCACTTTATAATTTAGGGTGCGATATGCTTCGTCGTCATTATAACGCACTTAACATTTTTTGTTTATCAAGCGCCCGTTCAACCTTTCTAGTATGTTTTCCCCGCTTTTAAATATTTGACTTAAGCTTTTCTTCAGGGTACCTTTATGTTTTTATAGGCTTTTAGGTTATTCCTTTGCTTCACTCGTTCTATCATATTCACTTGCTTTTGTAACTTACCTCAAATGCTTTTGACTGGGAACGACGAAGGTAAAACAAACAAACAGAATAAAATGGACTTTCGCCTGATGGAAAATATTAGGTTCGTATATTTTAATTCACTTTTCTGCACGCAAACTAATTTTTACTTCTTTTAATTCACTTTTCTGGTCCCAAACAAATTTTCACTACTTTACTTTAAATCAATTTAACGAAATTTTTATACTAAAGAAACTGTATACTGTTGTAACAACCAACTTGATATTGGTTGCGAATACAGAATTATAGTGTTCGTTGAGGCGCAGCAACTTTACCACAAAAAACGATTATGAGAGCAAAGAATGTAAATTGTGATAAAATTCCTACGGTTCTTGCACTTTCCAATACCTGCGGCTCTAATAGCCCAGTTAGTCGAGAACGTAAACCCGTGTACCGTGTCAGCTGATCCAACCTATTTAATGGGATTTGTATGTAACCGATTATTCAACGACGTACGACGCAGAAGCCCGTACCGCAGAAATCAAAATCATTTTGATTTTTTACGTAAAAACGTGGCAGCTGATAGCTCGCATGGTTGCAAGGTAGAAGGGTTGCCAGTTGAACATTTTTAGTTATTAAATATTTAAACAGTAATTTTCACAGCATTATACAACTAATTCAACAAGATTGTAAAATGTTATCGAATATACATATATGTGTTCACATGGAAAAAATAGTATGTCTACTTAAACGAAACATTTATTATTACTTTAATTTTTAAAAAGAAAGGAAAGAAAATGTTTATAAATTTTTTTTAAACCCCAAACAAAATGTCAATATATATATATATATATATAAATTAATAACAAGATAATAGCTTTGCTCAACAACTTTACTTGCAAGTACTTGCAAAAAGAGCGTCAATGTCAAATTAAGAGTAAAAACGAGAAAAAGAGAAAATTATCAACCAAAGTAATTGAACACAAAATCGTAAACATTCGCAAGAAAACAGCTGATACGCTGTTTTGACAATTTGATTTTTAGGTTAGGTTGTAATTGAAATTTTTGAAATTGGAAATGAATGGAAATAACTGAATTAGGAAAACAAAATTCTACTTTGGCTATTCCACAACATATCAAGATTCGTTTTTGCGCTAACTTATTTAGTACACAATTAGAAATTTGCGTTTAAAATGTATATTTCCAATTGAAATTTTTGTGATCATATATTTTTGACGCTTCTATTTTTTTTTAAAGCTGCTAGTAGTTGCAAGTGAAAATTTTACTTGCAGCGTTTATCAACTCTCTCGAGGTCTTACTCTCTCAATTTGGCTCCCTTTTGCGAATTTTTTGGGTTATTGAACATAAATTCGTAACTATTCGTAAAAATATGTAAAAATTTTGAGATATTGAACACTCCTAATAAATGAAGATATTACTGAAAATTAAAGCAAAAATTGTATTTATCCACAATGGTGGCGGTATTTTCTTAATTGATAACTCTTGGTGGTCTTCTTCTGCAATTTTTCTACATTAAAAAGTTATAAATTGCTACAATAAATCTGAGTTTCTGTAACAAAGTCAATTAAAGTGATGTCACACTAATACGATCCACACTTTGTCACCACCTATTTATACTAGAAAAGATATGAGTTACAGAAACTCAGTACAGATTTCTTAATTAAACACAGATTTTTGTGAGAATCTTGTTGCTTCCCAATATAATTTTTTTTATGGATTTTCAATTGTAAATTTAATGTTCTGACTGTGTTTTTTGTTATTTTATGTTTTAGCCCTTGATAACTATTACCAAGGTGTGATGGAAATATATTGGGCAGCAACAAAATTACAAGAAAAATGTGTTTTAATTACCAACTAAGCAGTAAAAAAGTAACTAAATTAATATAAAAAAAAAAGTCGTCAACGACAACTTTAAAAACGATTAAATTAGTATTTTCTTATCATTTGGCAAATAATGCACAGTAGTGTATTGAAGAGTAATCCGCATAACACTTTGAAGATTAGTAAAAATCTTGTTTGCTCAAAAATGACTAAATGGCAACCCTGCCAAAATGTAAACAAACTTTATATATATGTAAATATGTGTGAGTAAAACAGCTGATTGCTACGGGCTCAAAAAATCCGAAAAATTGCATACGGGCGTTTGCGTCAGCGAGCGGACCACACGTTCTCGACTAACTGGGCTATAACGAACGCTATAAATATTAGGGTAACAGGGTGATACACATGCATATTTCTTGAATTCAACAAACACACCAAAAGATGTCACACGCAACAAAAAAATAAGAACGGTTTGTGGCATAGAAAATTGCCAAAGCTAACAAAGTGCAAAGTGGACGCAAAGAAAGCAGCAACTGACGCAAACATACATACCTACTTATATATCGTCGGTCTCCTGCCAGAAACACGAATGTGAACATTTTTTTAAGCACGATGTCTGCTCTTCATCGGCTATATATTGATGTAACAACAATTAATATTTGTATAAATTCTTGTGTAAACATACATAAATAATATGTACTTGTATGTACATAAGCATATATACAAATATTAATTGTTGTTATATCAATATATACCCGATAAAGAGTAGACATCGCACTTAAAAAATTTTCACATTCGTGTTTCTGGCAGGAGACCGACGATATAAAAAGCTTTTGTTTGATATTAACAATGGCAAAACGTGTATTTCAATGTTGTTATTGTATTCTTCGCAAATTGCTTTGTTTATTTACTAAAATGAATGACAAAGATTTTTTGTATTTAATTAAGTACGCATTTAAGTGAGAACGCGAGTAGTATATAGTTGAACGCCGGCCGTGCAAGTGAAAGACAAAACGAAGAAAAATTTGACTAAAAAAGACGCACAAAATCGAATAAATATATTTTTGATAAATATCTAAATAGGTGTCTATTCGTTTAACAAACGCGAAAAAAGTTGTTTTGTAATTTGTATTTTATCTAATTAAAACAATACCTATACGCTAATCAATCTACAATTTACTAGAATTTACACACAAACATACCAACAAACATAAAACAATGCTCGAGTACCTGAATGATGATTGTCTTGCCGAAATATTTCAATATCTCAGCGTTAAAGATCAGCTGATAATGACAATTGTAAATGAACGGTTTTGCACAATAATCATTGAACGTTTTTGGCGTTTCGAATTTAGCATATTCACAGCACGCACCCTAACAATGCAATGCAGCGAACTCAATTTAGCCGAATTTGAAATGTTCTATCGTTTAATAGCGCCACATATAACATTACTACAGCTATTGGATATAACAAGTACAGCATTCACCAGCTATTTGGGACGTTATGCCAAACGACCAAATCTTGATTTCTATTTACATCATGAATATCCCGAATTGCTAATGCTCTACTGCAAGGATGAACATTTATATAATGGACATTTAAAAATGATAGCACGTAAATGTTCCAAATTGGAGGCACTCAAGCTAATCAGTCCATATGTAACGGGTCAATATATAGAAGATGTCAAAAATTTACGTCAACTTTCAATGCATAGCATGCGGCTGGAGCCGTTGCATATTGAGAAAATCTTGAAAAATCAAAAAATTGTTTTACTCGAATTGAGTGGTCAAACGACAAATGAGCGCGAAATGACGAAAATATTGAGAGAGTATTTACCAAAAGTAACCGAATTACATTATTATGATGATAGAGATGAACTTTTGGTATCCAGTGATTTTGTATTTTGCACAAATAGTGCATCATTGAAAAGCTTAGAATTGTTATTTTGTAAAAATTTTCCAAAATTCGCACTAACCAATACACCACCGCTAAGCACATTACATGAAGTGTATTTTGAAAGTCATGTCACCGTAAATGATCTATTGAAATTAGTTGAAAACAATGTAAATTTAGTAAATCTTTGTTTGGGACAAAAATTTAGCGTGAATTCAACAAAAAGTGAATGGGTGTGCGAATTAGCGGACCTAGTGCGTGCACAACAAGAGAAAGGTGTGCGTAAGCAAATACTTACCATATACATGGATAATGGTTGTATGCGTACGTGGCAGGCGGAATATATGCTGGAGGTAAGACAAGAAAAAAATTTAGGTTTTCTTAAAAAAATAAAAACTAAGCAAATACACATTGAAGAAAATAAAACTTTTTGATTCAAATAGAAATTCATTATTTTTGTATATTTTTTTTCTTTTTGCTATATTACAGAAATACAATTTACGATATCGCTACCTGGAACCGGCTATAAAAATTAAGACAACTATGGCGGGCGAAATGGCTGATTTGGAGTTTCCGGGCATAAAAGCCGGTATTCAATTGGTGCTGAAATGGAATTGATTTTACATTTTTTATATATGTAGGTAATTATATAAATTGAAACAAAAATAATACAAGCGCTAAGCTAGTTATGTAAATAATTGCAAAATACAAAGTTTTCTTAAAAGGCTGCAGCCACTTTGTGCAAGTTTTTTATTTGCCTTATTTTTTTCTTTGACTTACGACTTGGCAAACAGTTGTCGGCATGTGACTAAACATGCTACCAAAAATAACACATAGCTCGTATTTAAAGGGTTAACAGAAAATTGGTTTTCACCACAGTTTGATTTACTGGCAACCCGGTTCATTGTGAATAATGCATGGTTCACAATGCCCCGGTGTACTCACCGACACAAGCAGGGCTTCGAAGCGGAGCAAAATGGCTTAACAAATGATTGGCAAAACGGAATTATAATTAAAAAAAAAACTAGTTGCATTTAAATTATTGAATCGAGCTCAAGGATCAACTTCAATGGCTCACATTTCCTTCTGTCTACCAAAAGCTATATCTCCGAAAGTATTAATGTTTTTCAAATGAATCTTTCAGGGGATGTTAGGCGAGACTTTTCTTTATCTAAATTTATTACTATCATAAATATTTTACTAATATTAATAATAGCAAATTGTTGTTAAATAAACTAACACAATTATCACCAATTTCTAAATTAAACACACACCTAATCCTTACTATATTTTCACACGTAGCTTTATTAAGCTGTTCGCACCACTTTCACACACTTTTTATTAATTTTATATGCCGAATTTTACATTTTAATTGTTCGACCAACTGCTTTTGTACCTTTTCAATAATAATAATGGCCACCAACATATAATGGTGCTGCCACACCTACCAAAAGGTAAGTCACATAATAAGGTCGCATGCACAGTGGGCGATTCGGAGCCAATGAAATTATTAAATAAAGGCGAAGGCCGCCTACGCTGAAGGGTGTACTACGCAGAAGGACATCACCGTGGCGGTAGCCATGGTTAGGTTGTATATCCGGACTTTGGTGGCCTAGCCCAGGGTTATTTTTTATAAGCGCGGCCGAAGGCCGCCAACGCAGAAAAATTCAATACGCCCCAACTCGTTTCCCACTGTGACGACGGCCTTATGAAATAGTCGACTGCGTGTGGCAACACCGGTGTTTCTATTTCATTGTTTGGCAGAGAAAAGTGAGGTTAAATTTTACTTTTTTGCAACTTTAACTACAAATTATTTGAAAACTATACATCTCCGGAAGCAAGGACTTTTACATTTAGAATCAGGAGGATCTCCTCTACAACGCCCAATAACTCTTTTTTTCCAACGCGTGGTAGACGGTTGGAAAATTTTCCCTCTTCAATTTTTACTGAGATAATCGGCATAATTTTTATGATAATCGCAACTTTTTTGGTATACTTTCGTTAAAAACGAAAAATGTCGGACCGATACCGCACCGAGTAAAGGCCTCTTCAAACAGAAGCGATACGATACAGCCCACAAAGCAAAATAGTATCGCGTTGGTATCGCGTCATGCACAATTGATTGCGTGGGCTGTATCGTATCGCTTCTGTTTGAGGAGGCCTTGATGTGGAAACCCGTGAAAGAGCCTAGCCAGAGCAAAAAAAAAAATGTGGCAGCGGAACCAACGAATACAACTTTCGCTCCGATGCCCTGCTGGCAAATGAAATCAGCTGTTGAGTTGTAAATAAACTGCGCTAAAACTAAAATTGCCTTGCTTTTCAAAAATTTACCGCGCAGTTATACATTGTTGTAAGTATAAATAAATGAATATGTATAATAACAAGTAAGGAAGCCTAAGTTCGAGTGGAATCGAACATTAGATACTCAGCTGTATGCTTTCATTGTTTGTTTGCGTTTGATTGAAACACGGTGTAGGTACTTTATATAAATCGAGTGCTGCATAAAGTGGGCGTAGCCACGCCCATTTTCTAAATTTTTATCAGTCATCCAACTAAGCTTATGAATATTATTCTTTGTGCAAAATTTCATCCCTTTATGAGTTACAAAGATGTCACGTTACAAATTCCCAAAGGGTGTTCCAGAAATATCTTTATTAAAAAGTAGGCGTGGTCATAAACCGATTTCAATAAATTTTTGCGTGTCCATTAACACAAGTTATAAAAGTGTATAAACCAAGTTTCGTCATAATATCTCAATTATTTGTCGAGTTATGGGCTCCGAAATCTCGTTGATTCCTTTGTCTGAAAAGAGGCGGTGCAACGCCCATTTTCCGAAATTTTTCTATTTCTTGTTTCCCATCTATTGTAGAACTCATGCCACAAAATTTCAATGAATTATCTTTATATTTGACAAAGATATCGCTTAAAATGTTTTTATTAGGCCACTTTATAATACCCATATATATAAGTGGGCGTGGTCGTCAACCGATTTCGCTAAAATTTTGAACATGTATTACTACAAGTAGTGAAAGTGTATACACCAAGTTTCGTCATAATATATCGATTATTTGTCGAGTTATGGGCTCAGAAATCTCGTATATTCCTGCTTCTAAGAGGAGGCGGTGCCACGCCCATTTTCCAAAATTTTTGTATTTTTTGTTATATGTCCATAGTTGGACACCTTCCATAAAATTTCAATGATATATCTTTATATTTGACAGAGATATCGCTTAAAATGTTTTTATTAGGTCACTTTATAAGACCCATATATAAAAGTGGGCGTGGTCGTCAACCGATTTTGGCAATTTTTCGTCGAAACATTTGCCTAAGTAAGTATATCACGCCTACCAAAATTCATCGATATATCTTCAACGGTTTCTGAGTTATGACTCATAAAACTTTCAATGTTTGCCCCTTAATAAGTGGGCGTGGCACCTCCCATTTTCCAAAATTTCATCATATTTCTTCATAAGGGCCTGAGCTCAATACGTGTGTGAAATTTTATCACTCTAGCTCTAGTAGTGACTGAGATACAAAATTTCCGATTTTTACTATATAGGGGAGGTGGGCGTGGTCATGGTCCGATTTCGCCCATTTTCAATACCATCCGTTCCTGTCTTGATACCAACTTACATTTCAAATTTCATCAAAATATCTCAATTTTTGCGCGAGTTATCGTGCGTACAGACGGACAGACGGACGGACATGGCTCAATCGATTTCTCTTTTCACCCTGATCATTTTGATATATATAAGTCTATATCTATCTCGATTATTTCATTCTGTTACAATCCACCGTTAGGAAATCAAAACTATAATACTCTGTGTACTAGTACAGCTGAGTATAATAATTATGAAAACTGTAAAATTATCTTTTCATTTAGCCTTGGTAGAAAGAAGACTGAAATATATGCACACTCGTACAAAACAGAAACATACTTGCATATATAAGTATGTATATGAAGGTCAGAAATTAGTTTAATGCACCACGCCTCTATTAAGAAGTAAATATCAAAACAACGTGGCCGCTGTGGTGCAGTGGGTAGAGTGCTCGCCTGCTATGCCAGAGGTCTCGGGTTCAAACCACGGTCCGAGCAAAACACCAAAACAATTTTTCTAATTAGTAAAAATCCAATTATTGGGTTTTTTAAGAGCAGCGGTCACCTCTCGGCAGTGGGCGGCATACCCTCCGAGAGTATTTCTGCCATGAAAAAGCTTCTCACAAAAAATGCATTCGCCGTTCGGAGCCGGCATAAAACTGTAGGTCCACCCAATTAGTAGGAAAAACAAAAAGGAGCACACCTCGAATTGGGAGAGAAGCTCGGCCATAAAACTCGTCAGAGTTATAATAGCTGCCATTGTATTATATTATTATAAATATCAAAACAAGAGCGCGGCTGTCTTCGGGCATACCGAAGATTTCGTACCGTACATGAATAGGTAAATTAAACTTTACATGGTCTTACATGTATTACTTTGTACTGCCAATTTCGGGGGTTATGTGTACAAGGATTTATTATACACGTTCTAGCACTTTAAGTATAGAGGTTATACCCAATATTCCCTATATCTGAACAATCGGTTGTATATCAGCTATATGTATGTTATAGTGGTGCGATCTTAACAATTTTCGGTAACGTCGTTTAAGAAAATATAGGTAAAAATACTGCAATTTCATGTCAGCTATTTAAATGTAGAAGTTATGCCCCAAAATCTCTTATATCTGAACCATCGGTGGTATGGAAGCTATATCTTATAGTGGTTTGATTCGACCAATTCCAACAAATTATCAGCTTCTCTTAAGAAAACATACACTTATGAAATTTCCAGCAGATACATATGTATCTCAAAAAATGGGAGAATATGCAGTTTACGCTTATACAGACGTATAGACGGACGTGGCTTAAACGGCTCAGCTCAGCATTTACTGCCGATTTATCACCAAGGCAGTTAGGAAACGACTTGAACAAGCCAAGCTGCTTTCGGTGGGCGTTTTAGAGTCTGGTAAGAAAACGGCACGTTGCAATAAGAAAAATTCAGATTTGGCAATAAATCGGTGAATTGTAAATTTTTTGTTCATCGAAGATTATTGCGCTTTTCTCATGATTTGTATGGTGGGAAATTACTAAAAAATATTCGTAACTTTCTTTTTTGTTGTTTGCTTTTCCGACATAATTAGTTACTTCTTCCACTGGTCCTCATTTTGATTTGTACTCCCTCCACGCCCGCAAAAAAGATTTAAATTCGGTGCCTGGTACATTATACTAAAGTTTTCCACTATTTGCATTAGAATTACCAAAGTATATAACACAATGTAGTTTTTCCTTACATAGGTGAAGTAAAATATAAGAAATAATAAAATTATTAAACGCAAAAATGTTGGAGAACTTAAATGATGACTGCTTAGCTGAAATATTCCAATACTTAAATGTGGAGGACAGGCACGTAGCCAGGGGGGGGTTCGGGGGCTCAAGCCCCCCCCCCCCCCCGAAATTCGAAGGAAGTATTTTTTTTGTAATTTCCTCAACTCGCGTCTCGCAAATTCGAATGTCAAGCATGGCGAAAGTGGGTTTGGATTTTCTTGAAGAAATTTAGCTCTTTCAAGCCCTTTTTTCGTGAACCTAGCCCCAACCAAAGTGCGCAAGTTCGAGTCTTGGCAGAAGCAAAAGTAACCTGATGAGTCTTAGAGGGATCTAAGGTGAAACAGCTGTAGTTACCTCCATGCTTAAAAAGTTTTTTTCTAGTTTCTAAAAAATAAAAAAATTAAATATAACATGGGCCTGTGCTCGTTAAATTAAATAAATCAAAATTTTTTCTGCCAACACTAAATTTCTAGATAACAAGTAAGGAAGCCTAAGTTCGAGTGGATCGAACATTAGATACTCAGCTGTATGCTTTCATTGTTTGTTTGCGTTTGATTGAAACACGGTGTAGGTACTTTATATAAAGCGCGTGCTGCATAAAGTGGGCGTAGCTACGCTCATTTTCAAAATTTTTATCAGTCATCCAACTAAGCATATGAATATTATTCTTTGTGCAAAATTTCATTCCTTTATGACTTCTAGTTACAAAGATGTCACGTTACAAATTCCTAAAGCGTGTTCCAGAAATATCTTTGTTAAAAATTAGGCGTGGTCATAAAATGATTTCAATAAATTTTTGCGTGTTTATTAACACAAGTTATAAAAGTGTATAAACCAAGTTTCGTCATAATATCTCAATTATTTGTCGAGTTATGGGCTCTCGTAGATTCCTTTGTCTAAAAAGAGGCGATGCCACACCCATTTTCCAAAATTTTTCTATTTTTTGTTTCCGGTCTATTGTAGAACTCATGCCACAAAATTTCAATGAATTATCTTTATATTTGAAAAAGATATCACTTAAAATGTTTTTATTAGGCCACTTTATAATACCCATATATAAAAGTGGGCGTGGTCGTCAACCGATTTCGCTAAAATTTTGAACATGTATTACTACAAGTAATAAAAGTGTATACACCAAGTTTCGTCATAATATCTCAATTATTTGTCGAGTTATAGGCTAAGAAATCTCGTATATTCCTGCTTCTAAAAGGAGGCGGTGCCAGACTTTATCTCTGCTATAAACCGCACGAAAGAAGTAATACAGTCTTTGCGCGAAATTAGACAATCTGCTAATGATTTCTTCTGGCAAATCTTAGTTTCCGCATCAAAAATCGCTGAAGACTTTTTTGACGGTGAAATCTGTGCTCCAAGAGTGGTATCGCGTCAAAGAAACCGAGCTAACCCGGGAACAACGTCGAGTGAAGAGTATTTCAGAATCGCAATATTCCTGCCATGCATCGACTTATTAATTTAAAATTTAACGCAACGATTTTTAGAAAACGAAGATATTCTACCGAGCGTCCAACTGCTTCTTCCAGGATTCGCTGATGTAAGTAAAGCAGATGAGCTTGACAACCTGGCGCCATTCTTCGAAGATCACATATCATCAACAGCAGTAAAGGCCGAATATAGGTTGTGGTGTGCGAAAATATCGTCGATTAAAAACGAACCCGAGGTTTTAAAACTATTGGAGTACTGCGATGGAAACTATTTCCGTGGTATAAAAATTCTTCTCACTGCCTTGGCAACTTTGCCCGTGACAACGGCGAGCGTGGAAAGATCATTTTCTACCATGAAAAGAATCAAAACTTTACCTCGGAGTGTAATGGGTCATGAAAGATTGAGTTCACTCGCTATGATCTGCATTCACTGGGATATTGCTGTTGATCCTGACCATGCCATAGACATTTTACCAAAAAACAAATCCAGAAGGCTACTTCTTTGATGAAAAAGAAAGTTTTATATGAAATTTTGTACCACATTCCATATGTATGTATGTGCATAATAAATGTCAATTAAAATAGCTTTTCAGTAATCTTGTACATATGTACAAATTTTTTCCATATTCATTTTCAAAATAATCAACCAATATGAATAACTTTCATTTGACCTATGTATGTACATATATATATGTGGGGGGCGGGGGGAGTGCAATTTGTCCATGATTTCTGTAAGCCCCACCCGAAACGAATTCCTGGCTACGGGCCTGGTGGAGGAACAATGGATAATGACAACTATCAGGGAACGTTTCAAAGCGTTGATTGTTGAACGCATCTGGCGTTTGAAATATAAAAAATTATATATATATCGTAATTCTTGGGGATCGTACGACACAAATTGCGAAGATTCAGCTTTGGACATACCCGAATTTTCTGGAATTGAATCATTTTATCAGCTAATAACTCCCTACATAATTGAATTATATATCGATCTTGATGACAGACCACTTGATGACCTTGATTACTTTCGTTATGAACATCCGGAGCTGCGCTGTCTATATTTCGAAGAATCGGTTCAGTACTGTGATAAACATACGAAAATGATAGCAAAAAGCTGTCCGAAATTAGAAGTACTTCGTTTGGATTATGGTAAACCAAAGGGTAAATATCTAGCACAAATATCCAATCTACGGGTATTGGGTATATATAGTGAATACCTGGAACCGAAGTATATTCGTGAAATTTTCCAAAATCAAAAACTATTAGACCTGTATCTAATGGGCTGCTCTGGTATAGATAATAAGCAGGAATTGATACAAGTGTTGAAAGAGATTAGTCCAAAAGTAACTGGAGTATATTGTTTTTATACAAATGTCTTAGATGATCTTTTGAATTCATTTACAAATTTAGAGGGATTACATTGCAGCCTTTTAAATGAGTTTCCGCCAAATGTACGTAAGCTCAAACAACTAAGTTTCAATGTGTTCAACGATCTGAGTAATATATATAAGCTAATCGAAAATAATCCAGATTTGGAAAACGTTTATTTACACACTAGTATGTTTACTAGTGCAGACCAACTTCTGCATATTTTACTCAAAGTTGCCAAGCTTTCAGTATATAATAAAGCAGAAAATGCTGCGAGCGTATGCATTCAAAACGAAAAAATAGTCACAGTACATCTACCCTATGTGAATGAGGAAATGCAGAGGGTTTTGCAGGTAAAACCTAAATTAAAAAATAATTTTTGTTTATTAAAACATGTTTTCTCTTCCCAACCCAACAGGAAAATAATATCCAACATGTGCAACTTAAAGAAAAATGCAAACTTCCCGTTCTTGATTATTGCCTTTCGTTTCGTTTGTTAATGGGATGCCATATAGCATTTGAAAGATTGTTTTATCAAAACTGACTATAACGAGTCTCTTTCGATCCCCTTTGATGATCAAAAGCTGATTAATTAGAATAAGACTCGAAAATGAGTCAGACCAGCGATTGAAAAGTGATTTTATTTAATATAAAATAAATACTTATGAATACATTTAGTATATGTATGTGAATATTTTTGTTTTTACTTAGAGTATTACATACGTACGTAATTTTGTTTTATATTCGGTCATTATATTATTCAATTTCATTATATATGTATTTATGCCGTCGGAATTGAATAGAATGGACTTCCAAGCAGGTGATTTTATAGTATTAAATTAAACTTCGTACGGCCTGACAGGACAGGCATATCAATAATGTATCAGTAAGTGCTGTTGCAGTTTCGGATTGGAAGGAATTCCAATAAGCTGCATGTATGAACTTAGGAGTTTTCACGGCGTAATGGGATAGGCTCGTCCGTATCACAATCATATCGTCCCTGCGAAAACAGTTATGTATGTATTTTTCAGTAAATTTTCAGGAGAGCAAAAAAACTGATTCCTGGCGTCCATTGGCAAAATTTAGCAAACTTTTAATTAACAGAGGATGGTACTATGTATATCATTGTCATTGATTTATGAAAAAAATAAATCCCTTTTTTTTACCCATTTCGACGTGATAAAGATTTGCGCCTTTTTAATGCATATAGCTCTTTTTATACACCACTTTTTTTTTTGTAAAAACGTATGCCATCCGTACACAATACACTAGGCCTAGTTTGTATGTGGAAAAGTTGAGTATCGAACTAATTAACTGACGGTTGCCATTTTGCCTGCATGCCTGTAACCGCATACCTTTTTCTCATTTATAGTACTACACGTACACGCATACTTTATTTGATAACTTCTAAACCAAACCAGATATGAAAAAACTGGAAACGCAGAAATGTGGGAGATGAATAGGGATAGAAAAAATGCAATAAAAAAAATTTACATAACTGTTTTTTTATTCGCAGGGACGATATATAAGTCGCAAATATTGAGCAATGGCCGGGCACCTCCCATACAAACTTAATTTAGGAAAATTTGGTGTATTATACTAGTTTACAGCCAAAAATACAAAGAAATTCAGTTATATATAGGCATGGACCTGCTAAGCTTGGAACTAATTTTTTTTTTTATACTCAGCTGTACTAGTACACAGAGTATTATAATTTTGATTTCATAACGGTGGATTGTAACATAATGAAATAATCGAGATAGATATGGACTTATATATATCAAAATGATCAGGGTGAAAAGAGAAATCGATTGAGCCATGTCCGTCCGTCCGTCCGTCCGTCCGTCCGTCCGTCCGTACGCACGATAACTCGCGTAAAAATTGAGATATTTTGATGAAATTTGAAATGCAAGTTGGTATCGAGACTGGGACGGTTGGTATTGAAAATGGGCGAAATCGGACCATGACCACGCCCACTTTTCCTATATAGAAAAAATCGGATATTTGGTATCTCAGCCACTACTATAGCTAGAGTGATAAAATTTTACCCACGTATTGAGCTCAGGGCCTTATGAAGAAATTTGATGAAGTTTTGGAAAATGGGCGGTGCCACGCCCACTTATTAAGGGTCAAACATTGAAAGTTTTATATGTCATAACTCAGAAACCGTTAAAGATATATCGATGAAATTTGGTACGCGTAATATATTTACTTAGCCAAATGTGTGGACGAAAAATTATCAAAATCGGTGGACGGCCACGCCCACTTTTATATATGGGAACTATAAAGGGGCCTAATAAAAACATTTTAAGCGATATCTCTGTCAAATATAAAGATCTATCACTAAAATTTTGTGGCAGGAGTCCAAAGACGGACATAAAACAAAAAGTACAAAAATTTTGGAAAATGGGCGGTGCCACGCCCACTTATTAAGGGTCAAACATTGAAAGTTTTATATGTCATAACTCAGAAACCGTTGAAGATATATCGATGAAATTTGATATGCGTAATTTTCTTACTTAGGCAAATGTTTTTGCGAAAAATTATCAAAATCGGTTGACGGCCACGCCCACTTTTATATATGGGAACTATAAAGGGGCCTAATAAAAACATTTTAAGCGATATCTCTGTCAAATATAAAGATCTATCACTGAAATTTTGTGGCAGGAGTCCAACTAGGGACATAAAACAAAAAATATAAAAATTTTGGAAAATGGGCGGTGCCACGCCCACTTATTAAGGGGCAAATATTGAAAGTTTTATAAGCCATAACTCAGAACCGTTAAAGATATATCGATGAAATTTGGTACGCGTGATATATTTGCTTAGCCAAATGTGTGGACGAAAGATTACCAAAATCGGTTGACGACCACGCCCACTTTTATATATGGGTATTATAAAGTGACCTTATAAAAACATTTTAAGCGATATCTCTGTCAAATATAAAGATCTATCACTGAAATTTTGTGACATGAGTTCTACAATAGACCGGAAACAAAAAATAAAAAAAGTTTATAAAATGGGCGTGGCACCGCCTCTTTTTATACAAAGAAATCTACGAGCCTATTACTCGACAAATAACTGAGATATTATGACGAAACTTGGTTTATACACTTTTATAACTTGTGTTAATAGACACGCAAAAATGTATTGAAATCGGTTTATGACCACGCCTACTTTTTAACAAAGATATTTCTGGAACACCCTTTTGGAATTTGTAACGTGAAGCCTTTGTAACTAAAAGTCATAGAGGGATGCAATTTTGCACTAACAATAATATTTATATGCTTATTTGGATGATTGATACAAAGTTTGAAAATGGGCGTGGCTGCGCCCTGTTTATGCAGCACTCGTTTCATATAAAATACACCCTATATCGAACAAACGCAAACAAACAATGAAAGCATACAGCTGAGTATCTAATGTTCGATTCCACTCGAACTTAGGCTTCCTTACTTGTTTATATATGGTTAGGTTTTTGAGAACAGTAATTTTATGTTTTTTTAGTTATCACTTCATTCATAAATATGTATAATGTGCATTAGATGCATTTATATATGAACATAAGTACATAAATACATACCTACATACATATGCACAACTACACAGAAAAACTTCTTAGCAAGCTTAGAAATATCTTAAAATTATTCTGTTTTCAAACGAACTGTTCAACAATTGCTAAATAGCAGGTTTTCTTGTACGAAAGAAAAGGAACAAATGGCATGTATGTAAGTATTTGAATTAAGTTTACTAAATCAGCTCCTCCAGCATAGATTTCCATTCTTAGTGAATTCGAAAAGCCGTTAATACATATACAAATATACATGCATACATACATACGTAAATATTAACCCTGTAGGATTTCGGAGTAGACTTAGTATACTCCATGAACTAGACTGTAGGGGCTTGTAACTGGTCCAAAATTTGGTCCAATCCCATATAAAATTCTTTTTACATTTTACATTGCATGTCCTATGCAAGGGTCAATTGTCCCTGTCTGCATTACATTCGGACCAGCTTTAGGTCGATTGGACATTTGTACATTACAATCGGGGTATACTTTTTCTATATACATTGAAACCATTTCAGGTCTAGACCTTTATTTTTTATATTCTTTATTTGATTAAATAAGTGTACATTATATCTAAAAGTTAATTAAAGAATGATGTACTGTGGAACGATTTTCCGTTAACCCTTGTCATGTTGGGTTTGGAGACAAACCGGTTTCGGCTAATATGCACCATCTTCAGTGTCGAGAAAATACAGAACGAAAAAAGATACTAAAGATGGCGCATATTACCTGAAACCGGTGTGTCTCCAAACCAAACTTGACAAGAGACGACGGAAAATCGTTCCACAGTACATCATATTCCTACCCTGTCGGAAGAGCAAGCAAACAAAAAGTAATTAATTAAAGAAATTCTTATTGCAAACAGCTAAATAACAACAAAAACATGTTGCAGGAAATAAATTACAAATTATACTTATATTATCATTTCTGTGACGCAATGAAAGCATTAGCCTTATTTTTATCAATGTCCTTTAATGATTAACCCGTTCAAGCGCTTCTGTAAGAATGAAGAATGCGTTAATTTCAATAACAATTATTTTTTAAAATCTAGCTACACCGATTTTACAATACCTTTTTCCAACCGTTAAGATCTTAGAATTAATTACTTTAATTAATATTTGTCGTTTTCGATTCGCCATCACACAAGCGAGGTCGGATCGAACAAAAATGTTTGAATCCATTATGAGTAGTAGCCATACTCGCTAACTGGTCGATAAAAATTTCCCTCTGCTCGCTATCATTCACATATAAATTTGACAGAAGGAAATTTATAGCCAGCAGAGAAATTGTGAATCGAAAGCGGCTATTAATTTCTTGTAACTTCCGCAAACTTTTTCGAATAATGGGAAAATAAATTTTTTAACAATCAAAAATTTTCAGTAAGAAAAGCTAACATCCCAGCTAACAATTTTACCCGAAATCTGTAAGATTTCTATCAGATTGTCGGCAAAAAACTCCGAAATCAATAAGTTTTCTGTACGATTTCTTCAAGAAAAATCTATGGAGACGTTGACAAGAATTCTCACAGACATGTCTGGGGAAATTCTATGATTTTTACCGACGATTCGTACAGATATTTAACAGATTCCTGAACGAAAAAGGGGGAAATTGCTTTGTTTTCCGACGAATCTGATGGATATCTAACAGATATCTGAAGAAAAATCGTGAGGATTTCTGATTTATTTGAAGAAGAATCTGATGGATATCTTACAGATATCTCAAGAAGTTTCAATTGAAATTCGCATATACATGTAGTTGCAAATTAATTAATTTGTAATTTATTATATGAAAATTAATTTGCATAGATATATAAACATACATACATATATATGTACTTAGTCTAAGATCTTTTACATTTAAAATGCTCCGCATTGACCCAATGCTGCACCTTTGTTTTCGACAAATGCCCCAATCGGTTCGAACTCGGCCAAATTGAAATTACCTGCACGCAAGTATGGCAATTTTTTCATGCGCCCATTGGGTGACATGAATTCAGCATTGGCACACACCCGCACTTCGAATGGGAGTTCGCACATTTTCTAATAGGTTTTAACGGCTAATGCTGTGGTTATGGTACCAATCAACATTGCCAATCAAAATCGGAAACATTTCGTGATTGGTGAGAGGTGGTTATGCTTACATTGATGATTGGAGCGCACATACACAACATAACACATGATAATTACTGAGCACATACACAACATAACACATTATTACCCCTGAAACCTCGTTTGCTGGCTGCCTGTTTCACACAGCAAGCTTGCTGGATGTGAGAGTCCGAAAATTCTCTCACCGTCGGAGTGCACAACAACAATTTCACGGTGCTCGACCAGTAAGATTGTAAGCATAACCACAGTATAAGCAACTGGCTTGTTCGGGTAATTCTTCGTAGGGTTGATAAAGGACAGCATCGTTTGGCCCTGATTCGCCGTTCATATCCTTTTCGGATTTAAATTGTTTGAGTAATTGAGGTTTTGTGCCATTTTCTGGAAATTGAGAAAACCTATGTATGAGGAAAATTTTATTCCCAATTTTCTTCATTTTCTTACTCACCAATTGTTATTGTTCATATTTCCAGCTCACAAATTTTCTTGCTTCAATCTTGAACTGATGACAAATACAAATTTTCTTGAAGAAAAACAATTTAAAATATTTTGACATACATATCTGCACGAAATCGGTCCGATATCCATGATACAAACAAACAAGGTAGTTCCATTTCACTTTGACATTGTCATTTTTGATTATAATATGGATTTTTGACGTCTTATTTTAAGTCAAAAATTTAGGATAGCGTTGCCCAATCAAAATTTTTTGGCTGAGGGTATATTTGAACAAAATATTGGGTATTTTAAATGAAATGGTGTTTTTCACATATGCTAATCAACAAAACAAATAAAAGACAACAATCAGCCGATGTAATGAGTATATTTTAACATTTTAAAAAATTTAAAAAAAAAGCTTTCCATAGAAAATAAAAAATAAGTTATTCATAAAAAATAAAATAGATTTATGCAGTTATTAAAGTCGAAAAATATTATCAAAACGTCCATTATATTTCAATATTTGAAAACTTTTCGATTTTTTATGAATAAGGTAAGAGTTCTTGATTTTCTTTATATCGTCGCTATAGAAGAAAAAAGACGCAAAGTGTTTTGTTGAGGAAGAAACACGCAAACTTTTTTTTTTTCAAAGAAAGACGCATTAAAAATATTTTTCGAAAGAAAAACTCTTATTTTTTTTTTTTTGATAACGAAGAAAGACGCTTTATTTTTTTTACTATAAAGAAAGAAGCATTTAAATATTTTTTAGGAAAGAAAGATGTATTCGATTTTTTATTTTTCTTTGTCAATATTAATGCATATGCGTCTTTCTTCGCAGTTAATAATGCTAATGCGTCTTTCTTCGTCGAAATATTTTATAATCCATCTCTGTTCGTCGAAATATCTTTAATGTGTCTATCTTCGTCGACATGTTTTGTAAAGCGTCTTTCTTCCCCGACATATTTTTAATGCGCCTTTTTTTCGACAAATTACTGGCATGCGTCTTTCTTCTTCCGGATCGACGATATATATAAATACATATTTGGTTTCAATGTTTTATACAAGAATTTTTCCACATTTAAAAAATATATTTATTAAGAAAATTGTTTAGCAGTTATATAAGAATGTAAATTTAATTAAAATTTTTATGTTGCAGTTTTCCTTAGATTTTACTTACGTTACTAATTTTATTTTCCTTTATTTTATTATTTACCCAATTCTGAAAAAGATTCTTCGCAAAAAAAAAATCTTTTTACTAACTTTTCATCTAAATTAAATATTTTATTTACTAATAAATTTTGCATATAACTAGAGCCCTAGATACCCGGGTATCGAGCAATTCGATCTGATCGTTTTTGTTTGAAGCCCGTTTGTTGTTCAAATGCCCGTACAAACATACGGGTAATGAACAAACAAATAACTGTTCGAGCATTTGAACAACAATTGTTCGGGCTACTCGAAAATGTTCAAAAAACATCGAGAGCTCTACATATAACCATGCCATAACCGCACTTTTTTTTCGGTTACAAGTACATAAGTCTCGCCAATATTCATAATTTCTAAACCACTGAAATTTTTCAATGAAATTCACAGCATGTGTAGTGGGATTGTAGTATGTACTATATTCCACAAACTTGCCGCAACTTATTTTAAGAATAAATCTTATTTTTTATATAATTATTTGTGATCTGATATTATGAAGAATTTAATACGTAAATATACGTAGGTATTTATATATATATATATCAATATTCAAATTAAAAAAATTCGTTTTGTTGCAATCGATACCATGGTTACCATGGAAATAAAAAATAACATAAATGGAGGATTTTTAGCACTGAGTATGGCAGCACGAAATGTCATAATCCATATAATTGTCAGGTGGTTAATATGGCGACAAAAATTTGACGTTTACACTACCTTCTTTCTTGTATCATGCCGATATCTATAAGATTTGTCGGATGAGAAAAAAATTAATTTCCCCAGACATTTCTTGTCCAAATACTCAAATTTTTATTCAGAATATTTTCAGAATTGTCTGAATCAGAAATTGTCTGGCAAAATTGTTAGCGGGGATGGCACAAAATATTTGGAAAAGCAAAGTTGATATATACAAATTACGTATGTATAACAAACAATGAACATTGTGCATTACATTCGGGCCAATTTAAATACAATTCACCTACCCTGCATTACATTTGGGCCATTTTCGAGACAATTGACCTGCTTAGCAATACATTTCATTCATTTTTTGAACTCTATTTGGTCTACTTACAGTGTAACTATACCTAGGTCTATAATTTTAGGACAATTGTACCCATCGTTCCTTCAGGGAAACGCAAATATGTTGGAGGACTTAAATGATGACTGCTTGGTCGAAATATTTAAATATTTAAGTGATGCAGGACAGTTTACAATGGCAGTTGTCAGTGAACGTTTCCGGATGGTAATTGCTAAACGCTTTTGGCGTTCGCGATATCGCCATTACATTGTAGATAGGCATTCATGGATTCCGAATGATATTTACTACAGGAACAAACGCAGTCAGTCGGAATACGAATCATGCTATCAGCTAATAACGCCGTACATAACTGATTTAAAAATAAGAAATAGACATGAAAGTAGTCTCGATTTCTTTATTCATCAAAAATATCCAGAACTGCTAGCGTTCCGTTGCTTTGATGGACAATTCTGTGATGAACATATGCAAATTTTGGCGCAAAATTGTCCAAAATTAGAATTACTCGAGCTGTGCTGTCGCAATGCAACGGGTAAATATATAACAGATATAACCAATTTATGCAAGCTTGCTATGCGAAGTACTAAATTGAAGGCGATGTATTTTGAAAAAATTTTGAAATCTCAGAAATTGGTAGTCCTAAGACTGCTAGGTGATGATCCAGATATGCGTCGCGTGATTAGAGATAATTTGAAAATAACAGCGAAACAACATTATGCTTATTATTCACCTGGATCGGTGATATATTCACCTAAATGGCTGATTTATTCACTTAACACTTCCGATACAACTTTTGCAGAAGGTATTTGGAATCAATTTATGCCCAAATAGGGTTTTATAGAGGAACATATGTATGTATGTACATATGTATATGTATCATGACTATAACATACCGATACGTATCATGGTACCATGACTCGTTAATAAAAATAAATATGCGTTAACAACTTAAAAAAACACATAGCTCGTATTTAAAGGGTTAACAGAAAATTGGTTTTCACCAGTTTGATTTACTGGCAACCCGCAATTCGATATTCGACTCTCGTCGGCTCGATATTTCAATTCGATATAGACTGAGCGACGATACCGTTTTGCTTTCTGTATTTCGATAGGAAAACTTTTCTTATAATATTTTAAAAAGTGCATGAAAGGCCTTTATTATCTGTCAAAAGTTGTGTTCTCACTTGTAAACAAATAAGAAATGATTTAAACTCACAAAAATATTAAAATTTTGAAGTTATATTTTTCTGCGATTGTCATATTCGATAAAGCAAAACGATAGCTAATACCATGTCTCCACATAATGTGTTTCGCTCTTTTTTTCTGCATTTTCTCTCTCAATCTTGTTTCGACGCGGAAACCAGTGCCATACACTTCTTAACATTCCAGATTTTAAGTGGCCAAAGGCCTTAAGAGTTTGATATATGTATTATAAGCGATATTTGTGTACTATAATGTTAAATTATAGTCTGAAAAAATTACATTTCGCTAGCTTAGAGTGCAAACTGTGTAAGTCCACTTTTATGAAAAAGTGTATTTTTATGTAGAACGCTAGAAAAATCAAATACGCACCGCGCTAAACAAGTCTGAGATACTTGTCATATTTCTACTCGTTGTTATTCAGTGATACGCAAATTGTGTAAGTCCAAAAAGCGAAAAAAATTGTGTAAGTCCAAAATATTTATATGAACAGAAATTTTTTTTTCATTGCGAATTTTTTTTTTTCTTTTTTGTTTTTTGTCTCTCCTACAAAGTTTTAAAAAAGGACTTACACAATTTGCATTCTAAGCTAGCGATTTTTATCATTTGTAAAAAAAATTTTTTTTTGGTAATTTTAATTTTGGTAAATTTTTACATTGGCTGTGACCCCCTCCCCCCCCCCGAAATATTCTCTAGCTACGCCACTGACGATACTGTTACTGCATAACTAATTTGAGCTTTAAGATGGTGTCGAATTGGTTCTGACGATATTTGTGTTTACGGAAAGCAAAAACGATGCTTCGATATCGAATTTCGCTCGATATCGAATTACGGAAAGCCACCCCCGGTTCACAATGGCCCGGTGTATACTCACCGACACAAGCAGGGCTTCGAAGTGGAGCTAAATAGCTTAACAAATGATTGGCAAAACAGAATTGTAATTAAAAATAACTACACCATTTCCAGATGGATTTTAGAAAACGTCAACTGGATTTTAGAAAGTGAAAATTGGATTTTAGAAAAGTAGATTAGAAATACAATTCAAAATTTCCAAAATCCAATTGACTCTTTCTAAAATCCAGGTGACGCTTTCTACAATCCACCTGGAAATGGTGTACACCTTTTCCAGATTGAAATCAGAAAACTCAAATTGTATTTCAGAAAACGTTAATTGAATTTCAGAATTGATAATTGGATTTCAGAAATGGTTATTGGATTTCATATTGTGTGAATTGGATTTCAGAATAAGCAATTGGATTTCAGAAAACTAAAATTGGATTTCAGAATATTCAATTGGAATTCAGAATGTGTGAATTGGATTTCAGAAATTGTCAAGTGGATTTCACAAAATACTTTTCGAACTGTTTTTGCCATGTAAATACATGATTATTTACATGTCTTATTTTGAATTGTATCTGTACATAACTTAAGTATATAAGTATGCATAAGTATATAAATTTATAACCTGAATTGAGCTTATAAATTATTTTCCAACTTTACGAAATAAAGTTTATGATATCTGAAATCCAATTGACGCCTTCCGAAATCGAATTGCCTATTTCTGAAATCCAATTCACACATTCTGAAATCCAACTACCTATTCTGAAATCCAATTTATGTTCTCTGAAATCCAATTGCCTATTCTGAAATCCAATTAACAGGTTCTGAAATCCAGATAACTATTCTTAAATCCAAATGACAAATTCTGAAATCCAATTACCTCTTCTGAAATTCAACTGGCGTTTTCTGATTTCAATCTGGAAAAGGTGTAGTTGCATTTAAATTATTGAATCGAGCTCAAGGATCAAGTTCAATTTTTACTGAGATAATCGGCATAATTTTTATGATAATCGCAGTACTCACTATATTGGTATACTTTCGGTAAAACCTAAAATGTCTATCCGATACCGCACCGAATAATGTGAATACCCGTGAAAGTGTTCGCGAGTCCCAGATGTTTAGCGATTTTTTGGACTGACGGCCATTTACGACTTGACTCGAATAAGAATGAAATTAATCGAGAGCATTCGAGATGTTTCAACAATCGAGAGAATCGAATAAAACATCTCGGACCCGCCCATTACTAATGGCGTTTTCTTTTCTACGAAAAAATGTTGCCCTCATATATCCAAATTATCGAATTACGTATCCTGACTTTCTATAAAATGGCTGAATTTGTAGATAAGGGTGCCCTCTTACTTAGTTAGAGATCAATATTTGGTGAAAGGACCAGACAAACTTACAAAATGGCTAAGAAAATCAGACAGGGCAACATTATTTCGAGAAAAGAAAACGCCATAACTAAAATTGCCTTGTTTTTCAAAAATTTACCGCGCAGTTATATATTGTTGTAAGTATAAATAAATGAAAAATAATAATAATTATGAAAACTGTAAAATCTATCATTTAGCTTTGGTAGAAAGAAGACTGAAATATCAGTAATTTAAATTAAAATTTCCAAAAAAAAAATAATTTTTGAGATAAATATTATTTTTATTTAGTTTGAAGTTTAATGTCAATCAAATTGTTTTTGAGGGAGTATTTGTCTCTTTTCAACCTATAGAAGAATTGTTTTTGTATTTTGACTTTCGGTGGGTTTTCCAAACCAAAAAAACCAGGGAAAAAATGTAGTGTCATATAGGCTTTAGAGTGCAAATTGTGTAAGTCCTTTTTTAAAACTTTGTAGGAGAGACAAAAAACAAAAAATAAAAAAATTTCGAACTGAAAAAAAAATTTTCTGTTCATATAGGTAAATATTTTGGACTTACACAATTTTCTTCGCTTTTTGGACTTACACAATTTTCGTATCACTGAATAACAACGAGTAGAAATATGACAAGTATCACAGACTTGTTTAGTGCGGTGCGTATTTGATTTTTCTAGCGTTCTACATAAAAATACACTTTTTCATAAAAGTGGACTTACACAGTTTGCACTCTAAGCTAGCGATATATGCAAACTCTCGCACAAAACATAATCAAAAATGACAAAGTCAAAGTGACAATGGAACTACCTAAGCTTAAAATTATTCTGTTTTCAAACGAACCGTTCAACAATTGCTAATTTCTTGTACAAAAGAAGAGGAACAAAAGTCATACATACATATGTAAGTATTTCCATTAAGTTTACTAAAACAGCTCATCCAGCATAGATTCTCATTTTAGTGAATTTGAAAAACCTTTATTATACAAATATATGTTCATACATAATTATTAAACGCAAAAATGTTGGAGGACTTAAATGATGACTGCTTGATCGAAATACTTAAATATCTAAATGAACGTGAGCATTTTAAAATGGCAGTTGTCAGTGAACGTTTCCAGATGATAATTACTGAACGCTTTTGGCGATTGCGATATCGCCACTTCATCGTAGATAGGTGTTTAATGTTTTGGGATGACTACTGGTCAGCAATGAATAAGTCAAAATATGAATCATGCTATCAGCTAATAACGCCGTACATAACTGATTTATATATAAGAAATAGATATGAAATTAGTCTCGATTTCTTTATTCATCAAAAATATCCAGAACTGCAAACGTTCCGTTGCTTTGATGAAGAATTCCGTGATATACATATGAAAATTTTGGCTCAAAATTGTCCAAAATTAGAATCCGTCATGTTGTCTTCTGGCAATGTCACGGGTAAATATATAACAGATATAACCAATTTACGCAAACTAGCTATGCGAGGTTCTAAATTGGATGCGGTGTATTTTGAGAAAATTTTGAAATCTCGAAAATTGGTAGCCATATTACTAATAGGTGATGATCCAGAAATGAGTCGCATATTCAGAGAGAATTTGACAATAAAAACTGGACGTCATTATGCTTATTATCCAACTATGTCGCCATTACTTTTGCCTCCGAGTCCAACTTATTCACCTTCGAGTCAAACTTATTCACCTTCGAGTCCAAATTATTCACAGTGGGGTTGAATTCATTCACCTCCGGGTCAAAATTTTCCACCTGAATTGCCGACCATGTCATTAGCGTTATGATGGGGATTTTTTGCCAATTTAAAAAGTCATATTGCAAAAATTTAAAGAATTCTACTTCCATCTACATAAGTTCATAGATTTTAAGGATATATGTATGTATCTACCTAAATGTACATACATTTTTATATATATACATATGTATATACATATATATATTAATCATCGTACCATACGAAAACTAGCGCTTTCCAAATTAAGTACTTACGAAAAACTTTCTAAGAAGGTTTGAAAGTGCTAGTTTTTGTATCGTAGGTACGACCATATGTAGTTATGTATGTATATCCACCTTTAATCTTAACTTCAGCTTTAATATTAGCCGTGTGCTTAAATTTTGTATGGACAACTAAGCGCGGATAGAGATGTGCACTTAGAAATCCATACCAAATTTAAGCGCAGATGTACCTATATGCGCTTAAAAAAAAAAACAGGGATATTGTCTATGTACTTTCATATGCACTTATTGTCTTAAATTCCCACGATATTATAAATCAATAAATAGGTTAACGTATCACTTGCCGAACAAACAATTTAAACTTAAATGACGGTCTTTGGAATATACATATGTATGCATACATAAAGACGAATATACATACCTTTAGTAGATAAGTAGTAGACTTCATTGGAAAGTTGAATGTGCTACACAACCCTATCATTATGCTTCTTCAATTATTTATGGCTATAGCGCGGGAATATTTGACTATTCTGTCATATGTATGCGTTAATCAAATTAAAATTTCACCCAGATTTTTTTTTTTTTCAATTTTAAAACAATTTCATGTTAGTCAGTAAATTACAGTAATACAGAGGGCAAGAATTATCTAAAGCCAAAAAAAAAAGTATTGGATAAGCCTTGTACAGAGGGTAAGAAATTACGTACATACACACATGTGTTCATGTAAGCGTAAATAGCAAAACTGTGAAAGCATTGATTTTGATATTTGGCTGATTTTGATTTTAGCAATATGAAATTAGCACAAAATCAAAATTAGCACAAAATGAAAATCAGGCAAAATCGCTAATTTTGATATTTGGCTGCTTTTCATTTTGAGCAATATGAAATCAGCGCAAAATCAAAATCAGGCAAAATCGTTCATTTTGAAATCAGGCCGCTTTTGATTTTGAGCAATATGAAATCAGCACAAAATGAAAATCAGGCAAAATCGTCATTTTAAAAAGCGACGAATATCAAAATCAAATAAAATCAAACATTTTACGACTTTTGCTAATCCCGACTGCAGTTTTTTAAACACTGGTTGGTTTTGTTTTTAATATTCGCACATCATCTTCACATCCGTTTCCACCTTGCCAAAACACACCTACATAAAAAATCTAATTGAACGATTGAAAAAGAAACGAAACGTAAATAAATAAGAAATGCGTCGCTGACCGTGGGAAAATGCCAAGAAGCAAACAGGTGACGCCGCTGCTTGCCGTGAGAATACGCGACCGGCTCTTTGCCTGCATACATACATATGAAGGAATCATGCATACATATTTACGAGGCAAACGATTGCCAGCGCTGCTGCTGCCGCAGTATGCAGTTATCAACGTAGACAACGTTGGCGGCGGCGTCGGTTATTTGCGTTTTATGCTTTTGAAAGCTTTTTCGTACTAACAGTGTTGCTTTACTGAATGTCTAATGCAAGGGGACAACTTATTAAACATGAGTACGTACCCAGCAAGAACCGTGACCATCATTTGATCCATCAATTGATGGTCACTTGTGATGGATGTACTTATCAGCATTTTCTATCACATTCTTAAGAGCAATATGACAAATATGATGGGATGAAATGTATACGTGTGAGTTTGCATCTCGCTCACACTCATGCATAATCATATGCTCTTTCTCTCTCATTTTATACCCATCAATGTTGATGTAAATACCAATCACATATGATCCATCAAGCGTGATATATTAACCCGTCAAATATGATCCGTCACACTTGATATACGAACCTATCACAACTGAGCCATCACATTTGATGCATGAACCCTTCACAAATGAGCCACAAACAAATCTATCATAGTCTATATTTATTATATTCATTGTTAACATACATGAAATAAAATTATATTTTTAATATGCGGAAAATACCAAAAAATATACTTTTTACTGCTCGCGGTGATGGCCAAGCAGGAAAGTCTTGCGTACGCCTCTCTCGAATTCTATGGAGTCGAAGACATCTGAAATTGATGTAAAATATATATATGTACATATATATAAATGTACAGAATAAAGCTGGTTTGACTTAAATATGTATGTACTTATCTTTATTCTTTAAAAAACGATTATTAATTATATTTTTTATTATCTTTAATCACTATTAAATTATATTTTAGCACAAGAAAGAACGCGTTCAACTGATATCTTCCACGAATTTGATTTCTTTAAAAGAATTATCAAAAAAGCAACCCTGTCCTCTCACAGCTGATAAAAAAGTGTGTCAATGTATTGGTGTGAAACTTTTGCATGTGTTAGTTTCCATCACACGAGTTTTGCAGGGTAGTTTGCAACTTCAGTATAACTGTGTAACCTAATACAAACGCACGCCGTCAATTTACTGTCAAAAATTTCTCATGCCCATACAACTTGTATGGGAGTAACCGAAATTGAACGGCGTGCCTAAAAAGCAAATTCGACGCCCAATTTTTGTTTTGCGTGACAGTTGAAATTAAGCATTGTGGGTGATTGTTTGCAAAAAAATAGGCACTTGCTTTTGATATCGCGTCTGTTAGGTACATATTCCACAAAACAACAAAATTTTCTCTGATTTGGTGTATTTTTCTATTTCTATTTCTATCTGTACACGCACGCAAGCCAACTTCGGTTCAACGCATATGAAAAATTTGCGTGCGTGCGTTAATTGACGAACTTGCGTTTTTTTTAGGTTACACAGTAACAAAATATAGGGTTCTCTACAATTTACCACACTACATTTTATATTACAAAAGATATGTATCATAATTAACGTGGCGATTTCACAGTGCCGGCCCAAAAAGACATCGCAATGTAAATTGGACCACAGTTTTTATATGAAATGTTCTTATTTGTAGAGTTCTCGACTGATGCATGAGATACTTGAAATTTACCCAGTGTTGGCATGGGCTACTCTGCTCAACACTTTAAAATAAGAAAAAAAATTGTTGATCACATGTTTTTCTTATGCGAATTCAATTAAAGAATTCTTCCATTATCACAGATGTCAATTTCTGCGTCCATTTTTTATCCCTTAAAACACCGGCAGTCACTGTATGGCAACACTAGCAACTGCCACCGTAGGAACGCCAGAAATTGAAACGTCACAAAAATGAAACAAAAATCGGTGACCCAACGTTAAAACGCGCAGTCGGTGTTTTAACTTTAAAATGAAAATAACTTGAAAATTATAATTTCTAATAGCGATAGAAACGTAAGCAAATACAAATTAACTAATTGTAATAAGCGTTGTGAAAAGGAAATGCGATTTCAATTGAAATAAAGGACCTGCAAACGAATAGCAGCATATGAACAGTGCGAAACAGCAAAAACAAGAAAAGAACAAATGGGAGCGTGAACATCTGTCAGATTCCTTTTCGAGCGTTTGCTTCTTTCTTCCCTTGCGTTGTTTGCGTCGTCGGTGGCAACTGTGCATTGGTGCATTGCATTGTTTGTGTTTTTAAATTTAATTTTTCTTTAAATTTTTTAATAACGAAGAAACGCTTTTTGAATGCATATTTTGATTAAAACGACAGCTAGTATATAGTTTTTGTTAGTGAAAAAGTTCCAACTGTAATTTACATTCCGTCTAAGTATTGTGAGAAGACAAAAACAAACGAAAAAACTAACAACGTAACACAAGTGCCAAACAATTTTTCCACGCGAATCTGCCAAATTTTTCACAAAATCGGTAGTTTTATAACAAGAAACGAAAAGAAAACAATATTTTTTTACGAAGAGAACGAAATTACAATACTAAAATCATGGCAGCTGCTTCTAGCGCACTTAGCTGCACGCCTAGCCGTAATTACATTTGTGCCGCTGGTAACAGCAAAAGCAACATTGCCCCCTCAACCTACTCAACAACGTACGCTAAATGCAGAGCTCAAGCGATTTACTAATTGCCACCGCCAGCTCACCAACTATCAAAAACAGTCGGACAACCGCTATTGCAACAACCAAAATAGTCACAACATTGGATAAACATTTGGAAGATTTTTGCGCGACTGCTGCACCACAACTCAACCCTTTAGCTAACGATCAACAACAGCAGCAGCAGCAATCGTACCTTCTGCTACAGCAGCAACTACAACAACAGCACCAGCATCAAGAACAGCACTGGCACTTAGGCGAACTCAATACAAGCGAATCCTTATCATTAACACCACCCCGACCGTCATCGTCCTCTTCCTCTTCCACCAACAACACCTCAAAATCCTACACATTACAAACACAAATGCCACATTTTGGTTTGGGAGGAGCGACCGGCGTAGGGGGCGCTTATGCACACACCCCACCCAGTCCACCAGTACATCATGGCGCTGGCGGTGGTGGTATGATGCCGCCAAGTTCACCACATCATCAGCAGCAGCAACATCAGCAACAGCACCACCACCTACAGCAACAGCAGCAGCAGCAACAACAACAACTCCACCATCAGCAACACCTCCAACAACAGCAGCAACAGCAACATCATTTAGCAATGCTACCGCGTGGCCTAAACACTGGCGTTGGTGCCGGCGGCGGCGGCGGCGGTGGTGTCGGTTGCGGTCCACTCATGGCTACGGGCCTAAATTCCAATGCAATTGGCCTTAACTCTTATCGGCCGCATATTGAGGATAAAAAGTTGACACGTGAAGCGATGGAGCGTTATATGCGGGAACGCAACGATATGGTTATTGTTATCCTGCATGCGAAGGTGAGTGCGTTTGTATTTGATGAAATTCAAATTGTGCACATACATATTACACTACTGATTTGCACAAGTTGTTGTATTTTTTTCTTTAGTTGCACACACAAGTTTTTGTAGGCAATAGGAATGCACCTTTAAATGTTCGAAAATGTGGCGCGATAATTTTAGTTGTTATGGCTGCTGTAATGAGCGTCGTATGACCATCGCCATGGCACATGGATCTAAATAAGACCCGCCCGCAACTACACAGAAATACATAAAATATTATATTCGGACGATATCTACCATTGCGGATGAATTCAACAGAGCATAGTAGTTTGATGGCAAAAAAAAAAATTCCCCAAAACCTTCGGGGAGTGTCTTGGTGACTACTACAACAGCAACAACTCCTCAGAATTTTCAAATTGGTCCTAGTTTCTGAGATATGTCATGTCCAAATAGGCAAAAAAAACGCGTTTTTGGCTATACATATTCCCTGCTTAATATCTTTTATATCATATTTTTTTGTTCAAAACAAAGTACACCGTTAGAAAGCACTGTCCATACCCTTGAATATAGCGTTAAATTTTTCATATATCTATTAGAATTGGAAATATTGTTGTTTAAGTTTCATTAATTTGGCAAATTTTCCCCATACAAAAAAATGAATACTTTTTGAAGCATACTTTTGGGCATTTTGTATGTGAAAAATGTATGAAAACTTAAAAAAACTCACTCCATAAAAAAGTTCATAAAACAAAAAAGCGCAAACGAATTTTTGAGATTTCTTCACCTTTTTATAAAGTGCATTCACTAGCACCAAATACTAAAAATTTTGGGAGGTCATATTTTTTTTTTTTTATTTCATGTTAAAGTTTTCCAATTTTTACACAATTTTTTTTTTCTGTTTGAAAAGAAAAAAGCTGCAAAAAAATAATATTAACGCTGATAAAAAAAATTATTTCATAATTTGCAAGTATGGACTATTGTCTACACCATGGTGAAGAAATATTCGATTAGTCGCCTAAAAATAAGATTTTTTATAATGTCAAAAGTAGCCCAATTATTGCGTTTTGAAAAAAAGCACTGTTAGTCAAATGGGAGAAAGATTATTTTAGCGAAAGGCGCAGGTGGATTTCAAAAATAAAAATGCAGTTTGATTAAAAATATATCAATTCAAAACATAAAAAAATTGGAGAGGTCATATTTTTTATTTTTTTTTTTTTATTTTTTTATTTAAAAGAGGAACATTTTTTTCTTCGACTTTTTTTGTCAATATCTGAAAGTTTATAGTATAAATCCAAGAGTGATCGGTGTTTACAAAAAGCGTATCGTTTCTGAAAGGCCTAATCAATGTCTATGTAATGATGTATCATTCGATTACGTACGTTAATAATTGAATGAGATACTGCATTTTGTATAAGGTGTAATTGTTGAGAAATAAAAGGACCTATATTTTGTTCAGTTTTGGGTCCCTGTACGGCTAAACAAAACGAGACTCAAAAAATTCTATATAAACTTTTTTATTACAAATTGTTACATCTGTCAATCGCTTTTAAAAAAATTTGATTTGCTAATACTTTAATTTCGATTTTTTTTTTGGCCGCTATCACCCAGTGTGTGCCAATAGTTTCTTAATGATTAAAGGTACTGCCAGACGATGCAATCAATTGCAATATGTATAGATTTCCTTTGACAAAAAAAAACATAACCTTGCATTGCCACGATAAACATGTCCATACATGAAAAAGTTATTGATTTGCTAATACTTTAATTTCGATTTTATTTTTGGCCGCTATCACCCAGTGTGTGCCAATAGTTTCTTAATGATTAAAGGTACTGCCAGACGATGCAATCAATTGCAATATGTATAGATTTCCTTTGACAAAAAAAAAACCTAACCTTGCATTGCCACGATAAACATGTTCATACATGAAAAAGTTATTGCAGCTTTCAATTTACTAACAACAACAACCAACAATCGCAAACACCTTTGCAAGTTGTTAAAAAAAAAAGCGCAATGTACCAAAAACAATTAATTTCATTTCATGCCTCATCATTCATCCGCTTTGCAATCAAAACTAAATCGTAACCTTTAGGTATATGAAAAAGTTTAAAAACAAAAACAAAAAAAAATTAAAAAAAAGTTTAGTAAAAAATTAAATTAAATTAAATTACAATAAAGCAACCGCAACGCAATTAGCGACAAATAGCAACATGTTTGCAACCAAAATCAATCAAATGCAATGCGCCAAATTGCAGCAAAGTAATAACAGAAAAGGCAGCAACAACAACAAAAACACATTGATAATAATGCAAAGGCATGAAAAAGTGCATTATCTTTTTTTTATAGATTTTTCATTAATTAATTTCAATTACTATTTGCTGATTGCATTGGTGGTTTGTTGGCTGGCTGATTGGCTCAGTCGTACGTATACGATCGTGTTCTTACAACAATTTTTGTAAGCAGCCAAGTGTGAAGGATTTTATTTGCTGGCAGCGATAAGTGTTGTTGCAGCAACAAAAAAAATACACACACTCCTAAGTAATAATAATAAGCAAATAGTTAACACCAAAAATAATTAAAATGCTAGTGTATGTAGCTGCAGGGCGCACCCTTAGTTGTTGTTGTTGCTCCGCTTGGCAGGTGCTCTGGACGCTGTGGCGTGCGATTTTGTGGTCGCCTTTATTGTTGCTGTATTTTTTTGTTTCTGTTTTTTGTGTTTTTTTGTTTTTTTTTTTGTTTCTTTTTTTTTCTTCTGTTTTTTTTTTTTGTTTCTGTTTTTTTGTTTTAGTGTTTAGATTAGCGACATTTCTTGCAACCGAAAAGCGTTATAGTACATAAATTTTTTGCATAGCTAGATATTTTCATTTGTTGTTGTTTATTTCCTTTTGATGTGCGCTGTCGCGAGTAACCGCAACAACTGCCCAGTCGTTATGTTAGAATTTGAATTAACTGCAGTAATTTGATAACTATTGATTGATTTAAAAAATATTTACATATACATTTTTTTCTTACATTTTCACAGAAGTTTTTGTTTTTCTTATGCCCAGTAGCAGTTCAAATATGTATTTGCACACTTTTTATGTACAGTAGGTACATTTTCAGACATTTTAAGCAGTTTTTAGCTGAAATTATATTAATTACATTTAGCTTAACTTAACTCAATTTAGCTTAACTTAACTCAATTTAGCCTAACTTAACTCAATTTAGCTTAATTTAAACTTCAAAAATTTCATTCAACTTAACCTAACATATATGTACTTCGGTATAAGCGAAAAAATCCAAGAACTCCAACAGCGATGGTAGAATTGATAGCTATTTCGAAGAAAACCACTTTCTTCATCATCAGACTTCTTTTCGGGAGCACCACACAATCTTCAAACCTACGCTCCAACCATCAATAGTTGAAGATTAGCGAAGCGCTTAACATCTAAACTAACTTAGCTTAATTTTACATTTAACTTAAGCTAACTGAACTTAACCCTTTCGCGCCGGAGTTTTTTTCGGTTACCAGACTAAATTTTTGGTATTTTAAAAATGTTAAAATAATGTTTAAAAAATCAGTTCTGCAAACTTAAAAAATTCCTGTCCTTTTTTATTCTGGGTCATATTGTCCTAATAAGTTTTTATTCTTAACTTCCTAAAACATTTCGCTCAACTTAACTTAACCTAGCTTAGCTTAACTCAACTCAACTCAACTTGGCTTAACTCTACTTAACTTAGCTAAACTTAACTTAGGGCCGTTTGCTCAACCTCTGATTAATGCTAACCACATTTAGGGCCGTTTACTCAACCTCTGATTAATGCTAAGCGGAAAATAAACTTGTGGACTGTATTATCGACCACATGATAAATGTATGGTTTGATGAAGTCGATAATGATGTTTAACCGGACTTTAACCGTGATTAGCGTTAATCAGAGGTTGAGTAAACGGCCCTTAGTAAGGTAACCTAACCCTAAAAATTTCACTCATCTGAGATTTTGTTTATATTATTATTTTTTTCAATAGTGCTACCAAAAACTTCTGCTGCTGGGTATACAGCTCTCATTTCCCTTGCTTACAACAAAAAAACCACATAATGAACGCATTTTTTCTGCAATTATTAGTTGGCCAATTATTTCGTTTGTAAAATAGGAATTTTCGCGGTTTTTGCTATACAAAAAAAAAAAAAAAACAAACAAAAACAATAAAAAAAATTTATTTATTAGCATTTTATTGTTGTCATAATACTTAAATCACATTTTGATGTTTTTAGCCACCACACTAACATACAAGGCTCTTTTTTTCCTCCCCCCTCTTATCTCTCACCCTCCATCCAGGTTGCACAAAAGTCCTACGGCAATGAGAAGCGTTTCTTTTGCCCGCCACCCTGTATTTACCTTTTCGGTACCGGTTGGCGTCGCCGCTACGAGGAAATGTTGCAAAAGGGCGAGGGTGAACATTGCGCTCAATTGTGTGCCTTCATCGGTATCGGCAGCTCCGATCAGGATATGCAACAGCTCGATTTGAATGGCAAGCAATATTGTGCCGCCAAGACGCTGTTCATTTCGGATTCGGATAAGCGTAAACATTTTATGTTATCGGTGAAAATGTTCTATGGCAATGGGCACGATATTGGCGTATTCAATTCGAAGCGCATCAAAGTCATATCGAAACCGTCGAAGAAGAAACAATCGCTGAAAAATGCCGATTTGTGTATAGCGAGTGGAACGAATGTGGCGTTGTTTAATCGTTTGCGTTCACAAACCGTCTCGACGCGTTACCTGCATGTGGAGAATGGACATTTTCATGCGTCGTCGACGCAGTGGGGCGCTTTTACGATACATCTGCTGGATGATAATGAATCGGAGTCGGAGGAATTTCAGGTGAGTTGAGAGGATGAGGAGTGGAGAGTTGAGTTGAGAGACTCTACGGTTGTGCGGTATTAAAAAGAGCCAGAGGAAAAATGCGCTTTTCTTCCTTTAAACACACACACATTTCTACTTTCTCTTCTCCCACCTATCTTGCGCATTATGTAGGTGCGTGATGGTTACATTCATTACGGCGCGACGGTGAAACTTGTTTGCTCTGTAACGGGCATGGCTTTGCCACGTCTAATCATACGCAAAGTGGATAAACAAATGGCTTTGTTGGAAGCGGATGACCCGGTGTCGCAACTGCATAAGTGCGCATTCTACATGAAGGACACGGATCATATGTATTTGTGTTTGTCGCAGGAGAAGATTATACAATTTCAGGCGACACCCTGCCCGAAGGAGCCCAATAAGGAGATGATTAATGATGGCGCCTGTTGGACGATTATATCGACAGATAAGGCGGAATATCAGTTTTATGAGGGCATGGGTCCAGTGAGGTGAGTAGTTTGGAGAAGTAGTTTGCCGTTTTTCGCAGCAGTCAATTCGGAGTGTTTAAATATAATTTCGGAGTAATGCGGCATACTTTGCGAGTCAATTCGGAGAATTAAGATATATATTCGGAGCAAATCGGACTGTTATCATTTACTTTCCGAATCAATTCGGAGTATGTACATATGTTTACTTTCGGAGTAGTCCGGAGTGTTTAAGTATACTTTCGGAATATTTTTGAATTGTTAGCTACCGAATATTGTGAAAAAAAACCATTAAGAAGTTTAAGTTATTTTCGGAATCATATAAACTCTACACCGAAAAGTTTTAAACGCGCAAATCTTATTTATTTTAACTTTTTCATTCACTCTAAGCACTTAGAAATTTCAGGAATTTTCTCGGAATGTTTTTGAGTGTATTAGAAGTGCTTCGGAGTGTTAATAATATTATTTTCTATACCAAATTATGCAATTAAAGGCCTATGACAAGTTGTGTTCATTTTGGGAATCGTCTAACATGAACTCCGAAAGTTCTTCGGACGAATATCTATTTTACTCTAACATATTTTAACATGGCGATTATAAAAGCCAAGAAAAAAGTTTCGGAGTTGATTTGGGTAATTTTCGGTGTGTATTCAAATTGCTTCGGAATATTTTCGGAGTGATAATAATAGTATTTTCTATTGCAAATTATGCAATTAAAGGCCTGTGACAAGTTGTGTTAATTTTCGGAGTCATGTAAATGCATTCTGAATGCATAAAACACTAATACCGTTTTTAGTTTAACTAACTTAGTTTATAAATATGGTGCTTCGAAATTTCACGAACAAAATTTCGGAGCTGATTCCGAAAATAGAGTGTTTCGGAGTAATGTTTATTGTTTTTTCCGTAGCATATTATGATATAAGAGACATACAAGTAAATTTTTTAATTTTCGGTGTTGTAAACATGCAGTTCCAGCATGGTCCAGCGTTCCGTTACGGTACATCTGAGTACCGTGTGAATGTTGTTGGGCACAAACTGCTCAGTGCAAAACATTTTAAAGCATTTTGAACAAATTTCTTTGCATTTAAATTTAATTTTCCTTTTTCATTTGATGTCGGTCATTTTCAGCTCACCCGTCACACCGGTGCCAATTGTGAATTCGCTAAATCTGAATGGCGGCGGCGATGTGGCGATGCTAGAACTGAGCGGCGATAATTTTACGCCGCATCTGCAAGTTTGGTTCGGTGATGTAGAAGCGGAGACAATGTATCGCTGCACGGAGACGCTGCTGTGTGTGGTCCCGGAAATATCGCAATTTCGCGGCGAATGGCTTTGGGTTAGATTTTAGAAATGCACTCAGTGCGGCCTGTTTTCGTTATTTTATTCCTTACTTTTTGCAGGTGCGCCAACCAACACAAGTGCCGATATCGCTCGTACGCAATGATGGCATCATTTATGCCACCGGCTTAACATTCACCTACACACCAGAACCCGGACCGCGACCACATTGCACACAAGCCGAGGACGTGATGCGAAGTACGCGCAGTACAACAACAATAAGCAATAATAATGGCGGTGGTGGTGGTGGCGGTGGTGTACTAAACACTAACAACAACAACAACAGTTTAAGTGGCCTAAGCAACAGCAACAATAACAACAACAGCATGGCGCATTCGCCCAGCGATAGTAGTGGTGGCGGTGGAAATGTTGCTGGTAATAATGGTCCCACTGGCATGAATGCGAATCATCAGATGCATCAAACGCTGCCGTCCATGAGTGAGGTGCAATGGAATACGCACGGCGGTGGCGGACTCTCCTGAGTGATGGTTGTTTGTGAGAAGGAGACGAATAAGGAGAAGGAAGAGTTGATGGTGTTGTGCAGGCAGCAGTCGCAGTTGCTGCTGCCGTCGTCATTTTCATCTTCATCGTTCTTGATGTTGATGAGTTGTTGTGGGTGGCGGCGTGTATTGCGTCGCATGTGGCTTTAGCAGCGCAAAGTGGTGTGGATGTGGGCAGTAGTGCATGTGAGAGTATTTATTTATGCTTTTTTTAGTTTTATAGTATATGGATTTACATATTTATATTATATGACTATATATTTACGTAGCGAATTTGCCTTTAAGCGCTAATGATTCTCATTTATTTTGATAATTTTTTTTGTTTTTTTTTTTTTTTTTGAAAATTTGATTTATTTTTATTTTTCTATTTGGACTTGTTTGTTTTTTTTTTTACTTTTTTTAATTTTTTTTATATATTTTTTGTAATTTTTTTTATTTGGGATTTTTATCGAATTGTTTTTAAGTGCTAATAATTCTCATTTATTTTGAGAATTGTGATTTTTTTTTTGAAATTTGATTAATTTATTATTTTTTTTTTACTTTTCAAAATTTTTTTAATTTTTTATTTTTTATGCGATTTTTTTTATATTTTTTGTGTTTTTTTTTAATTTTTTTGTTTTTTTATTTGAATTAGATTTTTTGTTTTTTTTTTGCCTGTGAATATATATTAACGTATCGAATTTGTTTTTAAGCGCTAATAATTCTCATTTATTTTGAGATTTTTTAATTATTTTTTTAATGTGTATGATTTTTATTTTTAATTTTATATTTTTTTTGCGAATTTTTTCTTATTTTTTTGTGAATTGTCTTATATTTGAATTTGTTTTTTCTTTTTTATTTTTTGCCAGTGAACTATTTTTTTTTTTGTTTTATGTAATTTTTTTTTATTTTTTTGTGATTCTTTTTTAATCCTTTTTTACTTATTGTGTGAAAATTTTGTATTTTTTTCTTGTGTAATTTTTTTTAATTTTTTTAGCTTAATTTCTGTTTTTTTTTGTTTTTTGTTTGGTGTTTTATTTTTATATATTTAAGTAATTTTTTTTTGTGTGATTTTTTTAAGCTTATTTGTTTTGTAAGCTTATTTTTTGGTCTTTTGTTGGTTATTTTTTTAGTTTTTCGTTTCAAATTTTTCCCATTTACTTGCAAACACATTTACACAACACATATACATACATAATTCCATATTTTACACACAAGAAATATAGATACAAAAACAACTACATATACAAAGCCACTCTAAAGTTAACTGTAAAACATTTCATTCCTGCAAACACATAGCAATTAGATACAAACATATTTAAACTCGAAACTCGAAAAAAACTGTACAGCAGGGATATATCCTTATTAAATACTATCAAGAAGACGACAAGAACAAAAACTTTAAGAAATCAACCAAACAAAGAACTGTTTTCGCCTTTTGGTCCCTCTAGGCAAGCAACATTTTTTATGCACTAAATGAAAACAAAAAACATTCGAAATGAACAAACCATAACATATTATTTATAGATACTTTTTATGTACATATAAACATAAGTATATACAAGTAAATGTATTTAAAAGAAAAAAGTGCTAAGGTGAGCATGTTTTATTATTAAGCAAAAATTGCTTTAGTCCCCTAGGCTTAGCTTAGTTTTTAATGCCAATGTATTTTGTATATAGTACATAAATACATACCAACATATACATACATATATATACATACCATAATTTACAAGCTAGAACAAATTACATACACGCTACATACATTCTATACACATACATACATACATATACATTTACTTTAGTTGAACAATGGGTGAGTTTCTAAGACAAAGCTGCTCCGCAACTGTTGAGCTCAACAGTTGCCAACAGTTGTGTAGCAGTTGAGTTAAACAGTTACGTCTTAGAAACGGCTCGATGAATTTATCAGCTGTTTGGCTTTACACAACATGTTGAGCTGAAGTAGCGAACAAAATTTTTGATGGAAAAAATGGCGAAAAGTTGCCAACTGTTGAGCTGAGCGGAATTACTCAACAGTGCGTTTCTAAGACAAACACTCAACAGTTGCGGAGCAGCTTTGTCTTAGAAACTCACCCAATGATAATCTCAATTGAATTGTATGTGGACAAAAAAAAAAGCGCCAACGGACAGCCAAGCAGACCGTCGTCATAACGTCAAAGACATATTTGCCTACAACTGTATTAAGCTTATTAAGCTTAGTGTAAAGTAAGAAGGTATGGAGGAGAAGGAGGTAGCATTTTAGCTGCCATTTGCTCTTCTGCTACAAAAAGCATACAATGTAGTGTACATATGCATATGTATATGATGTACATAAGCTAAGTTATTTATACAAACAAATATACATGCATACTTTCATATATTTATATATATGCTGTATACTTTAAACAAAACATAAATCAAATATCTACAAAATTAGTGTTAAGTATTAAGCCTAAAAAACTCTTAAAAAGTGAAAAAGACAAACTGTAAATTTAGTTAAGAAAAGAAAAAAAAAAAAACAAACAAAAATTAGTTTTAATAATTAATTATGCAACTGAAACATTACCAGAAATGAATAAATTATTTTTTAACAAATATATTTTCGTATGTTCAATTGAAAATTATTTTTGAACAGCACAGAAAGGTAAGTAATTCGATTTTCCGGTGTTTTTGGCGGTAGTTTTATAGTTTTGGAGCGAGTTCGGAGTACTTTCGGAGCTTTTCATAATTAATTTTAAAGTATTTTGTGCTTTCGAAGTACTTTTCGCGTTGGTCTGAATAAAGTTTAAAGTATTTTGTGATTTCGGAGTTTGACATGATAGATTTTTAGAGTATTTTGCACTTTCGGAGGTTGTCAGAATCAATTTTAAAGTATTTTGAGCTTTCGGAGTTGATCTGAATAAAGTATTTTGTATTTAGTGATTTCGGAGTTTAACATGATGATTTTTAGAGTATTTTGTGATTTCGGAGTTTGTCAAAATCAATTTTAACCCATTCGATCCCATTGTACTCGCTTGAGTACAGAAAAAACAGCTTTTTTGAAGCGCTGTCAAAAGCTAACGCATATATTTTTCTTAAAACAAGCGCTACTTTATAATACAGCGAGATGTCGTAAATGAATATATACTTTGTTTTTGTTCCTTTTGGAATCCCATTATCCGCTATTCACTTGACTCTGCGCTCACTTTTACTATTTTTCTTGTTTTCATAGTTCAGTTTGCAATAAGTTCTCTATTACGCAAGAATTATGTTGTAACGGAAAAATTTTAGTTTTAAAATATTTACAATACATACATTTTTTAGACTCTATAGCAGAAATATGGAAAAAAGTGTGGACAAGTGCGTTTCGATAGGTTTGAATTCTAGTGTACTCGTATGAGTACAGTGGGAATATTGATATACATTTTGTGTGTATATTCCATATAGATTTGAAAATGGATATTCGAAAATTTTACGGTAAGAGTTTCAAAATCTTTCTGCGGCTAACGACTATGTTGAATAAAGCGACCGTAGTCACTTCGATTTCGCTATGATACCACCAAACACCCACTGAGACACCACAGACGAGAAAGAGATTACCGAGGATAATATATTTTGTGATGATGTACCAACGGATGTTCCGGGCAAAGTGGAATTATTTTTTAACAGTGACAATGATGATGATATTCCACTTGCAAGCTTATAAACTTTGACAGAATATAAAATTTACATACCGTCAAACAATGGTCAAGGCGGCAAAGCCGCAAAGTGAATGCCCATCAGCCAATTTTGATCGCAGGATATAACTCAGGAATGGGAGGAGTTGACCTCCACGGTCAAGCTTTACAAACTTACCGCATAAAGTTTTGGGGAAAGGAATTGCGGTGACCTCTTTTAACCACAATGATAAGCTCGTGCGTAGTAAACGCATGGAAACTTTACAAAATTGAAAGTAATAGTCAATGCGACTTGTTACAATTGAAAGTAATAGTCAATGCGAATGTTACAATGCGAAATTGTGCGACTATTTACGAAATTATAATATTCGTCAATATCTACAAAACGGCATGAATAGCCGCTGTAAGAATACCCAATCAGCTGAGGTGGGGGGATGTCACCAAAGACCGCGATGGATTTGCAATGGCCACTAGTGGGTTAGAGGGCTTAGAATATACCCGTGGTTAGGAATGCCTGCCGTAAGAGGCGACTAAAATCCACCGGCATAGAAGTTTGATGATCAAAAAAATCGTTCGCACGACGGTCGGGCTAGTGTCAGAAGGGACTAGTACCTGAACGTACTGGACTTATTCGGCAAAGGACTGTTACTTCCCAAAACTTTCGGGAAGGGTCTTGGTGGCTACTACAACAACAACAATATGGATTTGCAAGTTATGCAATGTAGCCCTACACACAACTTTCATACTGTTAACCAGGCCACTAGTGAAAGAAGCCTTTTCAGTTAAAACTACATATGCATGTACATATTTTCATATTAGCGCAATGTACATACATTATCCCATTGTACTCGCTTGGGTACAGCTCAAAATAGACATTTTTTTAAATTTTTTTTTGGTTTTTTTTGTGAAAGGAGCTTAATTACACCATTTAAATAAAAGATTTATAAACACATTTAAAAAAAAATTGTTTTATACATGGTTGGGATCTAATGGGTTAAAGTAGTTTGTGCTTTCGGAGTTTGTCTGAATAAAGTTTAAAGTATTTTGTGATTTCGGAATTTAACATGATAGATATTTAAAGGATTCAGTGCATTCGGAGTTTGTCAGAATCAATTTTTGAGCCTTCGTAGTATCTTCGAAACATTTTCGGTGTTTATTATCAACCTCTGTGTATTTGGTGTTTTCACGATGGCTTTTTAGAATATTCTGTGCTTTCGGAGTTCGTCAGAGTCAATTTCGGAGTATTTTTTATTACGTTTGGAGTTTATGAGAACTATCTTTAAAGTTGGCCGCTGTGGTGCAGTGGGTAGAGTGCTCGCCTGCTATGGCAGAGGTCTCGGGTTCAAACCACGGTCCGAGCAAAACACCAAAACAATTTGTCTAATTAGTAAAAATCCAATTATTGGGTTTTTTAAGAGCAGCGGTCACCTCTCGGCAGTGGGCGGCATTCCCTCCGAGAGTATTTCTGCCATGAAAAAGCTTCTCAAAAAAAATGCATTCGCCGTTCGGAGCCGGCATAAAACTGTAGGTCCACCCAATTAATGGAAAAACAAAAAAAGGAGCACACCTCGAATTGGGAGAGAAGCTCGGCCATAAAACTCGTCAGAGTTATACTTAATAGCGCCATTGTATTATTATTATTATTATTATTATCTTTAAAGTATTTTGTGCTTGAGAAGTTTCTCAGTAATGGAATATTTAGTGTTTTAAGGAGTATTTTCGGAGTTTTTCAGAATAAATTTCTCAGTTTTTTGAGCTGATTTTGGAGCAAAATCGAATATTTTTCAGAGCATTTCATTTCCAAAATTCGTGCCCGTTTCGAAACCACCGGAACCACTGTCATGGCAAGCGAGCAAACTGTACATTAGGTCATAGCAGCACCTCTGTTTTCTAAGCCTTAGGAAATCGGAATAAGTACTTTGGGAATAATTTCAATGATACGGAATATTTTCCTAGTAATTAGGAGTATTTTCGGAGGTATTTCACAGTAAGTAGCAGTAATATCGAAGTAATTCAAGGTATGTATATTATAGCGTCTCTAATTATTTTCGGAGTGATTTTGAAGTATTGTTAAATAAATGACACTGACTACATAGAGTTTTTATATTCGAAGTCATATTAGGTGAACACCCAAATGCTGTGAAAGAGTATTGAATGGATTCGGGGTGATACGCAAACTTTGGGAGTAAATACGAGTGCTAGAGGCTGTTTCGAAAATTTTAGCAAGTGCTGACGTTTTTCGTTGCACTTTTCGCTACAAAGTAATAAATAAATCAGCAACGCAATTTCACAATCACAGACGAAAACCTTGACGACGAGGATGGTGACGCCAACTGTGACGATTTGCATCAATCGCTTCGCCTTGCAATTCATTAATTAAAACTACTCAAAAAAAAAAAAAAAATGCCAACTAACGCTCATTTTGTTGTTTTGTTATCTGCGTGTAAAATTTCGCAATTACACATAAAGCTGCTATTATTATTTTTGAACAAGTAACTAACTTTTAATTATTGCAAAAATTACAAAAACAAAAGCAACAGTTTACATAATTGCTAACAAAAAAAAAATTTTCCCACCCAAGAGGATGATAAAAATCATCTAATGAAAATGCAACATTTGCGTTGTCTAATGAATGCAGTCGACGGCTAAAAAAAAAACAATTTGCCACCTCCTTACGCCCCCTAATCCAGTTACACACACACACACACACATTCGTAGCACTGCTTTTACTGTTGTACGTGTCAAGATCGCATTTAAATTAAATTAGTAATGTTGTAAAAGAATGGAAATAGAATATATAATAAAGCAACAACAACAATTGATCGAGAGATAGTATACTTGCATTTGCAACTAGTTGTTGTTGTAAGTAGTAAGCGAATTAGGAAAAAAAGATTGTAGACATTGACAGTTATATATTTGGTACTGTTGATGTGTTGTGCTTTAGATGGCGTGAGACAATAGCAAAAATGTTAATCTAGATTGTGGTGAGAAAAAACTATTTTTTTAAACAAATGTCTACTTTTCTTATACACGTTAAATAATAATAGCTTTAGATCTATGTATGAAGATTACAATTGCAATTTGCGATACATACGAGTGCCTGTGTATGTTTATTATGCACATGCAAGTGGCTTTGAAGGTTTGCGAAAGTAACTGTAACTGATCTTGAGATGCATGAATACACATATGACGCAGTATGGAGTGCCCTCTAAAGGTCTTCAGAGTAATTGTGACTTATTCGGACCACTTTAAAAATAAGTAGGAGTACTTTCGGAGTAATTAGGAGTACTTGCGGAGTAATTGTAAATGATTAGGAGCGCTTTCGGGGTGATTGAGAGGACTTTCGGAGTAATTATGAGTTTATCGAGTTATTATAAGTTATTCATTTTCGGAGTGATTTAAATATGTTCGCAGATGCAGATCGCTAAATTAAATGGAATTGCAAATGTTAAGCTCGGTTGCACTTCGAAAAGTTTGTAAAGAGTAGAGTATCTGGGACAACAATTTGCGGAGTTGCTTTTCAATTTTGTAAGGAGTAATTCGGAGTAATGTTTAGTGATTCTAAGTTATTAATAGTACTTTCGGAGTAATTATGAATAATTTCGGAGTAAATACGAATAATTAAAAGTAATTTCGGAGTAATTTAGGGTAGCTTCAAGTAGTTAAGCGTAATTTAGGAGTAATTAGAAATACTTTTGGAGTAATTATGAATAATTTCGGAGTAAATACGAATAATTAAAAGTACTTTCGGAGTGATTTAGCAATGATTTATTGAACTTTCGGAGTGATCTAGAACTTTCGGAGTAATTAAGGGTACTTTCGGAGTAATTAGGAATACCTTCGGAGTAAATTGGAGTGATTAGAAGTGCTTTAGGAGTGATTTAGGGTTGTTTCGAAGTGATTCAGTCAACTTTCGAAGTGATTTAGAACTTTCGGATTGACTTAGTGAACTTTCGGATTCATTTAGGGTATATTCGGAGTAATTTAGACTACTTTTGGAGCCTATCTAAATATTTTCGGGCATGTTGTAACTTCGAAAGTTCTTGCAAATGCTTAAAACACAAGTAACTCCTACCATGACTTGAAGATAAGACATTTGAAGTGCACTTCACTAGCCTTTCTTCAACAAATTACTGACCCCTGGAGTTCAGCTGATGCTTATGTAAGCTTACACTAGCCTTCAGGGATAGCTGGAATTGATTTCAACGTTAGGCATTATTTTCTAACTGTGTTTTTTTAACTTTCTCTCCTTGGTAAAAATAAAGACATAAATCCACGATAAACCTACTTTTTAGCATTATAAACGGAAATTAACATTTCAAAAACTAAAACTCAAATTAAATTAAAGTTTCTTTTTATTTTATTAGTGCTAATTTGTTAAAAACCGCAATTTGGGGCAAAACGCACACATTAAAGCGAACGAAACGCATAAAAGCGTTTTTGGCTGGGAAAACTAATTTTAATAGGCACACAATGGACATGCGACTGTGTTTTCCTCATTTTTTATTAACAACAAACGGAAGGTAAGTTGGCTTAAAATGCCGTTAGTCTCATTTGTAATTTACTGCTACAAATTTACGTTGTTTCTGTTTAGCTTTATTTGCTTTGTGTGCTTGACTGCTTGCTAGGCCGTGTCGCTGGTGGGAAGATTTGCCGCAAGCTCCACCTACTTAGCATGCCAAGCTGGCTGAAAAACAATGAGCAACAGTTTTGGGGCAAGGGATTTTTTTTTGCACAAAATACGAGGGAAAATAAACAAATAAGAAATTAAAAAGAAAAAATGCAAAAAAAAAACAAAAATATAAAACTAAAGCCGCCATTTTTAGTGCTCAAAACGGTAACAGCAATCAGTGATTTCAGCAACATGAAGACAATTAAAAAAAAAAAACTAAAACTATACTGTAGTTGATTGTTGCTGTGGTTGTATAGGTAAATTAGATACTAGTAAAACTTTCGGAGTTATAAGGAGAACTTTTAAGAGTAATTTGGAGTAACTAGGGGCACCTTCAGAGTAACTGTTAGTGATTTGGAGTATTTAGAAGTACTTTTTAAGTAACTGGGAGTTTTTTCGGAGTAATTGCACATGATTCGGAGTACTCTCGGAGTAACTTTAGGTCTTACGGTATAATATTGTTGGAATTTAGAGTACTTTTGTAAATAAACTATAGACCAGGGGTATTTTCGAACCATCTAGGAGTAAATTGGTAGTAATCATGGGTTATGGGTAATTTCGGACTACTTTCGGAGTAATTAGGAGTAACTAAGGGTACTTTCAGAATAACTTAGAGTATTTAGCAGTACTTTTTAAGCAACTAGGAGTTTTTTCGGAGTAATTGTACGTGATTCGGAGTACTTTCGGGGTATTTTTAAGTCTTTCATTATACTTCTGGTGCAATTCAGAGTATTTTTGTAAATAAACTATAGACCAGGGGTATTTTCGAACCATCTAGGAGTAACTGTGGGCCATTATGAGTACTTTCCAAGTGATTAAGTGTAATCAGAAGTATTTTGGGAGTAATTATGAGTGATTTGTACAACTCTCGGAGTCATTGGGAGTAACTGGAGGCACCTTCAGAGTAATTGTGAGTGACTTGGAGTATTTAGGAATACTTTTTAAATAGCTAAGAGTTTTTTTCGGTGTAATTTTAAGTGATTCGTACAACTCTCGGAGTCAGTAGAACTTGGAGTATTTAGGAATACTTTTTAAGTAATCAGGAGTATTTTTGGAGTAATTTTAAGTGGACTAACTGTAAGTATTTTCAGAGTAAAACACAATTAGAAGTAATTTGACAGCAATTAGGAGTACTTTTGAAGTGAATTAGGAAGCCGTTAGGAGTAATTAGGGGTACCTTCGGAGTAATTTTAACTGATTCCGAGAAATTTTAACTGACTCGGGGTATATAGGAGTACACTCAAAAAAAAAATTTCTCTCGATCAAAGACATAATTTTCCTTATTTTGAACACGCGTCCCAATACAAAATTTTCTTTGTTTTGTGTAAATTTTCTCAAAAATGTGGAAAAAACATAAAAAAACATTCAAACAAATTCGTTGCCATGAGGATTTGTATGGGAATTTAATTTCTCAAAATTAAAGAAATCAAGTCTTCAAAACAAGGAAAGTTGGGAATGGAATGGCGCTTAAAGAATTTTTCATTATTTTAATGTATGAATTTTTTCAAAACAAGTATATGAAACCATGGTAACGAATGTAACAACAATATTTTATAAACCTTTTAACATGTTTTAAGGAAAATTTACTCAAAACAAAGAAAGTAGTGTTCAAAATAGGTAAACAATTTCTTTGACCCCTCCATATATTTTTTTTCTCTCAGTGTACTTTCAAAACAAATAGTAGTATTTTCGGAGTAGTTTTGAGTGATTCAGAGTGCATTATGAGTATTTTAGAGTAGTTTCGAAGAAATTTAGAGTGCCCTTGTAGCGTTTATACATTTTTTCGGAGTATGTATGTAATTTTGAAAAGGTTTGCTAGTGCGGATTGCCAAACGATATCGACTAGCAAATGTAATGTTCCTAATCATATAAGGTGCACTCCGAAAAGTTTGAAAATAACAGAGATTGAAAACTACGAAATTATTTTACGAATTGGACTACTTTTTTTAAGGAATAAATGTCTTGCTTAACAAGTTTAGTATGCAACAAATTCAATAAGTGCAAGCAAAATTAGAACAATCCCGTAGATCAGACTCTAATATCACTAATGCATATATCGTATATGTACAAACACACACATAAACACCATATGTGTATACTATTATATATAACAACACTCCAAAATGGCTGCAATAATAAATTGTACACTTTACGTTTGTATGTACATATTTCGTCATGCTTCGTTTTGTTTGCTTTCGTGATTTTTGTAATTAAAGTTTTATTTGCTGTTTTTGTGTTGAACTAAAACTCGCTCCAGCCTTTTTAGCTGAACTATTGAGGTGATTTGTTGCTGGCAAGAAAAAAATGGCCGCTCTGATTTTTTTCTCCATCGCTTTTGTTTGTTATTTCTACTTTAAGCGGCTTATAAAATGGTTTGAATGACTGGAGTTGATCTTTCTTAAATAAACTAAAGACTTAAGCAACAAACTTGCTACGATGCTTTGCCTTTGGATGTTTAGTATGTAGTTGAAGTTGATAATAAATCAAAACAATTTATGATTTCATGTAGTCACTGGCTGGATTTCACTAGCTTTTCTAGCTTAAGCTTTCGACCACAGAGGAGCAAGAGTGAGATAGTGATGTGCATGCAGGCGATATTTCTAGACTAGGAAAGCCGTAGCTACTTGGTATGTAGTAGAAATTCAAAAAGCATTCTGATGAGTATTTTTTAATGGGTTTTCTGACTAAGAAGTCAATACAACCATATATAAGGCATGGGAGTACTACCAATGTAGAGTGTGAAACTGTGTGAGCAACTTTTCCAATTTACTCCGAACGTATTCCAAATTACTTATAATTGCTTGGAAAAAAATTATAATTACTCCGAAAGTACTTTAAGTCATTCAAAAAGAACTCCGTAAAACTCCTAACTACTTCAAAAGTACTCACAGTAACCCATATTTATTCCTAAAGTACTCCCAGTGACCCATAACTACTCTAAAAAACTTCGATATACTCCGAAAGTAGTCCAAATTACTCATAATTATTTCGTAAAACTTCGAATTACTCAAAAAACGGCCCATAATTACTCCGAAAAACTTCCTTCGAATTACTCCAAAAGCTCTATGAATAGCCCATAATTACTCTTAAAACCTTGGAATTACTCCGAAATTACTTCGAATTACTCCAAAAGTTCTCTGAATAGCCCCCATAATTACTCCGAAAAACTTGGAATTACTCCGAAATTACTTCGAATTATCCATAATTACACCGAAAAACTTCGAATACCTCCGAACGTACTCCGAATGACCCATAATTACAGGGAAACTTTGAATTACTCCGAATGTTCCACAATTACTCCCAAAATCTTTGAATTACACCAAAGGTACTCCGAATGACCCAAAGTTACTACGAAAATCTTTAAAGTAACCAATAAGAATTGTTATATATTATCTATTATTTATTATTAGTATCTACTTTCTTTCAATATCACCTACAAAACAACCTTAAAAACATTCCCACCAATGTTTTTGCTGACCCATACAAACTAAAGACTTAAACAACGAACTTGATAATTTTATTTCTGCATGCAATGCTGGCATAATTAGAAATTTTTTCCACTATCATAAATCAAAAATAAAACTATAACATTTACATACATATGTAAATACAAAAAAAGAACATGCACAAGCGCATACGAAATCTATTTTACTTTGAAATTATTATTAAGTTGCTCTTCGCCTTACAGGAGCGTGAGAAACTGGCAATATATGTATGTATTTAAGGTAAACAGAGTCTAAGTTGGGAAATAAGAGGTCCAATTGGACCCTTTAGCAACAACAAGCTCTAATTAGAAATTCTTATGCAAAATGTATACAAGCTTATCATTAAACTAACCACCAAAATCTGTACAAAAAACATGTCTTGTATTTTTCTTATAAAATTGTCTCAAGATGTTCGGTGGTGGCACAACCAAAGGTCGACCGCTGCCACCACCTCTTCAAGTATTGCGTGTACTATTTATTTTCTTGCCTGGCGTTTCTTCTTCGATTTGGCACAGGCAAAGTTCTTGAAGGTAAAATGTACCAAATCACCCTTATTTGTGTTGACTATTGAATAAAATTCTTAGTTTTCTCTTCTTCCACTTCGTGGTTAATTAGCTTGAAAAAATCTTTATATATTCAACATCATATAAATTCCAATTGCTCTAAAAGTAGTGCATTTGTTTTCTGTTTTTATTTTTATTTACAACCTCAAAATTTTCACACGCTGCTGAGGCGAAAAGAACAAGAAGCAGAGCATAATAATCAAAAATGAATAAAAAAAGAAAAATCACAAAAATCGCGTGGGAAATTGCGCAAGTTTTTTTATTTCGAAATTTATTGCGCTCGAGTGTAACGCCACCACACACCACACAAAATAACTTAAAGCAGCTCGAGCAAGAATCACAACAACCAGGAGAACTACAATAAAAACAACAACAACAATACATAACCTCAACTTGGCACCTGTCTTCCGTGGCTGTCGTGCTGCTGCTTTAGCTGCTTAGCGTGCGTCTGACTACCGCGGAATGTGCTCTAATGTTGGCCAGCAAGGTGTTTGTTGTTGTTGTTGTTGCTTTTTCTGGTTTCTTGTTTTTGCTCTTGGCGTTAGTATAGCATGTGCGCAAAGCACCCTTATTGCATATTCTTAAGAAAATGTTAATTTATCTTAAGGTAAAAGTCGTAGTCGCAAGACACTTGATTTTCTTAAGCAATTGCAGTGGTTGTTTGTTGTTGCTTTTGCTGTTGTTTTTATTATTCTTGGCGTGATTAAATTATGCAGCGAAATGACGATAAGCAAGTGCACTTTAGCGGACATTTCATCATTTGCTTTTTAGGGTCAAACATAAGGGGGGAGGGGGAGTCGCGTGCTGATTTTGAACTTCTTGATATTGGTGAGTGAGGCTTTTTTATACCCAGTAGTGCTTTGTTTATGGGAAAATCTAGTTTTGTGCTCCCACCAATGACTTGTTTTTATAAAAAATATGTACATGATGTTGTAATTGTTGGTAATATTGGTGATGATGTTTATGATGATGATGGTGATGATGATATGTATGATGATGATGATGTGTATGCTGATGGTGATGATATATATGGCGATGATAATGATGCTTATGGTAATGATTATGATGATAGTGATGATGATGCTGTTGATGATGATGATGATATAATGATTATGGTTATAATTATGATTATCACAATAAATATGATTATGATTATTGATTGTCATGATAATGATGATTATGATGATTACGATTATGATCATCTTTATGATTATGATTATGATTATGCTGATTATGATTATGTTTATGCTTATATTTATGTTTATGATCATTGATTATGTTGATTACGTTGATTATGATTATGATTATATTTATGTTTATGATTAGGATTATGATCAGGTTTACGACTATGATTATGATTATGCTGATTATGATTATGATTGTTTATGATTATGAATATAGATATGATTATGGTTATTGATTATGATTATGATTAAAAGTATGATTGTGATTTTAATTAGGATTATTGTGGTGATTATGATTATGTTGATTATGATAATGTGTATGCTTATATTAATGTTTATGATTATTGATTATATTGATTATGATTATGATTATGATTATGATTATGATTATGATTATGATTATGATTATGATTATGATTATGATTATGATTATGATTATGATTATGATCATGATTATGATTATTATTATGATTATGATTATGATTATGATTATGATTATGATTATGATTATGATTATGATTATAATTATGATTGATTATGACTAAGATCATCATCATGATGGTGATAATGATCCTGTACATTTCGTTACTTTTTCCCTTAATTTCATCACGTTTTTCTTTTAATTGGCAATTTTATTCTAGATTAAACCTCCGCCGGGTATATAATTTCTAATTTTACTGCACTCTCAGCTCCTTTTATCGTTCAAATTACTTTGATTGTTATTGTTATGTTAAATAATTATAATTGTATGTTTCTTTGATGATGCCTTTGCTGCTCCATCATCGTCTTGGCTGAACTTTTGCATGGGAAAGTCACAAACAGCCAAACAAAAACAACAACACCAGCAAAAGTCATCAAGTAAATGTGTTTACCATTCATTAATTCTACTGCCTTAAGTAGCAAACTTCTACTTAGCAAATTTACTTACTTTTACAGTGCATTGCCTTAAGATTTCCATCTTAAAAATTTCCTCTGCATCTCATTAACTCTTCCTTAACTTCGAACACCTAGGGCATTGCATACGAAGCAGAAATCTGTGACGCCACCACCACCACCGCTAAATCAAGAAAACCAGCAACACCAACGTTTTTGGTCGTGGTCACTTTTAATTGTATGCAACAAAGTTTGATGTGCCTTTTCTTTTAGTTTTCTTCTTGTTTTCTTCTTGTTTTCTTGATATTTTATTATTAGTTTTGTGGGGTTGATGTTTGTTTGGAGAGCGTGGGAAATTCTAATTGGAATGCTTTCAGGTGTTTCAGTTTGCAGTATTTTGCTTTTGATTTTTTGTTGTGGTTGCTTTATAAATGTGCTTTATAAACTAGATTAAATAAATATGAAAATGTTATTTTTCTTCTTAGTTTTCTTTACGCAAGGGCTGACTTTGTTTAGTATCCGTTAGCGTGAGAAATGCTGCCAGTTTAATAACCCATGATTTTTTTTTTAATTCATCGAATATAAGTATAGTTTCACTAGTTTTATTTTTTCTTATGCCTCATTCTACTATAAACATGATAACTTGTAGGAACGAGTGTCTTTATTAATTCAGTATTTTTTTTTATAATTTAAGGCTGTTGAAATTTAGTCAGCTTAGTTAACTTTTTCGGTTAGATAGACGTTTTATATACATACGATATGTATATTATGAAAATTCATAGATATCAACGAATGCCATTTATTCAGCAATACATATGTATGCATCAGCAAACAGTTCCAAAATTATTCCGAAGATATTTAGAAATGCTTCAAATGTAATCGAAATAACTTCAAATGTACTCCTAATCACTCATAATTACACGAAAAAACCTCCTAATTACTCCGTAAGTACTCTAAATCATCCCAAAATTACTCAAAGTCAGTAATAATTATTCCTAATTACTCCGAAAATACTCCCAATCTCCAACGGTTACTCCGAAGGTACTCCTAATATCGAATGGTTGCTACGAAAAACTCCAAATCACTCCGAAAATAGCTTATTAGTACTCCTAATAAAATCTAATTATTCCGAAAAAGTCCCAATTACTTCGAAAGCACTCCTAATAAAATGTGATTACTCCGAAAAATATAATATAATATGTACAACAAATGCTGGTACATAATATAATAAAAATGCGAAAAAATAATAACTATTTGCATGCATATTAAACTACTCGTACAAAATTGCCGAAAACTCCTAATTACTGGAAAAGCATTTGAAATCATTGCAGAAGTACATACTCCTCATCAATCATAATTATTCCTAATTGTTCTGAAAGTATCCCAAACTGCAATGGTTACCCCGAAAAACTCCCAGTTACTCCGAAATGACTCCTAATGCACTCAAATTTCTCCGCAAAACTCGCAATTAGGCCGAAAATACCCCTAATCTACCAGAATTCAAAAACTCAAAATCCTTTCGAATTACTCCAAATATACAACGGTAAAAAATATAATAAATACCGTCACAAAAAAACATAAAAAAGCTAAAAAAAAAATAAAACTAATTCCTGGCATAATAAAGTTACCTAATTACTTAACTGTTTCAAAAAGTAAAAATTGCACAAGTTTACCTACATAAATGAAGTTTTAGACAAAGTTTTTATTCAGTATAGTGAGTGAAATTACACTTGGTTAATTTATTTATTTTTTTGTTCCATATGATCGCACGAGTTTCATTAGAACAATGAGTGCTAGTATTTGTTTACAAGTAAACCTGAAAATATAAAGAAAAATTATGTATATACAGAAATTAATTTGTAAGTATGTACATAATATCTTATTATTAAAGGCCATTTTCTCAGCCAGTTTTATTAATCTTAATTGACGTATTTAAGTTAGATTTTCGTTGCTTGTTTTTTGGCCGCGCATCACATGCTTTTGCGGCAAGTGCATTAATGAAATCTTTGTGCTTTTTTTTTAGATTACAGTGCATTTTGGTGTGCACATAAAAATAAGTTAAAAGTACCTAATAAAAAAAATTTAAGTACAACTGAAAAAAGCAGTAAGTGATAAGTGCAATAAAAAAAAACATTAAAAAAAAAAAACACAAAAAATTATCATTTACTTACCATCAATTGATTAATATAAAACTCATATGGTATATGTCCCGTCAAAGGATCAATTGCCACGGCCAACATCTCATCCAGCTCTTCCCTCGAGAAAGGTTCACCTTCCTCCATCATTACTTTACTCATATACTCCTTAGTTATATAACACTTCTGCTCTGGATCGAGCACTTTGAAGGCTTCCAAAATTTTTTCAGGTGAAGCCGGTTCCATTCTGTTAAATATAAGTATTTACAATATATCAAAAAACAAGCAAACATGTCATTCATGTCACGCTCTTACTTTCTCTCCGCTATTAGCTGCGCTACATACGGCATAAATTTCGATAAATGCACATCACCTGCAGATTCTTCCATTTCCGTAGCTGAAATTACTTCATTGATATCTTGCTCGGTGGGTACTAGCCCGAGAAAACGTAGTACGGTACCCACTTCACGTATATCGATGCGTTTATTACCGTGATGATCGAATATGCAAAAGGCATCGGAAATGCGTTGCTCCAACTCGTTGTTAATGGGAACTGGGACGGGGGAGAAGTGAAGTGAATTTTTATGTTTTAATTAAAAGGGGAAAAGTGTGACTGGCAAAACTTTAGTATAATGCACCGATAGATACACGAATTTTACACTTTTTTTTAGAGGCGTAGGGGGAGCGTTTTAGTACACAGAAATGAAAGCCGTAGATAAAAGCAACCAATAGTGTTTTTATAAATTTCTATAGCATTTTCAGGTCAAATGAAACTTTTTTCAAGACAAGTGAAACCTTTTTCAATTGAACTATAACCTTCCTCAATTGAAATTAAATTTTTTTCGATTTAATTTCCATTGAGAAAGGTTTCATTTCAATTGAAAAAGGTTTTAAGTCAATTGAAAACGGTTTCACTTGACTTGAAAAAAGATTCACTTGACTTGAAAAAAGTTTCACTTGATTTGAAAAAGTTTTCATTTGACCTGAAAATAGGTTTGTTTCTTATTAAAATAGCAGCTAGCTGTCAAGTGAGCAAAACGGAAAGAATTGCGCTCATAAAGAGCGAAACGAACAGAAAATCAAGAAACGGAATAATACACTGGAGGGGTCAAAGAAATTGTTTACCTATTTTGAACACTACTTTCTTTGTTTTGAGTAAATTTTCCTTAAAACATGTTAAAAGGTTTATAAAATATTGTTGTTACATGCGTTACCATGGTTTCATATACTTGTTTTGAAAAAATTCATACATTAAAATAATGAAAAATTCTTTAAGCGCCATTCCATTCCCAACTTTCCTTGTTTTGAAGACTTGATTTCTTTAATTTTAAGAAATAAAATTCCCATACAAATCCCCATGGCAACGAATTTGTTTGAAAGTTTTTTTATGTTTTTTCCACATTTTTGGGAAAATTTACACAAAACAAAGAAAACTTTGTATTGGGACGCGTGTTCAAAATAAGGAAAATTATGTCTTTGATCGAAAGAAATTTTTTGAGTGTAGTAAAAATTAGTGATTAGTAATTTGAATGCTATTTTTGACTGTTAATGGTTATTTTTTCTAAAAAAACATTTAATTTTCTTTATTACTATTTCCAAAAATTCAGCAAATTTCAAAAGTAATAAAATCAAAAGTATTCGTTTGTTTATTTTTTCTTACTTTGGCAGCAAATAATTTCAGCTAGGGAAAATTTTACTAGCTGAAATTTGGAGCTGTCAATGGCTCTCTTTTGCTATTTTTTTGAACCAAGAAACGATTTTCCAGCCGAAACTTGGCTAACTATTCATAACTAGCTAATAATAAACGGACCTAATGCTATATTATACTTAACGTGTTTTGTGCATTTTTAATGTTTTATATCGGTTTGATGTGAACAATTTTGTACATATATGAAATTTTCAAAACTCAACAAATTAACTCTGCCTTTGGTGTTTATTTTTATTACTCTAGGCCTGGCACATTATACTAAATTTAAGCCAATATAAATGTCACGTAAGTGCGGTTCACCTACCTGGGCCCTCCATTTTCCCCTTCAGTATAAATTACTTAACTTTTGTTTAACTTAAACGCTCTTAAGAGCTTTTCTTTTTGCTTTAAAATATTTTCCTACTTTTACTCAACAATTTTTTATTATGAAATGAATTGTTTGCTTTTGGTCACCCTAGACAACTGAAAGTTATTGATGAGCCAACTAATACATAAATTGGTTGTTATGTATTTTTTATCGATTAAATTATATTGAAGCGATAATGTTGTAAATCCATAGCCTAGCAACCCAATAAACATTGCACTTCACCGCAGTGTTGATCTGCTGGAAACAGCACATATTTCCTACTGAATATTCAGTAGAGATGTAGTTCCAAAATCTGAACTTACCTTTTCCTTTTTATATAGTAGAGGTGGCGTTGAAAATCAACTACCTAAAATCTGCCGAACGAGAAGGGAGAGCTTCTGTATGAAAAAAGGCGTGAATACGCAGGAGAACTTCCATAGCATACATATACGTACTTCAATGCCTTCACTGCGTGTTCAGTTATATTTTCAGACATGATTTTTGAGCTCAGTTTCAGGCTATTTTTCATAATGAATATTATATTGAATATGCACCCCCTTACCTCGAATACTGCTGTGCTGTTTAATGATTCGAAAAGAAAGTTTAAAGTTGTGATGTCCGAGTACGAGATGTTTTATTAGATTGTATGGATTTTTCAAACATCTCGAAACCTCTCGATGATTTTAATTTGTATATGCGAGTCCAGTCGCGAATCAATCTCGTACTCACCAACGCTTCCTCGCAATCCTAAAACATTTCGGCGAACTCACCCATCACTAATCGAAAGTGTACATGGTAACTACCGGGAAATTGGTATAAACAATATCCAATGCATCAAATAGTGCATATACATATAGAGTTTTAGAAAAATTTACGTTTCTGGGAATATATGTAGGCCCAAATGTGGACCCGGATGTCTCCGAAACATTTTTCAGCGATGCTGGTATCAAATACTGATAAGAATAGAGATAGGGATAGTAATAGGGGGAAGTAGTTTTGTCGCGGCGAATATGTATATGTATGTTTGTAAGCAGGGCCGCCGAGAGAAAATCCGGGCCCGGGGTCAAAAAAACTACGGGCCCCCATACTAAATGAACAAATTCTCAAAATCAAAATTCAATGAATATATAGTTACGAACTTTAATTTATCTATACATTAATACAGATCAAGTAAATATGTTTACATGGAAATATATATATTACGGTGGGTCAAATGTATTGTTCAAAAGGTACATCCAGTTTCTGAATCCATGGGTCACACTGAGTAATATTGTCCGTGGGACCATAGGTCTGAATGAATTTTGTTTCAATATATATTGCTTTATTTGTATGAAATAAATTTCTTTAAATTGGAATACAAATATTTGTTGGTAGTAATTTGGTATATCAAAAGACTTTAATTAACGCAAGTGAGCCTTTCTGGCCTTAGCAGCTGCAAAATTATCTATTATAGTGTCAAAATCCAACTGTCTCGCTGTTGGTGCTTCAATAAAAAGTATGCCAAGTCCTGTGAGACGTTCTTGAGTTGAACACGATCGATGGAAGTTCTTTATTCTTGCAAGAACACTGAAGGAACGTTCAGCATTAGTTACTGTAACAGGTATGGTGCAAAAAATACGTTTTAGTGCAACAGCAATCGAATTCAACTGTACGAAGCACCAAAGCAAATTTTAGCTTCGCAAGCTTCGTTTGTTTTCGGCGTATCGCTGCTTACATACATACATACACGTACATACATATATCACTGTACAAGAATTTGCATCATACCGAATTTTTCTGTTGCAACAGAAAATGAATTCAAATTTATGCTGCAAAGCCGACGCCAAAAACCAACAATTGCTTAAGTGGGGTGCAGACACGTTCAGAGTTTTATACAATTTGTTGAAATTTAAAATGATTGCTATCTACGAAAGGTGATTAAAGGTGTTGTTTGTTTATTTTCTGTAAGCAAAAAGCTTGGATATCATTTTGAGATTCCCCGGGCCCTCTAAAGCCCGGGCCCGGGGTAATTGACCCCCTCAGCCCCCCCCCTCTCATCGGGCCTGTTTGTAAGTACATAACTTTTATTTAGAGAATTTCAAATATTTTACTATTCGCCGTCATAATGGAAATCAAGAACTTTCTCTTTAGGCTTTATAGGTAGGAATAATTTTAAGCAGAACAACGTCTGCCAGTCCAACTGATTAATATCATAAAAGTGTACATATGTATGTGTTAAAATGTCAAATTAAACAGTTTTCAAAAAATTTCCATTAGAAGTACATATGTATATTTAATAATAACATGCATAACTAACTATGTAACCATTCATCCAACCAAATGGCGATGGTATTTTACAATTCTAAGCAAGTTATTTGCCCCAACAATGTGTATGTATGTAGATACATATGTATGCATATAGCCAATTAATTGTACTGTACCCATACTCTCCAAAAACGCCATGCTCCAACCACCATTACTGTGTTACCTCAATTGTAGCAGCTTGATTTTTTTTTTTGTATGTACAATGTATGTATGTACATATATATGGTTAAACATGTAGCCAAATGGTAAATGCTATGATTGGTTGTTGTTTTCTTGTGAACAGCCAATAGAAAAGCCAGTTTATTTTTTGTATCTATACCTTTCATGAACAAGAAATGGTATTATAACTTTGTGCCCAAACAGGTGAAGTATCAGAAGGAGCGAGTGATAGACCCATCAAAATATATTTATATCGAACCGGAACACAGTGGGGGCACCTCCATACAAACGCGGCCAAAAATAGTAATAATTGAGCTAGAAACTTTAAACTCGGAACTTAAGCTTTCTTGATTGAAGATAGTAAACTGTGAAAATTTGAACAAAATCGGCCCACAAATACACCCCCCTCCCATATAACGGTATTTTTGAAATTTCAATATTTTGTTAACTATTATAGCTAAAATGCTCAATTTTAATAAGAGCACACATTTTTTAAATATAAATAATATACAGTAATCATTTTGGAAAAAGCGCAAAGTATTCCATGGTTTTCAAATTAAAAATATATGCACTTTTGAGCATTTTATAAGCATTCATCATAAAATTTTCCTTCAAAAAAATCACATTTAAAAAAATTTTTATACCACAAATGAAACTATACTTTTCTAAAGGATTTCAGTGTGCTGAATCTGAATCTGAAGTCAGAATTTTCAAATTGGTTCTAGTTTTTGAGATATTCATGTCCAATTAGGCAAAAAAACACGTTTTTGACTATATTCCCTGCTTAATATCTTGTATGTAATATTTTTTTATTCAAAATCAAATACACCGTTAGAAAGCATAAACCATCCCCGTGAATATGGCGTTTAAATTTTTCAGATATCTTTATTAGAATTGGAGAAATTGTTGTTTAAGTTTCATTAACTTGGCAAATTTTCCCCATACAAAATTATTAATACTTTTTGAAGCATACTTTTGGGGATTTTGTATGGGAAAAATGTATGAAAACTTAGAAAAACTCACTCCATAAAAAAGTTCATAAAACAAAAAAGCGCAAACGAATTTTTAAGATTTCTTCATCTGTTTATAAAGCACGTTCACTAGCACCAAATATTAAAAATTTGGAGAGGTCATATTTTGTATTTTTTTTTTTATTTCATGTTGAAATTTTCCAATTTTTACACAATTTTTTTTTCTGTTCGAAAAGAAAAAGGCTGCAAAAAAATAATGATAACGCTGATAAAAAAAATTCTTTCATAATTTGAAGGTGTGAACCATTGCCTACAACACGGTGAACAAACTATTCGATTAGTCGCCTAAGAATAAGATTTTTCATAATGTCAAAAGTAGCCTAATTATTGCGTTTTGAAAAAGGCACTTTTAGTCAAATGGGAAAAAGATTATTTAAGCGAAAAGCGCAGGTGGATTTCAAGAATTAAAATGCAGTTTGATTAAAAATATATCATTTCAAAACATATGAAAAAATTGGGGAGGTCATATTTTTTATTTTTTTTATTTTTTTGTTTAAAGTTGAGCAAAATTTTTTTTTACGACTTTTTTTGTCAATATTTGAAAGTTCATATAAATCTAAGAGTTACCGCTGGTTACAAAAGGTTTATTGTTTCTAAAAGGCCAAATCAATATCTATGTAATGATGTATCACTCGATTACATACGTTAATAATTGAATGAGTTACAGCATTTTGTATAAGGTGTAATTGTTGAGAAATAAAAGGAAATATTTTTTGCTCAGTTTTTAACACCCTGTACGGCTAAACAAAACGAGACTCAAAAAATTTTATATAAGCTTTTTTTTACAAATTGTTATATCTGTCAATTACTTTCAAAAAAATTTGATTTGCTAATACTTTAATTTCGATTTTATTTTTGGCCGCTATCACCCAGTGTGCGGAACCTTGAGCTGAGCTGATTAAGTCATGTTCGTCCGTCCGTCCGTCTGTGTAAATGTAAATTAGTCATTCAGTTTTTGAGACATCTGACTAAAATTAACTGACTGATCATTTGTCAGAATCAACCGAATTTGACCACTATAAAATATAGCTACCATACAAACGTTTTTCAGTCATTTTGGGGTATAATTTCTTCATTCAAGTAACTAAGATCATTACACTAATTTTTCTAATAAATCTTCGCATAAATAACCTACAGAATTGAAAGTATAAATTAAGCAAAATCAGACTAAGTACCTATGCAACTTTTCACTTCCCCAATCATGAAAGGTATGAAGTCTTCGGTACGGCCGCAAACAGCTGCGCTCTTACTTGTTTTAGCTTACAAGCTTGCATATAAACCAATAAACATTTTGCTTCGTTCGCAACTTGAGCGGGATTTGAGAAGTAAATATATTTTGAAATCAACAGCGCATAGTTTTGAAATGAAACTCAAATTTCTGGATAATCTATGTAGATAATTATCATAACCAATCCCATTTCATAAAAAAAATGAATTGTATCGTCAAAGCTATCCAAAATTTCGTGATACTCATTACTTTGTTTTTTAATTTTCACGTGTTGCAGGGCCGTGCGCAGGAATTAGCCTTGGGGGGGTTTTTAATTTTGGTTTGCATTCGCATACATTTTTCGCTAAGATAAACATATTTGCTGAAACAGATATCCAGACCCATACATCATAAATTTAAATGTTCTCTAACTTTTCTGAAACTGCATACTCTGATGCTTAAAATAATACCCAAGAAATTTTTTTGGTTGTAAAAATTTTTCTGTATTTGATAGAGAATTTGTGATATGGTGGCATATTATTCGCACTTTTATGAATACATGGCTATAATTAAAGTCCGTTTAACATTGTAAGGGTATTCATTTAAGAGTATAAGTTTATAAAGTGTAAATTTCTATCAGTTTACACACACTGTTATATGAACGCACCTAATAATTTTTTTTCGCATCAGCTGTGCTATTGTAAAAATTTATTTAAAACTATATCTACATATATTAAAGACATATATTAAAATATGCCAAAAATAAGTGAGAAATCCAAATTAAAACGACTTTACAAGGAAATTTTTGTAAATGACTTACTGATGCTAGAGGTTTCTGTTGCGCAAGGTTGCTTTTTTCGAGTTTACAGCGTTTACACACTGAAATGTGCGCGTAAATTTCTCAACCATGCGTAAATGATTTACCATACAAAATTTGACAGTTCGTTTACAAACTTTATAAATTTACAAGTTTACACACTTTACGAGGCATTTATAAGGTTAAATGAATACCCTTTGTGATTCTTCGAGGTACGGAAAAGAATTCTGTCAAATATAAAGATAATTGATTGAAATTTTGTGGCATGAGTCCCACAATAGGCCGGAAACAAAAAACAGAAAAACTTTTGAAAACTGGTGTGACACCGCCCCTTTTTGGACAAAGGAATCTACGAGATTTCGGAGCCCATAACTCAAAAAATAATTATTATAATTGATATGTTATGACGAATAATAATAATAATAATATAATACAATGGCGATATTATAACTCTGACGAGTTTTATGGCCGAGCTTCTCTCCCAATTCGAGGTGTGCTCCTTTTTGTTTTTCCTACTTATTGGGTGGACCTACAGTTTTATGCCGGCTCCGAACGGCGAATGCATTTTTTGTGAGAAGCTTTTTCATGGCAGAAATACTCTCGGAGGGTATGCCGCCCACTGCCGAGAGGTGACCGCTGCTCTTAAAAAACCCAATAATTGGATTTTTACTAATTAGAAAAATTTGTTTGGCTCGGACCGTGGTTTGAACCCGAGACCTCTGGCATAGCAGGCGAGCACTCTACCCACTGCACCACAGCGGCCACAAACTTTTATTACTTGTGCTAATATACGTTAAAAAATTTAGCGAAATTGGTGTATAACCACGCCTACTTTTTTACAAAAACATTTCTAAAATGGCCTTGTGCAATTTGTGACGTGACATCTTTGTAACTAAAAGTCATAAAGGAATGAAATTTTGCACAAAGAATAATATTCATATGCTTAGTCGGATAATTGATACTAACTTTGAAAATGGGTGTGGCTACGCCCACCTTAAGCGGTATCCGCATTATATAAATACACCGTGTTTCCGTCAAACGTAAACAAACAATGAGAACATCCCTTTGCCAAAATAGTTGAATTATCTGGTCTAATTCTGATTCATCAAAACCTAGTTAACCAGGTCCTGAATAGTACTGTTTACAGTACTTGTTAATTGAAACTGCTCACTGTTTTCACAAAATTAAAATTTTTTGTTATCAGCACAATTTTTTGAAAAATTTCAAACGAACATATGCTACACAACTTTGTAATTTCGGAAAGCTCCAAGTGCAACTCAAAGTGCCGAACTTATGTATTGGCCAACCTTATTTTTTGCAACTTTCACCAATTTCTTCTTCCGTAAAATTATTGTACTAATTTTGTCAAAAATTATGAGTCAAGATTGAATGCAAAATTTATAAACTGTGTTTTGAAAATTTTTGCAAAATCATTGCAACTTAGATGTGGTCATGGGGGGCGGTTTTAACCCCCAAACCCCCCCCCCCCGTGCGCACGGCCCTGACGTGTTGGATATTGTTTTTCTGTAAGGCTGAGATGAGAAAAAATGTTTTAATAAAAAAAAATTCTTTTCTTTAATTATTTTAGATTTTACCAAATCTGGATTATTATCGATTAACTTAGATATATAATCCAGATGCAGATCCACTGCGCAACTAAGTTCTTTGAGCTTACATATATTGGACGGAAACCCATGTAAGGATTGGCAATATAATATCTCTAAATTTGTAAATGAATCCATAGGTGTCAGGTCACACCTTAGAACTTTGTACAAACCAAACACACAATCGCACCAACATACTAGGTAGCAAAGGCAGAGTGTCATTAACCTACTGTTGTTGGTATGTGGATTGTAATGGAGGGAAAATTGAAATTTAAGCGAAACAAAGCTGACGGCGGTGGTAGCTCAATGGGATAGACATGTGACTACCAATCGAACGACTTAGGTTCGATTCTCGGTTGAGGCCGCTTGAAGAAGTCTGATGAGGGGATGTGGTGGTCTCCGAAACGGATCCATAACTTCTACCAAAAAAATTTTTTCAATTTTTCTTCATTAAAAAATGGCCAATAGCTCATTTAAATTCACATAAAATAATTATTAGAATTAAAACGGCCATATAAATACAAACGTAAATAAAGTCGATATTTTGGTGCAGCCCTGCTTGTAACTGCAGTTGGTAGTATACGATGCACTGATAAAAAAATGATAACAACTTTTTTCAATCGTACATGTAGTTTTTGAGATATGATCCCTTAATAGGTTAAGGCATATTTGGCCGATAACTATATTTCTGCGTATCTTATCAACACACGTTTGATGTCGTTGAAAAGGCGACATTCCACCGCTTCTATCGGTATATTAATTATTAATGTATGTTGATAAATGCAAGAGAAACTGTAAAAACAATCTCAAAAATTCAATTTTTTGTTGAATTTTTTCAATTTTTTTCATTTTTAATCACGGTTTTCTCGAATAATTTGTTAACCAGTGTATATGCTAAGATATTTCGATATAATCTCTGATTAATTCTGCTTTCAACGATGTATAACTTTTTTACATCCGCTTAGGTATTCCTATGATATTCTACTTTAATCAATTTCTACTGTGAAATTTTTCATACTAAAGTATGGACCTCCCAGGTTAAGGTAAATATGATAGGTAATTATAATAATAGTTTGTTTATTTTCTATATCAGCTCGTTCAGAAGGAGCAAATTATATCCCTTTCCACTCAGTGATATCTACACAACAGTTTTGCTCAACAGTTCCGACTTCTGAACGCAACCAATGAGAGAAGAGGACAATAAGCTGGAGTGAATGGTCAGAGAGGATGAAGAGAATTGGGTCAGGGGAAGGAAAATGCAAAAACAAAAGAAATTTTTTTGGTTTTACTACATATTCAGGCTCCTAAAATGTATGAAATTAGGCTCATATCATAGTGGCCGCTGTGGTGCAGTGCTATGCCAGAGGTCTCGGGTTCAAACCACGGTCCGAGCCAAACACCAAAAACTATTTTTCTAATTAGTAAAAATCCCATTATTGGGTTTTTAAGAGCAGCGGTCACCTCTCGGCAGTGGGCGGCATACCCTCCGAGAGTATTTCTGCCATGAAAAGGCTTCTCACAAACAATGCATTCGCCGTTCGGAGCCGGCATAAAACTGTAGGTCCACCCAATTAGTAGGAAAAACAAAAAGGAGCACACCTGGAATTGGGAGAGAAGCTCGGCCATAAAACTCGTCACAGTTATAATAGCGCCATTGTATTATTATTAGGCTCATATCAGGAGACCACCTTAAGAACAGAAATACATACATTTCGGACTCCAAAATGAGCTCATAATGAGTGTGAATGCTGCAGTTTAGGATTCCTTTCTAATTTTTTTATGACTCCGAATGTTTACTGGGATTATTTATTAAAAAATTCTTGTCAATAACAACAAATTATTTAATGAAAAGTGACATCTCCTTGTTAATTGAGTGTGTGAGAAACACGAAAATTTATTGTTAAATTATAAATGTAATGTATGTACTACATTAATTTTCTGTCTGAAAACAGTATAAAACTAAGTTTTGACTTAAGTTAGCCCAGATTTGGGGCTAACTTACTTTTGGGTTTCACCAAATGAGCGACTTGAATAATTTTGCACACAACAACCCGATCAGCTGTTTTATACATAGTAGTATTTTAGTAGTTTTTTTTCCTACCTTTTGACTTTGCGCAACCCAGTTTGTTTGACAGTTGTTGTTGTCATTTTTATATTAGCAGTGTTGCTGTAGTCGCACACACAAATTAGTATTATTTTTAACATTTAAGAGCGGAACAGCAGCACTTGATTTTAGTCGCAAACAGATTGATGTTTGACTACTTCAAATATTTGATGTGCTTGCCCCCCCTGGATAAAATACTGGCTACGCCCTTGTGTGCATTTAATTAGGTTTCTAGCTATTTGTTACGTTTTTTTTTTATTTTCACTAAAAATAACTAGCTATTACAAGATAAAGGAGAATCTTTCTATGCTAAAATCAATGTAAGAATGCAAAATCAAAATGAATAATAATAAAATAAATTAATTGCTAATTTTAAACTGTGTTTTATTGGTAAATCTAATTAATCACTTACTTAGATTATCGCTGTCTTTAATTTAATTATACTTATTTTATCGTTTTATATATTTTATTTTACTTTGTTTATTTTACTTTATTATTTTATTTTATTTATTATTTATTTATTTATTATTTTTTATTTCATTTTATTTAATATATTTTTTCATGTCAAAGCATTAACCAAACAAATTTCAGCAGAAAACAACAAAAACAGTTGAGTTTTTAGCACAGTTTCAAACCAACAGGGTAAGTTGCTTACTTAGCTGTTATGAGCGCCTGGTAATGCAAGCAAATCTAGGGTTTTTGTGTGGCTAACTTATTGTTAGAGCTCGGAAAAATAGGTGAAATCAAGCGCCTCAAAATATGCTACAGTTAGTAAATTTTGCTTGTTTTCAGTGGCGGGATTACAATTTAAATATAAAGGGGTGGCATATTGGTATCGTGGGTGAAGATTTTATTAAAAAAGTTCTTAATCATGTTATGCAACAGACACACATCGTAGTATAGTAGAAATATTGCGATCTATACCACATATGTGTCATTCTCATATTGTAGTTTAATTGAAAATTTTCATAGTAAAGCCAAATCATAGTATTGATATTATAATATTTCTACCACATGTGTGTCTGAGGCATTACACAAATTTGCAGTTTAAATAAAAATATAGTGCTGCGTGATGAAATAAATCCAGAATAGAAAGTGTTTTTATGCGTAAAATATATTTATTTATGTGTTTTTAATAATTTAAATTTGTTATATAAATAATCTATAACAGAAACCAAATATATTAAAGTTAAAAAGTTTGTGCAAAATTCTGGAAAATTCGCCAATTTTTCAGCAAAATTTGTAACTTTTTGAGTAGAAATTTTATATTATTTTCTAGTACGCAGTTTTTTTCGACTTGTAAATTCCCATGAAAAAAATGCAGAGGATAGCTAGAAAAAAATTCTCAAATAACAGCTATTAGTATATTTTTATAGTAAGATATGCAAATGTTTAAATTCAGACCACTACAAATTAAAAAGCTGTATTATATAGTCCATTTGCTAATATGCACTTGCCTCATTTTCATTCAAAATATATTTGGTTTGAAACTGTAATTGTTTTTCCTTCACGTGCGAAGATTTTGTATCAAATTTAAGCGAGTCACTACAAATTTTAATTTTTTTCTTTATTCTTTATAATTATATATTTATTTATTTATTATACTGTATTATTATTCTTTATTATTATATTTATTTATTGTAGCTTTCTTTGCATTTTTTCACGTGCAACCCATAAAAAACCTTAATAATTTATTTTTCTCGCATCCTAGTAAGCAAAAAATCCAATTGCATTCACGGGGCGCTTAGACCCGAATATATCCCACCATTAAACTTGCCACTGGATGTGCTCACAAACATTACGTAGCATAATTTTAGGCGTTTGATTTTCACCTATTATCCGAGCTCTACTTATTGTGTATAAAGTTGAGTTTTTATCAAAGTTTCAAACCAACGGGGGTGGGTTGCTTACTTAGCTGTTATGAGCGCCTGGTAATAAAATGGAAATCGGTGGTTTTTGTGTGGCTAGTCTATTGTGTATAACACCGGGTGAAAACCAATTTTGTCTTAACCCTTTAAATACGAGCTAGGTTTTTTTTTAGGTTACGGGTGTTATCGATTAGGCATTTGGTTTTTACTCCCATGCAAAATGAAACTTGCAAATTGAATATCTCTTTTGTAGCAAAGCATTGAAAATTTTTGAAGAAACATATGAAATCATTATGCAATCAATAAGATAAAATTGCTAGGTATTTAAAAAGGTAGGCATGGGCACCTGCAATAGAAACTAAATAATAATTTTGAACATATGCCTGAAATAATTTATAGTAAAGTATTGAAAATTGGTGAAGCTAAATAAAACTAGTGTTCCTAAAAGGCATCAATAGAAATCGCTCCCTTATTATTTTTATTATTATTATTTATTATTAAATTATGAAATCGAGAATTCATGAGAGCTAAAAAATAAAGTAATTATGAGAATTAGTTTTTTTAATAATTAAAAGCAGTTTTTTTTAATTATCTACTTGAAAAATTCCTTTATTCATATTAAAAAAAGAAAATATACATATTTAAGTATGTACATGTATACATACATATATAAACAAACACACAAATATAGAATATATATATTTATTTTCAGTACGTTTGCCATTTATACATAATAGATATATCATAGAAATATATTATTTATTTATTTATAACTAAAATATCGAAGTAATATGTTTTTTAGATTTTTTTTGCGTTCGAAAACATAAATATGTTAAATAATAGCAATTTATATTTATTTGTTATATAAACAATTAAGTAAATAAGTAAGTATATATATATTTTTGGGCATGTGTCCTTTATGCTTTCAGTGCACTTTGACATAACGATTTTGCGTGGTTTTTAATAAAAATTAAATGCGCTTTTAGGCATTAACTTTACGTTAACGTGTTAGCTATTGCGTTTAAAAATATAATTTATACTTGGAAAAAAATTAAATATTCAAATATTTTATAAATAAAGTACCTACTAGTACTATAACTAAAATTTTGTATAACTAAATATTTGAAAAAAAAAAAAACATATAAATAAATATTGCTTGCTTTTGCTTGTTATACAAACGTATTATTAAAAAAAAAACAGAGTTGAATAAAGCACAAAATTGAAAAAAAATTTGCTTACGCCAACAATTTCAATAATTATAAGAAAATTGTTTAATAAACAAAAAACATCTAAAAAGTTAAGAAAGGCAAAAAAATTTTTGTTCTTTACGATTTGCGGTAACAAGTCCCACTGTGCCGTTTTTTAATTGCAGTTTTCTCTATATTAATTTATAGTTTTTTAACGTTTATGACATTTTCTGCGCATTTTCTGTCTGCCTATAGGCAATTTTTTCTATTACTTTTTACCTCACTTAAATACACATAACCTAAACAAAAAAAAAAAATAAAACTAACTACTACTTTGTATATGTATATTCCTAAAATCTAATTTGCTCGTATAGTGCGATTTTTGTTCATATTAGTTAACATTAATGATATGTATGATGTTAGCAGATCATCCATTTTATAGCCCAATGATGTCTCGCATAACAATTTAGAGCCGCGCACCAAATTGCCAATTGTCATGTGGAAGTAAGTGTTGCCGGAGGACCAATTCGAGATGCGCGTAAATGGATGTGTGATTAAAATGTCCTGTAGAATATAGAAAAATTAATTATTGCGCTTTTCTTTACAATATTACTAGTTCTTCTACCTTAGTTACGGGATGTATGAGACTAACGCCATGTTTATTGATTGCAATTAGCAACATTTCCGGATAATTGGGTTCGGTTGTTTGTTTTACCTCAAAGAAGGCAGAGCCAAAGGTGGGCCATCTGAAGTGAAAGGAAAAAAGCGAAAAAATAAATATTTTGCATCTCATTACATGAAAAACAGCACGATATAACGCATCAACGCTTTACATATTATTTGGATTAATATCTAGTGGCTAGTATGACATTGTATTCATTTCTAAGCCCAACACATCACCTGATCAGTTTTTACTACATGTGACATGCCATCATTATGTGCTCAAACACTTATGACTCGAGTATGTAGATCTATATATAGATTCTATATATCTGTGGCAATTTGCATTAATCGCTTAAGTCTTAAAAAATGATTTCGAGATAAATTGATTTTTATATTCGAAAGCAACAAATCATAACATTCGATTAAAAACTATGGACGCAAAATCGGTGAGCCATCCATAATGTTACGATCAAATTTTGTAAATAAAACAAAATGTCATGAAGAAATTTTATTAAGTATATACGTCTACTTTGGCTGTTATAGCAAGTTTAATATAAATCTATTGTAAGTTAAGCCTAAATGTTTTTATTTATATCTTTTGATTGAATTAAGTTATAAGCATGGGGGTTTTACAGAAATATAGTGTTTTAAAAGGAGAATAACGTGGTATATATAACTCGAAATCTTCCTAAGTCGACTTAAGCGATTATTGCTTGTGACCACAGATATGTATATTAGATAGGGTCGAAAAAAATGTTGTAAAAGTCCGCCCTTAAATTTGAAGCTTTTGTTGAGAGGGTTAAGGGATTTTTTTTTTTGACCCCGCGAAATACCGCCGAAATTGGTTTTTTCTTGTAACTTTGTTATTTATCAACCGATTTTTAAAATTGATACGTCATTAGTTTCGTATTTTGAAGCTCTACACTTCCTTCTAATGTCCTTTTGAGCTCTGAATTCGTTTTCACATAGTTGGGTCAGCTAACTTATTTGTATGTCCACGAATTATCCTCTTTGTATTGCCAAATGAAAGTGCTTCAAAATTCATGACAATGTTGCCTTCAAACGGTTTTACTAAATTAATAAACAAAGAAGTTACGTCACAAAGAAGTTATTTAACGTAGATATTATTTAACTATTTTTTTTAAGCAATTCAGTATATGTAAAGTTGTAAAAGGCCGACCCTAAATTTGAAGCTTATATTGAAAGGATTAAAGAAAAAAATTTTATTTTTTTTTCTGATCCCGCGAAATACCGCCGAAATAGTTTTTTTTATTGTAACTTTGTTATTTGACTTCAGAGCTCAAAAGGACATTAGAAGGAAATGTGGAGCTTCGAAATACGAAAATAATGACGTATCAATTTTAAAAATCGGATGTAAGTTACAAGAAAAAAACCATTTCGGCGGAATTTCGCGGGATCAGAAAAAAATTTTTTTTTGTCCCTTAATCCTCTCAATATAAGCTTCAAATTTAGGGTCGGACTTTTACAACTTTACATATATTGAATTGCTTAAAAAAATAAATTAAATAATAGCTACGTTAAATATTCGTAGTGACGTAACTTCTTTGTTTATTAATTTAGTAAAACCCTTTAAAGGCAACATTGTCATGAATTTTGAAGCACTTTCATTTGGCAAAACAAAAAGGATAATTCATGGACATACAAATAAGTTAGCTGACCCAACTACTATGTGAAAACGACTTCAGAGCTCAAAAGAGCAAAAAAAAAATTTTTTTTTGTGTCCCTTAACCCTTTCAACATAAGCTTCAAATTTAGGGGCGGACTTTTACAACTTTTTTTTTCGTATGGGGACCAACCCTATCTAATGTATATGCTCGACAGCATTTCGTGTTAATAAAATACATTTTTTTTGCAATCTGATGACATGTGATAACGCGCCATATGATAGCACATCACATGATAGCACATCACATGATCATACATACAACATTTTGCAACAACGCTTTATGTATCATTAGTTTAAAATAGAGCTCTAGATACCCGGGTATCGAACAATTCGAATTGATCGTTTTTGTTTGAAGCCCGTTTGTTGTTCAAATGCCCGTACAAACATTCGAGCATTCGAGCTTACAAAGAAAAAAAATGTGTATCGAAAAAACAAAAATAAAAGCAACTACATATGAAGAAGAAAAAAAATAATAAACAAAAGAAAAAAACGAACTTCAAAATGCCCGAATTGTTCAAATGCCCGTACAAACATACGGGTAATAAACAAACAAACGACTGTTCGAGCATTTGAACAACATTTGTTCGGGCTACTCGAAAATGTTCAAAAAAAATCTGGAGCTCTAGTTTAAAATCGCTTGGCTAATATGATATTTGGCGTTTTCGATTCGCCATCAGACAAGCGAGGTCGGATCGAACAAAAATGTTTGAACCCATAATGAGTAGTAGCCATACTCGCTAACTGGTCGATAAAAATTTCCCTCTGCTCGCTATCATTCACATATAAATTTGGCAGAGGGAAATTTGTAGCCAGCAGAGAAATTGTGAATCGAAAGCGGCTATTATATACAAAAGCTGCGTTTTATGTGACTATCACATCATCTGTTAACGTTTTTTGCTACATGTGACATCACGTCATTATGTGACCAAAAACTTATGACTACGTGATCAACCAATTAGATCATTATTTTTTTGTGCAATTTGGTGACATATCACACGCTGCCATATGATATCAGATCACATGATGCTTACAATAGACAACATCTCCATAACAGACAATTTTGATAACATATCGCATTCTTTCATATGACATCACATCACACGACATATCACATCATCACATGTCGAAAAATTTAATATCTTAAACCTATGTTTTCATAATCACTTGAATGTCACTCATGCGATTTAATATCATGTTCCATTTTACCATGTGACATCACATCAGCCCATCGCCATTTCCACTGGAAATTTTCCTGCCAATTTACTCTAATTATTACGAGTTTCAATAACATATCTTATATAATGATGATCAATCTTTTAATTTAGTTTTATGACATGAGACATCACATCAGCATGTCACTCAAATTCAAATAACATCACGTTGTGGCGTAATTTTATATTATATCACATTTATGATAAGACATCATAGCACATTAATTAGTCAACTGAAACTATTTGTTTCAAAAATTATATTTTTAAAATATTGACCTATAAAGTTTATACTACTTTATATGTAGTATAAAGAGCTCTACTATAAACATCAACATATCACATCAAGTCCTAACTTTATTATTTTCTTATTAAAGCAGACTTTTAATCTTACCTAATACCATATCGACTGATTATACTACATATCACATTATATTACATCAACTTGCCAACTTAAACTATTTGAACATCACCAGGTCACGTCAAGCCCTTACTCTTTGATCTTATTATTAAACGTGGCTTTTAATATTTTGTAATATCATATGTACACTCCCCGCGACATCACATCAGCAACTTACAACCCAAAACTCCCATCAACCCACCTGTAAACAATCTTCAGAAAAGCCACTTTAGCATCCTCCGAACTCATGCCACCATCTTGATTATACGAAGCCACAATCAAACGCTTCCACTCGCTCGTACTTTGCATCTTCATAATATCCGAGGGTATAAGCTCGCGCAGCATTTGTCTGCAAGCAAAAAAGAAAAAATCGGGGCAAGTGATATATCTATGTATGTATGTACGTAAATCACATACGCTTCCCCGTGACTTACGGTATAGCCTGCAACTCCTGCTTATTCTCGCCAAAGCGCACACGATACACCAATGCCGCCAATTTCGTTGCCTCCTCACGCGAACACTTGTGATAGCCACGCAACAGCTTGGGCAACTCTTGATGATAATGGAATATCAAATCGGCATTACGATCCTTACCCGGCACCGTATTCGTCCACAGCTTCTTCATGAAAAATACCTGATAGGTAAATTGTGAATTTGAGCCATCGCGTATCGGGCGCGCCTTCTTAATCCAATCGGTCAAATGCCGTACAAAGTCAAAGAAGAAATCACCCTCCGGCACGGAAATCACCTTATCGGCAATTTTGACAAAGAGTGAGAAACCCTCGCTGGTGCGTAGCGATAGGCGTTGCGAGATATTGTGACAGAAATCTTTTGCGCGCGTCGACGAGTCCACCTCGAACGCCTCGTCTGTGTCGTCGGGAAAATAGACTTTATGGAAAATTTGTGTAGTTTTGTGCTGTATCGCTTCCACCTCAACTTGATGCGGAGGATATTTCCGTTGCCCGTTGCGTATGGTCTTCTGCAGACGATGCATCGAGTCTTGGGAGATGGGATGACGACGCGTACGCAAAAACATCATCAGCTCCTTGAGCAAAGCCTGTGAGCAAGCGAAAAGGCCCGTAGCAAGCCACATCAATTCCCAGCCACGTTCCTCCGAAATGCGATTACGATTGTCTGTGAGTTGTTTCATTATTTGACAATAAATTTCATCACGCAAAATCTCATGCTTCAACGGCCCGTCGAATATGTGATCGGTGATCTCGTTGCCCATACGTGGGCGCTTCGATGGCAAATCGCCCATATATTTCAATATGGCAGCAAAAGCAAAACAAGCCTCTTCGGCCAACTCTTCCTTGCTCTGCAGCTTGCGCAATAGCGGCGCTTTAATGGGATCACGCGAATAACGCCAAATCTCATCCGAGCGCTTCGAACTCAATGTCAGCGTTTTGGACATGGTACGCTTTGGCGGCAAACGAAAATGATCCATGGCATATTCCAATAGCGTATGCGGACGATCACGCGCCTCCACCACACCCACACCATTCGATACCATGCTCAAGCGACGACCATGATGAGCCTCTTCGATATTGAAGAGCGCAAGTATATCCTGCGGTGGTTTGGTGAGAGTGGGTAGCACATAGACGGTCTCGGCGGGGAAGTCGCCACGTTCTTGGGTGCGTTCGCAGCGTCCAATGCACCAGCCATTGTTGAGCACCGATTCGCCGCATGACTCATCTTCGAGTATGATGAGATCGCCTTTGAGGAAGGAGAGAAAGCTGGAACCGTCAGAGGGCGCGCGATAGTCTTGAATGGCGATCACGTAGTGGGAGCTGTGGGCGCGGAGGAAGGGAAGATGAAAGAGAAGAAAAAAGGGGAATAAAAAAGTGCACGGCAGCCTTAACAAATCAACAGCACACACTTACCGCTTCTTCAGTCCATCCAAAAAGTACACCACCAAGTCTCTGATATCCTCCGCATTTGGGCTCTGGAATGTAAACTCCTCACCGCGCACTGTAGACAAGCTGAAAGTCTGCGTAAACACTTTATTCGTCTTCTGACTTGATACCGCAGTAATCTCGGGAAAACTCAATTCCAACAGCACTTGCTCTTGATCATCCACCACATAAACGCCCGTCCAATTCACCGCAATTATAACATCATTCTTAGGCAAATTGGGACCCGAATTGCGATAGGCCTCGTAAAAGCGCGAAAAGAGCAAAGGCCATTTAAGCTTTGCATAACTCACTATATCCTCTTTGATCTTTAGCGCCGCCACTTTATCGCGCACATAATAGGATTTCTTATAGGCCTGCAACACCAAGGCGGCCCAGCGCTCGATAGCCTTATCGATGCCGTTTAAACAGAAATCGGGTATGAAATTTGGCAACAGCGTAAATAAACGCTCCATAGACATATCCGTGCCGTATTCAATGAAGTATTGCTGCGCGGCAATCATAGCCAAATCATCCTCTTTGTCGCAGCGATATTCGCCAAACTTGACGCCACGCACCACTTGCTGATAAATGAGATTTGTTGCCACTTGATCCTGCGTGGGATCATGCCAGGGTGCAAAGATCTCTTTGCGAAAGAACAGACGCCAGGGCGCATTACGCTCCTGCGCGCCCTGCTCCTTTGCGTATTGCTCACATTGCGAAATGGCGTCCATGACATGATCGCCCCCACTACCCAACGACGACACCTTATCGAAGAGCGCAATGTACAGCGAAAAGCCAAACTGATCTTTGAGCGCAATTTTATCCGACAACTGATTGCATAGCTCACGCGCTGTCGTAGCAGAATCGGCGAGCAGCGTTTTTGTATTGCCATCCATGAACGTAATGGGCAACATAATGGGCTTCTTCGATTTGGTCGCTTGCAATTCCAACCACGAGGGCGGTTGATTGCGTGTGCCGTTGTTGAATGTGCGCTTCAGCCGCTCCTCACAATATGGCGCATAGCCGGGCGGACCCTCGCGTATAAAGGCGCGCAAGTAGTTGACAAATTTCTCCGAGGGCGCAAAGCAGCCAACGCAGAGCGAGAGCAAAATCCAACCCCGCGCATGCGAGGACTTCAGCGGATTGTTGGTGAGTTGTTTGCAGATTTGGCAGTAGACTTCGTCACGCAGTTCGGCGCGCAAAATGCCGTGGCCAATGATGAAATGCAATTTCTCCAAATTGGAAGTCGGGCGCGATTGCAGCCACGATTGATAGCTGTCGGCGGTGTATTCCTCCTCTTGCAGACGGCGACGCACATCTTCGCCGAGTTTGTTTTTGCGTTTGAGCGTTAGCGAAACGAGTTTGTGGCGTATGGAGCGTGGCTTTTGTTTGAGAAAGGCCTCTGGGTCGAGACCCATTAGTTGTGCTTCCTGGAATTCCTGCAAAGTGTGGGGCAGAGAGGACAAATAAATTAGAGAAAGAAAATGAAAGGAATTACATATCAGATGAGTTAAATTCCGATTAAAATTAGTAATGATTAATATTATGTAATTTTTTAATTTCATTGATTAATTGCCTTTCATTAATCTGACAATAAACAATCAAATAAATTGGAAGGTTAAAAAAATAAACCATGATTGATGATAATCATGATTAATAGATATTAAGAAAATAATCACAAATAATCATATAATCAAAATTAATAAAAATCTTTTTTTTTTTATTTTAATGATTATTTTATTTCTCTTACATTAACCCCGCAATAATAATAAACTGAATTACGAAATTTGAAAATATAATCGTGATTAATAATCAGAAATAATCATATAATCAAGATTAACCTAATCTTTTTTTTATTTTAATGATTATTTTACTTTACCTGACAGTTATTAATCAACTATATTAAAAAATTATATTAAATAATCATTTATTAAAAGTCATTAAAAAATAATCAAAAAACCATATAATCAAATAATGTTAAAATAAAAAAAGAAATGTTAAATTCTCTTTAAAATTAGTAATGATTATTTTTTTTTGAATTTGTATTTTAATGATCATTTTAATTGTCTTACATTAACCTGGCAATCATAATCAATTAAATTGAAAAATTCAAAAGAAATAATCAGCCTTATCGTGAACTTCATGTGAACAAAATATTCCCAAAAATTACAAAGCAAAACAAAAACAAAATGTGAAAAATTGTTATTGTTTTGCTTTATATTTTTCGAGGGAAATTTTTCACATGAAGTTCATGATAGGGCTGAATAATGGCTAATAGCCATTAAAAATAATCAGTAATAATCATATAACCAAAATTAATCAAAAATTTTTTTTAATTTTTTAATTTCAATTGAGTAATTGTTTTTATTTCTTGATTATTTACAATGCGATTATTTCTTTTCATGTTATTATTTTTAATTATTTTTCAGAATATGTGAAAAAAAATAAAAAAAATATTTATCGATTAATTAATCAATCATGCAATTAAAACTTAAAAAATAATGAGTAATAGTCATATAATCAATATTAATCAAATAATTTTTTTTAATTTTATGACTATTTTCAATTGAATAATAGTTTTTATTGCTTGATTATTTAGAATTTTGTGATTATTTCTTTTCATATGATTATTTTTAATTATTATTTAAAATATGTGAAAAAAAATAAAAAAATTATTTAACGATTAATTAAGTAGCCATGTAATTAATATAATCACAACTAATTTAAAATAATCAATTGTATAAATCGTGCAATTAAATAAAATTCAAAATAATCAATCGTATTAGTCGTGCAATCAAAAAAATTTGAAAACAATTGCAACAAAATTGAAGTAACCATGCAATTCAAATTAATAATTCAATAATTAATTCAATTAAAATTAATCCTTTAATTCATTAATCATACAATTAAAATGAGAATCAATCGAAAATAATCAAATAATTCTATTAATCATGCAAATAAATAAAATTAGAAATATATAAAATTAATTAATCGATAATTAATGTACTTTTTTAATTCAATTAAAATTAATTCTTTAATTAATTTAATTATTATTAAATTAATTCGAAAAAATTGAAATAATTCAAAATAATCGATTAATTACATTACAAATGCAATTAAAAAAATTAGAAAAAATTAAAACTAATTAATCGATAATTAATGTACTTTTTTAATTCAATTACAATTAATCCCTTAATTAATTTATTATGGAATAAATATAATAAGAAATAATTGAAAATAATCAAATAATTGTGTTAGTAACGTAATCAAAACAAAGAAATATTTTAGAAACTGAAAATAATCATGAAATTAAAATTAATTAATGACATAATTAATAAAAAATAATAAATATTTTAAGATTCTATTGATCCTGCAATTGAAAAAAAAAAACAAAAATAATTGAAATTAATGAAATAATTGTATTAATCATGTAATAAAAAAATTAAAATTAAGAAATATGAATTAATCGATTAATAAACTTTTTTAGACATTAAAAAAATCAAAGTAATCGCATTAAATCATTAAAGTATTACAAAAACAAAGCATGCTTTCAGTAATTAGTAATCACTAAAACTCTGGGAATTTGCGAAAAAAGCAGCCAGACGTGAGAGTGCTCGACCCTCTAAAAATCCGAAGCAATTCGCTGCCTAGACTCAAATGCCTCTGGCGCCTGCTCTACGTACATACACACACTCACCTTACTCCTTATGAAATTGCGTCCCAGCGTGGCGGTAACCTTCGACATCACTGATGTAGTATCCATGCGATCCATTGTATGATACTTCGGTTCGGGCATATCGCCCGTAAAACGCAAAATTGTAATCCAAAGCGCCTGTGCCGCCAATTGATCGCCTTGCGTATGCAACGGCAACAGCGGATGCTTCAACGCCTTCTTCGAGTACTGATGCGTTACATTGCCTTGGAAGTAAGTGGCAGCGAATTTTTGGAACTTGAACTCCGAGAGATCCTCCTCATCCTCGGACACATGCATGGGGCCAATGATGTCCTGTGGAAAGTGAAAGAGAGAGAGAGAAAAATGTATATTTTAGTCCAGAATTTTATTATCTGTTTCTTAAGACTCACCTCATTATTCATCGTATTATTCGGCAAATCATTAAACACCGACGTTTCACGCCCCGCATGCGGCGTTGGCGCCTCACTACTCGAATCGGGCAGAAAATCAAACATCGCCTCCACCAGCTTACCATCATCGACGGGCTCATCTTGTCGCCGCGATGCATCATTTATAATATTCTTCTTCACCTCCACGCGTCTACGCTGCTCTATCTCTTTCTCCATTTCGCGTCGCTCCAACTCATGCAGTCGATCGCGATAATGCTGTTCGGCAATCTCGCGCGCATGCTTATTACCCTTATGCAACAACTCTTGCTCCTCGAGTTTGCGCAAATGCAATACCTCTGCAAATTGTTTATACTCTTCGCGCAGCTTCTGATATCTGCGCATAGCAATCATACGCCGCACATGCGATTGTATCTTAATGATAGCCCACATTTTGTGTCCGTATTCGCGTCGCACCAAATAACCGCGCGCATGCGCTTGCAACCCCACAATGTGACCACGCAAATGGCGGAAACGATGCGAAAGCACACGGGAACGTATCAACGCCTGCAAGCGCATATAGCCGACGCGCATGCGACGATAACGCTGCCGCTGCGCATAGCCCTTCCAGAAGCGTTGTATGGTAATGACAGCGGCGCGCATGCGCAAGTAGCGTCGCCGATAAACCCAACCGCGTATGGAGCGTTGTAGTATCAAAATCTTCCGTGTGAGTACACGATCGCGCTCCTGCTCCAAAAACAAATCATGTGCATCTTTGAGGAAAACCTTCGTATTGCCCAACTGATAATCGGTCTTGCCCAACACTGCGCCGCATATGCGCGCCGTAGCCATGCGACAATCGGTGCGATGCGCTGGTGGCACGCCCGATATGAGAAAGCGATAACGTTCAACAAAATCGCGAAAGCCATGCCGTATGGGATAGCCAGCGCGTCGTATGCGTATTGTTTCCATCATGCCAGAGTAGCGCAGCTGCCGGCAACACAGCCCACGATCGAACATCATTGGCCGTTTCAGCTCATTTGGCTTAATGCAACGTATGAAAAAGGGCTGACAAGTGCTCAACGTTTTCATCAAAGCATCCAAACTTTTGCGAAATTGCGTTGACAGCGTAGGCGTGCGTTTGCGCGTCTCAGCGCCCATTTCAATGTCTTGATTGAAAATTTGCCTTAGAAATTTATTCGAACTCTGACTAACCATATGCAGCAAGTCGGGTGAGAACGTGTCACGATTTTTATCCAAAAAACCGCTGGTGTCATAGAAAACCACGCCAGCAAAATGATTCAAACCAAAACTGGTATTAATATCCGATTTCGGCTTCAAATAATTCTTATGCGCGCCGTGCGTTTTATGCAGCTTGGCCAACATTGTCTGATCGGTGCCTTTCGGAAAGCGTGCTTCCTCATCAATCAACGCCATTATATTCAACTGTTTGATGGCAATCAAATCCAGCGCATCCTGATTATCCACAAATTCAATGTGTTGCCAATTAATCGCCTCATGATTGTACTCCTCCTGCTCCAACTTGAATATGTGTTGCACAAAGAATTGTTGCAGATTCTCATTTGCATAATTTATGCAAAATTGTTCAAAACTATTCTCATCGAAATTCTCAAACCCGAAGATATCCAATACGCCAATTGCATTGCGTGAAGTGCCGCGCGGCTTGAAAATCGCTGAATTGATTTTACGCACAATATGCACGAATAGGCGCCCATAGATGCCTTTTACGAAGGCATCACGCACATCGACCGATTGTTCGCGTGACAACGTCGACACCACCGTTTCGCCATGCGCGAAGAGCGTGCGGCGCACGAGCGCATCAACAAACGGTTGTATGGGTAAGCCGAGTAAGGCGGCCACACGTTCTACATTGATGTGTTCGGGTATTTCGGTTGCATCCAGATTATTCACCACCGTCGCCTTGTAACGTATGTTGCCGCAGTGTAGAAGTGCAGCTAAAATTTTAATGATTTCCCATATCTCTTGATCGGAGAAGAGCAAGACTTTCATGGCTGAACGTATGTCCGAGAATTCGGCAGCATCGTCGCGTCCTTCGCAGGTGATGCAATCGCCGCCGGTGAGATATCTGTGGACAGGGAAGAAAAGAGGAAGAAAATAAGAGTATTCAAGTAAGATAAATATTTCCTTATCTAATAAGATCAATCGAGTTCACTACAAAACACCGAGGGTCAAAAAGTGAAGGTACAAAACCCATACAAACTTAGACCTATTCGGCACGCAGAGCAGCATGTCAGTCAGAGGATCAACAAAACCGGTTCTGTAAGTTTTTGATTTAATACTTTTGGCCGATCCGAGAAAATTTTAAAACCCCACAGAGGTATTTACGAAACTAAAACATATTGGTAAATTGTTTTATCTTCAGTGAAAAAGTAACTCTAGAGATCAGAAGATGACAAAATATGGGTTATCTATGCATATCAAGCCTTCTACAGCAACATTTATTTTTCCTGGAAGTCAGAAGATCAACATGGCCGATACTCTGGCCATTTAGACTAGTCTTTATATATATGTTTGGTCCATCCGAGAAAACTCCAAAGCACCACAAAGGCATTTACGGAACTATTGGTACATAGTTCTATTTTCATAAACAAAGAATTTCTAGAGATCAGAAGTTCATAAAATATGGGTTATCTAAGCTGTTTGATCCGTTTTCATACCGTCGGAGCTTCCGCGGAAACTCTATAGCAGCCCCTCAGAGGCATTCACGAGACTAAAACGTATTGGTATATAGTTCGATCTTCATGGCTGTAGTATCTCTAGCGATTGGAAGATCATAAAACATGGATTATCTAAGCTTTTCGAACCGTTTTCATATTGTCGACGCTTACGAGGAAATTCCGAAGCTTTAACGTGCTTTTATGAAGCAAAAAGCTCTTGCTGATTATTCCAGCTGCATGTAAAAAGACCACCAGAAAAAAGCTTCCTTCTCTAGATGCTTCGAGGGTCTTAAAACATGGTTCTGTCCTTCTAGATTCCTCTTCATATCTTCCAAAGCACCACAGACAATTTTATGCAACGAACAGTTCTTTGATTGGCCTAGCTTCACGGCCAAAGGCTGCCAGAGCAACGTCTAATTTTCTTAGAGGTCAGAAGATCATAATATATGCGTTATCTATGCTTTTCGATGCGGTTTTCCATTGTAGGCCCTTCGGAGGAAATTCAGAAGTTTTAAAGCTTTTATGAAGCAAAACACACTTTTTGACCAATCTATTTCCATGGAAAAAGGTTGCCAGAACGACACTTCGTTTCTCTAGAGATCGAAAGATCATCATTCATATGGGTCTCAAATTCTTCTTCATATTTTTTTATCATTCCCAGAGAGACCAAAGCTCCACAAAAGCCTTTATCAGACATGCAACTCCTGGTAGTCCTAACTTCATAGCCTTGAGCAACCTGACTCCCTCCAGAGGTTCGGAGATCATAAAGCATGGTCTAAAGATTCGTCCGCCATTAGAGGGAAATTTCTATGGCTGCACGCAAGGTTGCTTCAGCAAAAAAGACTTACTCGTACTTATATCTTCCTGCGCACAGATTCCCACAGGAATATTTCCTTAAAGGTCGGGGTAACATGCAAGAGCCCTCTCTGTTAAGTTTGCTCAGACTGAGAAAGCGCTTGGTGATAGTTTTATCCCCACCTCGGTAAGACTGGAATGGAGTGACTTGAATGTGACTATTTTGGAAAAGTATTACTACGATAGATAGGGCTTTGAAACTTGGTAACCCTACACGATGCCATTAGGAACTCATTATATGCTTACGAGGCCTATTTCCGGAATGAATGTATTATATTGAAATTAGTTTTAATCGAGATCAGATTCGCGATCTCTCCTTCGGCTGAATCGGCTTTTTGCTTGCTTACTTAGACTCATACGAAATGTCGAGGTAGAGGTAGAGAAAATAAGATTTCGAGATTCAGAAAATTGAAAAAAGGGCTAAAGTCATTTCATGCTAGAGAATTTGGTTTCCTTAAAAATATGCTTCTTTTGTCTCTTCGGTACGACAAAGATTGAAGCAGTTGAGGTTCCCATAACTTAGCAATTGAATGCGCCCTCTGGTCAGAAACTTCCATCACGTGCGCTTTCGAGATCCCACTCCTAGCATATGTCACTTCGAGGAACTTTGCTTATCGAACTTCGATCTACATATATACTAAAGACTTCGAAAAGCTACGCTGTCTGGAATTAATCCATGTCTACTCTACTATTGTCGTAGCAAGTCTAGTAGAAGATCCTGAATTACTCTCTATAAGGAACTGTCTGAGAGGTTTGGGGATCTCACACTAATATAAATTTCACTATCATAACCCTCCATCTTGTTACAAAAATATAATCACATTATCTATAATCTCTGTGCACTCACTTGTAATCACCAGCATTGCCCAAATCCAAGCGTCGCTTCTCTTCTCCAGATAAACCAGCCAACAAACAATAGAATATATGATAATTACGTTCGCTTTGATTTTGCGAAACTATTCGAGATTTCTCCAAAAGATATTGTTCGATTTTGGCGCCTTCAATAACGCCGCTCGAACTAAAATGTATATCGATATATTTGCCAAAGCTGCAGAAGAGAGAGAAAATACAGTTTTTATTTTTTGTCGTATATTTTTGGTGCACAATTTTTGGCCACAAGCATCTCCTTACCGCGATGAATTATCATTGCGTACGGTCTTCGCATTGCCAAATGCCTCCAATATCGGATTGGCTTCAAGTATTTGCTGTTCAATCCATGAATGTTTGCCACTAATTGCCGCCAAGTACTGCAATATCAATTTGGTGCTTTCCGTTTTGCCGGCGCCCGATTCACCCGAAATGACAATGCATTGATCCTGACGATAACGTTTCATATGCGCATAAGCATTATCGCCAATAGCGAATATATGCGGTGACAATTCACCAATTTTACGCTCTTTATATAACTTAATTTGATCGGCTGTATAGATGGGTAATATTTGATAGGGATTGACTGCAACCAAAATGGAGCCGGTGTAGGTCTGTGCGGTTGGAGAAAGAGAGGCTTTAGAAGTGGATCGTTAATCGTTATTTTGTGTTTCACTTCTACTTACATAAATCAAATTATCCTTATAACGTATTAGCAAATTTCTTAATATGCCCGCTTCATGCAAATCACCCAACGATATCATATCCTCCACGCCCTGCACCGATGATGCATGCATCGCTTTGATGCGCCGCTCGGGCGATAGCCAAACTTCATTGCCATCGTCATCGCGCACTTGTATGCGTCTGCCTTCGGCTGAGATGACACGAGCGCCAATGGCTACATCGAATTCCCTACACGTTGCGGGTTCTATCCAGATGTAGTCACCCTGTTTTTGGTAGAGGAGAGAGAGACAGTGAAAATGAAAAAGGATTGTAATTAATACTAAAGTACATATTATGTAAATAGAAATAAATACATAAATATATGTAAATTTCTGGTCTATATATTAAAGAATGAAGAAAGAGTAACTGAGTTAATTCGGCTCTGGGAGGACTACCTACCGGAGCTGAAATTTTGTAACAACGTTAAAAGGCGTTGACGACTGAAGCTCAATCTTTATATATATTAAAAAGCGACCCATATAATGAACCATGCGCATTATAGATATATATAAATAAGAGCTGTTATTTAATGATTAAAAGTGTGAATGATTATTAAATAAATAATTTTTTGTTTGTAACTCTTTAATGCATTATTTAAATATTTTTCAATTCTTTTCGATTTTTTAATCGCATTATTAATACAGTTATTTGATTATTTTCAATCATTTCCGATTTTTATATTTTTTTATTTATTTTATTATTTTTGTTTACTATATTTTTGACGGAAAAACGTTACTCATACGCCATGGCGTGCAGTTTTTCCGTACGAAAAAATAAAAAATAATAATTTGAATGGAAATAATAAATAAAATAATGAAGCTATTAAAAACAATCATGCTATTAAAAAAAATAATTTTTATTAATTCTGTTTGATTAAAACAATAAACAATAAAAATAATCACGTAAATAGAAATAATAAACAAAATTAGAAATAATCATGCAATTGAAGACAAACATTTAAAAATACTTAAGCAATTAAAAATAATCATGCGATTAAAAAAAATTATTTAATGAATTTTGACAAATATTTTTTAATGACTAGTAATCATGATTGAAACAATTAAAAATAGTGAAGCTATTAAAAATAATCATGCGATTAAAAAAAATAATATTAATTTTGATTAATTTTTTTTAATGACTTGTAATCATGATTAAAACAACTAAAAATAATGAAGCTATTAAAAACAATCATGCGATTAACAAATTTATTAATTTTGATTATTTTTTACTGACTATTAATCATTATTAAAACAATTAAAATAATGAAGCTACTGAAAACAATCATGAGATAAAAAAAAAAATAATTTTATTCATTTTGATTATTTTTTTTAATGACTATTAATCATGATTATATATTATAATTTTTAATTTAATTGATCATTATTCTGGCAATTAATGTAAGACAAAAAAATATGATTAAAATTAAAATATCAAAAAAAAATAATCATTACCTACTAATTTTAATAGGAATTAAATTATTTGATTAATTTTGGGTTTATGATTATTTCTGATTAATGATGGTTATTGATTTTTATTTAATTGTGATTATCTTTTATAATTTTTTTTTTGGTTAATTGATTACTAATTGATTAATTGTGAAGTTAGTGTAAGGAGACTAACAGCCAATTTCACGAAAAAATTTAAGTAAGGTTGTTCTCTGTGTCTAATATTTTTGCCGTGATATCATGATATCTTGAGAAATTTGCCACACAGAGAGAGCGCACCTTTAAGAAAATAAAATTCTAACTGACTTCATTGTGAACTAGCATGTTAGTCATATTCTTTCCACTCTTTATACAACTGTTGTCGCTTTGCTTTGCTTGCTTCAATTTCGAATTAATTAATTTTTTATCTGAATAAAATAAAATACTTAAAAAAAAGAACTAGAAACATAAATTCAAACTCACTTCTCATAGAAGACCATTGTGAATGTAATAACATGGTTGCATTTCCCGTGATATTTTTCTCATAATAATAATAATAATACCCAACGGTTTACCCTCCATATCCCGCCCGACCGACGCGAGGGGCGCCAATCCGCATGACGCACGGATATGTTTTTTTTTTGTTTTTTTTTTTTTTTTTGTGCCGAGTCGTACAGGAAGGGGTTTGTTAGGTGTCGAGATCTAAAACTATTCAGCTACAGAACAAAATTCATCAGCTGATTGTATATCATTTATTAAGTGAGGCTAGAACTATTTTTTTTATAATAAAAAGCGAGTCTGAAGTGTCAAACGTGCTGGAGTGATTATTAAAGTCATGGCATAAGCGGCGGAATGGTTCATTTAATTCGAAATTTGTTTTGCAAGGTTTCACAAATAGTGGCTTGAAATGCCTCGATACTCTACATGGAACGTTAAAATATAACTCACTTAGAAGGCATGGGCTATTTATAAGTCCAGTGATTAATTTAACCATAAAAACTATACCAAGCATCTCTCTACGACTAGAAAGTGAAGGCAAATTAATGAGTTTTAAACGAGAAGTGTAAGGTGGAAGAATGTAATCTGAGTCCCAACGAAAGTTCCGCAAAGCAAAAAGCAGGAACTGCTTTTGGACAGATTCTATTTTATCTGAAAAACACTGGTAGTGGGGATTCCAAATAATAGATGCGTATTCCAAGATAGGTCTAACTAAGCTTGTAAATAGAGCTTTTGTGACGTAAGGATCATTGAACTCCTTAGACCATCGCTTTATAAATGCAAAGACAGCTTTAGCTTTGTTGACAGTGGAGTTTATATGGAGGTTAAAGGTGAGTTTGGAGTCCATTGTGACGCCAAGATCGATAAAATTAGTTACCTGATCTAGATTATGCTGTGATATTTTATAAGAAGCTGGTTGTACTGTTCTACGAGAAAAGCACATAACTTTACATTTTTTTAAGTTTAGCGGCATGTAGTTTGCTTTACACCAATGAACAAGGTTGTTAAGATCTGCTTGTAAGAAAGATCTATCTTCTATAGAGGAAAATGATTTAAATAGTTTTACATCATCAGCATATAATAAGATCTTAGAATGTTTTATTACAGACGAAATATCATCAATGAATAGCAGGAACAGAATTGGCCCAAGGTGGCTTCCTTGGGGAACGCCCGAAGGAACGAAAATGACATCGGAAGAACAATTTTTGAAAATAACTTTTTGAGTTCTACCATGTAGGTATGAAGATATCCATCGAATAAAACTGGGTTGAAGACCTATTAGACCTAGTTTACGGATGAGCAATGAATGACATACTTTGTCAAAAGCTTTACTAAAATCCGTGTAAATTACATCTGTGTGAGCATTTTCTCTAAATCCATTTGAAACATAAGTTGTGAACTGCAATAAATTAGTTGTGGTAGATTTTCCAGTAGAAAACCCATGTTGAGATGGCGATATTGATGAGGAAATAGAGTACTTCAGATAATTAATAATGATTGCTTCAAATAATTTTGGAACCGCTGACAGCTTGGCTATGCCTCGATAATTTTCAATAGAAGACCTACTGCCATTTTTGTGTAGGGGTATTATAAAAGATTCCTTCCAAACTAATGGGAAAACACCTTTTTTTAGAGACAAGTTAAATAAGGATGTTAGGGGCTTGTAAATATTTACAGCACACTTTTTAAGAAAGCAAGCCGGAATGAAATCCGGTCCAGTTCTAAATGAATCTTTTAAGGTTTTTAATGAATTTAAGACTACTTCCGGAGATATAACTGAGACATGAGTTAAATTGGATGGGGTAAGTCTAAACGGATAATCACTACTTTTAGGAGAGTCCATAGAATAATTCGAACTAAAAAATTTTGCGAACATGTTAGCAATAAGTTGGCTATCAGAAGACGCAGTGTTATTATAATTCATGGCGGACGGAAAACTATGAACTCTACGTTTTGAGTTGACGAAGTTATAGAATGATTTGGGATCGTGAACCAGTTTTTTCTTCATTTTGCATAAGTATGATTTGTAACATTTTTTGTTTAATGCCATGTATCTATGCCGCAAGACTGAGTACTTGACGTAATCTCTATGAAGACCAGATTTTTTGTATAGCTTAAAAAAGCGTGACTTTTTATTTTTTAATTTTTTAAGCTCTTTGGTGAACCATAACTGTGTTTGTTCTCCATTGACCCTGCGTTTAGGAACATACTTTAGAAATAGGTTATAGATGGTGTTATTGAAATGTTCAACACAAAGGTCAATATCATCTACATAGTTTGGCCAGGGAAAGCGCGACAACTCTTTATTTATTTTCTTGAAGTTCGCCTTTGCAAAAACAAATTGATCACTAGAACTGAAATAATTTTTAGTTCCATTTTCGTTAATAACTTCATAAGAGAACTCAATAGCAGGATGATAAACATCCTCCGGAAGAACTAGAGGGTCACACCGATTTAGGGAGAAGTTCGGAATATCATTAACGTATACTAGGTCTAATATCCTGCCAAATTTATTTGAATTCAAGTTTATTTGGTTGAGGCAGAGTTCAGCCATTTCTTCAAGGAAAAAAATGTGATTATCTTTAGAAGAAACAGGTACAATATCCGAGTCATTAACGTTCCAATATATGCTCGGGAGGTTAAAATCACCCAGTACTACCAGAGTATCAGAAAGTGTCATCCTAGAGTTTATAGATTTAAGTGTTAACAGAAGCTCATTGTAAATTGACGTGTTGGAATTTGGTGGGATATAGCAAAGGGTTAGATACATATATCCTTTACCAATCAACACACGTATGCATTTGAGCTCAAAGTAAGCATTGGATGAAACACTAACATCCTCAGATGGCAACGATGTGTGCACTGCAATTAGAACACCACCGCCAATTCTATTTACGCGGTCATTTCTGTAGATTTCATATTGATTCGGAAGAACTTCTGAGTTCAAGACGTGAGGTTTGAGCCATGTTTCAGTCAAACAAATAATTTTGTAATTACAGCAAAATCCATTTAAGTACAGATCAGTTAATTTGGTATTCAAACCTCTAACGTTTTGGTAGTAAAAGCTTACAGTTGATATAATTAGTTTTTTGAAACTGACTGAGAATTAGGTAATCTCACGACGTTCATGTTGTTTTTATTTGGTCTAAATTCAAATTCGCGAACAAACGCGCCATTCGGCCAAAATGATTTGTGAAGAATCGTTTCAAAATCGGTCGGATCTACATCGATTTTAAAGCTAGAAATGTCGCGATCATATTTAAAATTAAATTTACGAATAAATAAATGTTTTGGTTTGAACTTGGATGTAATATATAAATTAATGTCATCAGGAGAAGTGTCTTTCGCGAATCTAGACACAAAAATAGACTTTTTAGGAGGAATAACAACAAGTTTCTCAGAAGTTCTTTCGGAAGTGATATCATGATATCACATATCACGGGTTGGGGTATGAGAAATTTGCCGAATCCAAATTTGACAAGACGTGTATTTTGTTGTTGTGTTCGGCAAATTTATCACACTTATGTCATCTCGGCAAATTTGCCAGGCCAAAATCACAGAGAGAGAACAACCTTAGTGAAAATTTAATTTTTTCCCTGTCAGATTTCATATAAAATTCAAGTAAAAAAAAATTAAATTAAACTTAAATTTTTTAATTTTGAAAAGAGCTTTTCGGCCGATGAAAATTAAAAGGCAAATTTACATTCCCTTCATTCTCCTACGCGTTTCGACGGTATTCTCGTCTTCATCAGGGAGTCTAATTTTTTATTTGGAAAGACATTAAAAAAAAAAAAAAATATACATACACAACATATTATTATAACGAAATTAACAATCACATTGTGAGTTATACATAAATTACATACTTAAATTGTATAAAATTTATAAAAACTGTTCACTTACAGACATTCAAAGATTTTAAACGAAAAATTTTATCACAACACATCTATCTTTTTACATTATTTTCGCGCAACTACATATTTATACATATACATACATACATACATACATACATATATATGTAATTATTTTTTACATTTATTTTGTTTCTTTATTATGTTTCTGTAGGCGCAATTAATGTTGTCAACATCTTCTTTAAAATTCATAGCGTCCTGTATTCGTTGTTGTATGCGCAAACTCTCCAGTGTCAGCCTTGTTTTTGTTCGTCTCTCTATGTCTAATATTTTCGCGTTGTCAAAGTCCGCTGTGTGACCATTGTTTGTCAAGTGTTGTGCTAATGCTGTTGTTGTCTTTTTGTTTCTAGCGTCTGTTTTATGCTCTCCTAATCTAATGCCTAGTGCTCGTTTCGTGGTACCTATATATGTTTTGTTGCATCGCTCGTCATTGTTGCCTTTACATTTGATTTCGTAAACTACGTTGTGTTGTTGCTCTTTGGTAACTTTGTCTTTTGTCTTACTGAATATTTGGTTAAGTGTGCGATTGGGTTTATGTGCGAATATTAATTTGTCATTATGTATGCATTTTTGTAATGTTGTATTATCTGTTAAACCTTGTATGTATGTAATGCCTCTAAAGATTTTGTTGTTATTTTCGTTCGTAGTTTTCGCATTATTTTGGAGTGTTATTTGTTTCTGTTTCGTTGTTGCTAACCACCTATCAATCACCTTATTTGGGTATCCGTTTTTTGTTAAAATATTTCTTATTCTAATGTCGTTGTTTTTCCTGAACGCCTGGTCGCTCAATGTGTAGATCTTATTTATAAAATTCGTCATAGTGTTTTTCTTTTGGGTCCAGGGGTGGTTAGAAATATAATTAATCATTCTTAGGGACGCTATTGGCTTCGCATACCAATTCGTCAAAATATTATTGTTGTTTCTAAATATTTCTATGTCTAGGAAGGCTATCTTACTGTCCTTTTCTCTTTCAGTCGTAAATTGTATTTTCTTGTGTTGCGAATTTAATGTAGTCAAAATGTCTTCCACGTCCTTAATCTTAACAATAGCGAATACATAATCTACATACTTAGTTATGTATTTGATGTATATGTCTTTTGTTTTGAGATCGGTTATAGCGTCGTCAAGTATTTTGTCCAGAACAATGTCAGCTATAGTGGGTGATAATGGATTTCCCATTGGCATACCATAAATTTGTTGGTACACCGTTCCGTCAAACATAAAATAATTATTGTCCCTTAAACAAAAATTTATGATGTCTAAAAACTGGTTTTTAGTCAAGTTGGTATGGTTTTGAAGGGGTGTCCATTTTTGCATAATTGTTCGAATTGCCCTATTTACGAACATCCCAGTGAGCCTAGCAATGAATTTTAAAGAAGATGTTGACAACATTAATTGCGCCTACAGAAACATAATAAAGAAACAAAATAAATGTAAAAAATAATTACATATATATGTATGTATGTATGTATGTATGTATATGTATAAATATGTAGTTGCGCGAAAATAATGTAAAAAGATAGATGTGTTGTGATAAAATTTTTCGTTTAAAATCTTTGAATGTCTGTAAGTGAACAGTTTTTATAAATTTTATACAATTTAAGTATGTAATTTATGTATAACTCATAATGTGATTGTTAATTTCGTTATAATAATATGTTGTGTATGTATATTTTTTTTTTTTTAATGTCTTTCCAAATAAAAAATTAGACTCCCTGATGAAGACGAGAATACCGTCGAAACGCGTAGGAGAATGAAGGGAATGTAAATTTGCCTTTTAATTTTCATCGGCCGAAAAGCTCTTTTCAAAATTAAATAATTATTGAAATCTATGGCCTATTACTAATACAAATTAAACTTAAATTCTTTCGTGAAACTGGCTGTAAAATAATCATTAAATTTAAAAAAAAAAATACAAAAAAATTTATCATAATTAATTTTAATGGGAATTTAACACATGTGTCGAAAACATTTCCATTATAAATAATATTGAACAATTATGGTTGATTATAGTAAGTAATTTCGCAACAACTTCTACTTAAATCCCTCTCGCAACGCTTCACTAATTTTAATAAACGTTAAATTTTTTGTTATTTGTTGACGCATTTTTCGATTACCCGTTACCTACCAACAATTATTTCACCCTTCAATTTTCTCATTGCCATTATGGCGCGTATGTAGTGCTATGTAGTTGAAAGCGGCAAGTTGATTCTTTTGAATGAGTATGAGCCATAATATAAATATTTAATTGTTTTTGCTTTTTTCTGTTAATTCCAATTGCGTACTAAAAAAATGGGTGCGCTTGGCCGTATTGGTGTACAACATATGACCAGCGATTGTACATAAGTACATTAACCCTGTCATTATTGTGACACTTTAAAGCATACATGGCCAGCCAATGGCTCCAGTGACTCGGTTTGTCTCCCAACAACATCGCTGTGGCTCCGGGTGGCTCCCAACAACAAGCAAATCAATTTCGACATATTAGCTTTGTTCGCGTACTTTCTCCAACAGCATTTACTCAGCAGCCTCAAACAACCAGGTGTTGGAGAAAAATGTCACCTATCCTCTCACAAGAGAAAAATATCGTAAGAGGTAAACGAACACAAATTTTGCAGAGTTCAACAGCTTTGGCAAACAGCTGATTTTTATTTACATTCAAAAGCCCCAAATTCAAAGGATAAAAAGGATTAAAATTAATATGATAATAAAATTGGTGGAAATAATTGCTGTTAATTATGTATATATGTACATATAACATAAAAATAATAAAATAAAAGTTTTTTTCTTATTTAATTTCTTTTGATTCGTTTTGGTCAGTCTTTTGTCACCTCGCGATAACCTCCTCAATCTAAAAATCGTTCGCATAGGCTCGCAAAAAGGTTTTTTGAAGTTCGGAAATGCATCCGGAACTCTCTTTTACAATAAATCGGCACTGTTTGTTCTATATAAATGCTAATGGAGTTACAATTCTGCCTGAAAACAGTGGATATATATGCACATATGTATGTATCTGCAATACAATTAACTTCATGTTGTTGTTGTTGTAGCCACCAAGACACTCCCCGAAGGTTTTGGGGAGTGTAGGGGATGTGACAGTCCTTTGCAGGATAAATCCGGTACGCTCGGGTACTAGTCCCTTCTGACACTAGCCCGACTGTCGTGCGAACGATTTTTTCTGGCCATAATCAACCTTCTAGGCCGGTGGATTTTAGTCGCGTCTTACGACAGGCATTCCTTACAACGGGTATATTCTAGACCCCCTAACCCGCTGGGGTTCGCTGTTACTATCTAATAAATAGGATTTCATTGTAATAATTATCACACTAACAATTGCTTTTCTTTGTACCCATGTCCATACTGTTTTCCACCGCAGTATGTCTTCGCGTCTGCTGCCCCGCAGAAGAGATTTCAATTTAATTTAATATATAATAATTTAAATAAAATAATTTAAAAAAAATAACCCTCTATGGACCGATCCATAGTACTTTTGAGTAGAACAAACTTTTGCGTTGGCGGCATTTGGCCGCGCTTTAAAAAAAATAGCCCCAGCCAGCAAAATTTCCTTTCTCGAATTATATCTGCGGAACGATCGGGAGTGTTATAATTAGTAAAATTAACATCCATAGAAGATTTCTCGAAAGTTCCAGTGGTTTGAAAATAAATACGGCGGGCGCATTATACTGAAGCCGGCCCACTGCAGAACTACTCTCGGAGGGTGTGCCACCCACTGCCTAGAGTGGCTGCTATTTTTAAAATCCGGATAATTGGGTTTTAGTTAGAATTTGTTGTCTATCCAGACTCAGTGAAACTTTCAGGAAATATTCTGTAGATGATAATTCATCTTATCTTAACACTTTCAACTATTATTAAATTATAATATTAAAGTTCTCCAGAAATAGAATTCTCCCGGCTGAGGGTTATTTTTGTAAAGCGCGGCTGAAGGCAAAAGGTGTTCTATACAAAACAACTGTGGATTGCTCCATGGATATTAATCCAGAAAGAGAATTCTGCCGGCTGAGGGTAATTTTATTGAAGCGCGCCCAAAAGCCGCCAACGCAGAAAGATGTTCTACACATACATACATTAATTTAACAAGGAATGTCTCCTGAACTATAAGCGTCCGGAGGGTAGTACTTGGTTTTTTTGTGATCTGTGAGACCACCCCTACCCTCTGGAAAATTAATTGTTATCGGATCGTGGATCATTATATACAAATTTTCCCTCTATCCAGGCTGGGGATCCAACCCATGACCTCTGGTATGGCAGACTAGCCACTGTCCACCACACCACAGTGGCCACAACACTCCCCACTGCACCACAGCGGCCCTGTTAATATATATTCCCGCAAAGGAGATTACAATTTACTAAGGTACATAATATGCATATAAATACTTCGCAAAAAGTATGTAACTTATTTTGCATATTTAATTTATCCATATTTGTTGCCAATTTAGTGTATTTTTCCAATTTTATAATTGATTTGTATATTTTGCAAATCTTGTTACTTGCAAAAATTCAAGTCAGCTGTTGTTTGATCAGCTGTTTTCCTGTTGGAAAATTGCTGTTGGCAAAAATTTGTCCAACAGAATTCAACAGCTTCTCACAAAATGAAATGTCAGTTTTTTCTCTCAGTTGGTTCTCTTCTGTTGGAGATTTGGCGTAAAAAAACGGCGACAAAGTGTTTGTTTTTAAAAGTTTTCGAAAAACATCAAAAAATATCCGTAAACGAACAAAGCTATTAACGCACATTTCTTTTTTTCACAGAAATCGTCGTAGCGGCGAGCACTCAAACCTAACGGTCCAGCATCGACCGACACTCATTGCGTATTTACGCCTTCATACATACATACATATGTACATATGTATGTTGTACATTTATATCTGCTACCTCGTTTATGTTGTTTAGCAAAATATTTGAATGCCTAGCTGCAGCATATCTACTGAAGTATGTATGTATGTATGTACATACATACATAAGTACATGTTGTTGCAATAAACCGTTATTTGGCAAAATAATATTCTTAAAATTCCGAGAAGAAGGTTGTTGCAATTTTTATTGATCTTGTTGTCGTGTGATTCCCTTACGCTTAAATCCTGGCCACCTATGCTTTAAAGCAAATAGATAAATAATCGCATGCAGACTGGCAGGTTATGTAGTCATCAGCAACGATTTGTTATTGTTAGCAATCGTGTAGCAGCCAATTGATGACTGTCTGCGATATCAAATATACATACATATTTGTTTTGATTGTAAATTAATTTTCTAGACGTTTTCCCAGCATTTCCATCGTTCCTTTTCTCGAAGGGGTCATTTTGATACCCTTTTTTTTGGGTAGTCCATATAAAATATCATTTGGTGGGCGGTAGCAGGTTAAAATTATCTGAAAAATTATTCGCCCTAGAATTTCTCATACAATTTGGGCTGAAAGTCTTCAACTCTAAGCCCAGCCCATTGAAATTCATATAAATGCCTTATAATATTTTAAATTATACATATGTATGTACATATTTTTATTTAAAATTAAATTTAATTCATTACATTCTTTATGCATATTTTACACTCTTCCAATATTCCCTATTTCATCACACATTTTCCTAAGCACAAGCTTTTATTCTCCATCACTTCGCTTATTACGGCTTTAAGCACGCAAACGCACGCAAAGCTATATAGTTGTTGCTGTATAAACTAGCAAATCGGTGGGGGAAATTCACAAGCGTAACAAAAAAAAAAACAAAAAAAAACATCCGCTCGCTCCCAATATTTCCTGACGTGCACTTTACTTTTATTCGCATTTTGTTTTTGTATTCTTTTCCATATGCTGTTTTTTTTTTTTTTAATCATCTATCAACATGAAACGCATGCGTCAGCGTAAGCAGCGCACCGCTTGAAAACTTCAAAGCGCACGGAAACACGCCACAACACGACATGGCAGTTAATAACGGCAATTTTATCCCCAGTGGTGAGCAAGTGTTGTTACTAGGCGCAGATACGAGTCATGGTGATGAGCGCATTTTATTTATGCTTTGACTTGGGAAATGGTACTTAAGTACTTCGTGTTCGTAGTTCGTTTTATTTAAGAGCGCTTGAACGTGGCGTGAACTATTAGACCAGCCACACATGACGGCAGAAAACGCGCAGAATTTGGGCAGAAAGCCATAAAAACGCTCGTCTTCATGTGTGCACATCGGCAGAAATACAAGGAAATCGAGGGTTTTTGTAAACCGGCGTTTTCTGCCTCCCCAAATTTTGCGCGTTTTCTGCCGTCATGTGTGACTGGTCTTAACACCCGTGTGTTGTAATGAAAACTCGAAACATTTCTGATTTTGTTTTTCGAAGTGAAGATGCATTGCGCTTGTGGAAGGGCAATTGCAGTGGCATAAGTATGATTAGGCTCCCTTTTTTAATCTACTCAAAGCGATAGGTACTGATGTGTGTTTTCGTTAAAATATGTATGCGGTGTCCGTATAGTTAGTACCCAGTAACGGTACGTATTTACGTCTTCCCTTAATAAATTAGCCTTCATAAGGGTTACAAATCAGACCAGACCATATCTAATTCTTTGCAAGTCAATTGGAGCTTTCGTTGCCACCGTGACCTTGATATCCACGAACCCATCCAAATAGCAGTTATTTTCTGACTCCCAGAATATTTAGCACTGCAAGACATACGCCTGGGTACAAGCTTTACTGTGATCGCTTAAGACTGTAGGGCTTTTTAGGTTGGCTGGTTATTTGGCTGAAGATAATTATGTTTTGGGAACAATCCTTTAGCCATTCATTCTTCTTCTTTTTCTTGATTGGCGCTTAACCGTCTAGACGATTCTGGCCGAGTCCAACAGAGCGCGCCAATTGCTTCTGTTTCATGCAGCATGGTGCCACTTGGGTACACCTAGGGAGGCAGCATCGCTGTCCACCTGATTTTCCCAACGCAGTGGAGGTCTCTCTTTTCTTTTGCGTTCAGCGGGTTTCGATATACTTTCTTGGCCGGAGCACCTTCATCCATTCTCACGACGACATGACCTGTGCAACGCAGTCGCTTGATTTTTATTCGCTGAACAATGTCGATGATGTCTGTGTAAAGCTCGTACAGCTCATTGCTAAATCTCCGTCGAGATTCGCCCTCACCGAAGAACTTTCCTCTCGAATACACCAAGTGCCATCTCATCTGATTTTGACATTGTGCATGCTTGTGCGCAGTACATGAGCACTGGAACGATGAGCGTCCTGTAGAGAGTGGTGTTTGTTCGTCGAGAGAGGACTTTGCTTTTCAGTTGCCTACTTAGTCCAAAGTAGCATTTATTGACGAGAGTGATTCTTCGTTGGATCTCCGTGCTGACATCATTCGAATTTGTAGCTGTCAACAGTGACGTGGCTGCCAAGGTATGATGTTTCTTTGTGTGATGACAGGAGGTACTTCGTCTTATTCTCGCTAACGGCCAAACCCATTTGCTTAGCCTCTTTATCCAGCTTGGAGACGGCAGAACATACGCCAGTTATTCTTGTCATACAAGATGCTTCCTGTGCTCTGCAGCTCGAATTATATTTCGCAGAATACTATTCCTAAAACGTGATGAGGTAAAGCATAATAAAATTAAGTACTTACTTTCGATAGATTTTTTGTACCTCAGTATCAGTGGCATGAGAAAGAGACTGTCTTTTTGTTGACTTTATAGTCTTTATATGTACGTATGTAGTCATTGGATATGAAGTACGTGTCGTTCTTGCTATGTATGAGACAACGGAAATTGATTGAACATCATAAGATAAATTTTACATACAGTGATCGTGTGATGACCTCAAGATAACCATCAAATAAAATCAATACTTGTAGAAGCTGTTTTAAATGAAGTAAATATCACATACTTAGAATGAACGGAAGATAAATTTTTACTTCCGTTGCGTTTGGAATCCCCCTATAAAATTTTCTTTGCACTCTAGTCATTTCTACGCTTCATTAAATCGTTATTTCTTGCCCATACCTGGGTAATACTGAGTAGTAATTGGACTATTACGTACTTAAATACTTTATATTTTGATCTTGAAGTAATGAGTCCGTACTAAGTACTTTCAGAATATTCAAGTACTAGTACAAGTACAAAGAATTGAAGTTTTAGCAAATACTTCAAAGTAATTGAAAAGAATTGAATGTACTTGAAAAGAATTGAAAAATGTACTTGAATCGATTTTTCAATTCTTTTCAAGTACTTGAAAATTTGGGAATGCAAGTACCAGTACCAATACAATTCTTTTAAAATGTACTTGTCACAAGTCGTACTGGTACTTGATATTACCCAGGTCTGTTCTTGCCGCAGAAGAAATACTCAGGGAGACCTGACTTTGAGCTCTTGCAAGTATTTTAAAAGTGTATAGATGTGCTACTAGATAGAATTACTATTGACTTATGTGTATCTGTATATCAATTGACACATGTCACTTTGTTGCTAAGATATGTAGTATGTACATATGTAGACATGTATTTATTATTGGCAAATGTCATTACGCTCAAGTAAGCAGGCAAGCTTAAGTTAAGCTGTTGCCGAGGTTGCTTTGATTTTCATACAAAAAAAATATGATTGTTATTGTTTTTATTGTTGACTGACATTGCTGGTTGTGGTGATCTATGTAGATTTCTACTTTGTATGTATATCTATCTACATATGGCTATATTATGTACATATGTATATATGCATGATGTAATAACCGTGACCTGAATCTTATGTCAGGTGTAACGTTCCATGTTTTTGCGGTCACAATGGTTTGGTGCTTAACGCAATTTTAGTAGTTTTCTACTTTTTTTAATTGAAACAAAGGTTTCGTTTTATTTTATTGTTTCCTTTTTTTTTGGTTTGATGGATATGAACTCCATATGTGGTTTTATATTACGTCTGCGCATACATAATTGCTTAAATTTAGAGCAAATTATGGAACTCCGCATGTGCACCGTTTTAAATACTATATACATGGTACATGTTTCGTAATAAAGTTTTGTAAAGAGCAGAAAGATTGCGCCAAAATTTAATTTGATGAAGTGTGTGAGGTGTGCGTAATTAGTGGAATTATTGCGTTATCGTAAATGCATCTGCTATGCACATCAAGTCTGGCAGTCAAGTGACTAGTTTTTCGATATAGTGCAGTATGCACGAAAAGAGTATTATGAAAAAATAAGAATAGAAGAATAGCAAAGAAGTATAAAAGTTTTCAGACCAATAAATTTGACTTAGGAAATGCAATAGAGAGCATTTAAAGTGCAACGTTGATAAGTTGTGGAAGAAGTTCCGGTTTTACAGGTTTTAGGTGGGAACATATTACTAAGAATGCGAAAATAGTCTCTAGAATAAGTTTTAAAGGCAAATCAGTATAGAATTGCTATAGAGTCTAAAAATTCCACAATTTTATGTGGCTTACTAACGGCTCATAAATGGCAGAGAGCATTTGTGCTGGTATCTCTGGCCCTAGAGAAAGTATATCCGTTCTCCAAGGGCGATATTCGAATGGCTAGTATTACCATATATATACATAATTATCTTTGAGTGCCCTGAGTGCAGAATAATAAAAGTAAATGAACAGCATATCTATAAACTAGCAAGCGATAAATGGCAACAGAATCCAGTATATCGAACATCAAGACAAACCTGGCCGAAATGGGATCACAAGCGATCTCGTCGAATATGTAATCTAAGGAGAGAGGAATTCTCGAACATTGTGTGGGTGCTCACAGGACACTGCCTCATCGGCAAACACGCAGAGAGACTGAGTGCACCCTACCCTAGATGCTGCAGAAGCTGCAAAGATGATGATGAGCAAGAGGAGACAATCGAACACCTCATTTGCCATTGCCCGGCTCTGAACAGCGCAAGACGACGCATTCTTGCAACACCTTTACTGGATGGCCTATGTGGGCTCGCGGACGTCGACATAAATGTCCTGTTGAAATTTATTAGGTTTTCAAAATGGTTCAGAAAGGAGAAGTAATCTGTTTTCTTCTTGTGGTATCACAATGGGCCTGTGCACTAGCCTAAGTGTGCACCTATGGCAGCAACTCTAACCTAACCTAAAATGAGCAGCCAATCATTAAGTAAAATAAAAAATACATAGAACAAAATACCACAATAGTCACACTCTGTCGAGAGAAAGAATAAATCACAGAGAATGACATTAACGCAAGTCAACTGATTTGCAACATGCGAAAATTGTGTTAGGACAGTTTGTGAACGGAAGCTTTTAAGGCATTAATTTACCTTATACAGAGTGAGCTGAAAATTCTAACTATGTAGTCTTTACTGTTGACTAAAAAACTCACATACATATACACAACCTATAACTTTTGTATCTGAATCAGAAGTCTATGACGGTTCTATTACTTCTCCCATAACCGCTTTTATGGCACATGACATTTGCCAAACTTGAATTCCTGACGCCCAGCTCTAACGAGTCATACTATAAATTTGGGTTTTGGGCAGCTGGGCAAGCTCTATATTTCCTTCTAATGCCCTTTCGGCTCTGAAGTCGTAGAGCTGGTCGTCAGGAATTGTATTTTTATTTTTGGCCCAAGTATCGGTTAATAATATAATAATACAATGGCGCTATTATAACTTTGACGTATTTTATGGCCGAGCTTCTCTCTCAATTCGAGGTGTGCTCCTTTTTGTTTTTCCTACTAATTGAGTGGACCTACAGTTTTAAAGTTTTTAGTATGTAATTAGAAAAAGTTCCACTTGGGCGTTTATGAAGTTTAAACGACGATATGTATTACATATTTATAAAATATTTTCCAAAAATTTAAACTAATTTTTCGTATTAAATACATATGTATATACTTACTCGTGTTACAATCACCATTTTTGAGCTTCATTGACCAACTTTAATATCGAATATTCGAAGAAATTTTAAATGCAAGCGGTTACTTTTTAAATGCGATTACTAGCTGAAATGCGAAGAGGAAGAAAGAAATAAAAAGAGGAAAGTTAAAATGATACGAATAATATATACACATGTAAGCAAATGTTTATATACATATAAGCAAATGTTTATATATAAGCAAAAATTAATGTATGTATTTAAAAATATATAAATAAACAATATCTTATCATTTTACAGCACTTTAAAAGATTAAGGAGATTAAAACAAAAACCCGCTTGAGAATTGTATGGCCCAAATAAATTTCTAATTACAAATACTCGCTCACGTAAAAAAATTCCATGCTCTGACACTCAGGGAAAAAACAAGCTAAATTTAAGTCTAACGCGATAGAAACAAGCCGACACAGTACGACACAGCTGGAATTTAGTCCGCTACTTTTCTCTGAGTGTAAAGATGTTGAACACTATGGCTACTTGTTTCTTGTTGTTTTTGTGTGCTTTTTATACGCATTTCGTTATCGTTGCCGGCTTTGCCTTGAATTAGAGGTGAAGTTGAATGAAATTGACGGTAAAATTAACTAATCACCGAACGACGAATGGCAGAGGCATTACACTAAAAAGGCTGGCTAGTTTAGAGAGACAGGGTTGCCAAATACACAGTAAAGTTACAGTGACTATTTACCAAACTTGATTTGGTTTTCTTTTTGCTTGTGCCCAAATAAGATGTCTCTGCTTTGCTGCTATGCCTATTTCACCGGAACACATAAAATAAATAAAAATATATAAACGAAAAGCAGCAACAGGTTGCATGCAGCAACGGCTACTTAGCAACACAAATGTACACATGAGTCCAAAAAGCAACTAGACAAAACTAAAGTCCACTAATTGAGTTCAAATATATGTACCTACATGCATACATATGTACATATGTATGAACATAGCCATATAAATATACATATGTATATTAGATGCGTTTTTTTGATCTAACATACCCCTCCGGCCACAGAATATGAAAATAGGATGTTGTAGGATAACTAAGCTGATTTTTATTTTTTTTTAGAAAGAAAACTGAGTGGGCTACTCCAAAAACAGCGATTTTTTTTAAATTTCATGATGGGTTTAGATTCATATATGAAAAAAACCACAGAATTAAAAATAAAAAAACAAAAGATATATATTCTCATGTAAAATTAATGGCTTAATCGAATGGCGTACTCAGTTTTTTAGTGCGAGCCATAGGGAAGGTACCAAGATCGCCTAAATTTGAATTTTATTTTTTTTAGTCACGAATTTTCAAGTTTGGACCCTGGCATTTTCAAGATACCTTAAATTTCTTTTTAATCAAAATATACAGGAATCTGCGCAAATTCATGCAGTTTTCAGAAAAGTTTATTTGATCGAAATCGAGCTTTTTTTATCCAAGCTACTTTGGTTTAAATGAAACATTCCAAAATCACTTTCATATTGAACAACATTTTTTTATTGTTGCAAGTACAAAACTCGAACATTTTATTATTTACATACATATATATACATATGTACATATATATGTCCATCTGTGCTTTACAGAATTAGAAATTTTCAATAAGGAAACTGTTTTTGGTGCGCTTCTATTACCTGAAAAACCATTTGTTTCTCTGTCTCGCATTTTGGGTTTTTTCCGTTAAACTTTGTTGCAAGATTTATAGCCCTTTCTGCCGCATCATTCACAACAATAATTTTTCTCACGATAGCTTCAGCTACATGCTACATGATAATGTTTATCGTGTATCCAGCAACTGGGGTCAATTTTCAAAAAATGCTTATAGTGGAATATACTGGATGGATCCACATATAACGCCTCAAAAAATGTAATTGTGCTTCATGTTACGAAACATTCAATGCTTAATTCCGAAACATTTATTAAGTCTACATTGATTTTTGCTTTCTTCGAACTTTCTCCATTACTGTTCATGCCTAATGCAGCAGTCATTCTTCTTTTTGTTTCTATACTCACATTTCTATCAAAAAATGCAAATCCTACGAGTGTTTCAGATAAATACCACAAATGTCGACTAAATACATCCAAAACTTCTTTCGATATATTACGGCTGATGCTAAGGTAGTTGATTAGATTTTGAATGAGAGCTAAATCATTCATGGGAGCAGTCGTAGGTAGAGAACATTGAAACTAATACTTCATGTATACAAGTACAATGAAGACATTCAAGTCCTGGAAACCATTTAACTCTCTATCTGCAAAATAAGCAAAGGACGATGGAAATTCTTAATACGTGAGTGACTAATAAGAAGATTTAAATTACCTGTTAAAAAGAACTGATCTCGAAACAAGTAAATCTTGAGGCAGTATATGGCCTTTCCCATGAACCGTGCTCGCGACACTGCACCCGGAACCTTGATTTTTAGAAATGTCCCCTTCCGATTCAACTACTAGTTTTTAAGCAGAATTCAACATGAAAAGATGCTTACAAATGGACATACATATTATGTGTACATACACATATGTACATAAACTCCACTCAAACAAGTGCGTCTTAAAAAAAATCAAAATATGCGTAAACAAAAGGGTTGCTTCCTTCCTATTTTGCATCAACAAAAAAATACTATTAAAAACTTACATATATACATACATAATTGTAAAGTATACATATGTAAATAATAAATTTTCAAATTTTGTACTTGCAACAATAAAAAAATGTTGTTCAATATGAAAGTGATTTTGGAATGTTTCATTTAAACCAAAGTAGCTTGGACAAAAAAAGCTCGATTTCGATCAAATAAACTTTTCTGAAAACTGCATGAATTTGCGCAGATTCCTGTATATTTTGATTAAAAAGAAATTTAAGGTATCTTGAAAATGCCAGGGTCCAAACTTGAAAATTCGTGACTAAAAAAAATAAAATTCAACTTTAGGCGATCTTGGTACCTTCCCTATGGCTCGCACTAAAAAACTGAGTACGCCATTCGATTAAGCCATTAATTTTACATGAGAATATATATCTTTTGTTTTTTTATTTTTAATTCTGTGGTTTTTTTCATATATGAATCCAAACCCATCATGAAATTTAAAAAAAAATCGCTGTTTTTGGAGTAGCCCACTCAGTTTTTTGTCTAAAAAAAAATAAAAATCAGCTTAGTTATCCTACAACATCCTATTTTCATATTCTGTGGCCGGAGGGAAGATCTGAGAAACTTTTCCGAAAAAAAACGCATCTAATGTATATACAAACAATTGTATGCATTTGACCATTATGGCGCTGAAATTGTTAAAATAAAATTGTAGGAAATCGTTTTTTGACACGCAAACGCTTTGTTAAGAGATTTTTGCTATTTGGTTGTAATTGTTTTTGGCTTATCTGCCACCTTTGACGCATATTTGGTGGTAACAAGTCAAGCTTTTTATATTTAAACACGTTTTTTTTAGTTGCTGTTGTGGTCATTGTACGAGTCATGTCTTTTTCGTTTTAATTAGACGCATGTGCGTAGGTATTTAATTACAAACAGTGGTGGCTAAAGTTGTTAACAGAGTCAATTATAATAGCTTTCTTCGCGTACTTTCTCCAACAGCATTTACTCAGCAGCCTCCAACAGCCAGGTGTTGGAGAAAAATGTCACCTATCCTCTCACAAGAGAAAAATATCGTAAGAGGTAAACGAACACAAAATTTGCATAGTTCAACAGCTTTGGCAAACAGCTGATTTTTATTTACATTCACAAGCCCCAAATTCAAAGGATAAAAAGGATTAAAATTAAAATGATAATAAAATTTGGTGGAAATTATTGCTGTTAATTATGTATATATGTACATATAACATAAAAATAATAAAATAAAGAATATTTTTTTTCTTATTTAATTTCTTTTGATTCGTTTTGGGTTTCGTTTTGGTCAGTCTTTTGTCACCTCGCGATAACCTCCTCAATCTAAAAATCGTTCGCATAGGCTCGCAAAAAGGTTTTTTGAAGTTCGGAAATGCATCCGGAACTCTCGTTTACAATAAATCGGCACTGTTTGTTCTATATAAATGCTAATGGAGTTACAATTCTGCCTGAAAACAGTGGAGATATATGCACATATGTATGTATCTGCAATACAATTAACTTCATGTTGTTGTTGTTGTTGTAGCCACCAAGACACTCCCCGAAGGTTTTGGGGAGTGTAGGGGATGTGACAGTCCTTTGCCGGATAAATCCGGTACGCTCGGGTACTAGTCCCTTCTGACACTAGCCCGACTGTCGTGCGAACGATTTTTTCTGGCCATAATCAACCTTCTAGGCCGGTGGATTTTAGTCGCGTCTTACGACAGGCATTCCTTACAACGGGTATATTCTAGTCCCCCTAACCCGCTGGGGTTCGCTGTTACTATCTAATAAATAGGATTTCATTGTAATAATTATCACACTAACAATTGCTTTTCTTTGTACCCATGTCCATACTGTTTTCCACCGCAGTATGTCTTCGCGTCTGCTGCCCCGCAGAAGAGATTTCAATTTAATGCACCCGGCCCTGGCCATGCTTTAAAAAAATAACCCTCTATTGACCGATCCATAGTACTTTTGAGTAGAACAAACTTTTGCGTTGGCGGCATTTGGCCGCGCTTTAAAAAAAAATAGCCCCAGCCAGCAAAATTTCCTTTCTCGAATTATATCTGCGGAACGATCGGGAGTGTTATAATTAGTAAAATTAACATCCATAGAAGATTTCCCGAAAGTTCCAGTGGTTTGAAAATAAATACGGCGGGCGCATTATACTGAAGCCGGCCCACTGCAGAACTACTCTCGGAGGGTGTGCCACCCACTGCCTAGAGTGGCTGCTATTTTTAAAATCCGGATAATTGGGTTTTAGTTAGAATTTGTTGTCCATCCAGACTCAGTGAAACTTTCAGGAAATATTCTGTAGATGATAATTCATCTTATCTTAACACTTTCAACTATTATTAAATTATAATATTAAAGTTCTCCAGAAATAGAATTCTCCCGGCTGAGGGTTATTTTTGTAAAGCGCGGCTGAAGGCAAAAGGTGTTCTATACAAAACAACTGTGGATTGCTCCATGGATATTAATCCAGAAAGAGAATTCTGCCGGCTGAGGGTAATTTTATTGTAGCGCGCCCAAAAGCCGCCAACGCAGAAAGATGTTCTACACATACATACATTTATTTAACAAGGAATGTCTCCTGAACTATAAGCGTCCGGAGGGTAGTACTTGGTTTTTTTGTGATCTGTGAGACCACCCCTACCCTCTGGAAAATTAATTGTTATCGAATCGTGGATCATTATATACAAATTTTCCCTCTATCCAGGCTGGGGATCAAACCCATGACCTCTGGTATGGCAGACTAGCCACTGTCCGCCACACCACAGTGGCCACAACACTCCCCACTGCACCACAGCGGCCCCGTTAATATATATTCCCGCAAAGGAGATTACAATTTACTAAGGTACATAATATGCATATAAATACTTCGCAAAAAGTATGTAACTTATATTGCATATTTAATGTATCTATATTTGTTGCCAATTTAGTGTATTTTTCCAATTTTATAATTGATTTGTATATTTTGCAAATCTTGTTACTTGCAAAAATTCAAGTCAGCTGTTGTTTGATCAGCTGTTTTCCTGTTGGAAAATTGCTGTTGGCAAAAATTTGTCCAACAGAATTCAACAATTTCTCACAAAATGAAATGTCAGTTTTCTCTCTCAGTTGGTTCTCTTCTGTTGGCGATTTGGCGTAAAAAAACGGCGACAAAGTGTTTGTTTTTAAAAGTTTTCGAAAAACATCAAAAAATATCCGTAAACGAACAAAGCTAATATTAATGAAAAAACTAAACAAGAAACTCTATAGAAAAAGCGTTTACTGATAAATAAAAGTTTACAAGTGTATAATAAACTTCCATGTTATCAAAGAAAAATAGATATTAAAAACATTTGTTAGTCGTCCCAACTTTTGTAAACGCCACTGTCGTCTGTACTTGTCTATTTAAGCACTAACTGCACGCAAAAATGTTGTATAACATAAAATTATATGAAATGAAGGTGCAAGATTTTTGAAGTTAACAACTTTTTTGTAAAGCAGACACTTCTTTTTTTTTGTGAAATTGTGGAATTTACACGTTAATTACACGTTAGGTATTAGATACATGTTTTGCAAAAAAAATTTATATCCTCATAGGAAAATTAAGATATTATAAATACCTGTTCATAACATGTTAATCTTTGTAATAGAAAAATATTATTATTAATTCAAAAATGGTAAATTTCACATACTTATGTACATACATATATTAATTTACAAAATTTCCCAGAGGAGCATTTTTCTAAAATCAACTAAATTTTTTGCTTAAACGTCTAAGCGAGTCATAGTGACGAAATTAAAAAACAAATACCTCAAATTAAAATTTCCCAAAAAAGGGAAATTTTTCAAAATTATTTAAAATCGTTTCCCTTAAGATTTACTGAGTCAAAATTGTAAATTTCGCAAACTTATATCAATTTAACAAAATTTCCCACAAAGGGAATTTGTTTAAAATCCACTAAAATTTCTTACCTAAACGTGTAGGTGATAATTAGGGCATGGAATTTCATGTACTAAAAAATAAAAAATATGCGCATAAAAAATGCAACAAAAACTGAGAAATATGCATGAAAAATCAAAAAAATGCATTCATTCAAATTTTTCAACTTCAGATAATTCATGTTTATTGAAGTTACAATAGTTAAATAAATTAGGTACAAACATTTTTTAATTCAATTTTGCTCTTACGTTGTACGTTTATACATATATATGTTTATATATATATATATATATACATAAATTCAGTCTTGAACATTTCATAATTTGCAAAGGTTAATCCTTATTCAACGATTCATTAGCGTACACAATGAAATATTTTTTCATATTCTCAAAAAGAAAACTTTGCCGATTCGGTCGAAAAAAGCTCTTATACATAGAAAACGAACGTTCTACATCCACAGAGGTAATAGGAGCATGTTTGAAAACGGCTCTTTGTCGACAGGTATGCACCGTATCGAAAATACTAATAATAGCCATGTTCACACGAAACTCTATTCGTCGTCAGATGGCTGTTATGCATGAATTGTATAAAACTGTCAACTACCAAATTACAAAAATATGCAATATAATGCGAAATATGTAATAAAAAAATGCAAACAACGCAAAATATGTAAAAATATGCATATATGACCAAAATATGCGAAATAATAGCACAAAACATTTGAATGCCATTTTTAAGACAATTTCACGATTCGCAAAGATTGTTTATTTATTTTGCTCTACCTAAATCTAACAAAAACATGTATTTGCATAGATTTCCATGCCCTAGTGATAATAGTGGTAAAATTAAAAAAAAAAATTATCTCAAATTAAAATTTCCCACAATGGGAATTTTTAAAATTCGATAAAATCATTTCCCTTAAGCTTTATTACATAAGTTAAATTGGTAAATTTCATACTATTAAACTAATTTAAAAAATCAACTAAAATTGTTAAACAAATGTCTAAACGAGTCATAGCGACGAAATTAAAAAAATAAAATTGCCTCAAATTAAAATTTCCCAAAAAGATCTTTTTAAAATTCCAAAAAATCGTTTTTCTTAACTTAACTAAGTAAAAAATGGCCAATTTCACATAATTATATTAATTTTCAAAATTTTCAAAAAAAAAAAAAAAAGAATTTCTAAACTAAAATTTCCGAAAAAGGAATTTTTTCAAAATTAGATAAAATCATTTCCCTTCAGGTTTACTATGTCAAAATGATAAATTTCGCACAAATATACTAATTTGCAAAATTTCCCAAAGAGGGAAATTTTTCAAAAATCTACTCAAAATGTTTTCCGAAGTGCCGAATTTGAAAAAAATTAAATTAAATTAAAATTTCCCAAAAAGGGAATTTTCTAAAATTAAATAAAATTGTTTTCCTTAGCAAAATTGTAAAGAAACTTATATCAATTTCAAAAATTTCCCAAAAAAGGGAAAGTTTAGCAAAATTTAATGAAAATGGTTTGCCTTAAGCTTCAATGAGTTATAATGATTAATTTAGCACAAAATTAGTTCAGAACGCGTTGTAAAGCTTTGCGAAGGGGCACAATGGCCATTTTGTAGGACATCACCGTGGGAAAAAGTGAAAGAACAAGAAGAATGTTGGTTGGGAAATAACCTATGTACATCTTATCAACACTTTCCTAACATTTCAAAAAAAAAAAAAAAAACAAATTGTACGCGAAAATATTTAGGTGATTAAGATTTGATAATTAAACGTTCCTTTAAAGTTTAAACCATTTCAGGCGCCAGCTTTTATAGCGATACACAGAAAGGAGGGCAATTAGAGCCAATTGGCCATTAACGAATGCACCTTTCGTATTTCTTAGGCGAAAAAGAAGAAGAATAAATGCAAGAACAAAGAAAAAAGAAAAACTATGAAAACAAAAACAAAATACTATAACAACAGCAACAGCAACAAGAACAACAACAAATAGTGAACTGGAAAATAGAGCACAGAAGATATTTATTAGCTAACTTTTTCCGGTGAATAATGATGCGAATGCAATAGTTGCACTGCTCGAAAAATATGCAACATCAGTAACAAACACATAAGCAACAACAGCAGCAACAAAAATAGCAACACCAACAACACTAGCAACACCAACAAAAACCAAAAGTAAAAACAATTATAAACCGATTGGCCTTGTTTCTTTCTGTTCATTGTGCAGCACTGCCGGTGTTGGCCGCTTCTTGGCTTGAAGCCGGTTTTTACTACGTTGGCAAATGCAGTAACGGTCACCAAAAATACCACCACCAAAGCCTTGCGAGCGGGTAAGTGTGAACGTTGTTGGTAGATGATAGATATTGCAGTTGACTGGCGTCGATTGTAAAGAATTCTGCCGATTGCATTCTTCTTTCTTTTGTTGCACAGTATAAATATATGTACATACATATAAGTATGTATTAACATAAAATCACGTCCATTATTATCTGCTGCACCTTCTTCTATTCTCCGCTTTTCGTGCATATTTCTTTTTGCTTCGCTTTGCTTAACTTTTTTGCTTTGTTGCCCGTCATGTTGCAAGAATTGTCATAGTTTTGGTTTGGCTGGCTCTTGATTATCTTTTACTGCTTTACTGTCAACAAAACAACAGTTATGCTGGGACACAACAACAGTCATGCCAAAAACAACAACGACTGGCAGCAACAACATTTTGTATATAAAGCAACAACATTTATACAACAAAAAATGTGACGTGTTGGTGCCAAACGTTTTAATTTTGTACGGTTAGCACAACAAACTTGTTGTATATACGTGTTGTAACATTTCGAAAAACGATCTTTTTGTGCACACACCTTTTAGAATGCAAATACAGCATACAGGCGAAAAATTAGAAGAATGTTTGTTTTTTGGAATTAGCATTTTTTAATAAAAATAAGAAATATCTATTAATAAATACATATCAAATCAAGCTATAGAAAAGTATTTCACAAAAAATAAAATTCCACAGAAATAATTATAATAAAAAATAAATCAAAAACTTTGGTTAAACAATTTTTTAAAACATTGGTTGAAAAGTGGATAAAATACCGGTTAAAAAGTGGTTGAAACACTGGATAAAAAGTGGTTAAAACACTAGTTAACACGGGATTTTCCTCGATCGTGAAGTGAGGTGGTTTTTGAGGTAGAGGAGGAATTAGGATCGGTAGTTACGAGGGTTATTGAACGTTCGGTATCACTTGTGCTATTACGACCAGAACGGAATTCAGTAAACCACTCTTTAACAATTGAAAATTATGGAGCAGACTTCCAATAGTATTTATGAAGCCTTTCCATGGTTTTGCCTCATAGATTTTTTACGCACGCGAAATTTACTTTTTTCCATTTTTGTTAAGACACGCGAGACTTTAAATCACTCTTAAGCACAAACTAAATTGTGCAGTTTGTTAAAATTTTTACAGTAGCGTTTTAAGAGTTGGTAGTTGACGTGAGCAGTGTTTAGTTCCAAGTTCGAAAAGTCACGGTCTTATCAAACAACACTCGTATATCGCTCAATAGGAACTGAACAGCCTTGAGCGCAAATTAAGTGCATACGAGTTCTTTGCGATATATGGCCTTCGTATACATAGAAAGAAAGAGAAGTTATACGAAATATTCAACAGTTGGAGGATTTCTCTTCATCTTAATTTGTGCTTAACCGTCTAGGCAGGCCAAGTCTAATGGTACACACCCCTTACTACTACTGCAACCGGATTCTAACATATTTATTCTTAAAGCTTAACAGCTGGATTTTTATTTATGAAACTCATCATAGGATTTGCTTTGATAATCGTTCTTGTCATCGCCCAAAGATCCATACCTAATATGTAGATCTTCCAAAGTTTTATCTGGAATACTCCAAGATCTTTCTCAGCTGAAGTTACACTTAGTCGGCTAACGGTGGATGGATGTATGTTAAAGTCCGTCCACGTCCCTGTTATGGGTCAGTTATTAGGAGTAAATTGTAAAGCTGGATTTGTTAACCCAGCGGAAACGAAAGCTAATGAAAAAAAGAGCGGGGCAGAGAGAGAGAGATGAGACCAATGCGGCATCTAATGAATAGTTAATGCTTTTAAATATGACAAACTTCGTTTTGCATAAGTAATTTTGTGTATTCAGAATATGTGCTTCTATTTCTATAGCCGTTTGCTGTATAATGTACGTTAATTAACTTAAGTTAAAGAACATATTAAATTTATATAAATAAATATACAAGTGTGCAGCATTTAAGTAAATATGCAACATTTTATAACGGTCGCACGCTTTTATAACCAACTTAATACAAACAAGTAAGGAAGCCTAAGTTCGAGTGCAATCGAACATTAGATACTCAGCTGTATGCTTTCATTGTTTGTTTGCGTTTGTTCGATATAGGGTGTATTTTATATGAAACGAGTGCTGCATAAACAGGGCGCAGCCACGCCCATTTTCAAAATTTATATCAATCATCCAAATAAGCATACAAATATTATTGTTAGTGCAAAATTTCATCCCTCTATGACTTTTAGTTACAAAGACTTCACGTTACAAATTCCAAAAGGGTGTTCCAGAAATATCTTTGTTAAAAAGTAGGCGTGGTCATAAACCGATTTCAATACATTTTTGCGTGTCTATTAACACATGTTATAAAAGTGTATAAACCAAGTTTCGTCATAATATCTCAATTATTTGTCGAGTTAAAGGCTAAGAAATCTCATATATCCCTTTGTCTAAAAAGAGGCGGTGCCACGCCCATTTTCCAAACTTTTTTATTTTTTGTTTCCGGTCTATTGTAAAACTCATGTCACAAAATTTCAATGAATTATCTTTATATTTCACATAGATATCGCTTAAAATGGTTTTATTAGGTCACTTTATAATACACATATATAAAAGTGGGCGCGGTCGTCAACCGATTTTGGTAATTTTTCGTCCACACATTTGGCTAAGTAAATATATCACGCGTACCAGATTTCATCGATATATCTTTAACGGTTTCTGAGTTATGGCTTATTAAACTTTCAATATTCGCTCCTTAATAAGTGGGCGTGGCACCGCCCATTTTCCAAAATTTTTGTAGTTTTTGTTTTATGTCCTTAGTTGGACTCCTGCCACAAAATCTCAGTGATTGATCTTTATATTTGACAGAGATATCGCTTAAAATGTTTTTATTAGGCCCCCTTATATTTCCTATATATAAAAGTGGGCGTGGCCGTCAACCGATTTTGATAATTTTTCGCCAAAACATTTGACTAAGTAATTATATTACGCGTACCGAATTTCATCGATATATCTTCAACGGTTTCTGAGTTATGACTCATAAAACTTTCAATGTCTGCCCCTTAATAAGTGGGCGTGGCACCGCCCATATTCCAAAATTTTTGTGTTTTTTGTTTTATGTCCATAGTTGGACTCATGCGACAAAATTTCAATGATAGATCTTTATATTTGACAGAGATATCGCTTAAAATGGTTTTATTAGGTCACTTTATAATACACATATATAAAAGTGGGCGTGGCCGTAAACCGATTTTGATAATTTTTCGTCAAAACATTTGTCTATGTAAGCAAATTACGCGTACCAAATTTCATCGATATATCTTCAACGGTTTCTGAGTTATGACATATAAAACTTTCAATGTTTGACCCTTAATAAGTGGGCGTGGCACCGCCCATTTTCCAAAACTTCATCAAATTTCTTCATAAGGGCCCGAGCTCAATACGTGGGTAAAATTTTAAAACTCTAGCTATATTAGTGGCTGAGATACCAAATTTCCGATTTTTTCTATATAGGAAAAGTGGGCGTGGTCATGGTCCGATTTCGCCCATTTTCAATACCAACCGTCCCAGTCTCGATACCAACTTGCGTTCCAAATTTCATCAAAATATCTCAATTTTTGCGCGAGTTAGAGTGTTTACAGACGGACGGACGGACGGACGGACGGACAGACGGACGGACGGACGGACGGACGGACGGACGGACGGACGGACGGACATGGCTCAATCGATTTCTCTTTTCACCCTGATCATTTTGATATATATAAGTCTATATCTATCTCGATTATTTCATTCTGTTACAATCCACCGTTATGTGATTAAAACTATAATACTCTGTGTACTAGTACAGCTGAGTATAAAAAGTAAGCAAGAACAAGTAAGGAAGCCTAAGTTCGAGTGGAATCGAACATTAGATACTCAGCTGTATGCTTTCATTGTTTGTTTGCGTTTGATGGAATTACGGTGTATTTTATATAAAGCGAGTGCTGCATAAAGTGGGCGTAGCCACGCCTATTTTCAATATTTTATCAGTCATCCAACTAAGCATATGAATATTATTCTTTGTGCAAAATTTCATTCCTTTATGACTTCTAGCTACAAAGATGTCACGTTACAAATTTCCAAAGCGTGTTCCAGAAATATCTTTGCTAAAAAGTAGGCGTGGTCATAAACCGATTTCAATAAATTTTTGCGTGTCTATTAACACAAGTTATAAAAGTGTATAAACAAAGTTTCGTGATAATATCTCAATTATTTGTCGAGTTAAAGGCTAAGAAATCTCGTTTATCCCTTTGTCCAAAAGGAGGCGGTGCCACGCCCATTTTCCAAAATTGGTCTATTTTATGTTTCCGGTCTATTGTGGAACTCATGTCACAAAATTTCAATGAATAATCTTTATATTTGACAAAGATATCGCTTAAAATGTTTTTATTAGGCCACTTTATAATACCCATATATAAAAGTGGGCGTGGTCGTCAACCGATCTCGCTAAAATTTTCATCATGTATTACCACAAGTAATAAAAGTGTACACACCAAGTTTCGTCATAATATATCGATTATTTGTGGAGTTATAGGCTAAGAAATCTCGTATATTCCTGCTTCTAAAGAGGCGGTGCCACGCCCGTTTTCCAAAATTTTTACGGTTTTTGTCTTATGTTCGTCGTTAGACTCCTGTCATAAAATTTTAATGATATATCTTTATATTTGGCAGAGATATCTCTTAAAATGCTTTTATTAGGTCACTTTATAATACACATATATAAAAGTGGGCGTGGCCGTCTACCGATTTTAACAATTTTCCGTCCAAACGTTTGCCTAAGTAGGTAAATCACGCGTACCAAATTTCATCGATATATCTTCAACGGTTTCTGAGTTATGACATATAAAACTTTCAATGTTTGACTCTTAATAAGTGGGCGTGGCTCCGCCCATTTTCCAAAATCTCATCAAATTTCTTCTTAGGGGCCTGAGCTCAACACGTGGGTTAAATTTCATCACTCTAGCTATATTAGTGACTGAGATACCAAATTTCCGATTTTTTCTATATAGGAAAAGGGCGTGGTCATGGTCCGATTTCGCCCATTTTCAATACCAACCATCCCAGTGTCGATACCAACTTGCATTTAAAATTTCATCAAAATATCTCAATTTTTGCGCGAGTTAGAGTGTTTACAGACGGACGGACGGACGGACGGACATGGCTCAATCGATTTCTCTTTTCACCCTGATCATTTTGATATATATAAGTCTATATCTATCTCGATTATTTCATTCTGTTACAATCCACCGTTATGTGATTAAAACTATCATACTCTGTGTACTAGTACAGCTGAGTATAAAAAACAACAAAAACCAAACCACTTCATCATTTGCTGTAACTTTGCCAGTTGACTTTTAAGTTTAAGTTGGCTGCGCTGATGACAGAACAAGTAAGTAAATAAGTATGTATTTAAAAAAAATGAGCGACAAAGCAGAAGAACAAGAACAACAATCTATACATTTGCTTATTTAAGTTGCCCAAAAAGTTGATTAAAACTGGTTGAGCGCAGCCACCGCCGCCGGTTGTGCTGGCTGTGAAGACTAAACAACCGCCCAAAACAGACGTTGGCACCTTTTTTGCTGTTGGTAGATGATTGTTGATTGTTGTTGTTCCTTTTGGGTGTTTGTGCTTACTTTACTGCATAAATATACAAGTAACATTGTTGAATAATTGTAATCTTCGTTGTTATTGTTGTAGATTTTATTTCTAGATGACATTTCATTCTGTGATGCCACTCTCCTCTCTGTGTGCTGGACATTAAATTGTAATGATTTGCTTAAAAGGCGCAGGCGCAAAGTAGGTATTTTTTATTTAAACCAGTTTTAATTTTTTTGTTGGCACATTTTTTATAGCCCATCCGTTTTTCTGTTGTGGAAGAACGTGTATTTATATATGCATGTTTAAATTTCATATTTCTGGTTTGTTTCTGTTTTTTTTTTTTGTTTTTTTGCAAGTTGCATTGAACTTTTAAATCAAATTCATGACTTTGGGCGGTTTTTGTTTGCGCAAAATCAACATTTAATAAAGCGAATCAATTGAAAATGGCCTTGGAATTTGTTAAGTCAACTGAGCACTGATATCAGCAATAAAAGCTGAAGGTTCGTGGCAGGTGGTAGAATTGCTTGCGAAAATAGTGAGTGGGCTTTTAGACTTGAATCAATGGCTCATTTTGATATAACTAAAGCCTAACTACTGCTGCTTTTGAAAATCCCATAAATATCTATAGATAAAATTTACCAGACCTTTTCAACGTGGAGTGTGTAGAAAAGGCTAAAGCAGTAAATAAAATAGGCATACAAGCTATATAGTCTGACAAAATTCAGAGCAGGAGAGTTCAGCTCAACCGTTCTCTTCAATTTTGTTGCATATTTCTCAAAAGGAAAGGTAATTGTCTGTCGAGAGAGAGAGATAATGTATTGCCTCTTCATGGAATGAAAATCTCTTGCAGAATACTGTTCAGCTCTACGGTAATATCCTAGTAGAAACGAATTGAAAATACTTTCTTGCAACTTTACTGGAAGCAATTAATCCTTATGGTATAGACAGAGGGCTCATTAGAAGTCATTACATTGTTGTTGTTAGCGTGCTGTTCTAGCAGGCTTGGAATATCAGCGCTTAGAATTTCAAAAGTTCACATTGAACATATTGAATTTTGCTCATATAAACCTCATTTAATAGGCCGCATATGTATCTAACTCTAGTTTTTTCATTGGAGACAACTATATTTTTTTAAACAGTGGCAGCGCTTTCAACTTTAATTTGCCACATCGTAGCCGTTTAACGATGGTCTCTTTTTATATTTGCTACAAAGTATAACTTTACGTTTTTTAACCCATTTGCAGCCAGAGTAGTATAAAAGAAACAATTGTTGTTTAGCTCATAATTCGGGAAGATAAAAAGAACAAAGCATAAAAATGCAATTAAATAAAAGACTGACTATATAGATGATAATATATATTTTTTGTATTGAACTTGCGTGGTAATTAATTGCATTTAAACGGAAATGAGTTAAACGCCCACATTTAATGAAATCGTTTAAAATATGTATATAAAAAAAAACATCGAAACAATTTCCGTTTTATTGAGCTCGAAAATGCGCATTGCAGACTAAATATTTTTTTTTGTATATTTTTACATAGATCTGTATAAATATGCAAGTATGCAATTATGGTATATATGTATAAAGCTTTCCGCCGAAATGTGGTTAGTTGGTTACGCGTGCGCAAATGCAGACATGCCACACAATTGCGCACACAATGGCCGTCTAATGTATTTATTTCTTCTTTATTTCTACTGATATTTGTATATAGCTAAGGTATATACATATGTATGTATAAATACATATACATATGTATGTATGTATAAATAGCTACGTAAAACCACTTAATGCAGCAAAAGCTCACTTGTCTGTTGCTCTGTTACACTTGATTTTCATTTTTTTTTCATTTCTTGCTTTTCAAAATATATTTTCCAGTGCGGTTTTTTCCATGGTCGTTACCATGTTTTTTATTGCCATTGTTGTAGGAAAACCTTTGCTGACTGACTGACTGACTGACTGACTGTCTAGCATATGTATATACCATGTTGTATATCTGGCTGTGTGGTAAATATGGCGGCTCCATGCACTCATGCAAGACAAAGTGTGAACTACTGTTTCGCATATTTTTATTATTTTTACTCTCTTTTTGCTTGAGCATTTTTCCAATTTCTTTTACCGCTTACGGTTTGGCGTTAACGTGACTCAAGCCATGCTATTTTTGTTATAAAAAAAAAAACAATTTGCTGATTTTACATAGTCCATTATTTGTGAAATATTGGTTTAAGTCAAATTTTTCTCAGACCAACAAGATGCTTTAAATCGGGGCTGCTCAACGCTCTCGTATTGAAAGTACAAAGCTCAATACATCTACAAATTTTGTATATGCACTGAAAAATTTTTTTTGCTCATTTAAATTTTTTTATGAATTCCAATCAAATATTATTTTAGAATTTATTTTCAAATGGTAGTATCACGTACATACTAATTTTTTTATTTTTTATATGAAAATTTTTTGAATACTAATTTTTTACAGTGCTTTAATTTCTTGAATTTTTTTTTCATTACACATTTGTTATAGTAAATTTCGATTTCTTACGGCAGTGCTCGAGCTCCTATACAAAGTGCCTTTGCTCTGCACATTCAATATGAATCATAGGTACATACATACTTATAACATTTTTTTATATCTGAGTGCTTATGGGAGTGCAAAGAAAATTTTATTTTCATATTTGAAGTGAAAATATGTATCTGTGCCTATGATTCGGTACAAAACAAAAACAATTGTGCTTTGAGTGCCTATGAGGTGAGCAGCCCTGCTTTAAATTGTTTGTTCAAGCTTAGATTTCAAGTTGATGTAGTGTGTTAAGCTGCACATATCGCACACTAAATCAAAAAGCGTTACAACTCAAAATTCAAAAATTTTCAGGAGAGGCAAAAAACTTTTTAATTTTTATATGATATGATATGGGAAAGGGCTACGTATAATAGTTATTTCTCAGTTAAAAAAGGCTCTGATGGAAAAGATTTTTTGGCAGCCGCTAGAGATATATTATGTGTACCAATTTATGGAAGAAACCGGATTTCGAAAAATTTTGAGTTGTGACGCTTTTTGATTTAGTGTGCGATATGTACATATTTGGAGAAACAGACCCATCTCGTTCATTGGTTATGTCCACATTTATTAAGTGTTAGTTAAGGTTATCTGAGGAGTTTTTCTCTGTTAGATACTTAAGTAAAAACTCAATGGAATTTATTACATCTTTCAAAACCGCAGCTTTGCCAAAGGAAATCCTGCCCCAGTTTAATTCACTGACCAAAGAACGTAAGATGTCTATAGACTAACTAAGAAATACATATGTAGTGAATTGCGTGTCATATGTATATAAAGGTGTATGATGATGTACTATTATCTGTTCCAAACAGATTTTTCACAGGTTTCTCTCTTTAAACCAGAAGTTTTTAATTAATTCGTATAAAACCGCCTAATCACTGTAACCGTTGTTGTTTTGTTCGCGTAAACCTCGTAGAGCTCATCAAAATATAAGTATGTATATATTCTTCGATACTAGTCTTTGTCGAAGCGTTAAGGCCCATAAAACTACTGAAATGGTTTTCTCTCGACTTCTTCAAAATGAATCTCCTTTGATAAGCGACTTATTGGTAAAAATGATGCTTCGCTGTATTTCAATATTGACATATTACTTTCGGCGTTACGTGCTGGGGTAGCTTTCCGTAATTCGATATCGAAGCATCGTTTTTGCTTTCCGGAAACACAAATATCGTCATGCTGCATCGAAAGTTCGTCAGAAAGAATTCGACACCACCTTAGCTATAGTTTTGTCTTATCGAAGATGTCACCGCAGAAAAATATACATAACTTCAAAATTTTAAGATTTTTGTGATAATAAAGGCCTTCGATGAACTTTTTAAAATATTATAAGGAAAGTGTTCCCATCGAAATACAGAAAGCAAAACGGCATCGTCGCTCGTTCGATATCGAATTGAAATATCGAGCCGACGAGAGTCGAAAATCGAATTACGGAAAGCCACCCCTGATTTCGATATGATCAACGTGCTTCAAGGTTTCAAAATTGCACTTTGTCTTGACTTCATGGGCCGAAAACCTATTCTTGTAGCTAATTTATCCAGATTCGAGAATACGAAACATAAAACGTGTTTATTAAGACCAATGCTATGATGTCAATATCATCCAGAGAGAGGTATGTAAATAATATTTGTTTCTCCATACACTACAACGAGTTACTTTGCTTTCGCAAGAGAGGTCGGCATTACTTAATGAATTCGGTAAAAATTGTTTGCCAAGGGTTGTTGAGACTTATATAAGTATTCGCATGAGTTTATTGCACCCACGAACTTTCTCCTACTGCGTAGAATTACTGAGGCATTTTTTCCAGAATATATACATATGTACATACCCACTATACAATTTGTTCCGATTTCGTTTCGAAATCGTTACGCCGCATCGGAAAATTCTTTCGAAATCGGAACCGATTTAGTTTCGAAATCGTTACGATTTTTGTATGAGAGGGTTGACACGACTTCGTAATGAAATAGTCTTAACGATATCGTAAAGAATGCTCTTAACTAAATCGAAACGAATTTGTCGTTACGAAATCTTTTCGATTTAATCTTTGCGAACTCGTTTAGAAATTTTGTATTTTTTTTTTATTTCATTATAAATATGTATTTTTTTTATTAATTAATAATTTTTTAGTAATTTATATAACTAAATTAATTAAATTTGTACAGATATGTATGTATATGTATATGTATATGTATATATATTAATTAATAAATAACATTCATTCACGTAGCATATCAGTTCTTCCGATCCCCAATCAAGTTCGCTGGATCCTGTGGAAATATAACCTGCATATTTTCATTAATTGTTTTTGCAATATGAGTCATTGTCAATGTTTGTACCTATCTTTATGAGTGCATATGCCATGGCTACACGTTGTCTTTATCCACCCACTTAGCATCATACCTCGACTAACCAGCGTATTCCGTACATCGATGCGATGAATTCATCAACGCATCTTCAAGAGCAGCATTACTTAATGTTGTACCATATATTATGTTATCGCGTCTTGTGCTGGCAAACAACACGAGATAACATTATTAATATTAGACTGGTGCTGTTAAAAATCGGATATTCAATTTACCCGATTAACAGCGCCAATGTAACTACGCAACCAAACTGGATTCAACTCACCAAAATTGTCATCATACAACAGCACACGACCGTGGATCGTACGGACCCAATAATTTTGTGGCGACTGTTATATTTTTATAATTATTCATTATTATACATACATACATATCTCCATATAAATATGTGTGAAAAGAGTTAATGAATAACTTTAGCAAATATTCGATAACGAAAACAAAAATCGTGCCATTCAACAAATCTCACACAAAAAAGAATAACACTAGCAATTAAGAAAGTTAAGTCTTTTGTTAAGTAAGTGGGTCCAACAAGAATGAGCAGTTAAACTATACAAATTTGATTGTTTAAAAATATTTTTTGGCAATAATATGCAAATAAAATATACATAAATTAATATGATAACAATGCTGAACAGACAAAAAAGTATAGAGAAAATTAGTGGCAACGAAAAGTTAATATGTATATAGTTGGTCAAACAAAGAATGTCACGCATAGCAAATTATAAGGCGGTCGTCGATAATATATAATGCTTTGAAAATGAAAGTGTTGATGGTGATATATAAATTAAAAAAAAAAAATTACCTATACATATGTACATTAGACCGTATCGCAAAAAATAAAGTCTGCCGTACGCCCCCGCATATGATGTCTTTTTGGAAAACATTTCCGGAAAATTTTTTAATTTTTTTTTGGACGCCGCTAGATGTCGCAAAAATTTATTTTTCTCATATCTTCGGTATTTATAGTCCGATCTCTAAGTTTAATACACCAATGTCTTTGGCTTGAAAGGGCGGCTTATACTATGGAATATTATTAACCCTGTCTGCGCCATTGAGGTCACTACCACTCAGTACTTAGTTTATACCACCCTAACCTAAACCTTTTTTATGTGTGCATGTTAAACGTAGTAAAAAATCATTAATCTTTTACAAAATCAGTATTTCGATCGCTTGAGCAGGACCCGATATAAAACACGTTCAACATTCCGAGGAATATAGGTTTTTCGGTTCCTTGGGTCTTTTAGGTTAATTTTACAGAAGAATTTTCTGAGGAGACCCCTAGTAAAATTTTATGCCAAATAATTTTCTAGAACATTTTAACCCTCTAGCGATCTTAAAAATACTATTTTTTCTGATTTTCTAAAAAAAGGGGGTCAAAATAACCCTTTATTGGCTGTGCTAGAGGGTTAAAATGTTCTAGAAAATTATTCGCCATAAAATTTCAGTAGGGGTCTCCTCAGAAGAAATCTTTGTAAAATGAACCTAAATGACCAAAGGAAGCGAAAAACTTATATTCCATGGAATGTTGAACGTGTTTTATTTCGGGTTCTACTGAAGCGATGGAAATACTTCTTTTGCAAAAGATTAATGATTTTAGACTACGTTTAACATGCAGGCAGAAAAATTGCATTAGGGTGGTATAAACTAAGTGCTGGGCGGTAGTGACCCCAATGACACACATAGGGTTAATATTATTTCATAGTATAAGGCGTCCTTTCAAGCCAAAGACATTGGTGTATTAAACTTAGAGATCGGACTATAAATACCGAAGATATGAGAAAAATAAATTTTAGCGACATCTAGCGGCGTCCAAAAAAAAAATAAAAAACTTTTCCGGAAATGTTTTCCAAAAAGACATCATATGCGGGGGCGTACGGCGAGTTTTATTTTTGCGTCCCTATAAGGCGAGACGGCCTAATGTACATATGTAAGTATCATGTATGTAAGTAATAAATTATTGCGATATGTAAAATGTCATAAAAGGTGAAAGAGAAATGTAAGCATAACGCAAGAACACGTGACACACGATTATATTAATGGGCAGCTGCATTTTTTTAAATTTAGAGGACAGCAATTCAACGTTAACAAAATTTGTATTTTTTTTCTTATTTTTCATCAATTTTACTGCTCTAAGCAAAAGTTTGCTATAAAAGGTAGCACTTAAGACCGCCGACAAGTGCCCATTAGTGACGCGAAAGAAAAATAAAAAAGTGAAAAGAAAAAATATGCATTGGTGACGTAAAGCCAAGAAAAAATTAAACGCAGTCTGCAGCCTGTAATTTTCTGCAATGCAATTGACCGTGAATGTCAAATAATTGTCACTTGATTGCACGCGATTTAGTGGTGGTGCCTCGCTGATGATGCGCGTAGGCGTAAGGTAAACGCATGGGCAACTGACACGATCAAACGTGACATAGTTACATCAGATAATCAGGTGACAGGAGGGACTTATGCAAATGACATGACATACATGGCATCATCAGGGGGCAGGAGGCACATACATAGGTACATACATACATATGCAAATGACGAGCGAGTCCAAGAATGAATGTCAAGCGTATGACTATACAATTTCAGTATCAACTTTTGCCCAAAAGCCATAAATGAGCAGAAAGTGAATGCCTTTATTGCACAGACACAATTTACTTATGTACTTAACATTTTTGGCAATTGGAAACTTCTTGTTTGACATAAATGGATTTACATATGTGCGCCCGCTTTGGCATGTGTGCCTGTCAAAATTAGTTGACAGTTGATAGTTGACGTTTTGCATACACATTAATTAAGCGTTTTATTTAAATAGCAATGTATATACATATGAATTTTTTTCATGCCCTTTTTAAGAATAGGTAGGTACTTACTTTATGACATTAATTTTTGGTTAAATGGTGAAATTTAAGTAACTACTAATTTCTAATTTAAACCATAGTTAGGAAACTATGATTGGATTGAAAATTTCGACAAGCAAAGAAAAAGTGAAATTTTGCGATTAATTTTTTTTTTGGAAATTTTTATATTGCAAGAATAGCTTTCATGCAGTCAGTCATCTTTTACATTTATGGCTTGTATAAGTTTGATTATCCAACCCATCAGAGCAAATACCTACATAGTGCAACTACCTTTAAGTAGGTACAGGGTCTATCTGGGGGAACACTTCTTTATTATTTCGTACTTTTTCCACGTAGAAAGTTAAGCTCATCATTACTTTGCGCCGTTACATATGTAAATATCTGAAGCACTGTAGTTACTAAATTTTAGTAGACGCCTCTCAGCTGACTTTCTTATGATTTTTAATCAAAAAGTTAGTTCTTCAAGTTAAAATAATGAATAACAAAGTTAGTTTCAATGCAGCATAGACTTTTATCTCATATTAGTTCTATAAAAGCCCGTCTCCACATAACTTGTTTCACCAAAGAAACATGTAGCAAAACATCTCGCTAAATAACCCGTCTCCACGTGGCTGATCGTGATTCAGTTTAACATTTCTCTTTCTTGCTCTTCTTAAATGTTTGTATGTTTGCTTATTTTTGCGTTTTTGTTTTGGTCTGTGTGAGATTTCGATAGATTTTCGATACAAAATTAGAGAAGACATCGATATCATCGAGGTTGGCAAGATGATTCAGAATGAAACAGTGTTTCAATCTTCACTCGCTCTCAGAAATTTTGTATGGAAATTGGCGAGATTCGGCACTGGTTTCCGTGTCGAAACAAGATTGAGAGAGAAAATGGAGAAAAAAAGAGCGAAACACGTTATGTGGAGACATGGTATAACTTTATATTTTAAGATTCTGCAGTTCGTTAGATCTGATTCAAATTGTTGATAGTGTAAAACTCCTCCAACATCAAGCATTTCATAGCGAAAACTTCATGCAATTCATTGTATGAATGGTACAGTTTAAGAAGGATCAGAGCTTTAAATTGGTTTCGAAACATTTTAGAAAGTTGGAAAGGTCTTACAGTTTATATTTACTTCTGCAAGGAACATATTAAACATGCCGCTAATCAGATTTCATCGCATACTAAATTCAATGTTATACTAAAAATAAGACTGTTTGAACTTACGAATCACCCTGTAATGGGCTTGTTACCAAGTTAACACCCTCATTATTGCTAATATTCATTGCAACAACTGCAGGTGTACATATATTTCGACGCTTAAATATTTCCACGTCACGCTTGACATGCACTTAGCGTGTGCGCTGCTTGTAAAAATACCCGCATATTTTCAAACAAACAATTTGTTGCCAACCCGTTCAGCTGACGTTTCATGCATTACACTACGAGCGCACGCGTCTTTTTTTCCATAACCAGGTCTCTCTACAATTTTTTGGTCGTTTGAACTTCTTCATTGAACTATTTGCCCTGTAAAATTTCGCATGTAATAAGGGTTATTTGTTTGCATATCGATCTTTGCTCTTCTAGTGATTAATTTTTTTAAGGTTTTAGAGGAGACGAATCGATTGATCAGTTCTATCGATCCATGCAATAACTTTGACCATGGTAAGCTCTTTATTTCTTTCTAATGTCCCCTTAAGTTCTGAGTCGTACATCTGCGCATCAGAAATTCAAGTATTATTTTTGGCACAAGCGTCGCTTATGAAATTAGAATAATTTTTAGCTTTAGCCTTAATTCTCTCATTAAACATGCCCTTAACAAATGACTTCTCATGATGTACGTCTGTGTATGTACATATGTACATATCTTCTCAGTGAAAACCCGCTCGAGTTGTTCAAAATCGAAATCAACGTAAAAGTTCGGCCTAAATTCCATGAATATGTATGTAACGAATACAAATGCGACATCACTTCCATCGGACTTTCCCTACCACTTGTTATCTATTTTATTCGCAATTGGCAAGAGCCACTGCAGGCATGTGTATGTATGTAATAGGATTGTGCGATGAAGAAATGTTTGTTGTTTGATGAACTGTCGGAAGTTTGCGATTTGCAATTCGATTAACCAATTGATTTGTTAACTAACTTTGTAGCTTGTTAAATTATGCGAAATATTTGAGTGTGCACATGGATGCAATATCTACATAGAGTCTTATGCAATTGACATGTGGTTGTTGATGTTTTGATGTTGTTGATGATAGTGGCTTTTCTTCGAAGTTATGTGAGGGAAATATACAGAGAATGGGCAGAAATATAGACTTAGAAGAACATACATACTTCAATAAATATTAGAGGCCAGTAAACGTATTTTTTCTGCAAAATATCATCATCTGAGAGACTATACGAGTATGTACATGGAACAAATGAGGAAGGGGAAGGAAAATGATATGACTTCTTAAGATTAAGGTTAGACAGAAAATTGGTGAGCAATTTAGGTAATGTAACGTTCCCCTACAGACGGCTCTAGGTACCAGACCGATGTTAATTTGTATTCGGCCAAGGACTGTCACTACGGCTATACCTGTGAGATCTTCGGGGTCTATATTTTTGTCATTATAATAACAACAGCAAAAAAATGTAACCTAGAAAAAAACCTAGTTTATGAAGACTACCACAACCAGTCTCATGTTACTATGGTGTTTTCAGGCGGCGGTTTCAGCTGTTATAGATTCTCGATCGTTTTTCTTGGTAATATTATTTTCGTCTAAATAGACAGTCAACAGTAAAATTTTATTAACCTAAGTATACACTAATTCATAATAATAAACTCACAGAAATTTTCAAAAAATAGGCACATCAATTTGCTAAGCTTTGCATTTATGATTGGCAACACTTCGGTGTCATAAATCACATTTATCTCTTTTCGATAAAATTTTTTTAACATAAATATTTTATGTATGTACCAACATTAGGGTGGTCCTTAAAAATCAAACTAGCGAGTTTCTTCGGTCTCACCCCCTACATCGGTAACAACACGGTCAAAGATATCACATAAAAATTTTGGTCCCGATCGGACACCGATAAAGGGTATCGCACAGGGGTAAAAATTCGGAACACTCTATTGAGACTGAACAAATTTTATTTTATTTCCGGTATATCTAATACCCCAAATTGATAGTCCTACACTCAAGGATACCAAATATAAATTTTGGTCCTGATCGGGGACGGTTAAGGGGTGTCGCACAGGGGTCAAAGTTCAAATAACCACATGCGAACCCTGTGCGACACCCCTTAACTGTCTCCGATCAGTACCAAAATTTATATTTGGTATCCTTGAGTGTAGGACTATCAATTTGGGGTATTAGATATACCGGAAATAAAATAAAATTTGTTCAGTCTCAATAGAGTGTTCCGAATTTTTACCCCTGTGCGATACCCTTTATCGGTGTCCGATCGGGACCAAAATTTTTATGTGATATCTTTGACCGTGTTGTTACCGATGTAGGGGGTGAGACCGAAGAAACTCGCTAGTTTGATTTTTAAGGACCACCCTAATGTTGGTACATACATAAAATATTTATGTTAAAAAAATTTTATCGAAAAGAGATAAATGTGATTTATGACACCGAAGTGTTGCCAATCATAAATGCAAAGCTTAGCAAATTGATGTGCCTATTTTTTGAAAATTTCTGTGAGTTTATTATTATGAATTAGTGTATACTTAGGTTAATAAAATTTTACTGTTGACTGTCTATTTAGACGAAAATAATATTACCAAGAAAAACGATCGAGAATCTATAACAGCTGAAACCGCCGCCTGAAAACACCATAGTAACATGAGACTGGTTGTGGTAGTCTTCATAAACTAGGTTTTTTTCTAGGTTACATTTTTTTGCTGTTGTTATTATAATGACAAAAATATAGACCCCGAAGATCTCACAGGTATAGCCGTAGTGACAGTCCTTGGCCGAATACAAATTAACATCGGTCTGGTACCTAGAGCCGTCTGTAGGGGAACGTTACATTACCTAAATTGCTCACCAATTTTCTGTCTAACCTTAATCTTAAGAAGTCATATCATTTTCCTTCCCCTTCCTCATTTGTTCCATGTACATACTCGTATAGTCTCTCAGATGATGATATTTTGCAGAAAAAATACGTTTACTGGCCTCTAATATTTATTGAAGTATGTATGTTCTTCTAAGTCTATATTTCTGCCCATTCTCTGTATATTTCCCTCACATAACTTCGAAGAAAAGCCACTATCATCAACAACATCAAAACATCAACAACCACATGTCAATTGCATAAGACTCTATGTAGATATTGCATCCATGTGCACACTCAAATATTTCGCATAATTTAACAAGCTACAAAGTTAGTTAACAAATCAATTGGTTAATCGAATTGCAAATCGCAAACTTCCGACAGTTCATCAAACAACAAACATTTCTTCATCGCACAATCCTATTACATACATACACATGCCTGCAGTGGCTCTTGCCAATTGCGAATAAAATAGATAACAAGTGGTAGGGAAAGTCCGATGGAAGTGATGTCGCATTTGTATTCGTTACATACATATTCATGGAATTTAGGCCGAACTTTTACGTTGATTTCGATTTTGAACAACTCGAGCGGGTTTTCACTGAGAAGATATGTACATATGTACATACACAGACGTACATCATGAGAAGTCATTTGTTAAGGGCATGTTTAATGAGAGAATTAAGGCTAAAGCTAAAAATTATTCTAATTTCATAAGCGACGCTTGTGCCAAAAATAATACTTGAATTTCTGATGCGCAGATGTACGACTCAGAACTTAAGGGGACATTAGAAAGAAATAAAGAGCTTACCATGGTCAAAGTTATTGCATGGATCGATAGAACTGATCAATCGATTCGTCTCCTCTAAAACCTTAAAAAAATTAATCACTAGAAGAGCAAAGATCGATATGCAAACAAATAACCCTTATTACATGCGAAATTTTACAGGGCAAATAGTTCAATGAAGAAGTTCAAACGACCAAAAAATTGTAGAGAGACCTGGTTATGGAAAAAAAGACGCGTGCGCTCGTAGTGTAATGCATGAAACGTCAGCTGAACGGGTTGGCAACAAATTGTTTGTTTGAAAATATGCGGGTATTTTTACAAGCAGCGCACACGCTAAGTGCATGTCAAGCGTGACGTGGAAATATTTAAGCGTCGAAATATATGTACACCTGCAGTTGTTGCAATGAATATTAGCAATAATGAGGGTGTTAACTTGGTAACAAGCCCATTACAGGGTGATTCGTAAGTTCAAACAGTCTTATTTTTAGTATAACATTGAATTTAGTATGCGATGAAATCTGATTAGCGGCATGTTTAATATGTTCCTTGCAGAAGTAAATATAAACTGTAAGACCTTTCCAACTTTCTAAAATGTTTCGAAACCAATTTAAAGCTCTGATCCTTCTTAAACTGTACCATTCATACAATGAATTGCATGAAGTTTTCGCTATGAAATGCTTGATGTTGGAGGAGTTTTACACTATCAACAATTTGAATCAGATCTAACGAACTGCAGAATCTTAAAATATAAAGTTATACCATGTCTCCACATAACGTGTTTCGCTCTTTTTTTCTCCATTTTCTCTCTCAATCTTGTTTCGACACGGAAACCAGTGCCGAATCTCGCCAATTTCCATACAAAATTTCTGAGAGCGAGTGAAGATTGAAACACTGTTTCATTCTGAATCATCTTGCCAACCTCGATGATATCGATGTCTTCTCTAATTTTGTATCGAAAATCTATCGAAATCTCACACAGACCAAAACAAAAACGCAAAAATAAGCAAACATACAAACATTTAAGAAGAGCAAGAAAGAGAAATGTTAAACTGAATCACGATCAGCCACGTGGAGACGGGTTATTTAGCGAGATGTTTTGCTACATGTTTCTTTGGTGAAACAAGTTATGTGGAGACGGGCTTTTATAGAACTAATATGAGATAAAAGTCTATGCTGCATTGAAACTAACTTTGTTATTCATTATTTTAACTTGAAGAACTAACTTTTTGATTAAAAATCATAAGAAAGTCAGCTGAGAGGCGTCTACTAAAATTTAGTAACTACAGTGCTTCAGATATTTACATATGTAACGGCGCAAAGTAATGATGAGCTTAACTTTCTACGTGGAAAAAGTACGAAATAATAAAGAAGTGTTCCCCCAGATAGACCCTGTACCTACTTAAAGGTAGTTGCACTATGTAGGTATTTGCTCTGATGGGTTGGATAATCAAACTTATACAAGCCATAAATGTAAAAGATGACTGACTGCATGAAAGCTATTCTTGCAATATAAAAATTTCCAAAAAAAAAATTAATCGCAAAATTTCACTTTTTCTTTGCTTGTCGAAATTTTCAATCCAATCATAGTTTCCTAACTATGGTTTAAATTAGAAATTAGTAGTTACTTAAATTTCACCATTTAACCAAAAATTAATGTCATAAAGTAAGTACCTACCTATTCTTAAAAAGGGCATGAAAAAAATTCATATGTATATACATTGCTATTTAAATAAAACGCTTAATTAATGTGTATGCAAAACGTCAACTATCAACTGTCAACTAATTTTGACAGGCACACATGCCAAAGCGGGCGCACATATGTAAATCCATTTATGTCAAACAAGAAGTTTCCAATTGCCAAAAATGTTAAGTACATAAGTAAATTGTGTCTGTGCAATAAAGGCATTCACTTTCTGCTCATTTATGGCTTTTGGGCAAAAGTTGATACTGAAATTGTATAGTCATACGCTTGACATTCATTCTTGGACTCGCTCGTCATTTGCATATGTATGTATGTACCTATGTATGTGCCTCCTGCCCCCTGATGATGCCATGTATGTCATGTCATTTGCATAAGTCCCTCCTGTCACCTGATTATCTGATGTAACTATGTCACGTTTGATCGTGTCAGTTGCCCATGCGTTTACCTTACGCCTACGCGCATCATCAGCGAGGCACCACCACTAAATCGCGTGCAATCAAGTGACAATTATTTGACATTCACGGTCAATTGCATTGCAGAAAATTACAGGCTGCAGACTGCGTTTAATTTTTTCTTGGCTTTACGTCACCAATGCATATTTTTTCTTTTCACTTTTTTATTTTTCTTTCGCGTCACTAATGGGCACTTGTCGGCGGTCTTAAGTGCTACCTTTTATAGCAAACTTTTGTATATCTAATACCCCAAATTGATAGTCCTACACTCAAGGATACCAAATATAAATTTTGGTCCTGATCGGGGACGGTTAAGGGGTGTCGCACAGGGGTCAAAGTTCAAATAACCACATGCGAACCCTGTGCGACACCCCTTAACTGTCTCCGATCAGTACCAATATTTATATTTGGTATCCTTGAGTACAAGACTATCTATTTTGGCCTTGAGATATGTAAAAATTTAATTTAATTTTTTAGTCTTTACATGGGAATCTGAACTTTGACCGCTCTGCTACATCCCTTAAACATGTCACATCGGAACCAAAATTTGCATTTGGTATTTTTGAGTATAGGCCAATCGATTTTGGGCATTAGATATGTAAAAAATTAAACTTCAATTTTTGAGCCCCCATAAATTTTCTGAACTTTGGCCCCTCTGCGACACCACTTAACCGTGACCGATCGTGAGAAAAATGTGGTATGTGGTATCTTTGACCATATTAGCATCGACCAAAGGGGTAAGGTTGAGGAAATATGCTGTAAAATTTGGGGAGCACCCTAATTTACATACATATGCATGCAGATACATATGTATACATATCTACGTTATACATTGCTTGTCACTCAAGTGTTGCTATCAATTCAAGGTAGTTGATAACTTCATTGGTTTTAAGGAGTTAATTACATACATACTTCTTATCGAATAATTCAAACATATGTATGATAATCCGAAAAATTATCTGATAAGTGGTCAGTATTCTTAATTAAACTCTAAATTCTCCACGAAGGACTGGGTATAGGGTTAAGTGTTACTTTTGAGCATGATAATGCGTCTAGGCTCTAGGCAGCTTACAGAAAAAGTCGTATCTATCTAACTTTAAAAAAGAGCTCTGGAGGCCATAATGCGATGCAAATGAAAAATAGCTTTTCATAAGATCGGCATAGCTGCAAAAAGCTACTACGCAAAAGCCCACTGGAACTCTTAACATCGGCCATAAGCAATTGGTATCGACCAAAACTCTGTGAGGAAGTTTGTTACTGCAAGTAAAACTTTTGCTTTCAACAATATGGTGTTTGTTAACAAATCACTTTAATTTTCTTTTCAAAAAGCTTTACAAATTTTTAAGGAAATAAAAGATAATAAAATAATTCAAGGAAATGTCATAACAATTGACATATCAACTCGTAAATTATGCAGTGCAAATGTTTTCACCTTTGTTTTTTGATCTGAAATATGTATGTACGCATGCACAAATGCATGCATGTAAAGTATTTATTAACATAAGTACGTGCTTGAAAGTGAAATCGTAAGCTTAATAAAAAGAAACTATTACGCGCTTGCGAAGTCGCTTTATTTTTTATCGCTTTTGAACTTACACACCATCTCATATGCCAAAAGATAAAAACGCGTAAAAATTTGTAATGCAGAGCACATATGTATGTGCCAACGGGGCAGACAAATGGATTATGTAAATGTATGTATGTATTATGCAATCGAAATGACAGACGCCAAAAAGATTTGAAGAATTCTACTCTATATGGAGCTTCGCAACTGTCCTATTCTTAACTTTTTTGCTTTTAATCTTTTTTAAGATTTTTTTACTTCTTTTCAGATTTTGAGTTCTTTCGAGTCGCTTAAATGGTATTTTTTGTTAATTTAGGTATGGCTGTCGGCAACCAGTTTTTTTTTGACAAAGAAAACATAATTTTTCAGTTTTTAGGTTATGTTTTACAAATTTTATAGATTTTTACAAATGTTATTGATTTTTACAATTTTATTTCAAACAGGTGGCAACACTTAAAAACTTTTTTTGTTTTGCAATGTGAGTTCGAACGTTTCTTCGAAAGAAGGAAATTATATTTTTATTTTATGGTATTATATTTATATTTTATTAATTTATCCAGAAGAAATTTTTTAAGAATGTGGCAACCCTAACAATGATATTTTCAGCGATATACTTTCTTAAACACCTTCAGTTTGATACCAGTATTTTATTATTTAATTTTTTTACAAATTTTATTGAGTTAAACAACTTCAAACAGGTGGCAACCCTTAACAAATTTTGTTTTGCTACACGAGTTCTTACATTTCTTCGAAAAAATGCACTTATGCTATGATATTTTTATTTTATTATTTTACCTAATAGCTATTTTTTAAGAAGGTGGCAACTCCAACAAAAATATAATAATAATACAATGGCGCTATTATAGCTCTGACGAGTTTTATGGCCGAGCTTCTCTCCCAATTCGAGGTGTGCTCCTTTTTGTTTTTCCTACTAATTGGGTGGACCTACAGTTTTATGCCGGCTCCGAACGGCGAATGCATTTTTTGTGAGAAGCTTTTTCATGGCAGAAATACTCTCGGAGGGTATGCCGCCCACTGCCGAGAGGTGACCGCTGCTCTTAAAAAACCCAATAATTGGATTTTTACTAATTGAAAAATTGTTTTTGGTGTTTGGCTCGGACCGTGTTTTGAACCCGAGACCTCTGACACAGCAGGCGAGCACTCTACCCACTGCACCACAGCGGCCCTGACGGCGGCCCAACAAAAATATATTTAGCGATAAGCTTTCTTAAACACCTTTAATTTAATATCCGTATTATAATATTTTATTGTTTTCTTACAAGCTTTATGGAGCTAAAATATTTCCCAGATGGCAACGCTTAAAAAAAATGTTGTTTTGCAATGTGAATTTCTGCGAAGAAATGCACGATATGCCAATATATTTTTATTTTATTATTATTTTTAAGAAGGTGGCAACTTCAACAAAAATATTTTCAGCGATAAGCCTTCTTAAACAGATTAAATTTGATACCCATTTTGTTATATAATTGATGTTTTACACATTTTATTCAGCTTACAAATTTCAAACAGGTGTCAACCTTTAAAAATGTTTGTGTTGGAATGTCATTACATTTTTATTTTATTAATTAACCTAATTGAAATTTTTTCAGAAGGTGGCAACTCTAATTGTTTTTTGTTGAAACAAACCAACTACTCGGTAATCACATGATTTTAAAAACCGTCTATCTCTATACAGTTTTGCTTTCTTCTTTTTCACTTTTTTCCAAGGATGCTCAACGAACTATCAAAATTTTTCCGTTTGTTAACATGCTATGTTAACGCAACTAAAATGCAAGCGTTAACGTTTTAAACGAAACAAAATCAACAAAAAGGAAATCGTTTTCGTTGAATCGAAAATTAACGTTGAAATTATCATTGAAATGAGCGTTTTTTCGGTTCTCACAATAAGTTGAGAGTGCTTAGTAGTGATGGTTCGTTTGAGTGACAATTCTCTCAGTAATATAGAGCGCTCAACTTTTCAACGTTTCAGCGTTAACGCTTGAGTTTCGTTGACGTTGATAACGAAACAGAAATTATTTTGATAATTTTTATAACGTTGAAAAACTGAGTCGTTTCAACAGAAACGACTTTAACATTTCGGTTATCGATAATATTAACGTTGCGGTGCATCCTTGCTTTTTTCTTTTTTGCCCGTCAAAAATATACCAACGCAAATTAGGTATCTCACAAACATGCGTGCCATAATGATAAATCATCGCTTACGAACATTAAAAGGTGATAATTATTTTTTTATTATCATTTGTCTTTTACCAGTAAGTCTCTAAGTACTGCTTCATTTGGTATGTGATTGTTTTATGCGTAAATGTGTATGTAATTAGCTGGCGTGGCATGCGTTTATTTAATATTTTCCTTTAGCTGAGTTAAGGCGGAAGTTTTTTTTTGTTTTTGCTTCTTAATCTATAGATGTCTCGGCCACGATTTTTTATAAATTTGATAACATTTTAGCTACCAGTGGCATTTTTAGCTTTTTTTATACAAATAAATGTTTGTAAGTACATATATACCTAACTAGCTGACCCGGCAAACTTCGTTCTGCCCAAAATAGATTTTTTTTATTAATTTAATTTCAAAAATTGTTATTACACCGGTATTATTTTTAATAGAAAATTAACGATTTTTCACTACTTCATTGTGCATACAACTTCAAAAATATATAATTTTAGTATTCAGTTTAAGGCTGCACGATACAGAACATTTTTAGTTTTCTGTTCCGGATATTTATTTTCACTGAGTATTGGTTATTTTCACTAAGTAAGTAAGAAGATTGATATAGTATACCTCCATAATGGGTTTCAGGCCCCTCCTCCAACCCTTTTAGATATATTCAGCCTCAAAAGTTTAGTACGTATGGGAGGTGCAATGCCCCATTTTTCGATAAATCTTTTTTTTTTGGGTGAACATGGTATTGATATCGTATATCTGCATAGTGATTTCTATGTACATGCCATGAACGCTTTTAAGGATATTTAGCCTTAAAAATTAAAAACGCATGGGAGGTGCCACGCCTCCTTTTCCCAAAACTACTGTTTTTTTCATATAAGCACGCTATTGATATGGTTAATCTCCTGATCAATTTTCAGTCCCAACCTTAAACGCTTTTATAGATAATCAGCTTGAAAAATTAAGTTTGTATGGGAGGTGCCACGCCCCCTTTTCCGATAACCTACACTTTTATGCGCAAAAATTGTTTTGATATCATATAGCCCTGTACCAATTTCCAGGTCCCTGACTTAAATCCTTTTAAAGATATTCAGCTTAAAATATTAAGTGTTGTTGGGAAATGCCACGCCCCCTTTTCGTATAACCCCTATTATTTTGCCTTGATATGGAATTGTTATCGTTTATCTCCACACCAATTTCCAAGCCCCTAGCGTAAACAATTTTAGAGATATTCAGCATGAAAAATTAATGGCGTTTTCTTTTCTCGAAATAATGTTGCCCTGTTTGATTTTCTTAGCCATTTTGTAAGTTTGTCAGGTCCTTTCACCAAATATTGACCTCTAACTAAGTAATAGGGCACCCTTATCTACAAATTCAGCCACTTTATAGAAAGTCAGGATACGTAATTCGATAATTGGGATATAGGAGGGCAACATTTTTTCGTAGAAAAGAAAACGCCATAAGTTTGTATGGGAGGTGCCACGCCCCTTTTTCCGATAACCCCCACTTTTATGCGTGCGAATGGTTTTGATATCATTTAGCTCTATACCAATTTTCAGCTCCCTACCTTGAACTGTTTTAGAGATAATCAGCTTTAAAAATTAAGGTTGTATGGGGGGTGCCACGCCCCCTTTTCTGATAACCCCCACTTTTCTGAGTGAGAAGGGTTTTGGTATCACCTACCTCTATATCATTTTTCAGCTCCCTACCTTAAACTGTTTTAGAGATAATCAGCTTTAAAAATTAAGGTCGTATGGGAGGTGCCACGCCCCCCTAAAATTTTTTAATTTTTTCTTGGACTAAACCTTCGCGGGGTAACAACAAACAAACCCTCCTAAGGAAGTATTTGATTTGGTTCAGCCGTTTTCAAGTTTTAGCGTTACAATTAAATACCAAATCATTTTTATATATATAGATTAGTACATGCTTTTCAATTAGCTTATGCTTCACTGATAACATCGCGTGGTGCTGATAAGACAAGAACATACATAGGTACATAATTACGTAGGCATTCCACAATAATGAAAAAAATACATGCTAATCAGTTGGAATGAAATCATTCGAAGGAATAATGGTATTTACTTACTACCTGATAGGGGCTTTAGTTTCACTACAAAATCAGAAAAAGTATGCAGAGGGTTCCTAAGAGGCACATAAGACTTGTTTTTATAGGGTCTATACACAGTGCGTCTGACTCGCGAGTCATCTGTGTACGTGTTGACTCGCCGCGTCACAGCAAAATATCAAACTAGTTTTGATTTTCTTGAGTCATGTCGATGTAAACTACAACATTCACATTTTCACTAATACACCAAAACTGACTCTTGAATCAGACGCATCGTGTATAGACCTTATTAGGTTTCTGTGATTCAACTCGATCAATGAACTCGATTGAAATATTTGCTGTAACGTCACACTCAGAGAAAATTTGCTCTCAAACGAATGTAACAATATCAAAATCGAGAACATACTTTTTCACGGGTGGTGCGTGCTCACGCTAAAAACACTTTATGCTTCATTTGTATTGGCTTTTACTTGATGTCAATTGAATCAGATACATACTAAGGTTATGAAGAAGGAAAAGGAATTAGAGTGGGAGTGGGAGTGGCACTGTAAAAAGGTAAGAAATATGTCGGCCTGAACGATTTAAGTTTGTTTTTTACATGGCCGTTTTAATTCTAATAATTATTTTTATGTGAATTTTATAGAGCTATTGGCCAGTTTTTAATTTAGAAAAATTGAAAATTTTTTTTGGTAGAAGTTATGGATCCATTTCGGAGACCACCACATCCCCTCATCAGACTTCTTCAGGCGGCCTCAACCGAAGATCGAACTTAAGTCTTTTCGATTGGCAATCCAATGACATCCCATTGCTCAAAAAAGTTCTTAAGGTTATATAAATTCATACTTAAATGCCTAGAATTTATTTTATTTCTATTTAATCAGCTTAATGAATTCAAAAAGGGTGACATTTGGGAGCATATGATGCAAATAATTGAGAGGATTTTACATACATAAATAATATGGCAAAATTGAGAAATCTCAACGTTCCAATAAGCACATTATGCTACGTATTCGCGTTTGGGAATGAGGAAGCTGTGGCGCAGTCCAAATAAAATAGCTATAGTTAGTGTTAAATTTTCATAAAAAATCATAAAAATTCGCTATGGGTATATCTGCTGAGAAATTTTTATTTATTTTATTTCTCTTATAGAGAAGTTAAATACTCTTGCAAGGAAACTCGAAACTTCTTTTCACCTTCACTTTAACATTCCATTTCTTTGTCAACATTTTCCATTATTATTATTATTCTCACACCTTTGTTAACATTTCATATTAGATTTTGCTTTCGATTGTGTCACTTTTGCTGTGTAGCATCATCAATTGTCACTTCTTGTTCTCGCTTTTCTAGTGTTTAAATTTTTATTCTTTAAGTTATGTGTGATATTTTTTAAATCTGGCTTAAAAATTTATTTGCTGTGTTGGTGTGGAGTAATGCGAGAGAAGTGAGTGTTAAAAAAAAAAAATAAAAATAAAAAGGCATTCGGCTCAAATGAGACGTTTTTTCGCCTTTTTCCGTTCTTCTTTTTTCGTTTTTTTTAATTTATTTTTTTTTATTTTCTTGCATTACATTATTTCATGAAGCTGTTATGATGAGATTACATGTACAAAAAAAGCATGAATTTGTTGTTGTTATTGTTTAATGACATTTTCGTTACGTTTTGTTTTTGTACCTTCTGGAAAAGATCGGCTTATAAACTCAGTATGTGAGCAGCAAAAGTGTAAGTTGAATGAATACAACAACAATTGAAAAAGAAACCACCTACGAAACAGACAGTGTTCACATCACCGCTAAACATAATATAATAATAATACAATGGCGCTATTTATAACCCTGACGAGTTTTATGGCCGAGCTTTTCTCCCAATTCGAGCTGTGCCCCTTTTGTTTTTACCTACCAATTGGGTGGACATACAGTTTTATTGCGGCTCCGAACGGCGAATGCATTTTTTGTGAGAAGCTTTTTCATTGCTAAAATACACTCGGAGGGTATGCCGCCCACTGCCGAGAGGTGGCCGCTGCTCTTAAAAACCCAATAATTGGATTTTTACTAATTAGAAAAATTTTTTGGCGTTTGCTCGGACTAGGGTTTGAACCCGAGACCTCTGGCATAGCAGGCGAGCACTCTACCCACCAAACCACAGCGGCCACTAATAAACATAAGATAAACTAAAAACTTGGCAAAAAAAATCAAAAAGGAAAAAAGAAACTTGGCAACAATAACAAAAAAATACAACAAAGGCAAAAAAGTGAGGAAAGCAAAAAAAAAAAAAAAACAAAAAAAGCAAACGAGAAAAAATAAATCAATTAATGGATGCTGCCATCAACGTAAGCTTTAATGAATTAAGTTAGTTGTGTGCTTTCATTCAATATTAGTAAACAACAACAATACAGTACATGTAACAACATGTAAAAGCACTAAAAACACACATGTCATCAGTGAAAGTTGAGTGGTGGAATGTGTAAGCAAAGAAATGTTGGTAGACAATTCAGATGACGCTCAATGGGAGAGTTACCGTTATTATTTTACGCGGTTAAGATAATATAGGTATGCATTTATATACTTTTATGTTATTGTTTGTTGACAAAATGTGTGGCTCTTTGTGGTATCGAACATAAAGAAATTGCTCAATAATTACGAACTTTTGGCAGAGGAAAAGATATGTTTTTTGTTTAAATGATATTCGTCTTATGTATTAACGTAGCGAAAATTTTGGATGCAATTTTTTTGTTAAGGTTCCAAAAAGGTTTTTGGTATGATATTCAAGCGAAACTTCTTTTAACACCGACTTTTTTTTTGTTCTACAAGCCAAATTGTCAAAATGCAGAAGAGAAGGGAGATGAGATACGTTATCGAATACTCGCTCCGATCTCAATATATTACAGATTCTATTGCGCAAAAGTTTTGCAGACAGTGTATGAAGAAAAGGCATAAAAAAATTTAGCGAATTTAGGTAAAAGAAAGGAAATTATTGTAACACAGACTCTCGTTTAGTCAAAATCAATTTTTTTGTGCCACCCTAAAGAAGAATTTCCAGGTCTTTAAAACGGCAAGTTATAAGCATTCAATCTTAATTTCAAATAACGAACACAAATTGAACACCTCCCTTTTTCTTTTCTTTAAGTTATTTCATGTTAATTCGAAGCTTTGTATTACAATAATTTCAATAAGTTGCATTTTCCACCTTTACAGTTCTTAACTTATGTAGCTCCACAATTTGTGATATAATTTTTATGCTATACAGAGAATAATAATAATAATTTGAAATAAACAAAATATATAATTTAGAAAACTTTCGCCATAATTCACTCAAGAATTTCGCACCGCTCATTCACAACAGAGTTGCATTTAAATTTAAACATTATCAGTAGCGATCAGAATCGCCAATTTATGACTGACTGACTGTAATATTAGCGACTGTATATTAGAAAAGAATTGCACGCAAATTACAGCCAATGAGGTCAATCGCTTAATGTTTGATTGAAATTGTTTGCTGTTGATACTGCTGATATTTTAAGCAGATTAAGCTTGTCGGCAATGCACTGTGCATGAAAGTGGCAGAAGTATGGGATAGAAATTTAATTTTAGTGTAAGTAAAAATCAAAGATATTTAAGTGCTATAGAAATCGTCGAAATATGTAGATAATTATCTATCTATATATTAATAGGCTAACATCTTTTCCATACAAACAATTGCCAGGCTGTTTAGCACATTTAACATACTCATATCCACATAAAATTCATATGGATGTGTTCGTATGAGTCAGGAGCAGTGCATAGGCATATAATTTTTTCTGTAAATTGTTTAATTTGTTTATAATTAATAAATAAAATTTTTAATTAAGAGAAATAGATATCGTAAACGTGTTTACAAATATCGTAAACACAGTTGAAGAGTCGCTGTAAATTAAAAGCGCTCTCTCTATTTTATATGCATTGGCCCAGTTTACGCTCAGATCAAAATCAACGCGGCCAAATATCTCCTATTGCTTTTCCATTAAAGCGAAAAATGAGAGAGAGTGCGGGAGAGCACACTGAGTAATTTTAATTTTGACCAAGGCAAATCTAACAGGTAGGCTCGGCGGCGAATTGAAAAACTTCTTTTTTTATTTACAAAGGTAGAGTGTAATGTCAAAATCAAAGCGAATTCACATCATGGCCAATAGGAATGGACGAGCTCCGAGCGAATTTAGATTTTAACCACGGCGAAATATCATTTTAACATTACACTCTACCAATTACAATAACAAAATACATGGGAAATTTCTGAATTCGCCACCGGGCCTACCTTCCTAGATCTGCCTTGATTTTGACCATGATTTCGCGTCGGACCGTGATCAAAAGGGCAAATCAGTGTTGCGGTACAACTGGAATTTGGAAAGTGTTGCTTATCTTCGCGAAAAGGAATAATTTCTGTACCAATACAAAGTTGAAAAAATAAATTGCATGGTCGAATTTCGAGCACCGGCGATACTAGTTGTAATTATACCTCTACTGAAATTTTATGGCGAATAATTTTCCAGAACATTTTAACTCTCTAGCGACTATAAAAATGTTATTTCTCCTGAATTTGTAGAAAAAAAATGTGCGGCGAACTTTATTTTTTGCGATACGGTCTAATGTACGTACATACATACTGTATGAATATTTGTATGCTAGTGCTGGAAAACCATCGATTGAACTATCGATACTATCGATGGGGCCGATGCCATAGCGATTATCGATGGTTTTTTTTAACCATCGATAGTATTTTACTTGGTACATAACTACAACGTCTGTTAAAAAATTAATCAAAAAAACTGAGATTTATAATTTTTAAGGTATTTGATTTGAATATGTGGGCTGTGAGTATATAAATGAAAGATTAGTGAATAATTTTATGAAAAAAAACTTGCAAATAAAACGGTTTTTTTATTGAGAATTGAGCAATTAAGGTTTTGATTTCGGCTCTCCTATTATTTTGTGGACAACTGTATATGTACAAATGTGTGTATGTAGTATTCTTACTTTGAATAGTTCCCTGCAGTAAATGTATTTCACTGCTGAATGATCACTGATGATTCTTTGTTGAAAATTCGTCAGACGGTCATCACTGAGCACAATTTCAATATTTCACAGCTCTTTTCTCACATTTTCGAAAAAATTGAAAGTAAAGAAAAAAAAGTATGTCACAAGAGTGTCAAAAATAAAAAAAAAAATAAATTAAAATCTCTTGTTGTGTGTGGGTAAAATACGTGTGCGCGTGCCAGAACGTCCGGAATGTTATCGAAAATCTGTAGAAAAAAAGACGTTGAAGAAGGGGAAGATGGTCGCTTGGAGGAAGATGAGAACTCCAACCAGAAAACTCAAAAGAAAGAGCAAAGAAATCTTGAAACACAACCATATTCAAATAAAGTGAGAAGATGCTGGCAGTACACGCGTTTAACAGTATACACAACCAAGGAACAACCAGAGCTTCAAGTGCGAGTGATGATGATGAAGAGACGGCAATGGCGATTTTCTATTCATCTCCGCAGTAGGCTAGCATTAGGGAGTCGCATAGTTGAACCAACGTCCACAACTCGCCCAATTGAATCCGCAAAAGAGAAAAGAATGGCAATCACCATTAGTCCACCTATCGCCCTTAATAACACTGACGACAATCAAGCAGATTACCTCTGTATTTACATAAGTGTATACGTTGCCGTAATATATATATTTATATTTGTTAAATATAAAGGGAGAAACTAATTAAAAAGGAAAAAAAAACTAAAAAAAAATGTGTATTTTATTTTGGGTTTTTGGCTTACAGCGGATATTTCATCAATAATTCATTAAAGAATCAACAAGCCCTCTTCCATTAGAAATCATTAAGTAATCATCACACATTCAGCAGTGAATATTCCTTTTTTCGAAATCTCTTTTTTCAATTCGAATGATAGCTCTCCCAAATTTTTTTGTCTACTGCATACCGTTCATCAGTAGTTCATGTAGAAGTCAGCGCTGAACAGTCATGCAGTGCTCCTCAATAAAATCATTGATGAACTCAAACCATTTATATGAAAAATTCAGCAGTCTTTATATGAAACTTGTCATTGATGCCTCCTCACTAGGTGGGGAATTTCATCAGTGATTCATGAGGTTTTCACTTCGGACATTTACTGCGGGGTTATTGACTTATTTTTTGTATTGAACTTTTTACATAAACTTTGGTTTTTTATTAATTTTATAATGTCCCAGCGAGCAAAACCATTGTAAACGAGCTCGTAAACTGATGTTTTCTCGAAGAAAACTCTAATAAAATATCGTTTACGAAATCCGTTTACGATTCGCCTACGAATACTGTTTCGCTTTAAAATGTTCAGTGCCTACGAGTGTCGTAAATGTATCGAAAAAGCACTCGTATATGAATCTTTTTACGTCCGTTTTTTTATCGTAAATGTGGAACTTTTACAAACATATATGTATATATATATATATATATATATGTATACATATTTACTTTCAAAATATTGAGTTTAAAATTTTTCGTTTTGTTTTTTTTTTTTTGACATGATAGAAAAAAGCTTCTTTTGTTATTGTTTTCTGATTCGAGAATAGTTCGTAAATCGCAATGTTCGTAAAATGTACGGTACCTTGCAAGCTGGGATGTTTCTAATAAAAATTTATATTTTTCTTTTAAATATGGGAACGTAAGTACATACATACATGCATACACATGTATGTGTGTATATATGCATGATATATTTGAGTACCACATTTCCCTCTAACGGGCCACCTACGTACATATATCACACGTTTTATCAATAGGGATTTAACTCAAAAAAAATTTTTTTTTTGGGAAAAACAAACTTTTATAATTTCAAATAGTTTCCTTCTACGGCTAACTACAAAATCACTTTTATTTCCGCCAGTTTTATCTTTTTGGGTATTTTATAAGACTAGATTCAAAGGCATGACCCAGTTATTGAGATATATGGCAAAATCCCAGAAATCGAAAATTTCGAGATAAATCCCTATTGCATAAAACGTGCGATATTAAACCATCGATACTATCGATGGTTGCCTTGAAAACTATCGATGGTCCATCGATGGGACCACTATCGATGGTTTTCCAGCACTATTGTATGCTAATTCTATACAAAAAAATTTATGTATGTACCTAATTCTTAGAACAAATTAGCAATGGCAAAGTACAAAATTAATTATATACATTTTTTCAAACGAGGGTTTTTCTTCAATAATTTTTTTTTTTTGTTTTTGTTTAGATATAATTTTCTTTATACAGTGTTGGAAAAAATAATAGGGACACGAGAAAAATTTTGCAATTCTCCATTTATCTCATTTTAAGACCAACTTATAATTACCGTATATTGATGTTTACACGGAGAGGACATGCTTCAATGACTCTGGGGTGGTTTTTGTATAATAACTTAATTTTTATAAACAAAAATAATGAAATGTATAATTTAAGTTGGAAAAAATAATGGGACAAACATTAAAATCGATGGTTTTTTCAAATAAACTACAATATTACTGCTGCAGCTATATTTAAACTAATGTTTAGTTGAATCTCCTTTATTTTTTATAACTTCCTTACATCTTCGTGGCATAGGGTTGACCAAATCTGCGCAATTTGCAACTGGTATTAAGTACCAATCTTCTTTAATTTTTTTCCATAACTCTTGCCTATTTTTCCAGTTTTGATCCCCCATCGTCTTCTTTAATATTCCCTATAGGGCTAAGGTTCGACGGCTGTGAGGGCTACTCCAAAAGAACAGCTTTCTTTCGTTCAAACCACGAGTTTTCGATTCTGGAGGCATGTTTGGGGTCATTGTCATGCGTAAATCGCCATTTAATGATATCAAGGAGGATTTAAATTATTCAGTTTTGAGTAGAGCCATTCAAAGGACGCCACCGTGCTTGATAGTCTTTCTGGTGTATCTGGGGTGAAATTCTGCATTCTGCGCGCGTTGAACGAACATTATACCATCCGAGCCGAATAAATTTACTTTTGTGTCATCAGACTAAAGAACGTTATTCAAGTTTTCCGGCAACATGTTCATCTGAGCGAATTCAATTTGTTGGCTTACCTTATTTTTGCTCAAATACGGAACTTTTCTGGGATTTATTCCACTTAGTTCTACTTCTCGAGGTCTATTGCGAATGGTTCTACTCAAAACTGAATAATTTAAATCCTCCTTGATATCATTAAATGGCGATTTACGCATGACAATGACCCCAAACATGCCTCCAGAATCGAAAACTCGTGGTTTGAACGTAAGAAAGCTGTTGTTTTGGAGTAGCCCTCACAGCCGTCGAACCTTAGCCCTATAGGGAATATTAAAGAAGACGATGGGGGATCAAAACTGGAAAAATAAGCAAGAGTTATGGAAAAAAAATTAAAGAAGATTGGTACTTAATACCAGTTGCAAATTGCGCAGATTTGGTCAACCCTATGCCACGAAGATGTAAGGAAGTTATAAAAAATAAAGGAGATTCAACTAAACATTAGTTTAAATATAGCTGCAGCAGTAATATTGTAGTTTATTTGAAAAAACCATCGATTTTAATGTTTGTCCCATTATTTTTTCCAACTTAAATTATACATTTCATTATTTTTGTTTATAAAAATTAAGTTATTATACAAAAACCACCCCAGAGTCATTGAAGCATGTCCTCTCCGTGTAAACATCAATATACGGTAATTATTATTTGGTCTTAAAATGAGATAAATGGAGAATTGCAAAATTTTTCTCGTGTCCCTATTATTTTTTCCAACACTGTACTTATAAATAGTGGATAAGCAAAAGGCAAAAGGCATACACCTTCAATTGAACAACCCAATAAACTCAAAAGCGAGAATGATATCGTGGAGAATTCGAGAGGAATTCGCGGAGCTGAATGTCATCTTTCGGACTCGTATCAAGCTTGAGATGGACTCAAGAAAAATCAATTATCGCAATAGCATTTATTAATTTTGTGAAATCTTGCTTTTCACGAAGAAATTCACTGTTGGCATTTAATTTACCATTTCAAACTCTACTCAAGAAATTCAAAAGCTCGAATGTTATCGTGGCGAATTCGAGGCGGATTCGCAGAAGAAGATTTTCTAGAATGTATTCGCCAATGAGTCTAAATCACGAATCGCGAGAATATACAAATGCGCGAATCGCTAATGAGAGGTGACTGGCCTGGGAATTCGGATTCGCCGATCTATCGTCGCGAAGTATCGCCGCGATAATATAATCAGAGAAGCGAACTCGTCTCGAATTCGAGGCAAATCCGTTGTGTTTATTGGGAACGTATTAGAATTCGAATTGAATTTTGATCTGAGCATCAAAGGTACTCGGAGGTTTTACTATGTAGTATCTAATGAGTGTAGTACGTCTCTCAGCTTGAGTTGGAATTATTTTGCCCCCCACATAATGTGTTTATACACAGTACTACTCGAAACCAACAGCTACACTGTGGTCAGCGTAATGGTGTTTTTTTTACAAGCTTAAATAAGATCTATGACCTTTCTAAACAAAAATCAACAAAACAAAGAAAAAAAGAAATGTTTACGAGTATTATGACTCAACTAATCACTAATAACTGGTAAAGTGACCAAAAGTGCGAAAATTCAATGCTATCATAGCTATATTTTATTAGTCAATTGTCGATTGTGCGATCATCTGCTTTGCATAAAAAAAAGAAACACAATTTTTTTCATTTTTTTCGCACATTTTATTATGACATTGGCATCGCTAAAGGCGTTAATGAACGAAAGCTTGGCTGAAGAAAAAATACAAAGTCTCCTTTCGCTTAATAAACTTGTTTGTGTTGACGCTTCAAAACAGACAAAAAGAAAAAAATCATAAATACAATTTGCAAATACGAGTAGTTTTATATTTTTTTTCTTTTCTTTTGATTAAGTTGTTTTGAAAACTTTTTAAACCAAAAAATTAACTTTTCTTATTTTTTTTTTTTATTTTTACTGCCCGCTAATCAATATCTTAAATTTTTATATCTGCAATTAAATGTTTATGAAAGTGTTAATACATGTTGCATTAAGTGAAAAAAAAATTTAATTTTAAGTGTAGACTTATCAATATGAAAATGTTTGATTGTTTTTGGCAAGTTTAAGTGATTTAAGAAATTATTGAAAGAGCTTATGAGCAGCGCTTGAAGATGATGCTGCCAATGAGTGGGTGCAATGAACTATCAATTAAGTAATGCATGAGCGAGTGCGAAATGTTTTGGACAATCGAGAGAATTGACTTGGTTGCAAAACCGAAAGTTTACTCGCTCTTTGACTACAGAAGCGAGATGTTTTTGCGATTCTTCAAAATCTCAGTTTGTTCTGATTAGTGATGGGTGAGTTGGAGTTGTTTTAGCTACTTTTCGAAAAAAAAACCTAATGGCATAACAATGTCAGTAAAAAATAAAAGTAAATATTTAAATTAATTATAATAAATTTTACTCACTTGTTATTATTCAAAAATATTTCGTAGTCTGCAATAAATCATTCAATGTATGGAATATGCAATGAATTAAAACCAGTTTTTGTTTTCTGCACATTAAACGGTGACGAGCATTTTCATTTTCTTTTCTTGTTTGTGTGTAAAAAAATCACATTAATTTTTTTGATAGGGTTTACTGCATGCACTTTTTCACTTCATTCACATTCTTGTCATGTGCTTTTATTAAATCACTTTTGTATTCACAGTGTTGGTTTTGGAGCGACAGAAAATGACTAGTTTTGAAAAAAAAATCATTAAAAAAAATTATTTTAAATTAAAATTTAAATAAGATACAAGGCAAATGCATTCATATGGTAATGGTAAGTGATCAGCTGACTTTTTCATCTTCTCGTTTTTAGCTCGCCGTGTACAGAAGAATGTCATACAAAGAAATATTTGACTTTGAGTTTGACATTCTGATGGACAAACACTTAAAGCGAAACGAGGCTAATATTGCTGAATTCGCCCTGCCATTACCACGTAATGAATTTGCCTTGATAAGATATTCAAATGGAAAAGAGTGCATAAATAAGAAAAAAAAAAAACAAACAAGTGAGACAGGATCACGTTGAAGACTTGATATCTTTCATGAAAAGGGTATACATATATGTACATACTTTTATTATATTTATACTATTCATTTATTACATATATGCAAATGATTAACACCCATATGCCGAATTTCAATTAGATGTCTCAAAAACTGAGGGACTACTTAGTAATGTCAGTTTCGGTGGATTATAATTACAAGGATTAATTATACAAAAAAAGTTAGCTGTTTAATAAAGTTATTATTATCCCCACACATGATCTATTGTATTTAAGAAGGCCACCATTAAAACTACAGAATTTTAAAACTACGGAAATTTCAAAAACTGCAAGAATTTTCAAAAATATTAGAATTTCAAAAACTGCAAGAATTTTTGAGACGACAAAATTTTTAAAAACTACAAGAATTTCCAAAACTACAAAAATTTTAAAAACTACAAGAATTTCAAAAACTGCAACAATTTAAAAAACTACAAGAGTTTCAAAAACTGCAAGAATTTTAAAACTACAATAATTTGAAAAAACTAAGATTTTTAAAAACTAAAAGTATTTTTAAAGCTATAAGAATTTAAAAATAGCAATAATTTCCAAAACTATAAAAGTTTAAAAACTGTAAGAATTTTAAAAACTGCAAGCATTTTAAAAACTAAGGAAAATTTCAAAAACCGCAAGAATTAGAAAACTAAAAAATTTTCGAAAACTACAAAAATCTTAAAAACGAAGAATTTCAATAACAAGTATTTCAAAAACTACCAGATTTTTAAAAACTACAAGAATTTCAAATATAGGACTTTTAAAAACTACAAGAATTTCAAAAACTGAAAGAATTTTAAAAACTGCAACAATTTCAAATTTCAATTTTTCAATTCAAAGACAAAGAATTTCCAGAAATACAAAATTTTTTTACACTGCAAGAATTTTCAGAACTTCAGGAATTTAACAAATTTCCAAAACTAAAAAAATTTTAAAACTACAGGTATTTCAAAAAACTGTAAGAATTTTAAAAACCTCAAGAATTTGAAAAACTGCAAGAACTTTAAAAACTACAAGCATTTTTAGATAAATAAAAAGAAATAAAAATTTAAAAACTGCTATAATTTCCAAAACTACCAAATTTTTAAAACTTCAAAGCTTTAAAAAACTGCATGAATTTCGAAAACCCTAAGAATTAGAAAACTAAAAGATTTTCAAAAACTGCAAAAATCTTAAAACCGAAGAATTTCAATTACAAGTATTTCAAAAACTAACACTTTTAAAAACTACAAGAATTTCAAAAATTGCAAGAATTTCAAAACTAAAAGAATTTGCAGAAATACAAATTTTTTTTAAACTGCAAGAATTTCCAGAACTTCAAGAATTTAAAAAACTGCAAAAATTTCAAGAACTTCAAAAATTTCCAAAACTACAAAAATTCTAGAAACTAGAATAATTTCAAGAACTTTAATAATTAAAAAAAATTTAAGAATTAGAAAACTAAAAGATTTTTAAAAACTGCAAGAATTTGAACAAATACAGGAAGTTTTAACCAAAACAAGAAAAAATTTAAAGAAATCACAAAAAAAAGAAAAACAAACACGCAAAAATTAATGAAAACAACTTAAAAGCAAAATGCAGCAAGAAAAAGAAGCGTAGAGAATGTGGCAAGTTTATATTTCCAGTTTTTGCTTCGAACGTTGTTGCAGCGGACAAACAGCACCTGAAAAACTTACAACAACGACAATAATAGGCAATACTAAAAAAGAAGAAAACTGCGAGAAAAGAAAATGGCTTATGCGCAACAAGAACGCTTAAGAATGTTGTAAGTCTATAATCACCTGGCAAGTTGCAACCATTGAAAAAAAAACAGCGCTTGCAACATTTATGGCATGAATACCGTTGCTGTGGCACAACCAAATATTGCGTGTATGTATGTATATGAAAAGCCGACAAATTGAATAAGAATAACAACAAAAACAACGGCACTATGAACAGAAAAATCAACAGCAATAACAACAATCAAAGAGAACAACAATAAAACTCACGTAAGCAGCATAATATAATAATAACAGCAACAACAACAACAACAACAACAACAACAACAGTAGAAGAAGAAGTGCAATGAAAAAGGAAGAATCATAAAAGAACAAGTAAAAACAGCAAAAACAGCAAAAACAAACACAGCAAAACCACACCAAACAACAGGCAACAAGAACAAGTCAGAAGTACGGAGAGAAAAAGCAGAGAACGTAGATATCTACGTTCTCTGGAAAAAGGCACTTGTCGCTGCTACCAAAGCATACAGTTCTTGGTTGTTGTTATTGTAGTTTTCATTTTACAAACTTGTGTTTTGCTATTGCCTTTACTTTACCACCAACAGCCATTTAGTTAAAGCATTTTTACCCACTTTTAGCTTTTTATAGTCACAAACGAAATTCCTTACTACAATTTTGCTCACCTGTGCACCTGCGCCTCTGTAATGCCACAACGAAAGAACGAACGAACGAACGAATGACTGAACCGTGATTGGCGTGCGCATGCGTACATTGGAATGCGTCATGAAGCAAAGTCAATGAAGAAAAGAAAAGAGCAAAGTGGTTGAAGAAGAATTTGAAATGCAAATTGCCTACAAAAAGGTTTTATTGTTTATATATGGTTTCTCTTTTTTTGCCACTGGCTTTCTTCTCTTACTTTTTTCCATTCTTACGCTTTGCAGTTAGCAAAGGAGCTTCCGGTGCACAGTGTAAGATTTTGCCAATCCGGGGCAGGAATTTTAAAAAAAACCATTGTTCCAAATTCAATGATATTTTAGAACCTGTTAGAACAATATTCCACGAATTTAAATAAAAAACAGCATGACAAAAACATCATCAGCAAAATAACGCTTACCAAGCACGTGTTATTTGGAGGTGCGTCTAACCGATTTTCAGAGCTTGCACTAGTCACAAAATTTAAGTAATTAATATTAAGTGTATTTTAAAAAACTGCAAGAATTTAAAAACTAAATGAATTTTAAAATTAACAGAACCTTTTAAACTTCAAAAATTTTCAGAACTACAAGAATTTTAAAAACTAAATGAATTTTTAGAACTGCAATAATTTCAAAAACTGTAGGAATCTACAAAAATACGAGAAATTTAAAAACTGCAAGAACTTCAAAAACATTAAGAATTTCAAGAACGGCAAGAACTTTAAGAACTGCAAGAATTTTAAAATTAGCAGAGTTTTTTAAACTTCAAGAATTTTTAGAACTACAAGAATTTTAGAAACAATGAATTTTTAGAACTGTAATAATTTCAAAAACTAGGAAGAACTATAAAAACTTGCAGAATTTTTATAACTAAGAGTTTTTAAAAATACAAACTGCAAGAATTTAAAAACCAAGAATTGCTAAGACTACTAGAATTTAAAAGCCGATAATTTCAGAAACTATGAGATTTTTAAAAACTGCAAGAACTTCAAAAACAATAACGGGAAGAATTTTAAAAGTGCAAGAATTTGAGAAACTGCAAAAATTTAAAACACTGCAAGAATTTCAAGAACTGGAAGAATTTCAAAATTACCAGAATTTTTTAAACCTCAAGAACTTTTAGAACTACAAGAACTTTAAAAACTAAATAAATTTTTAGAATTGCAATAATTTCAAAAGCTGTAGGAATCTACAAAAATACAAGAAATTTAAAAACTGCAAAAATTTTAAAACTGCCGATAATTTCAAAAACTAGAAGATTTTTAAAAACTGCAAGAACTTCAAAAACAATAAGAATTTCAAGAACAGGAAGAACTTTAAGAACTGCAAGAATTTTAAAATTACCAGAATTTTTTAAACTTCAAGAATTTTTAGAACTACAAGAATTTTAAAAACAATGAATATTTAGAACGGTAATAATTTCAACAACTGTAGGAATCTACAAAAATACGAAAACTTTAAAAACTGCAAAAATTTTAAAACTGCAGTAATTTCAAAAACTGAAAGAATTTTCAAAAATACAAAAATTTTGAAACTACATACAAGAATTAAAAAAAAAATCAAGAACTTTAAAAACGAAGAATTTTTATAAAACTACTAGAATTTTAGAAATACAAGAAATTTTAATACAAGAATTTTTAAAACTACAAAAATTTTAAAAGCCGAGAATTTCAAAACTGCAAGATTTTTAAAAACTGCAAGAATTTCAAAAACAACACATTTCAAGAACGGAAACGACAAGAGTTTTGAAAACTACAAAAATTTTTTAAACTTCAAGAATTTGAACAACTGCAACTAAAACTAATTCTTAAAACAAGAATTTTAAAAACTAAAATAATTTGAAGAACTGCAAGAATATTCAAGACTACAAGAATTTTGAAAACTATCACAATAATATTGTTATAAAAATATATAAAAAATATATACATACAAATAAATAAAAATAAAAAAATATATAAAAAAATCGATAAAATGCCCATGTAAAATACAAGTTAACATTCCAACTTTCAGCTCTCCATATCTCTTATACTACGGCTGCAATTGCATGAAGTTCCCCCCTACATTGACAAAACCTTACACTGTGCAGTGGTGTTACGATTGTGGTAAGAGGGGAAAAGGCAGGTAAGAGGTACTCGTTTTTATGAATTACCGGTTTATTAACGCTATCATTAATCTTGTTATGAAGAGATTAACTGCTGAATAACGTAGTTTTTGTCTGTCATTCCCTAAGCAGCACCTCAAACTGTTACGTTCAAATTCTCTCTCTTCTGTATGGCTTTCTTTCTCTCTCATCTTTAAGCCGTTCTTGGCTTTTAAGCTTATGAAACTCTTGGTAAGCGATTAATATTCCCCATTCTTAACTCACTCTGCATTTTTTTACCGTATCCCCCCCTTTTTCCTTTTAGTTACCACCTTAGTTGCGTTTTTACCTTTGTATGTATGTATGCTTAACTGCTTTATTCTACATAGTCTGCTTCTAATCAAGTCTATCTTCATGTGCTCTTGTCTGTCTTCCCATTCTCGTCTAACATCTAAATTTGCTGGCATTAGTACTTAGGCATTTCTGGTTACTAACTTAAGCTTAGCACTCTTAGTTGTTTTCTTTTGTCTATATTTTTCCCCATTTGTTTAGTTGTGTTGCCTTTGTTGTTGGCTGCAGTGATTCTTTCACCATTTCCTCAGTATTTGCTTGTTTTTTTTTTGTTGTGATTTCTTCTTTGATTTTTGTCGTTGTTTCTGACGTTTTCTTCTTCTACTTCTTTGGTATCGTTCTTGTTGTTTTTGCTGTTCTTTTGATTTTAGCTATTCCTGTTTGCTGGTTTTGTTGTTGTCTCTTCTGATCGTTCTAATATTTTTAAGCTCGTTTTTCTTGTTGTTAATATTATTAATCTCCGTAGTACGTTGCTATTATTCCTGTTCTCTTGCTGTGCTTTGCTTTGGTCTACCTACTAACTCTGTTACTACTATTTTGCCATTTCAATCAAGTCTTCTACTTCTTGTTTCTTCTAAGTAGGTAAATATGAAAGTATGTGCCTCTCTACCGCTTGCCTGATATTCACAAGAGTTTACCTGTTTATTTGTTTGTATGTATTTTTTCATCTAAGGTGAATGCACTAAAAATCATTTGCACGTCGCATTTTGGTGCTTTGAAAATTCACGGAGAAATGGAATTTTGTTGGTTTGGGAACACGTTTTTGTTTTTGAAACTCTTGCAGTTTTAAAATTCTTGTAGTTATTAAAGTTTTTGTGTTTTGAGAAGTATTTTAGTTTAAAAAATTCTTGCAGTTCTTAAAATTCCTGTAGTTTTTAAAATTCCTGTAGTTATGAAAATTCTTTTTGTTTTTAAAATTCCTGTGGGTTTTGAAATTCTTGCAGTTTTTGAAATTCTTGTTGTTTTTGAAATTCTTGCAGTTTTTCAAGTTATTGCAGTTTTTGAAATTCTTGTAGTTCTAAAATTCTTGTAGTTTTGAAAATATTTGCATTTATGAAATTTTTATAGTTCTTTTAATTTTTGTATTTCCTAAAATTCCTGTAGTTTGGAAAATTCTTGTAGTTATGTAAATTCTTTTAGTTCTTAAAATTCTTGTAGTTTTTGAAATTTTTGTAGTTTTGAAATTCTTGTAGTTTTTGAAATTCTTGTAGTATTTTAAATTCTTATAGTTTTTGAAAATCTTTTAGTATTTGAAATGCTTGTAGTTCCTTTTCCATATTCATGAAGGGTATGAAGTCTTCGATGTGCCCACAATCATGGCAGCGTTATTAGTTGTTTCTTTTAATTTTAGTATTCGTGCTTTCTTTTTTTAAATTTTTCAATATTTATTTTTATTTTTATTTTTTATTATCCGTGCATATTTTAATATTTTTTTTTAACTATTTTTACAAGCATTTTCTTGTTCCTACAGCTTCCTGCACACAATTTCTTTCCACCAGTTAGATATGTAGGTATGCACTCGTGTAGAAGGAACAGGTTATATAAATTAGGTCAATATGTACGCATAACTGCCATCATTGGACCAAATTACAGATACGTAGCTGCATAAATATGTACAATACCAATGAGCGTATGAACAAACATATGTACTATAGATACGTTAAATTGGGAATACGTGCGGTCCATGTAGTACATATGTAAATACATATATACATATAGTAGGTACATACATAAATATCTAAAAGTACCCAGTCAATCAGCCGGACTTCTGGTTTTATACTCTTATGAAATTTTCTATTTAAAAATTGCATTCCTTCCTAAACTCCTTCTAGTTTCCTCTTATTAATTTACATTTTTTTTTGGTTCAGTACAGGCTATTAATATTTTTAAAGCTTAATTTTTTAATTTTTTTTTTTTATTTCTACTTTAAGCGGCTTTCATCATGCACTCACTTAAAAAAAAAGAGTTATTCATAAATACATATGAAGTGCTGGCGATTAGCGACTTGCACACATCAGCAAAAAAAAAAGAAACCATACATATATACATATTTATTCTACAAGTACTAGCTATAACGTTTTCAACATTGTAGCTGGTAGAGATAAAAATATGTACGTACATATGTGAGCATGTGCAAATGTACATCCATACTCTTTATTAATCCGTAACATTTTCATATATGCATGTACATTAGGGTGCGTCTAATATGTTGTAAAAAAAATTAATACTTCTATACCCAATGATAACAAATATAAATTTTAGTCCCGATTGATGACGGTTTACTGGTGTTTCAAGGGGGTCGATGTTCAGATTGCCATAGAAGACTTACATTTTTAGTATCGTATATGGTAATCTGAACTTTGACCCCCTTGAAACACCAGTAAACCGTCATCAATCGGGACCAAAATTTATATTTATAGTTGAAACAAAATAGATTTTGTTATGCTTTTTACGTTTATAAAATCGAATATTTCAACAGAAACAGAATTTTTTTGTTTATTGTTAAAAATAACGTTATTTTGCAGCCTTGGTTCAAACCCCAGTCCGAGCAAACTTCAAACAAATTTTTCTAATTAGTAAAAATCCAATTATTGGTTTTTTTAAGAGCAGCGGTCACCTCTCCGCAGTGGGCGGCATACCCTCCGAGAGTATTTCTGCCATGAAAAAGCTTCTCACAAAAAATGCATTCGCCGTTCGGAGCCGGCATAAAACTGTAGGTCCACCCAATTAGTAGGAAAAACAAAAAGGAGCACACCTCGAATTGGGAGAGAAGCTCGGCCATAAAACTCGTCAGAGTTATAATAGCGCCATTGTATTATATTATTAGACTGTCACTACCCAACAAACACTGAGGTTAGTTATCGATTTGAGAATGACTCGAGAACTAGCCTCATTCTCAAACCTCTAACGGTAGAGGACGACTCGAAAATCTATCGAGAATCATAGCGTTCTCAAAGAAAAGGGTACCTATTTCTCAAATCGAGAAAATTATAATTCTCGAATCGAATTCTAATGTAGTTCTCTAATGAGATTCTAATCAGAATTTGCAAATACTTCCAATTGAAATGAAAAACAAAGCTTTGTCTCCATTTACATGATTTTTTCATTGTTTAGATTTTATTAACGCAATATATGCCTAAATTGCATATGATTATATATATTGACATGTATATGTTTACCACATTTATAAGAACTGAAATTTAAACAAAACTCAGTCTTATTATTTAAATTAAAGGTACTTCTTGTACTTTTTAATGGAAAACATTGTACTACGGTAATATTAACTTTACCATTTTTTAGTATCTAATTTCAATATATGTATGTATGTTCAATATATCACAGAAATATATTGAGAATTGATAAAAGGCGTGAGATTTGGCTCCTTCTCTAATCACTCGCTAATCAAATTCTAGTGTAGTTTTCATCCCTAGTTATCGATTTGAGAATATATAGAGAATTACACTAGTTATCTAAGGTAATCTCGACAAAATTTCTAACGTTAGAGACTGTGTTTGGTGGGTAAGGACTTCAGAAAGTGAGTCTTCGCCGCAAATCGCTTTCAATTATTCGTGATTCCGATGAGAAAAAGTGCAGCCTCAAGTGTCTATAGGTAATTTTTTTAGTTGTGTTTCAGAAAATTTCAAAACGAACTCAAAACAAACTTTCTCTGAAATTTAAGTGCAACTTTTGGAACTAGAACTGAAAAGGGTAGCCAATCAGTGGCTTCATTGCTTCTTTATGGCTTCGAACAACAAACCAACCTAGCCAATTTTTCCTCATTCTTGAAAAAGGCGCTGTTGTAAAGTGTTGTTGTATTGCTCCATTAGTTACTTGGCCATCTTTGGTCTAGACGACTTTTTTTATACTAGAGCGAAGTTTTTCTAAGCACTATTAATAAGTAATCAATGTTTAACAGCTCTGCTGCTAGTCCATACATCGTTTTTAACTGCTTTTATAATTATCTCTCCCTTTTTTGTGTTAACACACTGTTTTGCATATTAAATACAAGTACATACCTATGTACATATATTACCAACGTTTTTGAAATGCACATACATATGTACATATCTACACACCAAACATACATACATCATATCTCTTAACACACGGAGGTACTAACCGTTTTTTCCCCACTACCAACCAACACACACACACACACACACACATTTACACAAGTAAACAAACACATTCTTTTTTCATTTCATTATTCTTTCTCTCGCCACACTTCACTGCACTTTTATATAGCCAATTTTCTAGCCAGTGCGCCAGTGGCTTGCATGTACATGTGTTTGTATGTATGTATGTACACTTTTTTTGTTTAACTATCTTTTCTCTTCCTTCCTGCTTTTACCTTTTCCCCCTTTTATTACCAACACTATTTGCACTGTTCTCTACTTCACATGTAAGCTCCGAATTGTTTTCCGTTTGGCACAACCGCAACCGACGACAGGTAAATACCGACTGACTTTTGGTAGCTCACCGTTTCTCCGCCATAAGCTACAGAGCTGCTCAAACAACAAACGAATTGTGGAACCAATTGTGCACACTCTCAACGTTATCACATCATCTGCGTCATCGTCATCGTGGTCTGGTCTGGTCTCTTCAGTATTTTGCTCACTGGTTCTCATAGCTTTGGAATAGCAGGCTTCATGATCATTTGTCATGTGCTGCTTGTTGTTGGTGCTGTTTTTGTTGTCGCTTTTGGACGTGTGCTAGTAATCAACAGTTCAGTCTTAATACATACTCTTGCTATTTCTATTGTTTGTGTTGTTTTTGTATTCATTTATTAATTGTTCGCACACATTGCAAAACCGGTAAGTAGAGAAACCGGCAAACCAAATGCCAAAGTAATGTGACCAGATGTCAAATTTCGTGAGTAATGAATGGATCAAGTGTACTTTACCTAAAAGTAATCGAATATTGAGATGGTGGTAGCTTCTGCCTATAAAATGTACTTCAACAGCGTTTTGTGATGTGCTAAGGATTATCATAGTAGCACTTAAGATTTTTGACGGCCTCTTTTGGTGAAACTGGGCAAGTTCTATAAGCTAGAATATGAAGATTTTGATGCAACGCTAAATATCTTGCTGTAGCAGCAAAACACCTTCTCAGCAGCAGTGCAGGCGGAGTGTATTCTTGGCCAAATAAAAATACAGACCGTTTCGATACTGTACTAAGATCTGCCAGCACAGGTAACTTCGTAAAATTGTCTAGCTTTGAGATAAGACTTCTTTGTGAAACTATAGAACCACATGCTAAGCTTGATATCATGACATCCAGTAAAAATTCAATGGGGTGCATCTTCTGCTAAGTAATATATAAAATACACTGGCGCGGATCTAATTCCAACGAGTTTTAAGGCCGAGCTTCTCTCCTTTTTGTTTTTCCTATTAATTGGCTGGACCACAGTTTTGTGCAGGCTCAGAACGGCAAATGCTTTTTTATGAGAAGATTTTTCATGGCAGAAATACACTGCGCAAGGCCGACGGCTATTTCTAAAAACCCAGTAATTGGGTTTTCATAAAATAGAAAATTTCCTCGATAGTATAGTGGTTAGTACCTCCGCCTGACTTTTTACATACCTGAGTGAAAAGGTTTGATGCAATATAAAATTTTGATGGATCTATCCATATATGTTAAGTATCTTAACCTCATTCATCAAACAGCATGTAATGGAAAAATATTCACAAGAACTCCAGAAAAGTGCAACCGCAGTGGCTTGATAAAAAAGGGCGGATACTTCCAGTTCCTGAGACATGACGACCATGGAAAGGTGCACAATTTTTTCTTATACTTTTCCCAGAGAACTAAAACATCGACAGAGCTAACGCATGAGTTATGACTTGATTTCTTCTGCCAACTTTAAAGGTTTTGGATTAACATAAAACACTTCGAGTAATTGAATCCTTTCTTCAGTTTTTTCTTTATTTGACACTTTGCTGTGGAATTTGCTTGACATACCTATAAAATAATTAAGAGTAGCGATTAGTAAAAGAAAATCTTTTCCAAACTCAATACCTTCTTAGAACTTTCATGCGCCTTCAGCAATCTGACCTCAACGGATACAATATCAATTCAGTGACATTTAAATTGAATTTAGTACATACATTTAAATAATTACATATTCCTGTATGTACTCGTTGCTTTTTATTTCAATCAAAAATTTGAAACAGAAATGCATACGCACAATGTCCAATATTATTTCTAAGCTAGTACATATTAATTTTTACTTTTACCACGCTTGCGCTTCCTTTTATAAACGAATGTAAGAAATTTTAATTTAAATTAAATTTTAAATAAAAAACAAAAAAAAAGATTATTATTAATTCTCCGTATGTTTTTTATGCTTGCGGGCGTGTATGCTTATAAGTGCACAGTAATTTTTTACGAAATACATTATCATAATCGTTTTTGTTCAACTATTTCCATTTTGCAGATAAAAGATAATTAAGCGCTGCAGCTGGCAGTATCGCCACTTCAACAGAACTTCCAACGATTACCACATTCATTGCACATAACAAAAGTGGTCATCGGTTCATCGGAGGATCGTGTTTGCAATTGATTATAAGTACAATTACGCTTCTTACATTTACCGCATTTGAGGAGATCGGTTTTTGTGCCTTGCACCGTAGCCAATTGTGCATCGTTGATGGCTTCCTTTACAAATTTCTCACGCAATTTCTTCATTTCATCACTGGCCATCTCTTCGGGTGTCATGCGCGCCAATTGTTGTGCCGTTACAGCGCCACACATAAAATTGCTGCGCAGCGTTGGATTTTTGGGATCTTTTAAATTGGCTACACGTGAACGTATGCGATTTTTATATTTCATATCGGTATTTTTAAATTCCATATAAATGGCTTCTTCCAACTCGGTAGCCATATCTTCCGGTTCGGGGCAACCTTCCATCATTTCACCAACTTTCAATGCATTACATAACATTTCACGGCATTTAAGACGTACCGCATCGGTTAGACCACCGCCGCTGGGAAATGATGATTGCATTGGGCGACGTTCATCTTTCGTTGCTGACGATGGTGTTGTGGTGGAGGATGAAGACGAAGATGATGCATTGGTGTTGGATTTTTTGCTGTCGTCATCGCGTTTTTTATCTTTAGATGAGCTAGATGATGATGATGAACTCTTCTCTTTATCTTTGCTGCTTGATTTACTCGAAGATTTTGGTGTGCTATTATTACCAGCTGCATCCTTAGCAGATCCGCCACCAGATGAAGACCCACTGGGTGTGGCAAGAAATCGTTTCCAATTTTTTATTAGCGTTTTTGCCAATGCAATTACCTCATCATCTTTGCTGCTCTTCCGCAACTCGTTAACAGTCATACCAATGCGTGTTTTGGTTAATATCTCTAAATTGATGTTGAGTGTTTGTAAGGCTTTTAATAAATCGAGTGCCTGCTCTTGACCCTGCAAGGTAGGGAGAAACATTAAAATTTGGTATTTAGTACAAGTTGATGTATGTATAAGTACAGTGCCCACAACTATTTGTATGTACATATACAGCAATTAACCGATAAGCGCCATATTGTTTTCATTCATTATGACTATTTGTTTATAACCAATTATAACTATTGTAATACATACATTACTCCCCGCGCTTTTACTATGCAACACATATGTACCATTGTTTGTAAGCGTGTACACACCTGAGCGGTTACAAAAGCAAACAACAAACAGCTCCCGGCAGCTCTGCAACTTTTTTTCCCATTTATTTTCGTTTACTTACCGTGCCATCATCCGATGTTATTTTTTGCATTTTCTTTTGTATTTTGAACACTTCCTCCTCAACGCTCATCTTTTCGCTTTGTTATTTTGTTTATTTCACGAATTAAATCAATTTTCGCGAATTTTACAATAGTTTCTCGGTATATGATTTCCGCAACCGCCCTGCAAAACTCGTGTGATGGAAACTAACACATGGAAAAGTTTCACACCAATACATTGCACACTTTTTTATCAGCTGTGAGAGGACAGGGTTGCTTTTTTGATAATTCTTTTAAAGAAATCAAATTCGTGGAAGATATCAGTTGAACGCGTTCTTTCTTGTGCTAAGATATAATTTAATAGTGATTAAAGATAATAAAAAATCTAATTAATGATCGTTTTTTAAAGAATAAAGATAAGTACATACATACTTACGTCAAACCAGCTTTATTCTGTACATTTATATATATGTATATATATTTTACATCAATTTCAGATGTCTTCCAAGAATTCGACTCCATAGAATTCGAGAGAGGCGTACGCAAGACTGTCCTGCTTGGCCATCACCGCGAGCAGTAAAAAGTATATTTTTTTGTTGTTTTCCGCATATTAAAAATATAATTTTATTTCATGTATGTTAACAATGAATATAATAAATATAGACTATGATAGATTTGTTTGTGGCTCATTTGTGAAGGGTTCATGCATCAAATGTGATGGCTCAGTTGTGATAGGTTCATATATCAAGTGTGACGGATCATATTTGACGGGTTAATATATCACGCTTGATGGATCATATGTGATTGGTATTTACATCAACATTGATGGGTATAAAATGAGAGAGAAAGAGCATATGATTATGCATGAGTGTGAGCGAGATGCAAACTCACACGTATACATTTCATCCCATCACATTTGTCATATTGCTCTTAAGAATGTGATAGAAAATGCTGATAAGTACATCCATCACAAGTGACCATCAATTGATGGATCAAATGATGGTCACGGTTCTTGCTGGGCGAGTTCTAGTTTTTTTTATCATTCAAAATATCCCACAACATATTGGCTGTTGTTTCAATGACAAATATTTGGTGGTAGCCAAGGTTGCCAGATGGTTAGTTAACTGCATGGTGAATATTGAAAATGGTGATCTTATTACATGGTAAAATTACTAGTTGTACTCAGGGACGTAACGGTTATAAGAGAAATGGGGAAAAAGTCATATTTAACCATTGGGTGAGTTTCTAAGAAAAAGCTGCTCCGCAACTGTTGAGCTGAACAGTTGCCAACAGTTGTGTAGCAGTTGAGTTAAACAGCTACGTCTTAGAAACGGTTTGATGAATTTATAAGCTGTTTGGCTTTACACAACATGTTGAGCTCAAGTAGCGAAGAAAATTTGGGATGCAAAAAATGGCGAAAAGTTGCCAACTGTTGAGCTGAGCGGAATTACTCAACAGTGCGTTTCTAAGACAAACACTCAACAGTTGCACAACAGCTCAGTCTTAGAAACTCACCCATTATCATGAGAAAAAAAATTTTTTTGGTCCTTAATAACCATTATAAAAACCAAAAAACCGTTTTGGGACTGAATAACCGTTATGGCAACCAGAAAAGTGTTTTGGGCTTGAATAACCGTTATGGCAACCAAAAAACTGTTTTGGGCCTGAATAACCGTTATTCAGATTTTTATTTTTTTTTGGTCAGCAATAAAAATCAAGCCTATTTATTTGTCAATATTTCTGGACGATATTGGTATCAAATGAAAGGTGTTGAGCAGGGATTGTAGCTCTGATTACTTCTTTTCTTTTTATACCAATATTGCTTAAAACATTCCAGGGCATCCGGGTCCACTTTTTCACCCATAACTTGGAACCCGACCTACGAATCTTAACAAATACACCTCTATGTAAAAGCCCTGCTCAACACCTTTCATTTGATACCAATATCGTCCAGAAATATTGACAAATAAATAGGCTTGATTTTTATTGCTGACCAAAAAATAATAAAAATCTGAATAACGGTTATTCAGGCCCAAAACAGTTTTTTGGTTGCCATAACGGTTATTCAGGCCCAAAACGGTTTTTTGGTTTTTATAATGGTTATTAAGGACCAAAAGAAGATAAAGGTTATTTTTGCGTAACCTTTTCACCACACAAAAAAAAATAACCGTTATTTTCGGTCCCTGGTTGTACTATTAAATTGCATATAAGTTAATTTGAAATGGTATTTGGCGTTGTTGTTGTTTTCAATTAACTTGTTTTTCTTCATTTTAGTAGATCTGTATACTCAGTGAAAGTGTAAATTTAGATAATTTAGCGCCCTGAGAAACCGACCACCCTGCAGTAACCGTACACTTTTTTTTTTTTACCGCTTAAAATAAAAAAATTAATGTTTATTTTTTTTTATTTGAAGTCTTTAGTATTAAATTTAATATTATTTGTACAAATTTCAATTAATTTTAGAATGAGTGATAAAAATATGAAGGAAAAGAGGAGGGAGCAGCAGTTTCCAGATTAATAAAAACTTGAGTTAGCGTTAAATGATATTCGGACAAGGTTGGATTGGGTATTGGTGGCTGCCACCGCTCGTCCAGTGCGGAGGAAATCAGGATTTACATTTTGTGGAATAACATTTGAGGAATAATGATCCTGAAGGAAACGTAAGAAGATTCATCGAGGGAAAGAGCGAACATTGGGTGAGTTTCTAAGACAAATCTGCTCCGCAACTGTTGAGTGTTTGTCTTAGAAACGCACTGTTGAGTGGTTCCGCTCAGCTAAACAGTTGGCAACTTTTCGCCATTTTTTCCATCACAAATTTTGTTCGCTACTTGAACTCAACATGTTGTGTAAAGGCAAACAGCTGATAAATTCATCAAGCCGTTTCTAAGACGTAGCTGATTAACTCAACTAGGGATGGGCAAATTGGAAAAATATATCGATATATATTGTATCGATATTTAAAAAAACATCGATTTATGCCGTGTAAAAACATCGATATATCAATATATCGAAAGGGCTGGCTTCACATTAAGGAACCACGTCCCGCGAAAAACCACTTCTTCACGGGGCTAGAGGTGCTCTCACAGATCTCAAAACTGGAATCCAAACTTGCCGCAGACTTATAGTTTACTAGATATTTGTTGTTAAAGTTGGATGGATCTACAGATATTCTACGAATCCTGAAGTATAAACATAAAAATCATTAAGAATTGCTTGAAGAAGAAAGTAATGTAAATTCAAGCACCCGGACATTATGGTTATACCACTTCTTAAAAAATGTTCTGCTGTTAAATTCGAAGCGAATCAGAAATGTATGAAAAATATCGAATTTGGCTCGAAATGGCAAAAAATTATCGATTATCGATGCACGGTAGTTCAAAATATCGTCGATATTATCGGCTGTACTATTTTAAAAATATCGATATATTGATATATCGATATATATCGCCCAACCCTAAACTCAACTGCTACCCAACTGTTGGCAACTGTTGAGCTCAACAGTTGCGGAGCAGCTTTGTCTTAGAAACTTACCCATTGTTTCCACTTGGTACAGCAAACACATTTACTACCTATTCACTTAACCCCCCTGTCCCTATGGACTAGCCCAAAAAATGCTGCCTCATTCCTGGGCCTCCCGTTAAGTGAGCCTGACGACAATCTATGAGCCTATCGTACCGACTAAGCAGGGCTTAGTACTACTATAACAACAACAACAACAACAACAACTACCTAGGTAGGCCTGATGGCCTGTTGTGATATCACATGGAGCTCTTTATTACACACCATGTAGACAAACAACCTTGTTTGCATCATATAGCGTAAAATGTCAGATGCCTTTCTGTTTTCAATCTCCTCCAGTTGTAATTATTATAAGAGAAAAAATAAAAATCAAGAAATTATTATTGAAAGAAACATATTTTAAGTCTTTCCATAATAGTTATTTCTGAGATATTTTTTTTAAGTCTTTTTGTAATTATTATAAATGAGAAATTTTGTTTTATATCTTCAGACTTTTATATTGAGACAAATTTGAAAAAAGTGTTTAAGTAATTATTATCCGTAACAAATTGTTTTTTAAGTCTTCAAAGACTTTCATTGAGACGAATTTGAAAAAGATCTTTAAGTAATTATTTTGAGTAACAAATTTATTTTTTATATCTTCGATAGAAATCTTTCATACAATTTCAAATTAGAAATTTGCTTGAATTTTGAAGTACTTATATGAAAGTTATTTTTATTTTATACTTATATGAAAGCTATTGAAAATTTTCTGAGACTTTTTTGAACTTTGTCTCAATGAAAAAGTCTTTGAAGACTTAAAAAATATATATTTGAAATAACTATTATGGAAAGATTTTTAAAATATAAGTTTCTGAATAATAGTGGTCTTCATCTAAAGTGATAAAGTAATAAATTGTTAAAGTTTATCAATTTATCCGCATTTTTACATGAACGCACTGTGGTAAATAATTATTTAAACTCTTGTCAGCTGTCAGTGTCAACTTGATTAATAAATAAAAAACCCAATAAAATAAACAAACAATGCATATAACATTTTTGTAGAAATTATTTTAATAAATCGTGCTAAAATGCCGAAGGAAAGCACAATTTCTTCTTTTAAATTGAAAAAGTAAAACTGACAATGTGTCAGACTTGAATTTTACCGAAATTTATAAATTTACACAACAAAACCGTTCGGTAAAGTGATAAACTTTGCTTAAATATATTTTCATACAAATTTTGACAGATAATTTATCACAATTATTATTTTATCACTTTACCCCATTTACCAGCAGTTTACAACTTTAGATGAAGACCCTTAATAATTATAGAAGATTTTTATTATTTTCATCAGGAAAAAAATATTATCAAAAGACTTTTATGATTCTGAAGAGAATTTGTAAGACTTTTTTATAATTTCAAAATGAAATCATATTTAGAAAAAAAAGCTTGCATATTTATCTAAACATTGCGCGTATATGTTAAAGAATCACATTCATTGTTCATGAATACCAAAACATAACATTTTACCTTGAAGAATAATATACAAAATATAAGGATTTATTTCATGAAGACTATTTAATTATAGTATTGAGATGGCTAGAAGTTTTTAATAATGCTACATTCACTATTTAATAAAAATACATATTACCATTGATAGTTTTTAAGAGTTTTGAAGCTTTGATTTTAGATCTTTATCATAACCTCCCAAATTTGCCTAGCTGTGAAATGTGCAGTTTAAATTATTTTGTGATGAAATGAATAAAACGCTTTTGTTCGATTTGAAATCGCAAGAAAATCTATATTTATTAAATGATGCGAAAGGCGCTCCGATTGTTTCTCAGCAAAGGTAGTTTTAACGTTTAGACTATTTTCTGAAACTTACCTTAATTCACAAAGGCCATAATTGACACTTTTTTCGAAACTGCGTTTTTCGCAGATTGTAGTAAGATATATTAAAATACACCTTCCCACAAAATTTGATAGCGATAGTTACAAAAGTACCGAAGTTATACCACTTTTTAAAAAGCCCTATCTGCATATGCTGAAAATCTATAAATTAAAAGGCCCTAACTACATTTGCTACAATATGCAGTAGTACAAGGTGAAAGTGTTTGGTAGGCTTTGAGTTATACATTTTGGACTCCATGCATGCTTAGATGGTTGTTTTTACCAAAATCGTAACACTGTGTTATCAAATGCTTTGCTAAACTCTGGTATGGAAAATAATGTAACTATAGAACATTAATATTTAGTAATAGGACATACACAAATGGAATGCGAGGCTACACATTCTCTTATTGAAAGAAAAATTTCTAAAAAAACAAATAAACTTACCATCTCAACTTGTACAACTTATCCGCGAGGTTCGAAAAAATCCTAGTCCACTTCAAGTTCACCACCTGGAGCATAGCTTTTTTTTTTGAATTTTGAAAATATTCCGAAAATGTACTCAACGATTCGACCTGGTATGTAATATGTATATTCCTAGTGCGTTAAACATATCTACAATTATATTATGGTGTTTCCTTTTCAGGAAGAATGTCAGGGGACTCCACAGTCAACCTGCTTCGTGCCTTAGGATATGATCCTTCGGGACAAATATTTTATAAAACTGATATAACATCTGAGTACCAGCCTCTACCTCAGAGAGCCAGCAAAAATTTTGAAATAGTAAAGCCCAGCTTATTACATAATCAACAACTTCCAATCTCTAAAAAGAAAGGGGAAATCTATAGGATCTAAAAATATCATTACCTAAAGATTGCCATTCTTTTTATGAGAACTTGCCCTTTAAAAATTAATGAAATTTTCCTATATTATGTATGTATGTACATATGTGTATTGAAATTAATACATTAATTTTACGATATATGATGTACATATATATTTACAGTCTGAAATGTTATTTATAATGCGCTTTGAAGTTATTGGAATCAATTGCAGCTGAAAATTTGAATAAATATTCAAACCACAAAAAGCCCTAACTACAGTTTTTTTTCTAAATTCGTAGTGTAAAAAAGCCCTATCTGACACAAAATTGCCAAAATCCAATGTATCTAAAAATTTTCTTCAAGATCTACTTCAGCGACTTGTTTGTGCAGAAACTGCATTTTTACAAACTCACAAAAGTCTTTTATTTTCATTTTATCACGTTTTTTGGCTCTCCTGTAAAAAAATTATTTTGTCAGTTAGGGCCTTTGTGAATTAAGGTAACGATATTATGCCATGTTTACATATCTGTGGCAATTTGCAATAATCGCTTAAATCGAAAAATATGATTTCGAGATAACTTGGTTTTTATATTCGAAGGCGTTTCTTAAAAAATGCTTGCTGGCGTTCAGTTTAAAATCTCGAATATTTTGTGTTAACCTCGAAAAAAGTAGACAATCTCGCATATGAGAAGCTCAGAGCAAAAATAAGACATATTTTTTCTCAGAGCAAAAACGAACTAGCGTATAAACAAAAACGCGAAAACTCCAAGCGCAAAAACATGCCGGTAAAACATTTTTGATCGTTTTTGACCTTTTTTCTTTCTAGGATAGTTCGTTTTTGCTGAGAAAAAATATGTAATTTTTGCTCTGAAAAAAAAATATGTCATTTTTCCTCTGAGCTCGTCATATATAAATGGCCTATTAATCCCCCCCATCCCCACAAAGCAGGACCGGGGAATAAACTTTTCAACTGCAATTTGGAATTTGCACGTGCTACTCTACGAGGTCTCGTCGCCTTTTAGTTCTGCCACCTCTTCCTCCAATACGCCGGACACTTCTGGCTCCGGTCGCACTAACATTTCACGTAATTTCACCTGTTCATGCAAAGCTTTCAAATTACGTTCACGCGTCTCTGCATCATCGTTTTTGTGCGTTGCAAAATGTTCACGCAATTCTGAAGCCATGCGGAAAGTGGACGGACATAGTTCACACATGTAAACCTTATCACCCAAGTGAGTACGCAGATGTTTGATTAGATCGTTGCTTTGGGCAAAAGCACGTGTACAATATTTGCATTTGTATGGCTTCTCCCCAGTGTGCGTGCGCATGTGACGAACCTGATGAGACATGCGAAAGAAGCTAAAGGGTGTCGAAATGGTGAAATAGTTTACAAGCTCGTCAAGTTCGAAAGGGATTAAGTCTGCTTATCCTACTACTTACCGCATTTCACACATTTCACATTTATAACGTTTTCCACCACTATGATACGATCTTTTATGCTTCCTCAAATGAGACGGATGGGCAAAACCACTGCCGCATACATCACATTTGTGCGATTTTATACGGCTATGTACCATTTTATGTGCAGCCAAATCGCTATGGTAGGGAAACTTTTTCGGACACTCGGGACATTCGAAACATTTAACGCCGGTGTGGCGCACCAGGTGCTCTTTGAGGGCACTGCAAAAGCAAGTTGTTTTTCATTATTTACATATGTATGTATATATTTTAATGCGTAATTTCTTTTATTTAATTTACCCAGAGGTTCTGAATGTTTTGCCACATTCGGCACATAAATATGGCCTTTCGCCCGTATGTATACGTATGTGATCCTTGCCCTTGGTTCGCTTCAAAGCTGCAAAATTTGTTAATGTAATAAAAAGGCTTGCAAAACAAATATTACATGATAAATCTTCAGATGAAACCGGAGTACGATGTCTATATTATTAATACGCTAACATAAATTTTGTTCCATCTTCTGCATCGAAACTATTGAACCGATTTTAAAATTGGTTGGAAAATGCGCCCACAATCGTCGTTGGAAAATTTCCGTGTGGTTGTTGTTGCGTGCTTTTGAACACTATAGAGCTGTGGCAATGCCCGTGCATAGGTGAATTTGTGTGTGCTCACCAAACTTACCATGCAATTGTGAACATGTTTGGCTGGAAGTGGTGTGTAGTTTCAAAGAAGTAGAAACATAGAAAAGTAGCAAAAGCACTACAACAAAAACACAAGGTCATGTAATAAGAATGATAAGAAAGAATAAGTAAGAAAGACAAGAGCAGAAATAGAAAGAAAGAAGTAGTTAGGATTGTGAAGACGAGCAACGACAACAACACCAGCAACAACAAAATAGTAGCAGTGACAATAAAAACAAACAATTATACAAAAACTATTGTCCCACCTTAGTCATAAGAAAGCATCTACGTAGAAAAACTGTCGAGTTTCGACAGTAGGCAGCACTCTAGTTCATATTATTTCCTAACATATCGCACCCTAAATCATAATGGGGCACAACTCAAAATTTTTCGAAATCGAGTTTTTTTTCATAAACGGGCATACGGAACATATCTCTGGAGATTGCAAAAAAAAAACTTTTGAAAAACTGTCTCTTTCGACCGAAAAATAACCATTATACCTGCCATACAATTGCTTGTAATGAAAAAAAGTTTTTGAATTTTGAGTTGTGCCCCTTTATGATTTAGGGCGCGATATGTACGAAAAAATAAAATAAAAAAAAAACAGTATAACATCTAACTCACTCTTATTGCAGTACTCGCATGTATAAAAGAGCTTTGCTCTTCTTTCTCCACTGCCCGCAGCAGCATTATGCTTTAGCCTCTTATGCTCTGATAGCGAGCCTCTTGATCCATAAGTTTTATCACACATTTCACACATATAGCGCGGTGGCTTGTCGTTCGTCATCGCAATCGTATTTTTACGCTGGTTATATATTTTATGGAACCGCTTCATGTGGTATCCCAAGTATCGGCGAATTTTAAATGTTTTTGGGCACAAAGTACAGGTGTACATAGAAGAACTAGAGAAAAGTGAGGTGTATCATTACTATTTTTTCTTTTACAACTGCATCGCACTTACCTGCCGCCACCACTCTCTTGCTGCTGTTGCCCATCTTCTCTTTCCACCTTGCTTGTGCACTCGTTTACTAATTGCGTTGTTAAACTTTCAAGTTTTGACTCAGCGTCAACGTTCGCTACAGAAGTGTCAGCTATGTTTAATACCTTTGTGGTTGTGGTTTTGGCATCACCTTGGAGTGGTGGCGCATGCGTAGCGGCATTTTTAGGCTGTGGATATTGTTTATGACAGCGCCTCAGATGCTGTATCAAGTAGCGGCGAAATTTAAAAGTTCTTGGGCAAAGAGTACAGTTATGCATGGAAGAGCTAGAGAAAAGTGAGGTATGTATATGTAAACCCATTACCATTTTTCCTTTCACAAATGCATCGTACTAACCTGCCGCCTTCACTCTCTTGCTGCTGTTGCCCGTCTTCTCTTTCTTCCTTGCTTGTGCACTCGTTTACTAATTGCGTTGTTAAACTTTCAAGTTTTGACTCAGCGTCAACGTTCGCATACGAATCCGCATTTTTACGCTGTTTACAGATTTTATGAGTCCGCCTCAGATGCTGTATCAAGTAGCGATGAATTTTAAAACTGCTTGGACATAAATTACAGGTATGCATGGAAGAGCTAGAGAAAAGTGGGGTGTATGTAAAAGCATTACAATATTTCCTTTTACAACTGCATCGCACTTACCTACCGCCACCACTCTCTTGCCGCTGTTGCCCATCTTCTCTTTCTTCGTTGCTTGTGCACTCATTTACTAATTGCGTTGCTATACTTTCAATTTTTGACTCAGCCTCAACGTTCGCTACACAAATGTCAGATATGCTCAATCCCTTGGTGGTTTTGACATCGCCTTGGAGTGATAGCGCATGTCTAGCCGCATTTTTACGCGTTGCATATTGTTTATGACACCTCCTCAGGTGCTGTACCAAGCACCGGCGAATTTCAAAAGTTTTTGGGCATAAAGAACAGTTATGCATTGAAGAGCTGGAGAAAAGTGAGGTGTATGTAAAAGCATTACAATTTTTCCTTTTACAACTGCATCGCACTTACCTTCCACCACCATTCTCTTGCTGCTGTTGCCCATCTTCTCTTTCTTCGTTGCTTGTGCACTCGTTTACTAATTGCGTTGCTATACTTTCAATTTTTGATTCAGCCTCAACGTTCGCTTGATAAGTGTCAAATATGCTTAATTCCTGTGTGGTTGTGGCAGAAACGTCAACATCATCTTGCTCAACTTTCACGAATTCGCTGCCATTAATATGCTCCATATTCTTGCACAGTTCGCCGTCATGGTCTGTCCCAGCAATTTGCAGTGGATCAGCAACCGTTGCCGCAGATTTAACTTCTCCATTGTCATCTTTCCCATTTCCCGATTTTACAAATTCTGTGTGCATCGGTTCAATTGTGATTTCTACTTCTATTTCAGATTTAGCTAACAGTTGCCGCAATTGTTTCTCCGATTGCAGACACGTCTGCTGGAAGCGATAAGAATTTAGTAATTGTGGCAGGCATTCGTCACATATTTTTTTTGGCAATGTATCATTCACTTGCACTTCTATTTGTGGTATTGACTTTGTTAGGAATTCAATAATACTCGATGTTTCATCTTCAATTGTATCAAAAATACATTTCCATTGGTGTGCAGCTTCTGCACCCGCGGTCGCTTTCATCTCACTTTCATCGCGCATGCAAGTGCGACAGAGATTCTCAAACCATTTGAACCCGCTTGTTGTTTCCATATTTAGCAAAGCATTTATATTTTATTTTGGGATTTATTAATGATTTGCCATTGATAGGGATGGCAACAATAACCGGAAAAACGATTTTAATCGGTTAATTTCTTTCGGTTAACGGTTAAAATGAATCGGTTTTTTCCTTTTGATTATTTTTTCGATTAACCTTTTTCCTCTCAAGTCGAAAATAATCAAAAGGAAATAAGCGAAGTTGAGAATTTCCGCCCTTTTCATCCGAGTCCGAATTCTGTTACCTACGGTTTTGTGAGTATGTATATCCAAAAAACCGCAATAAATGTTCCCTCCAGTTCCCGAATAGACGATTTTATCGTCATTTTGACGATTTTTCCTAATGATGACTTTTTTCGTTCATTATATATATATTTTTTTAAGAAATAATTGTAATCGAAATACGGTTATAATCGGTTAGTTCCCCACAGATATTCGCAATTAATAATCGAACGCTTTCGATTAACCTAAAAAGCGGTTAATCGGTTATTTCATTTTTTTTGCCATCGCTAGCCATTAATAGCCGTGTTTTTGATGATAACAAATTTGTTATCGATTTAAATCGAAGTATCGCTAAAAAATCGCCTTCATACTGGTCTGTATGTTCGTGTCCAAACGCAGAAACACTGCCTAGCGATTATTAGTATAGTCTTCCGTTTGCTCAAACAAATCAAGTCGTCGCAAGCTCAACTTTTGTTCACTATATTTTGTTCTACACCTTTTCCCCTTCAAGTTCAGAAAGTTACTGGAAAAGGTGTAGCATTTTTGTTTGGAAATTGTCTTCTTGTTTGGAAATTGACTTGCATTTCCGCCATTTTTATCTTTTTGAGTATTTTATAAGACTAAAATTCAAAGGCATGGCCCAGTTATTGAAATATATGGCAAAACTCCAGAAATCGAAAATTTCGAGTTATATCCCTATAGAATAAAACGGGTCAAATGACGATTTTTTTCGTTTATTAAATAGTAAAAGTAGCATTATTAAAAATTTAAACCATCTCAATACAATAATTATATGTTTACTTTATGAAATAAATCCTGAATCTGAATACAACCATTCATCCTACAAATGTGTAAGAGCCTATACACACTTGCGACTCAATCGATTTGGTCGAATTGGGCTGTTGTATTCACACTACGCCAACTATTTAGTCGAATCGGTGGCAGCTATTCACACTTGAGACTAAATAGTCGGGTGATTGACAATGACATAGTGTTGCCAATGTTCACATTTTACACAGCAAATTTTACATTAGTGGTCTTCGTATAAAGTGATGAATTATTAAATTGCTTTTATCACTTTATCTACATTCTTACATGAAAGCACCTTCTTGTCATCTGTCAACTTGATTAATAAATAAAAAATAATAAAATAAACAAAAAGTGCATACATTGTTTAGCTTTCTTTCTTATTAAACTAGCAACTAGCTGTCAAGTAAATGAAAAGAGAAAAACGGAAGGAATTACGCTCATAAAGAACGAAACGAACAGAAGTACAAGAAACGGAAAAATAGTAAAAATTAGCCATTAATAGTGGTCTTCATCTAAAGTGATAAAGTATTAAATTGTTAAAATTTATCAGTTTATCCGCATTTTTACATGAACGCACCTTGGTAAATAATTGTTTAAACTCTTGTCAGCTGTCAATGTCAACTTGATTAATAAATAAAAAACCCAATAAAATAAACAAAAAATGCATCACATTTTTGTAAAAATTATTTTAATAATTCGTACTAAAATGCCGAAAGAAAGCACAATTTCCTCTTTTGAATTGAAAAAGTAAAACTGACAATGTGTCCGACTTAAATTTTACCGAAATTTATAAATTTACGCAAGAAAATCGTTCGGTAAAGTGATAAACTTTGCTTAAAAATATTTTCATACAAATTTTGACAGATAATTTATCACAATTATTATTTTATCAGTTTACCCCATTTACCAGCAGTTTATCACTTTAGATGAAGACCCTTAATAATTTCCATGCAATTTCATTTTCATTATTTCTATTTTAAAATGCGATTAATGACATATTTGAAGAGAACAACAATATCAAGAAACACATGAAAACGGAAGTAAATATCCTTAGTTAGATAATTCTAGTTAATACCTTTTGTTTTTTTTTTTAACATTTTGAAAATATTAATTGAAATATTCAATCTCTGCAATTTACCAAAAGTGAAATAAAAGTAGTGCTGTCAGCATGGCAACTCTTTCCACTACGAATATCACTGTTGTTGTTGTAGTCGTTCGACTAAATTGTCTCTAGTGTGAATACGTAGAAGGGCGCCTTGCTGATCAAGCAGTTGTCCAACTGTTTCAGTTGGAATGAAATTGGGCTGCATATCCAACTGTTTCAGTTGTACGACTAATTGAATGTAGTGTGAATGCTTCCATACATTCCCATGCAAATCAACATTCGACTAAATCGATTGAGTCGCAAGTGTGTATAGGCTCTAAGCATTCTTTTTAGGAATGGAGGTGGGTGTAGCATATCAGAAATATTCAAGTACATTTAACTCGGTAACTTAAAACACAAAAATGCACCAAAAGTACATTCAAATCTTTCGGTTATTAAATTTTATAATGTAAACAAACAGCCAAATAGGCTGCAAGTTCATAAGTCGTGCCATTGTTCATAGTTTCTAAACCACTTCATATTTTTAAATGAAATTTACAGGAGGTATAGCGGGAGTGTCTATTAACAAATATATGTACAATTTTTTATGAAAATATAGTTTTTGCTGCATTTGTTAATAAAAATCCCTTCCTCTATTTTTGTATTTCTTTCACTGAAAACACTGAAATTTCACTTTGTTATAATGTTTGACATTTTAGCTGGTATTTGCAAGTCCATTTATACACATTTTTCACAATTTTATTGCAAAAATACGGAAATCAATTATTTGTTACCGAGAACTTTTTACTAGCAGCTTTAACTTAACATACACTCAACCACTGAATACACCCAACTGTCAGCTGATTAATGCGAAGAAAGAGTTGCCGGATACTAAGAAATTTAATACGCTGAAGGGTTTACTACGCATAAGGACATCACCACGGTTATGACACACGCACGGACTTGGATGGCGTAGCCCAGGGTTATTTTTTATAAGCGCGGCCGAAGGCCGCCAACGCAAAAGAGTGTTCTACTCAAAATTACTGTGGATCACTCTTAGATTCTACTCCAGAAAGAGAATTCTACCGGCTAACTGTGTAACCTAAATCAAACGCAAGTCGTCAATTTAACGCACGCACGCAAATTTTTCATATGCGTTGAACCGAAATTGACTTGCGTGCGTGTTCAGATAAAGAAATAGAAAAATACAGAAAATCAGAGAAAATCTTGTTATTTTGTGGAATATGTACCTAACAGACACGATATCAAAAGCAAGTGTCAATTTTTTTGCAAACAATCACCCACAATGCTTAATTTCAACTGTCACGCAAAACAAAAATTGGGCGTCGAATTTGCTTTTTACGCACGCCGTTCAATTTCGGTTACTCCCATACAAGTTGTATGGGCATGAGAAATTTTTGACAGTAAATTGACGGCGTGCGTTTGATTTAGGTTACACAGTAAGGGTTATTTTTTTGCAGCGCGGCCGAAAGCCGCCAACGCATATGGGTATTATAGTATAATATATATATAATAATTATACGCATAACTTTTATAAAGCATCTCTTTGTCCATTTTAGACATTTTCTGATTGCAGTTTTTTTTTTTTTGGATTTTTTGTTGTTGTGTGGCGGCACTAGAGGGGAAACTTTCCAATAATGTCACACGCCCCCAAAAAAACGACTTCTACCGTTAGGTAGGGCAGGGGAAGGGTGTTCTGAATCTGTAAAATTTAGGCGCCGGACTTACCTCGTTTTCGAAGAATTTATGGTTAAACTTTAGTAATCTCCATATAAATTCGATAGATAAAGAAAAAACTTTTGCGCAGAACACTTTTCTGCGTTGGCGGCCTTCGGCCGCGCTTATAAAAAATAACCCTGGGCTACGCCATCCGTCCGGACTTGTGCCCTACCCGTGGCTACCGCCACGGTGATGTCCTTCTGCGTAGTACACCCTGTGAAGTCGCTATTAGCAACATTTTTAATAAAAGTGATTTTAACGCTATATTGTAAAATTTATTAAATATATTAGTAATATACGTGTTGAGACCAAAAAATAGAGTGAACTTTGTTTTGTAAATGAGGAATTGGGGTTGTTATTGGCAAAAATTTAACAACTTTAACAAATTCCGGGAAAACTAGGTACGTCCGGCGCCTAAATTTAACTGATTCAGAACCTACTCCTCCTCCCCTACAACCCAGTAAAAGTCGTTTTTCTCAGGGCGTGTGACATTATTGGAAAGCCAACACGCACTAGACCAACAGATCAATCGATTTGCATACAAAAAAAGGTTGTTCAGTGTGACAATTTACGCAACTTTAAACATTAATATTTCCAAAACTATTTGTTTCCTGGCCGTTTGGACTTCAGATATAGAATCGGGTGGCGGTGCCACGCCCCCTAGAAAAATCAGTTTTCCTGGAATCGTGGCACGACTTATGAAGTTCCAACCGCCAAATATTATGCTGAGGATTTTTCTTTTAAATTCAATAAGACACTGCAAATATACAGGTCAAGCACTTTCTTTTGACACCAAATTTTCCAAAATCGGTATATAGGTGGAAAAGTTATGGGGCGTACAAAAAATCGCTTAGCGTAATATAAAGATTATTTACATGATCTTAGCTGTATAGTGTACAAATTTAACTTTACTTTGCTAATATCCAGAACATAATTCAAAGCTAAATAAAAACTATGCATAAAAAAAACGTACAAAGTGTAAGTACGTTTATTTGAAGTGAATGGTCTTTTCTAAAAAACTGATATTAATTACCAGCCACTCAACAAAGCAGGACCGGAGGATAAACTTTTCAATTGCAATTTGGAATTTCCACGTGCTACTCTACGAAGTCTCGTCGCCTTTAAGTTCCGTCACCTCTTCCTTCAATACGCCGGACACTTCGGGCTCGCTTTGCACTAACTTCTCACGTAATTTCACCTCTTGTTCATGCAAAGCTTTTAAATTGCGTTCACGCGTCTCTGCATCATCGTTTTTATGCGTTGCAAAATGTACACGCAATTCTGAAGCCATGCGGAAAGCGGACGGACATAATTCACACATGTAAACCTTATCACCCAAATGAGTGCGTAGATGATTGATGAGATCAGTGCTTCCGATAAAAGCACGTGTACAATATTTGCATTTGTATGGCTTCTCCCCAGTATGAGTGCGCATGTGACGACGCTGATAAGACATGTTAAAGAAGCTACAGCGTGTCGAAATGATGAAATAGTTTATTTAGAGTTTATAGTCAACCCACATAAGATTTGGAAGATTGTTTTATGAAAACTGAACACGTTTTTATTAGCTTTACCTGTATGTACATACATATGTATGTATGTATCTATGTATGTAAACATTGCATACTTTTAGGCGAAAGCGTGTGTATTCATACACTGAATAGAAGTTTTTCAGTGTGAGATTTGCTTATTTATCATGATGATTAAAAAAAGAATTTATCACCATTTCATTTGATAGCTATGTATATAGCTGAGAAATATTCCGGGGTCATACGGGTCCACGTTTTGACCCATCAAAGAGGCCTGAAAGGGGATACCCTCGAAATGTCGAAAAAAAAAATGTCGAAAAACCAATGTCGAAATTTTCAAATTTTCAAAATGTCGAAAAACAATAATGTCGGAAAAAAAATGTCGAAAAGTTAAAATGTCGAAAAAATGTCGAAAAAATGTCGAAAAATGTCGAAAATGTGGATAAATACTTGGAATGTTTTTTCTTTATTTTCGGTAGATGGGTCAGCTTCGATATAATGCGCCCTACTGAGTATCTAAGAGATTCCATATTTTATAAAAAATATGTTCATCTAAATAAATGAAATGAATAAATAAAGGCGAAGGCCGCCTACGCTGAAGGGTGTACTACGCAGAAGGACATCACCGTGGCGGTAGCCACGGTTAGGTTGTATATCCGGACTTTGGTGGCGTAGCCCAGGGTTATTTTTTATAAGCGCGGCCGAAGGCCGCCAACGCAAGAAGGTGTTCTATACAAAAGCACTGTGGATGGGTCTATAGATTTTACTCCAGTAAGAGAGTATTAGAGTGAACTTTGTGCTATACGGGTATTTTTAGCGCTTTAAATTGACTTTTTAGGTAGGTGACCTTTTCACCTTTACCGATTTATTATTAATAAACTATACATTTTCGCGCCCTATGGTTTACATCTTAGTGATCTATACGACCCCCCCCCCCTACCCCTCGAAAATAACAAAAAAATTCCAGTCCTGGCGCGAATTTTACACATCATTAATTACATTATTTGGACATTTTAACTTTTCGACATTTTTTTTTTCAACATTTTTTTTTTCGACATTTTTTTTTTTCGACATTTTTTTTTTCGACATTTCGTACCCAACCCGCCTGAAAGGCCTGATAAAAAATGAAATCACTTTTTAGTCGCTGGTCTTACTCCTTTTCGAGTCTTCTTCTAATCTCGGAGTGATTAATCTGGGTTTGATCATCAAGGGGGATCGAAAAAGACTCGGTATAGTCTGTTTTCATAAAACAATCTTCCAAATGCTATGTGGGAAGTTAGAGAAAGATTAAATCTGCTTATCCTACTACTTACCGCTTTTCACAAAATTCACATTTATATGGTTTTTCACCACTATGCCACCTTTTATGTCTCTTCAAATAAGTCGCGTTGGCAAAACCACTGCCGCATATATCACATATATGCGGTTTAGTGCGGCGATGCAACACTTTATGTGCAGCCCAATCGGTATTGCAGGAAAACTTCTTCGGACATTCGGGACATTCGTAACATTTCACGCCGGTGTGGCGCACCAGGTGCTCTCTGAGGGTACTGCAGAAGCAAGTTGTTTTTCATTATTTATGTACATATGTATATATTTCAATGCTTAATTTTTTTTATTTTATTTACCTAGAGGTTCTGAATGTTTTTCCACATTCGGAACATAAAAATGGCTTTTCGCCCGTATGTGTACGCATATGGTCCTTGACCCTGTTTCGCGCCAAAGCTGCAAAATTTGTTAATGTAATAAAAAGGCTTGCAAAACAAATATTACATGATAAATCTTCAGATGAAAAAAAAAACAAATAAGGAAGCCTAAGATCGAGTGGAATCGAACATTAGATACTCAGCTGTATGCTTTCATTGTTTGTTTGCGTTTGATGGAAACACGGCGTATTTTATATAAAGCGAGTGCCGCATAAAGTGGGCGTAGCCACGCCCATTTTCAACATTTTTATCAGTCATCCAACTAAGCATATGAATATTATTCTTTGTGCAAAATTTCATTCCTTTTTGACTTCTAGTTACAAAGATGTCACGTTACAAATTCCCAAAGGGTGTTCCAGAAATATCTTTGTTAAAAAGTAGGCGTGGTCATAAACCGATTTCAATACATTTTTGCGAGTCTATTAACACAAGTTATAAAAGTGTATAAACCAAGTTTCGTCATAATATCTCAATTATTTGTCGAGTTATAGGCTAAGAAATCTCGTATATTCCTTTGTCTAAAAAGAGGCGGTGCCACGCCCATTGTGTTTTTCGTTTTATGTCCGCAGTTGGACTCCTGCTATAAAATTTCAATGATATATATATATATCTTTATATTTGACAGAGATATCGCTTAAAATGTTTTTATTGGGCCACTTTATATTACACATGTATAAAAGTGGGCGTGGCCGTCAACCGATTTTGGAAATTTTTCGTCCAAACATTTGCCTAAGTATATCACGCGTACCGAATTTCATCGATATATCTTCAACGGTTTCTGAGTTATGACTCATAAAACTTTCAATGTTTGACCCTTAAAAAGTGGGCGTGGCACCGCCCATTTTCCAAAACTTTTATGTTCTTTGTTTTATGTCCATAGTTGGACTCATACGACAAAATTTCAGTGATAGATCTTTATATTTGACAGAGATATGGCTTAAAATGTTTTTATTAGGTCACTTTATAATACCCATATATAAAAGTGGGCGTGGCCGTCAACCGATTTTAACTATTTTCCGTCCAAACGTTTGCCTATGTAAGTAAATCACGCGTACCAAATTTCATCGATATATCTTCAATGGTTTCTGAGTTATGACATATAAAACTTTCAAGGTTTGACCCTTAATAAGTGGGCGTGGCACCGGCCATTTTCCAATGTGATGATGTCGCATGAGTCATCAAATTTCTTCCTAGGGGCCTGAGCTCAACACGTGGGTAAAATTTCATCGCTCCAGCTATATTAGTGACTGAGATACCAAATTTCCGATTTTTTCTATATAGGAAAAGTGGGCGTGGTCATGGTCCGATTTCGCCCATTTTCAATACCAACCGTCCCAGTCTCGATACCAACTTGCATTTCAAATTTCATCAAAATATCTCAATTTTTGCGCGAGTTAGAGTGTTTACAGACGGACGGACGGACGGACGGACGGACATGGCTCAAACGATTTCCCTTTTCACCCTGATCATTTTGATATATATAGGTCTATATCTATCTCGATTTCATTCTGTTACAATCCACCGTTATGTGATTAAAACTATAATACTCTGTGTACCAGTACAGCTGAGTATAAAAAAACAATATAACCTCTAACTCACTCTTATTGCAGTACTTGCATGTATACAAAGACTTTGATGCTACTTCTCCACCGCCCGCAGCAGCATTATGCTTTAGCTTCTTATGCTTTGATAGCGAAGGTCTTGATCCATAAGTTTTATCACACATTACACACATATAGCGCGGTGGCTGATCGCTCGTCATCGGAGTTTTTTTTTTATATATTTTATGGCATCGCCTCAGATGCCGTAACAAGGAGCGGTGAATTTTAAAAGTTTTTGGGCATAAAGTACAGGTATACATAGAAGAGCTAGAGAAAAGTGGGGTGTATGTAAAAGCATTACAATATTTCCTTTTACAACTGCATCGCACTTACCTTCCACTACCATTCTCTTGCTGCTGTTTTCCATCTTCTCTTTCTTCGTTGCTTGGGCACTCGTTTATTAATTGCGTTGTAATACTTTCAATTTTTGATTCAGCCTCAACGTTCGCTTGATAAGTGTCAAATATGCTTAATTCCTGTGTGGTTGTGGCAGAAACGTCAATATCATCTTGCTCAATTTTCATGAATTCGTTGCCATTAATATGCTCCATATTCTTGCAGAGTTCGCCGTCTATACTTTCAATTTTTGACTCAGCTTCAACGTTCGCTACATAAGCGTCAAATAGGCTTAATCCCTGTGTGGTTGTGGCAGAAACGTCAATATTATCTTGCTCAATCTTCATGAATTCGTTGCCATTAATATGCTCCATATTCTTGCAGAGTTCGCCGTCATGGTCTGCTCCAGCAACTTGCAGTGGACCAGCAACCGCTGGAGCGGATTTAACTTCTCCATTGTGCTCTTTCCACTTTTCTGATTTTACAAATTCTGTGGGCGCCTGTTCAATTGTCATTTCTACTTTTATTTGAGCTTTAGCTAACAGTTGGCGCATTTCTTTCTCCGATTGCAGACACGTCTGCTGGAAGCGATAAGAAGTCAGTAATTGTGGCAGGCATTCATCACATATTTTTTTTGGCAATAAATCATTAACATGCACTTCCATTTGTGGTATTGCCTTTGTTAGGAATTCAATAATACTCGATGTTTCATCTTCAATTGTATCAAAAATACATTTCCATTGGTTTGCAGCTTCTGCACCGACGGCCGTTTTTATCTCACTTTCATCGCGCATGCAAATGCGACAGAGATTCTGAATCCATTGTAATACGTTTGTTGGGTCCATATTTAGCAAAGAATTTATTTATTTTTTTTGTGCTTTAAGTTATATGGCCAGCATTCGCAAGGATTCACACAAAGCCAGTAGTGATGAGCGATATATCGCAAACGGTGATTTTTTCACTGTGAATAAAAAATCGCAACTGCGATCACTTTTTCAAAATCGCAGTTCACAACTTAGGCACTCTGCACACGGAGCGTACTGCTTTAGACGCGTATTAGATACTACAGACGAAAGCTGTACGCTTTGATGTCGCGCACGTATATTTCAATTGAGGGCTGCACACGAGTCGTCAGCTTCATGCATTCGTCAAAGTATGCTGGCTACATGTCGCTTGGCGTAAAGCAGTGCTGGTAGCTAGGCGTACTACGCTTAGAAAAGAGGAAGAAGAAGATGTTTGTTTACATTTTTCCACTTGGTGGAATTTATGAAAGCAGTAAAATTTGTGTAAAAAATCGGAAAAAATTAGTGTATAATTAAAGAAAATGGAAGATTCCGTAAAATTTTTTATCTTTTCTATTTAAAGCTTCGAAATTTAAAGCAAAAAACCGTATTATTAATTTGTTTGTTTGTTTTGTGCAGCGAAGTTTCATGTCGCTTCATGTGCAGATCTTGAGGCGTAGAGAAATCGGCGCTACATGAAATGTCTCGTACGCGTCTATGACGATACGCCTCGTGTGCAGAGTGCCTTATTGGAACTGCTATCGATGTAGCAAGTAAGCAGTTCACCTATTTGATGCCTATTTGAATCGCAAAAGCAATATAAATTTCCTTTTATTTACACTTCTGAGCAGACCACATACGTACATACATATATAGAAATATAAAAAAAAAAAATTATTGAATTTAAAATTGTCTTTGAAAAATGTTGACAACAGCGAAATTACTGCGGAATACGTTGTTGTTGCTATCATTTTTTCCACATAAAATGTTGACAGCATTCCAATCCGATACACCGATAATGCGCATAATCGATCAATTCACGGCCATTTTTGAACAATTGGTCAGCCGCAATTGAATTGGGTGAAAATCTGTGAGATATATTAATTTAAATTTACATACTCGGTACACTTTTACAAATATTTACAAACATTATTATTTTCTTTGCAGTATGGTAATGCCAACCATTGGCAAGGTATCGCGGAACAAGTGCAGAATAGCTACATTTTAGCTAGAAAAAAATAAAAAAGTGGGCGTGGTCCGCCCTTTTTTTCTGATTTTAGTGGTGTATTTTTTTTTTGGTGCAAACCAAAGGGGAGGGTGTTAGGGAGGGGTAAAGATGGAAATCTAAATTTTTTCAAAGGCGTATATCTTGAAAAGTACTAATCCAATCTTAAAAAACTTTATACCGGTGAATAGGTAATTAAACGGTCTTTCATTTGGTGCCCATATTTATATAAAGTTTTATACAAATTTTGAAAAAAAAACACTTAAAAACATAATTTTCATATTTTTTTTATAAAACACGTGTTTTTTCGTAAAAATGCCTAACTAACTATATGTAAATGTATCATTGTCAGAAAGAGCTTTAAAATACCTTTAATTTGGTGTATAACTTGTTGGAAAATACCACAGAGTTCTCCTTCTAGAGTAGAATATATGGACCGATCCACAGTACTTTTGCGTGGAACACCTTTCTGCATTGGCGGCCTTCGGCCGCGCTCTACAAAAATAACCCTCAGCCGGCAGAATTCTCTTTCTGGAATAGTATCTAAGGACCGATCCATAGTACTTTTGGGTAGAACACCTTTCTGCGTTGGCGGCCTTCGGCCGCGCTCTACAAAAATAACCCTCAACCGGCAGAATTCTCTTTCTGGAATAGTATCTAAGGACCGATCCACAGTACTTTTGGGTGGAACACCTTTATGCGTTGGCGGCCTTCGGCCGCGCTCTACAAAAATAACCCTCAGCCGGCAGAATTCTCTTTCTGGAATAGTATCTAAGGACCGATCCACAGTACTTTTGGATGGAACACCTTTCTGCGTTGGCGGCCTTCGGCCGCGCTCTACAAAAATAACCCTCAGCCGGCAGAATTCTCTTTCTGGAATAGTATCTAAGGACCGATCCACAGTGCTTTTGTATAGAACACCTTGCGTTGGCGGCCTTCGGCCGCGCTTCAAAAAAATAACCCTGGGCTACGCCACCAAAGTCCGGATATACAACCTAACCGTGGCTACCGCCACGGTGATGTCCTTCTGCGTAGTACACCCTTCAGATGTTTAACTTGTAGGAAAAGTACGCATAATTCTCATTCTGGAGTAATATTTATAGACCCATCCACAGTGCTTTTGTATAGAACACCTTCTTGCGTTAATTTTCAGTGTTGCCATATAGAATAAATTCTTTAATTCCACTATTTTACATTACAATTAAATATTACCAAACAAAGTCATACATCAAATTAAAGGTGATTTTGTCTTCTTTATTTTAAAACAATTTTAATAATTTATTTATAACGTATTTTTTTAAGAAAACGTACATTTTCCCAACTCAAATGGTAATAATTTTGTTTTTTCCATTTTTTTACAACAATTTTAAATAAATATATGTAAATATGTATATCACCTGAAAGGTATTTTAATTACCTTTTCAACCACGTAAAAATATCGAAATTAACCCCAATACTTTCCGAAATATAAGCATTTAAAAATATTGATTTTTGAAACTTTGCCCCCCCCTAACTCCCCACCTATATATTTGCACCAAAAAAAAATTATATTTTTAAACTCACCTTGAGAAGCTTTATCGATCCCAATATAAATTTTGTCGATTTGCAAAATGTAGCTATTCTGCACTTATGCCCGGTAATTTATTAACTTTTAATTATTTGAATTCTCATTTTAATCCTGTTTTTCCGTAGGTAGGATTAACTTGTGGAAGCAATGGATTAATTGAATTGTGTTGTGGCTTCAATGTTTCGATCTAATTGCGCAGACGAAAGAGCCGAGCTCAAAGTTATTTCCGATATTTTCTTTAGTAAATATGGTCCTGAATTCGTGGAACATGCTAGTACCGCTACGGACGAACATCGAGTGTCTGAAAAGCTAATACAAAAACTACATTTTGAAGCTCCCCATCCACCATATTGTCAAGGACCAGGTGCCAGTGGAGGTGGTGGTGGAATGCCAAGCGTAGGTGGTGCTCGGCCACCTCAATCCTTATAACATACTACCGACGCAGCCAAAACATCATGAACGGAAAGATTCAAACGTTGTACGTGTCGGCTTCCCCTTTTATTAGGGGAGTAGAGAAGCTTTCACAGATCTCAAAACTAAAATCAAAACTTGTTTGGGTCCATAGATATTACTTCGGGCGAAGGCCATCAACGCAAAAAGTTGTTCTACACACATGTACGTCCATACATATATGCATATGTGCGTGTTTTTATATGTGCTTTTCCTCGGAATTGGCGCAGTTTTGGTTGGTGAATTTCACAACTTCAACAACAAATATCTCGTGACCTATAAGACTCCGACAAGTTTCCATTTCAATTCTGAAATCTGTGACAGCCCCTCTACATCCCTGAAAAAGTAATTTTCTCGTAGCGTGTTTCCTTGATGGAAAGCCGGCCCAAGAGTACAATGGATTCTATGAAAAATCTTATTAAAGTTAGCCAAATCTTTTAGACATATGTATCCATATAGATTATAAGAATTTTTATTCAAATTTAGCTTTAAATAAGTAAAATATTCAGTTGTATAAGGAAATATAAAATAAAGAACAAAAAACTTTCATTAATTGCAATGTTTTTGTTTGTTGTAGCAGTAGCTAAAATTAGCTACAAAATAACCATAAGATTAGCATATTATTGCTAACCACATCTTAGCCACTGAATTAACCAAACAAAAGGAAATTTGTATTGGTAGCACTAGCTACATAATAACCACAACATTAACGTAATAATGTTAACCACATCTTAACCTCTGGATTACTTGTCAATATCGTCACGCCGCCTGAACAAAAATAGCTAGTTTTATAGCTACATGAGTAGCTGCTAAATATCCATATAAATAGCTGCTACCTGGCTGGCAGGGACTAGTTCTGGAAGCGATATCGATATAATATCGATTCATCGATGTTTTTGAACTTTTTCGATATATCGATATTTTTTTCCGATATTCGATATATCGACGGTCATGGATCCATCACTGATAAACGTGGAGAGAAGCTGGTAAAAGCAGCATTCGTTTTTATTTTGAATTTAAACATTTTCTTTTTAAATCCCAAATACATTTTAATTCCATTTTTAATTTCATTTTTAATTTAAAAAATTTCATTTTTAAAATAAAATGAGTTGGTTGAAAACGTGCATTATAAAAATAAAAATTTTATTTTTGATTTATTTTCTCTGAGTGTAAAAGGTATTTAGAATGCGTTATTAATTTGTCTATTTCAAACCTTTTAGTCTTTAACATGGTTTTTTAAATAACTTAAATGCGAAATATTTTAGTGAACCACTGTAATTGATACCTACTCTTTCTGGCTGGAACAGAATTTACCTTTTTTGTTTTTTTTTTGATTATTGAATTCCCTATTCAAAAAAGATTTCTGTTGATACTAAATTGAAATATTTAGTTTAAATGTTTATTTAGTTAATTTTTAGAGTAATATAAATGACTGTCATTCTCGTTCAATTCAGGGCACAATAATGAATGCAGACATTTCGAAAAATAAAGCTGTTATATATAGATATGTTAAATTAAGGTTTATATAAAGTAGAGCTCTCGATTTTTGATGTGTAAACATCTTTGCTGTAGCTACGAGTAATTTCGAAAAACAGGTAAAGTTTACGCATAAACATGTAAATGCGTAAACCGTAAATGACCTTTGTGTTAGGGCGCTGCTGCTGTGTGAATCGCTTGGCATTGTCAGTGGTAGGTAAGTAGCTAGGCATGTACTTACAAATGCTTGCATGCATAGTCGTGCAAATGCAAATATTAGCAACAACAGCAACGGAGCGAAGCGAAGTTGTTGTTGTTTTTGTTTTCTGCAACAATGCGACAAATAGGCAAAATAAAAAGGGCCAACCTGTTTGAACATGTATGCAAATGTATGGATATGCATACCTACATCTACCTGTCTAATTTTCTGAGCAATATTGGTATCAAATAAAAGGTGTTGAGCAGGGCTTTCACATAGAGCTCTACTCATTTTATGAGTCCTAGATCGGGTCCCCAAATATGGGTCAAAATGTGACCCCGGATTAACCCGGAATGTTTCTGAGCAAAATTGGTATCAAATGAAAAGTGTTGAGCAGGATTTCTACACGGAACTCTACTCTTTATGATTCCTAGGCCGGGTCTCCAGATATGGGTCAAACGTGGACTCTAATGAGCTTGCATGTTTCTGAGTAATACAAAACAAAAGAAAATAAAAAATCAAAATTTAAAAACCAAAACCCAAAACAAACAAAAACAACAAAATAGTAGCAGTCACAATGACAACTAAAAATTACAAAAACGATAGTCGCATTTTAATCCAAAAACGTTTTCCAAAAACGCAATAATGTCAATTGACCTTATTTCCCAACCGGGTGGGAAATAAGGTCAATTGACATTATTTCCGTTGACCTTGTTACCTGTCACCGTGATTAATATATAAACATAATAAATCCTCCACAGGATGATATTAGCTGAGTTCCCAGATCCGGATGCAAATTTTGCAAGCAAATGCGACAACAATTTTGTGATCCTGGTATTTATCTGGATCAAAACAACCTATTAGGCACTCTGCACACGGAGCGTACTGCTTTAGACGCGTATTAGATACTACAGACGAAAGCTGTACGCTTTGATGTCGCGCACGTATATTTCAATTGAGGGCTGCACATGAGTCGTCAGCTTCATGCATTCGTCAAAGTATGCTGGCTACATGTCGCTTGGCGTAAAGCAGTGCTGGTAGCTAGGCGTACTACGCTTAGAAAAGAGGAAGAAGAAGATGTTTGTTTACATTTTTCCACTTGGTGGAATTTATGAAAGCAGTAAAATTTGTGTAAAAAATCGGAAAAAATGAGTGTATAATTAAAGAAAATGGAAGATTCCGTAAAATTTTTTATCTTTTCTATTTAAAGCTTCGAAATTTAAAGCAAATACCGTATTATTAATTTGTTTGTTTGTTTTGTGCAGCGAAGTTTCATGTCGCTTCGTGTGCAGATCTTGAGGCGTAGAGAAATCGACGCTACATGAAATGTCTCGTACGCGTCTATGACGATACGCCTCGTGTGCAGAGTGCCTTACAATCTATACGGATCCGAAATTGATACAGATAAACGCCAGGATCACAGAATTCTTGTCGCATTTGCATGCAAACTTCTTATCCGGATCTGGATCACTGCCACGGGAACTCGCCTAATGTGACTCCACATTACGGGTCGAATTTCCATGAAAATTCCAATATCGGGGTGTGTGATCGAGTACTCTACAGCCATTGAATTATAAATATCATCAAATCCACCGGAGCCATGTATTTTTCGAACAATTTAGCTGAAGAAATGTCGATGTATCGATGGTTTTCTTCCGATGTTTTTTTGGAATCGATGTTGGTCCTCAAAATTTGCATTCCTAATTCTGAAGGGTCGCTAAAAAATCGCCTTCATACTGGTCTGTATGTCCCTGTCCAAACGCAGAAACTCTGGCTAGGGATTATTATTATAGTTTTCCATTTGCTTAGACAAATCAAATCGTCACAAGCTAACTTTTTTTTACAATGTTTTGTTCTACACCTTTTCCTGTTTAAGTTCAGAAATTTACATTTGAAGTTCACAAAATTACTATTTAAGTTCAGAATTTCCGAATAAACTTCAATTGTAATTTTCTGAACTTCAATACTAACTTTCTGTGGGCCTATTCTGTAACCAATTTGCGATAATTTTCGGATCGGTATCGTAAATTTGCGATCATTTTTGCGATTATGCTATTCTGTACGATTTTTCGGTTGAATTCTATAGTATATTTTGACAGATATTTCCGATAATCATCGCAGATGTGTCGAGGGAAATTTTCGTGTCGGTAGATTTTACGATTATCGGTCGCAAAATAAGTTACAGAATTCCAGTACTGAACTCCAATTGGAAATTTTGAACTTCAATTGTAATTTTCTGAACTTCAATCATGATTTTCTGAACTTCAATTGTAACTTTCTGAACTTAAACTGGAAAAGGTGAAGTATTCTTCGATTGCTCTGCATGTTCACTGGCGATAAGAATGACGGAAGAAGGATTATTGTCCGAGCAGCGAAACTTTCCGCGTCGACTTCGTGATAACCAATGATCAAAAGCAGCCTTTTGTCTCTTTCTTTGGACGTCGGCTATTTCGAAATTGACTTTTCCGATAACATTTCCATAATTTGCCGCTAATTATTCGGCGTGTAATATATGTCAGTGTTGTCAAATTTGTTTGAAGAAAAATCGTCATTTTTCAAATAAAAATCTAATTAAAAAATCTAATTAAATTTTGTATGGATTTTTAGCGCACATCTCTATCTTCGCTTAGCAGTCTATACAAAATTTAGATGTATATGCGCTAAAATAAAAACAGGCTAATAATACACTGGCGAATTTTATAACTTTGGCTAGTTGTATGGCTCGCGAGCTTCTCTCCCAATTCGAGGAGTGTCTTTCTTATTTTTACTAAAGAAACAAGTTATAAACTTACAAATTTGTAAATAGATATGAGAATTCGTATAAATACGTATTACTAAATCATAATATTTTACATCGAAAAATAGTATACATAATATAAGGATTTGTTTAATGAAGACAGCGATTTAATTATTGTACTGAGATGGTTTGAGAGTTTTAATGAAACCAGTTGCACTATTTAATAAAAAAAAAAGATGACGAACGAAAATTTAAAAAAATCATCAAATCGTCATTGCTTTGAAAAATCATCAAAATGACGAAAAAAGTCCAATTCGTCAACTCTGCATGCAACCCTGCGGAAAATTTTGTTTACTGCAGGCGAACAGCTGATTGAATTTTCAAAAAAAAAAAAATATTGGTTTTATGCTGTAATATTTCTCTAAATCCTATTAGGAACTAATTTTTGGAAACAAAATATCTACAAACAAAATGAACAACATATTTAAAATAATACGGAAACCACTAACAATAAGTGTGTGTGCGCAACAACAGCTGCCAAAAAGGTTTTACGGTAATTTGCTAATCCAAAGCCAGCAATATTTTCTTATCCACTTGCTTTCCAATTGCAGCAGCGCCACCAAAGCGTTTTTATAAATCCACGTCCGTACTTTACAATGATGGTAAGTACGAAGTGACGCTGGATAGCCGTAAGCTAAAGACACCCAATGGCCAATTGTTCACAGTGAAAAGTGAACCACTGGCGATAGCGGTAGCAACAGAATTCGATGTACAAAAGGAGCATATTGAACGTTCCAAAATGCATTTGTCGGCGTTGTGCTTTACGACCATCGATAATCCGAATAGGCATACAAAAACGGATATGATAAATTATCTGCTGAATTATATCGCAACAGATACGGTGCTCTTTCAATATGGTGTGCGTATGCTGTACCTATATGTTTATACTGCAGCTGGGACTAGTGACTAGAGTGCTAACTTGTTTTTCATTTTCAGGACGAAAAAGACTTGCATGATCTGCAGCGCAACGAATGGGATCCCATTATCGCATGGTTTAACGAACGTTACGGCACCAACTTAGAAAAAACAATGGTTATGACACCACCAAACATCACAGCAGATGATAAAATGAAAATTTCGAAATATTTGCATTCCCACAGTGAGGATGTGCTGTTTGGTAAATGAATATACATCATTTCTTTTATTTTGCTTTCACATTTTCTTTTTATTACAACAGGTTTCGTCTTCGCGGTGGACACTCTAAAATCCGTTGTACTCGCTTTTGCCACAATCGATCAACGCATTGGCGTGGACAAGGCAGTTTCGTTGGCACGTTTGGAAGAGGAATATCAAGCGAAATTTTGGGGACGCGTTGAATGGGCGCATGATTTGAGTCAACAGGAATTGCAAGCGCGTTTGGCAGCGGCGGTGCTGTTTGTGCATTTGAATCGTTCAGAGCATTTTGTTAAAGAAAAGTTAATTGTTTAAGTGGATAGTTGTATTATTAGTATAAGTATTTAAGTGTTGTTGTGAAATTAGAAAATTTGTATGGTTTGTAAATACAAACAAAACATAGATACAAACGTTGCTTTTAAATGCTGTACTTTAAAACTGGAGTAGACGAATTTCAGCTAGTTCTGGTTAAGGTCGCCTTCGCTGAATGTCTATTAACTCTCCCAATCCTCACATTAAATGAAATCCACAGCAATAATTTTTTTGCGTATGCTTTCGACTTTATTTAAAAAGAATTATATTCATATTTTTGCCATTTTAATTATTTATTAAGTTTTTTTGTTTTTTTTTTTGTTTTTTTGTTTTGTTCTACTAAACTCAACATAAATTCCGCAAGTTTTTCAATCTAACTACCGCTTACTTCATCTAAACTCTCCGCCAAAGTAGGTATATTATTGTTTAATAAATTGCTTATTGCAATGTAGCGTTATATATTTTTTTTTTGTTTTTATATACTTTTTTTATTTTTATTAATTCGGCTTGTTGCAGTTTGCGATTTGATTTATTTGCATTCTTTTGTAATTATATATATATTTTTTAAATTTTCCATGCCTTTATATTTGCTTAAATATGCTAATTATTGAAAATTTGTTTTTTTTAATAACAATGCGGTTTCGTTTTATATTTTTTTTTATAATTTTATTTACTAACTTTGCGTATAAATAAAATAAAACGGTAAATTTTTATTGTTTCTGCTATGCTTCTGCTTTTTGGTTTTATTTTCTTTTTTTTTGCTAAGCGTTCTAAAAAAATGTTTTAATATTTTTAAGTTCAAAATAATTGTTTTTAGCTATACTTATTATATTTGTAAATGTATAAACATATATTATTTATTGGTATATTTTGTATGCATTAAAAACAAGGCGAGGTTCTTAAATGATTTCGCTGCTTTTTCTCTTTGCAGAAATTTTGAAATTCTCATTCAACTAAGCAAACAAAAAAAATTATTAATATTTTGCTTATTTTCTGTGTGTCAGCTTTATTTAACACGTGTTATTTTTTTATTTTTCTTGCTACTTATAATATTCTTTATTGATTTTTTATTAAATTTTATTTTTTACTTTTATCCCACAGTGCAATGGCTAAGAATGAAAGCACGGGAACCATGGTCAAGCTCCTTGAATTTATGACAGATGAAATCAATTTTAGTGGTCACTAAAGGGTTAAATTTTTTAAAATAAATGTATAGATTTAGCTCTGGAAAACAAAACGGACAGCTGAAAAGGATTCAAATCAGAAGAATATCTGTACATATATATATTAATCCAGAAGTGGAATAAATTTACATATCGTTAGCTTATAGTGCAAAGTGGATAAATCTAATTTTATCAAAAATTAAATAGCTACACGCTTAACAGTTCTGTGATACTTGCCATATTTTCACCCGTTGTTATTCACTGATACGCAAAGTCCAAGTCCAAAAGGCGTACAAAATTGGCTAAATGCAAAATATGTATTTAAATGAACAGATTCTTTTCATATCGACATTTCTTTGTTTTTTTTTGTCTCTTGTAAAGTTTGAAAAAAGGTACTTAACCACTTTGCACTCTAAGCTAGGGATATGGATTTTATAATTATAATAATGGGACTATGTACGATCTTTCACTCTCGTTTCATTTAAGGTCGCTGATCATTAACCTCCTCTCGTAACAGATTCAAGTCGTCGATATATAATATCGCCCGTTTTATGCAATAGGGATTTAACTCAAAATTTTTGATTTCTGGGATTTTGCTATATATTTCAATAACTGGGTCGTGCCTTTGAGTCTAGTCTTATAAAATAATCAAAATGATAAAAATGGCGGAAATAAAAGTGATTTTGTAGTTAGCCGTAGAAGGAAACTATTTGAAATTATAAAAGTTTATTTGCGTTTTCCCAAAAAAAATTTTTTTTGAGTTAAATCCCTATTGCATAAAACGTGCGATATATACTGTGGACCTTTTTATGAATCTCATTATTCGCAGCCATATAATGAACATGAAGTTAATGCGTCGTGTTATTTTTGTTTTTAGTTAATGCTCCTTATACTAAATTTTATTTTTTTTCATTACTTTTAATAAATATTTTTCTTTTTTTTTGTTTATAACATAGCTAAATTTTTCTTATCATTTATTATTATTTATTTCTTATTGGCAGAGTTTAAGCAATAATAAAAGCGAGTTGTGGTTAACCGGTTACGCGGCAACGAGTGTTTTATTGCTTTTATTTGGGGGGTATTTTGCGTGAGCGCGTGAGTTGGTGTGTGTTTGGGGGTTTTTGGTTAAGCTCAGCTTTTGTTTTAGGATTACATTTATTTGTTTGCTGAAACTATGATATTTGAAACTTTTTTGTGTAATTCGCTGCTATTATTATTATTTATATTTTTATTTTGCTAATGAATTTACATGCGTGTTTGTGTGTGTATTAGCCTTTTTTATGATTATTAAGCAAGAAGTATAGGCTTTAGATACATTTTTGAATACTTTTTTATGTATTATTTTCTAATGAATTAATTGTTTGCATACGTATTCGGTTCATACCTTAGGCTTATAATTCGTATATGTACTATGTATCACCGCAATGTGTTTGTTATCATTCCAGGTATACATAACAAATAAGGGAATAAAAGAAGAGGAAAAGCTGTAGTGTTAAATCAGTAGCGGAATATTTTAATTTTTAATTCAGAAATGGAATAATTGAATTTTTAATTCTGAAGCCGAATATTTGATTTTTTAATTCAGAAGTGGAATATTTGAATTTTTGCTTCGGAAATGTAAAAAGGGATAGCTTTAAATTAGGCCTACCCAGCTCATGTTCATCAAGATGTTACTAAGGATATCCTTTATTTGTAGCAAATCCCTTGAAAGAGACATTCCAGAAATGGAAATTGATATAATTCTTTTGAATCTGCCGATTCAACGCTGTAAAGCTTTTGTTACAAAAAAAAAAATAAAATAAAAAACTAAATATTTATTAGGTACATGTATGATTATGATAATGAGGATTATGTCAGGTATTGTGTATGTATGCATGTGTTTGTGGTAGATAGTGTTCTTTTTTGGAAAACTCAGTTGGAGTGGCAGTATACATTGTTGGCGCCTTTCAAGGTATTACAGTTAAGTTTTTATACAAATAAATTATAAAATTTACTATAAAAAATATTTTTGAAACTATATTAAAATTGCGATACTTACATATTTTACTAAAAAAATTGCACTACATATTAATTAACAACACATTATGTATTACTTAAATAGATATTATATACTAGTTTAAACTAAATTAATTTACACTTAATTCACATATTTATAAAAATCAACAACAATTAACACATTAACATTGTGATGAACGCACTTGAGATGCGTGTTTTTTCTCTAAATTGTCTTTAATCTTGATATGCTACAATTGATGTTAATTAATTAAGGATATAATTAGGTATATCGGTTTTTATGTGTGTACTTATGTATGTATTAGGCATGTATGTGTATGTACGTATAGGCTGGCGATGAGTTACATGAGGGATTTACATAAATTAATTCATATCATATACATATGTACATATGTTTGCAATAATGCCCTCAGTGTACAATTCACCACATACTACAATTCGTACGCAAATCATTCGTATCATGTTTGCTTACATTTAATTTAATTATTTAAAATATGATGTGCTCATAATGTCTTCGCAGGCTTCTTGGAAGCTAAACAAATTTAATAAAAAAAAAAAAAACATTACTTTCTGGCTTAATATTAACATATTTATATATACAGATATATGAAGGATCAGTGGGTTCAAATAGATCAGATCTATGTTAAAACAGTTTTCTAATAAGTCATGTTCTAAGCTGGGAAAGGCTACTATAGGCTAGACTAGCGCACATAGAACCGATAAACGTCAGAAAGCCTCTAATTTAAATGGCAGAAAAGTTTTACTCGGCCTTTTCTTCTGAGTATTATTGCGATTGCTCTCTGCTTACAAAATTATCTCAGAAGTAGAATATTAAATTTTTTTTTCAGAAGTGGAATATTTGGAGCTTAATTCAGAAGTGGAATAAAGAGAAAACTTTAAAATAAGCCTACCTGGATCAAGGCCAATAAAGCTGAAAAGCATGTTTCGCAGCAAATGCTACCTATATATATGTCATATTACTGGCTTCTTTAAGGTCCGTCCGGGTAGCATTTTATAAGCTCGAGCAGCGTTGGCCCTTGTACACTTAATTAAGCATTCAACTTCCTCTCAACATATTTGTGTTGACCATTTGATACACTGATCCTTGTTACTTATTTAATTTTCTCTGTGTGTATACCCACAGAATTGATAACGTAATAATCCGTGTTAAATTTTATAATATACATAAGTGAATACTTGTATGTACTAAAATCCTTTAAACAGTTGCATTGATAACACAAGCAAATGAGATATTAAATGGAACTAGTCCAACAACTATTCTCTTACGTGATTGAGTTGATTGTTGATTGCTGAGTGTTAATGCAATAGTGATTGGCAAGTATGAAGTGTTTCGTGTAGATTTGTATGTTTTAAGACTAGAGATGATTGATATACGAGTAATCACTAGTTGACATTTCGAAATGCACATATGTCCATATCTATGTATTCATGTGTTTGCTTGAATTTAGTTAAGTACTTATTTTCATTTTCTTAAGCTTTTCAACAATTATTTTTGAAAGGTTTTATTTAAACATGCACATTTGTATTAGACATACCTAGTCCTTAGCGCTTATAGCTAGCAGTTGAATTTTTCTTCGCATTTGCAAGTCTAGTTTTAGGCGCGCTATTAATTTTGTACATACATATGTACATATGAACGTTAGTATTTAGTTTGTGAACTTTTGCTTAAACCTTTAGCTGATCCCTAAATATTTGCTTGCTTTGCGGTAATTTTCTTTTGATTTTTTTAGTAAATTTTTTATTTATTTTGTGTGGCCTTTGTGACTTAGAATTTTTACATTTTGGGTAGTACATATGTATGTACATATGTACCTACTTAAACTTTGCTGTGTAGCGTAATTTTTTTACCTTTAGCAAGTTGTTATAATTTTTTATGAGCTGAATGTTAAAGATTTTGCTTGTGTTCAAAACGTGCAATTAGCAGTGGAATGTTGAAATTAATTTTGGAATTTTTTTTTAAACACTAGAGCGTACATAACTAGCTCAGAACTGGTTCTAAAGGGATATACAACGGTAGAGTACTAATTTTCAAAATTTCCCAAAAAGCGACATTTTCCTAAAATCAACTAAAATTGGTTTGACTAAACGTCTGAACGAGTCATAGTGGCACAATAAAAAAAGAAACAAAGATTACTCCAAATTAAAATTACAAAAAAGGAATTTTTTTAATCTATGTAAAATTGTTTCTCTTCAACTTCATTAACTCAACATTTTAAATATCACATGTTACCTCAAATTAAAATTTCCCAAAAAAGAATTTTTTAAATTAAATATTGTTTCCTTAAACAAGTCAATAGTGGTTAAATTTGAAAAAAAAAAAAAAAAATTCCTCCAATTAAAATTTCCCAAAAGGAGTGTTTTTTTTAATTACATAAAATCGTTTCTCTTAAACTTTACTAAATGTTACATTTCACACAATTGTACTAATTTACAAAATCTCCCAAAAAGGGAAATTAAAAAAAAATTTAATTAATTGAATTAACTTAAATTTCAATGAGTCACTATGATTAACTAAATGTAATTTTACTAATTACAAAAATTTTCCACAAAAAGGAATAATAAAAAAAGGGATTTTTTATAAAATCAACTAATTTTTTTTGTCTAAAATCATTTATCCCAAAAATAGATTTTTCAAATTAGACAAAAAACGTTTCTACCAAACTTTGCTCACTCAAAACGGTAAATTTCACAAAATTATACTACATAATTTTCAAAATTTCCAAAAAATGAAAATTAAAAAAAAATGTACTGCCTTACACTTTAGCGAGTCACTCTGCTTAATATAACGCAATTTTACTAATTACCAAAATTTTCCATAAAGTTAAATTTTTTTAAAATGCAATAAAATGGTTTGCCTTAAACTTTAGTGAGTCATTATGTTGAATTTAGTACGATTTTACTAATTAAAAAAAAATTGTTCAAAATAGGGAAATTTTTAAAAATTATAAAAACAAGTATGAAATAATATAACAATACAATGGCGCTATTATAACTCTGACGAGTTTTATGGCCGAGCTTCTCTCCCAATTCGAGGTGTGCTCCTTTTTGTTTTTTCCTACTAATTGGGTGGACCTACAGTTTTATGCCGGCTCCGAACGGCGAATGCATTTTTTGTGAGAAGCTTTTTCATGGCAGAAATACTCTCGGAGGGTATGCCGCCCACTGCCGAGAGGTGACCGCTGCTCTTAAAAAACCCAATAATTGGATTTTTACTAATTAGAAAAATTTGTTTGGCTCGGACCGTGGTTTGAACCCGAGACCTCTGGCATAGCAGGCGAGCACTCTACCCACTGCACCACAGCGGCCACTTAAGTATGAAATGGAAAGAGTAAAAAAGGGAAATTTTAAAAAAATTGCAATAAAATGGTTTGCCTTAAACTTTAGTGAGTCATTATGTTGAATTTAGTACGATTTTACTAATTGAAAAAAAATTTCCAAAAAAGGGAAATTTTTAAAAATTATAAAAACAAGTATGAAATGGAGAGAGTACCGCTTTCACTTTCATTATAATTTCAAAATTCCACTATATCTTTACGATTCATTAAATAAACGAAATTTTGCAACCATTTGAAGTTCTTTGAGGTTATGCTTTTTTTAAAGCAAATTTTTACTACGCCGACAGCTTGTGATAGCTGCTTAAGATTATTTACTAACTTTAGCCTAAATTTTGTAGTTCTTTTGTTTTCTTTAATATTCTATAACGAGTATTTTTTCGCGTAATTTTTCAACAAAAAAAAAAAGAAAGTGAGTAAAAAAGCTGATGATTTTCAAGTTAAGCTGCTTTGTAAACCTGGGTTTTCTCAAGGTTTGTGTGTTTATGTTGCTTCTCTAGGTTGTGTTTTAGTTCTCTAACGTTTGCATTGCCGAGTAACGAGTTCTAGATTTAGATAAAATTTTCCTTTAAATTTTGCTTATTTAATGTTTATGACTTAGTTGTGTTTTTATTTTGTGTTTTCTTCACTTGTTTGCTTTCTTCATTTTCAGTAATTTTAGCTTGTTCTATGTTGTTGCTTTTTTGTTTGTTTTGTTGCTTTTTATGTTGACAAGTTTTTTGTTCTTTTTCTCGCCACACGCCACAGTCAGCATTTGTTTTATGGCACGTGTTTTGTTCGATTTCTTGATACTTTTGTTTGGTTTCTGCTTTTCTTTTTATTTCTGTTTCTGCTTCTCTTCCTGCTTAAGCTTTAAGTTTCTTAGCCTCGCCTCAATAACTCCTCCTACTAAACTTGTGTATCCATTAGACTGGTATAGGTTTCCTCAGCAAATCGCGGTGTTATGAAATCATCATAATAATTAATGAAGATCTCTTTATACTCATCGGGTATGTATTCGAGTGCTTGCAGCATTTGCATCAGTTCCTTATCGCTACATTTGTAATTGCTTAGCGCCATTAGATCCCAAAAATAGGAGACATATTGTATATATTCTATGCTAAAGACACTATATTGTGCGGCGACAATATTGAGCGCATTGCGCATTATCGAGCCGAGTTTATTGAATTCCCAATCGTCTAGCGGATTTTGGCCCTCTGTTTTTTTTTGTTTGTTTAAAGGAAGAGAATGTGGTGGAATGAAAAGTTAAGGATGCAATGTGAAGGAAATGAGTTGGTAGGAAAAAAGGCCAAAAAATATAAAACAATTTAGCATATTTCAAAGAGTGATCATTGAAACAGCGGGCAGTATTTTAAGAAAACGTGAGTTGTTGAAAAATTATTTATAAGAAAATAGAGAGGGAAAGAAAATAGAAAAGAGAGTTATTATTAGTAAAATTCTGAAAATATATACGAGTATATGCATATACAATTAGTTCAGAATGTGAATAGTTTATGTTACTAAATAAGAAATTCTAATGCGTATAAATATTTATTTAGTAGTAAGTTGTGCCTTTTCATAAATTATAAAATGTATTTAGTTGTGTATAAACTATCTTAATTTTTGTAGATATCTGAGATATATATTTTTTTTAATTTAAATGTAAGTACATACTAAAAGCTAATATTTCCTTAAACAAACTACGAATCACGTTTTTAGCAAGTAGAAATACTAATAAGTTAGCTAATGCTAGTAAATAGACTAGCGAAGCTTATCTTTAAAGTTGTTTGGATGTGCTGAAAAATCAAGACTTTTAAAGAAAAAATTTAAAGAAAAATAGTTTATATGTATCATATTTGGTGGAGCAGAGATGGCTGGTCTTGTTTTTGAGACATTAGAAGGCAGATTCCCGATGGTTGGTGGTTTTTTGGCCAGAACTAAGTCAATTCCGTTTCGATGAAAAATTGCTTCGAAAATTATAATAAAAGCAATATTTCAATTTCAGTATCTGTGCTTAGTTTCTGTAATGTATTTTCTTATCCGCCTAGGATTTTTCGATGCTTGAAACAATTCAATACAACGACGTTTCGGTGGATCTTCTCTTAATGTAAGCGTGTTTGCAAGTTGCAAGTTTCCCCTCAACTCGCTCACTTATTATGTGAGATTCCAACAATCTCTCCAATACCTTAAGCTGCAAGCACGCTAGACTGATAGGGCTAAAATCTTTATGGCGGCACGACCTGTACGCTTTTTGGCTTGAATATAACACTTGAGTTTCTACAAGAGTTAGGAATATAACTGTGGCCAATAATTCCCTTGCATGTAGCAAATAGCCATGGATCACTCATTTCCATTGACATCTGAAGTTGTATCGGTTTCAATGCATCTGTAATCGGTGACTTGTATGACTTGTAGGGCTCCATAGACCATAGCGGATAGAATTTTCCTCATTCTGGATCCTTCTGACACAGATTCCATATCACTGGAAAAGTTCTTCCATGAGGTTCGCTTTGCGTGTCTCAGTTTATTTTTATACATCCATCCGTAGGTGCATTTTGTAGGCATCCCACCTGCGCGCTTTCGTTGAGGCTTTCGGACTTTGTCCAGCTAAGGACTCCAACATGGTGGCTTATTTTTTCGCCTTCGGCTTACTTATGGGACAGACCCTGTCCACAGCCTACCTATAGGCACTTGTAAATTTATCCACCAGGTCCTCGATAGCCGTAGGACTTTCAGGTGTTTTCAAATCCCAGTTATAGAGAAAAGCCCTCCAAGATCCGGTGACAGGTAACAAGGTCAACGGAAATAATGTCAATTGACCTTATTTCCCACCCGGTTGGGAAATAAGGTCAATTGACATTTTTGTGTTTTTGGAAAACGCAATAAGGTCAACGAAAATTTGGAAATAAAATAATTGACCAATCCAAATAGAAATAATATCAACTATGCTTAAAACTTGTTCATTCATGAAAATATTTGCTGAGTTCTTCTGCAAACCCGTTATGACTGACGAAAATCTTATTGCGGATTGTGATGCAAGTATGTCAGACGCAAGCGGGGAGGAAGACAATAATGAAGTCATCCATTTCAGCCAGACAAATGCCATTTTAAATTGTATCCTCTGTACCGAAACCCCTCGCGATACGGTATTATTTCCATGCAGCCATTTTAAGCTTTGTGCCGAATGCTATTCAAAAATTGCGCAAAATGTCGCTCGTGTAAAGTGCCCTGTTCTCTGCCCCTACTGCAGACAAGTTGTTGCCAACACAGCAAAAATATTTCAATAAATTATATAATAATGTACAGAATGTTAAATATCTAGTTATGCAAAAATTTAAATAAAAATGTATATAAAAACTATGTCTACTTGCCTTATCCTGCGACATGGCAAAAAAGTAGGAAAATGAAAATTTGTAATTAAAAATCGCGCAATTTTTTATTCCAAATTTTCGCCGGCGGCGCATTTCTTTTCTCATAAAAAGCAGTCTAGGAAAATGAAAATTTGGAATTAAAAATCGCGTGATTTTTTATTCCAAATTTTCGCCTGCGGCGCTTAACTTTTCTAATAACAGCAGCGACGCGAACCGACACGGACCGATGCGACGCTAAATGCTCGAAAACGCAATAATGTCAATTGACCTTATTTCCATTGACCTTGTTACCTGTCACCCCAATATCCACTCTGTATAAGTGCCAGCCTGCGAATACTAAATTACATCCATTGACCATCCAGGTCAAATCGGATGAAACGATGATCAGAGGAAGAGTGCTCTTTCAGCACCTCCCTCCAGTTGATTACTATACCATCCGAGTTTACTGAGATCTGGCTAAAATTTAATTCGAAAAACAAAAATTAAGGAACACGTATCAGTCAAAGGACGTTGTCGAATCCTTGACTAATCGTCACAGAATATTTCCAATTGTCATCGAATTATCACCATCGAATTTAAGTGTAAAAAAAGTTGGAACTAATTCGTGCTAGTACCGGTTCAATGTGAGTTGTGACATTTGATTTTCAGGTAACGATGGCGGTATTGCTATTTGCTGGCGAACGATGTGTGGGAAGAATTTTTTAAGTGCTATATTCGTATATCGTCGCGTAAACTTCATAACCGGTTACTCCAAAAACGAGATTTGCCAACCTTGAGTTCCTGACGCACAGCTATATCAAACAATACCATAAATTTGATCCTTGGGAAGCCTTATATTTTCTTATCATATCCTTTCTAGCTCTGAAGTGGTAGATAAGAGCGTTAGGAATTCAGTTCTAAGTTTTGGTACAAGTGTCGGTTAGACGGTTATGAGAGTTTAACTTAGGGCTGTTTACTCAACCTCTGATTAACGCTAACCACGGTTAAAGCCCGGTTAAACATCATAATCGACTTCATTAAACCACACATATAACATATGGTCGATAATGCAGTCTATAGCTTAACCGGACCTTTATCCTCCGGTTAAGCTATGGACTGAATTATCGACCACATGTTAAATACATGGCTTGATGAAGTCGATAATGATGTTTAACCGAACTTTAACCGTGGTTAGCGTTAATCAGAGGTTGAGTAAACGGCCCTAAATGGTGTAATGTATGTTTTTAGATATACATATGTATGTATATATCGTTATAAAAACTCATATTTTTAATGAATATGAAGTTACGCTCTACATATTTTCAAGCGCGTCTACACGGCGTATACGTAATTTGTTTACATACAAACGTACAGGTAAAGCTAATAAAAGGGTGTTAAGAAGATTTCTTTGTATAATGTTCTAAACTTTTTCTAGCTGAAATGGCATACATAATATGTACTTACTTTCAACATTAATAAGTCACAGAATTAAAATCGATTTCCCCTGCCTACTTACTACTTAAATAAGAGACTAGATTGTCTAAATATCGGTAACGAAGGTAAACATAATTATGTATACACTAAGTAATAGAACTAATTTGACATAAAAGAATAAAAAAAAAATAAAAGAAATAAAAGAAAAAAAATAGTTCTACTGCGCTAAATTCTAGTAATAATAAGTACATACTTATGTATGTACATATATACAAAAATTTACACGGATATAGTATGTATAATAAATCAACCACCTACCTCGATGCATCAACAAACATTGCTCAACCAATTGACGCGCCAACGCCACTTTACATTCGTGCATATCGACCAGCTGCGTCTCGGCCCGATCAACGGCCGCATACAATTTACAACGCATCTCAACCGAATCACAATCTGCGAGCGCCGCATTAAATGTCCAAAACCATTCCAATTTTTGCGTTTCATCACAAATGCTGCAGACGAGCAAATCGGTGCCCTCGTTGTTGGGATTTTTATAGTGCGCACTCAGCCACCAGCGTAAATTGCGCGTTTGTTTCAAATCGCTGGCATTCGGTGTGAATATTTGCATACATTTGGGATTATCACAGCGATAGCGATGGAATTTATGCTGGAAGATGGTGGTTTTCATTTGTTTGGTTTTTGTAATTTTTTTTTTTTTGGGGGGGAGAATTGACTGTGTTTTTATTTTGTTTGTTGGTGAAGTGTGATTAGCTGTGGTAAAGTGTGGTTTGTGTAGATCAAAAATCGATACACCTTTTTCACCACTTTCATTTTGTTTAGTAAATTGTGCAAGGGCATTCAATGTGCAGCGAGTAAAGTGCATGAAGTGTAGAAGAAATCAAGTGCTAAAGAAGAAGCAAAAAGAAAAAGCAAAAAAAAAACCTTAAACTTCCACCAAATGTGCATTTTTATTTTGTGTGTCCGACATTTGATTTCATCACACTGCAGAAGAAAGTAACAGACAACAGAGGACATCATTTGACCTTTGACACAGAGCAAAATGGACAAAAAATGCGTGCAACAAAAATAAGAAATGTTTATGGTATAGTACTTACATACATTTATATGTAAGTATGTGCAATGAAACGGAAATAAAAAACTGAAAATGTCTTCCCAAAAACAGGTTATGTTTCAAATGAAGTCTATCCAAAAAAATCCATATCATCAACAGCGTTTTTTCTTAAAGGTGTGAAGTTTTATAAATTGTCACATCAAAGATTAGTTAAAGAAGAAAAAGTTTTCATCGAGTGAATCGCCAGGGTTGCAAAGCCACAATCGAGTCAAAAGTTGACTTGCTCCTCGACAACACAATCGAGATATTTTTGAGATTCTGGAGTCGCAGGTAGTTTCGATTGGTGATGGGCGAGTAGAAAATGTTTAAGCGATTGCTTGGAAAGGGAGAGCGATCGTTGGCGAGTTTGAGTTGTTTTAATGAAATGGTTTACTTTTGAGTGATTCGGAAGGGTTTTTCCAGTTGAATTCGATGTTCAAGTTCCATTCATACAGAATACGAATGTGCTTACGAATGGAGCAAACTTCCGAATTGAACTGCAGAGTGAGGGTCCAGCAAATTTTCAACATCACAGCTTTTATAGCTTTACTGTATTTCATTATTGGTTCTAAATCCTTAAAAAAACTAAGGTGAAATCTTCGCTGGCCAATATTCGATAATAACGTCCTATAAATATTCACATGGAGAGTATCTTGCAGCCAATACCAAAAGTATCTTTGCCGCAAATTTGCTTACTATTCAAGATCATTAAATAAAACTGCCACTGGTAGCCGAAGCCCTAGCCTAGAATACGCACAACACGAACAGAGAACATGCTCTACTATCCCTACATGCGAGCCACAGCCCCTGCATTCATTATGAGCAACTTGAACCATTTTAGATGCATTTGATTTTTTTCCACGCCTTATCCGCTTGGTCCGTCAAATTTATATAGAACCTAGCTTAATTTCACGTCTATCGAGTGTTCTGCTCCGAGATCCCACTGTCTACTCTGCTGTCCTCTTTGTAGCTACTATTTCTGCCTGGCAGACAGTGCAGTGATCGGGCAGCCTGATTCATAGACGCATCTCTGAGTCGTAAAGCTCAGTGAATTTGTATTACCTGGAGACTAAATTCGTTGGATAATGATAGGTTTAGGTACTGACTGCAGATCAGCTGTATGTATGTGTCTTATATAAGTAAGTTTCTAAACCAGAGAAAATTTGAAAGCTCAAGTACTGAATTGGTTTGAAAGTTGAGTAAATCATAATAAACCTTGTTATATTGTTATTTAGTGAAAGAAAGAAATTTAATATACATACATACATATGTATAAATTTATGCACTGAAAAAAAAATCATTAAAATATATGGAAAAAAGTTGGATGTGAGAATATTATTTTAAAGTAGGACAATTTCAGCTCATCAAAGGACAACATAAGCAACATTTAAACTTTTAAAAAATGTGCAAACATTGAACGAACAAATACATGTACATACATATGTATGCATATATAAATAATGCAAAAAATACACACAGTTAAACATAAAAAACAACAACAAAACGTGAAAAGTTAGAAAAAAAAAAATTTATTTAACACACGTAAATCGCTTGAGAATGACCATTTGAGTGCAATAAAAATTTAATAACACAAGCAGCACAAAGTGGAAACACACCCAATAAAATAACAACAAGAATAGCTAGTAATATTAATAAAAAGAACAACAACAATAGTATTAATAATAATAAAAAATAAACAATAACATATAGACAGCAGGTGAAATTTGCAAAAAAAAAAAGAAAAAACAAAAAAAAAAAAACAAAACAAAAAACGGAAAAGGCTACATTTGCAACTATGCACACTAAGGTGGAGTGAAAACTTATGGAGATTTTTTCTTTGTTCTTTTTTTGAACGTACCAGCAATAAAAAGTTGCCTTTATACGAGTTAATGAACCCCACAAAATTTTATGGCGATAGGACGACGTTTTGAACTGCCCCCAGCCCCGCAAAGTTGAAAGCAATAAGCACGATCTGGTACAAATATGAAATTTTGAAAATTATAAAATCAAAAAACGAAGTATGAGGATTGATAAAGATGGCTAATCTGAGTATTAAAGTGAATTTATTTCTTCTTGAAACAACAACAACAAAAGTTATTAAAGGTCAAAGTTTATATTATGCATTTTTTAAATTGCAATTACTTAAAAACTACGGAACCGATTTCGAATGTTTTTACACCATTCGATAATTTGATTCCCTTTAATTTGATATACATTTTATATATGAAAAGTAAGGGGGGTAAAAGGGGATTGACCCCCGCAGGGAGGGTGTTATGGAACCCAGATAAACTGTATATCAAATTAAAGGGAATCAAAATACCTATCGAATAGTGTAAAACCATTCGAAATCGGTTCCGTAGTTTTTAAGTAATTGCAATTTAAAAAATGCATAATATAAACTTTGACCTTTAAAAACTTTTGTTGTTGTTGTTTCCAAAAAAATAAATTCACTTCAATACTCAGATTGGCCATCTTTATCAATCCTCATACTTCGTTTTTGATTTTATAATTTTAGAAATTTTATATTTGTACCAGATCGTACTATTTTTTTTCAACTTTGTGGGGCTGGGGGCACCTCTAAACATGCGAGTAGGTCAATCAAATTTTACAGGCTTACTTCTGGGCTACAAAGGTGCCGTTCTGGCTTTGGAACAAATTGAATTTCCAAACAAAAAATTTCACTCCACCTTAATGCACACACATGTTGTAAGCACGCACACACATGTTCACCTATGCATTCACACCTTTGAATTTACATTTATTCATGTTTCGCTTTGCCAGCAGGGACAATTACCCTGCAGTAAAAATCCGCAATGAATCCTTAATGAATCACTGATGCAATTCACCTATGACGAGGAGGCATCAGTGAATACTTTCATATAAAGACTGATGAAATTTTCATATAAATGGTTTGCTTTCCTCAGAAAAAAAAACAAGAACAAATAAAAATATACTGAGTTTTGACGACATTGATGAATATTCAACAAAGAATTTTCACTGATCCTTCAGCAGTGAAACATATTTACTACAGGGTACAGGGTACAATTCCCTGCAAAAAATGCGATTAATCCGGGACGTGTCCGGGATCAGTCGCAAGGGAGCATGCGACTAATACAATTTTACATCCCTTTATATGGAGTGAATTGATCGCATTTGTTCGAGCATGTCCTATGAAGAGACTAATTGTTCAACTTGTATACCCGAACGGGTACCAATGTAGATCAATCGCTTTCATCCCGAACGGGTACGAATATAGATTAATCCCTTTCACCCCCAACGGGTACAAATGTAGATCAATCGCTTTCAGCACGAACGGGTACAAATGTAGATTTTTCCTTAAAAAATTGTAAATGTTCATGCATATTTAAATAAAGATTATATAATGTTTTACTTTTGTAAAAAAATCTCAATAAATAAATTTAAAAAATTGTAAGTTTTGAGTATGCATTATATGAGCGTAATGTAAAGGATTTTTTCATAGGATATTTTAGGCAACATTTTGTTAAAATTGTTATTAAAAAAGGGTGTTCAATTCGTTTTACCGGTTGTTCTACAATTTTTTAAAAACATTGCATATTTTTGTAAAATGTCTACATTTAAGGAATCTGGATTTGTACCCGTTCGGAATGAAAGCGTTTAATCTACATTTATACCTGCGCGGGAACAATCAGGGACTAATTGTGGACCGGTTGTTCTCGAAAGAGATCAATCGAGGACAAATCTCTTTCGGGATTGATCGCACATTTTTTTGCAGGGTTAATACTTACACACAACTACAAACATTTAATATAAACAACTAACACACTTATTCGGCTACTTCAGCTGCTCAAGAACATAAACATAGTACAACAACAACGACAACATGAACAAACAGGAAACACATTTATGTATGTTAAAGACAGAGGTAAGTAATGGATTAACAGTAAATACATTTATGTATGTATACATACATGTGTGCGTGTGTGTGTGTATAAAAATATTTTTCTTCTTCTTGTTATCTAAAGCCTCTTGTAATACATAAAAGCTTAGCTTAGCTTAGCTTCTATCTAGCACACTTACGAAATCCTCATCCGGATACGAACGAAAGCACTTCTCACACTTGCAATCGATGCCGCGCGCCTTCAAATCCTGCCGTCGCGTCTCATACAATGTCTGCCGATAATCGCCACCATACACAAAACAATTCGACACACAAGTGCCCAACAAAATATCACATGTCGCATATGCCGTCAATTGTCGACCCGAATGTTTGCGATACAAAGCGCCCGCGCACGATTGCCTACACAAGCTGAGTGTTTGCGGATAGACGGCATACGCCACGCACGCTACATCGCCCGCCAACAAATGCAAATGGCCCTGCCGCACACGCTTGACGCCCGCCCACACACTAAACTCGCAAAGCGGCGAAAGCAAATGCGGATCGGCGGGCAGCACAAAGGACGGGCAGTGTATGAGATGTTTGTGACGCAGTTGACTGATGTGCCGCAGCAGCAGAGCGGCCGAGAGCAGAATCCATTCGTTGCGCGTTAGTTTCGTTGTGGCGGGCATCATGAGATCGAGATGTTCAAAAAAGTCCGTACACTCAGCCAAATAGATTGCCAGAATGTGAGCAGCAATCGCTAGCGATACCGTTGTTTCCGTATCGATTTTATCGAGATGCGTTTCCAAGCGCAACAGTGCCGAATAGGGTATATCCTGACGTTCGGTTAGAATGCCATTGAAGGCATTCCACATTTTCGTCACCGTTGGACGTTTGCGACAGTGGGGCATCACTTGCGGCAATCCGGTGATTAGCATACGAAAGGCGAGTTGTAGTAGACGTGGTTTGGCGAATACTTCGCCGAATTCCTCGAACAGCTCGATCTGATGTGCGAAGCATTCGAGTACGTGTATGGAGGAATGTTGAGCGCGACATTTGCGCGAACAATAGACCGATGTGCGATTCGAGCAATAGTCACAGGGGATGGGTATGAATTGTGTGATGGCACAATTGTCACAAATGCGCGCCTGGCCGCTGGGCACAAAGACGGCTGCCTCCTCGCTGAAGACGGGCATGTGACGTGAGATGTCTGTGGTGGCGCGTAGATAAGCGCGACGCGTCATTGTAGTGATGGCATTGGACATGTCCGACCAGGCGCTAAATGGGAAAAAGAGAGAGAGAGAGAGAAGGAGGGAGAAAAAAGTGTGTGTTAAGCGTTAAGATAACTCAAAAGAAGAAGAAGCAGCAAAGCAACTTCGTGTTTCGTACTTACACTTCATACACCTTCATGCGATTACCACCATCCGCGCCACTCCCAACACCCAAATTCCCATGCACTATGTGTTGTTGTTGCATTGTCCCCACCAAAAATTGTTCCTCATCCGTTTGCACGCCCATATCGATCTTAGCCGATTTTAACACTTCACATTCGTGCCACAATTCGTGTGTGCGCGCCTCGAATGCCTCGGACAAGTCCATGTGTAGCAGCTCGTGCACGTGCAATTCGCAGAGCGCAAAGTTACGCAATTTTAAGGCACAAGCGGCTTGGCGTAATTTGATTAACGCACTATACTCCTCGGGATAGCCCAGTTCCAGCGCGCTCAGGCAGTCGTCGTAGGCTTGCTGTTTGGAGAGAGAGATTGAGAGAGAATGAAAAAGAAAGGATATTAAAATTATGCGATATACATACATATTTAATTTATAATAGGTGGAAACGCTACAAAAATGTATAAAATATTGAAAAATTTCAAAAATTCCTTTCATTTGATAACAATATTGGCATATTTTACTGCAATTAATAATATGTGTTACGCATACTTTATTTATAATAGGTGGCAACGCCACAGATATTATAAAATATTAAAAGCATTGAAAAGTACATTTCATTTAATACCCATATTGCCGAATTTTATCTAAACTAATTTTAATTTACAGTAACAGGTGGCAACGTTAGAAAAAAATTATCAATAAAACCCCCCAATGTAAGCTCTTTTTGTCCATTTCAGTTGAATTAAATAATTTTAGCTTGAAAAGTAGCTAATGCATCTAATTTATTCTAAATTCATATTGGGTGGCAACACCAACAAAATTTTAAAATATTTAAAGCTTTGAAAAGTACCTTTCATTTGATACCTATATTGTGACATTTTACTTAAATTAATTTTAATTTACCGTAGCAGGTGGCAACCCTAGAAAAATATTGATTGTAAAACCGCCAAATATACTTTTTATTTGCTCTTTTCAGTTGAACTAAATGAATTTTATTTTAGAAAGAACTGCACCTGACTTCACTATTTCATTTAATTTATTTTAAATTCATATTCGGTGGCAACGCTAAAAAATCCACAAAATATTCAAAGCCACCAAAAGTCTCTTTCATTTGAACCCATATTGCCATATTTTCCTTCAACTACTAATTTTAATTTACAGTAACAGGTGGCAACACTAAAAAACTTGACCATAAAGCCTCCAATTTAACTTTTTTTGGTCCTTTTAGTTGAAATAAATAAGTTTTATCTGAGAAAGTATTGCAATTAACTTCACTGTTACATTTAACTTATTTTAAATCCACATTAGGTGGCAACACTAATTAAATATTTTAAATACACATCCATATGTATAACACTTAAAAGCTCCCATTGGTTTTTTACAACTGCAGAGTGATTTTTTACTTCAGCAATAATTTTTATACATTTTGCCCTAAAAAAGTGTGGCAACGCCAATCAAAAATATAACACAGTTAAATCGTTTAAAACTTCCATTCGTTTGCTTATGAAAGTAAAATTTTTGACTAATTTAAAAATAATAATAGATGGCAGCACCAAAAACATAAAAAATAGTTTTCGCAAAAATTGCAAATTGCATCACTAAAAATATTTTTTAACACAAAAGGTCTCTAACATACTTGATTTGGTTAATATAGATATTAGGTGGCAACACTGCATGAAAAAGTGCAGTTAAGTACTTGCAAATTTAATAAACTTTCATTTGATCGCCACCTAGTCATATTATAATTTACCAACATATTTATTTTTCTTATCTCTAATTTAAAAAAATAAGGTGGCAACACTGGTAAAAGTGTCAGAAGCTTAAAGCTTTTAAAATTAGCTTTAATTTGATACTCATTTTGCTATAATTTACTTATTAAAATATATGTTATAAATTGAAAATTAATAAAAGGTGGCAACTCCAATTTTTTTTTTCAATAAAAAATCACTTTTCTCATAAAATTTTGGTCTACACTAGTAGAAGAAAGTATTTTGTTTATTTTAAAATAACTATATTTGAGTAATCGAACGATTTTGGACGCGCAAGCACCGAAATGCCACAGCCATCATTGTATGGAACATTTCGTACTTTCTGTACTTCTGACACTTAAGGTGAACGAAGCAAAAACAAAACCACACAAAAAAGGCAGGAAAACATTTCTACAAAAAGTGCGATAACAATTCATAAAAGTCACGAAATTGCGGCCAAATTGGCGGTTATAAGTGCACACGAAAGGCATGACGACGGCTGGGGGGGTTGGGAACACATGAGCCGTGCTGTGTTGTGAATCAATATGGCACTGACCATTTGCCTCCTGTACATATATTAGGGGCGTGCACCTTGTTCAAGGCCATTACGTCTAACCAATACCAGCATTTACTTGCGTGAATGCGGAATGTATTAAAAAGTAAGTTTGTAGGTCGAAGTAAAATATTTACTCATTCATATGCCATGGGAGGTGGGTGTTTTGTTTGTTTGTAAGATAATCTTGTAGGTGAAAATTGTATCTCTGACTGTATCTAGATCTTGAGAATAGGTGATATCTCGGACAAGCTTTCGTTGTCCATATTCCGACGGCGGAAGACTATTCTTGGCATGTTGGCGACTTTTAGCAATGCTTTGAACAAAAATGGAAATTAGGGAAATTTTGGGAAATTTTTGTTTTCAGTTAATTTCAAGTTCGTATGCATTTTCTAAACATTTTTAGCGTCCTAAGGTTCAAAAGCTAAAATTTCTCAAAAGGATATTTTGTAGTAAATTTTTAGGAAATTTTTATTTCGTATGTACCCTGCTAGAATTGTGTGACCGAAAGTACTAACACTATTACAAAAATATAATATTACCAACACATTTGCACTCGTATGTGTTTCTAGCCAAGTTCAAAACCAATGAGATGGATAAGGATAAAATGGAATTTGAAACTATACACACGGGAACGTGATGAATGAAACGGTCACAAAAGTTCCCGATGCCCTTAAGAATGTGATGGGAAATATCCGAAAACTTTTGGTCATGACCTGCACAGTTCTTGCAGGGTACATACATACATATTTCCTTAACGCTTTTAGTGCCTTAAGCTTCAAAAATTTAAATTTCCCTAAAGAAAAATTTTTGGGAATTTTTTATTTTCAATTATGTAATTTCAGGTTCAAATGCATTTTCTTAAACCTTGTACATAGTATGTTAAGCTCAAAAAACTAAAATTTCTCAAAAGCCATATTTCTGGAAAATTTTTATTTTCACTTAATTTCAAGCTTGTATGCATTTCCTTAAGACTTGCAGTGCCCTATGTTTCAAAAATTAAAATTTCCCTGAAGGAAAACTTTTGATAAATTTTTCTTTTCACTTAATTTCAAGTTCGTATGCATTTTCTGACGCTCCTAGCATCTGAAGCTACAAAAACTAAAATTTCCCAAAAGGGAATTTTTTGGGAAATTTTTATTTTCATTCAAAATAAAGGTTCAGGCACATTTATGCAGCACTTTAAGTGATGATTTTCTTTTTAAAGGCTCAGAACATAGATTTAAACCAACCTAAGGCAAAAGAACGAACTAATAATTGTGGGAGTGGCTGAAGGTTAATCTGAGTATGAACACAAAAAGGGTCAAGAGAAAGTACATATGTCAAAAGTGAAATTAAAACAAAAAAAGAAAACCAACCACAATGATTTCACTTCTTTTCTATTTCTAGCGGTATGAGAAATTGCGTGTTTGCTTAAATCATTTATTATGCCTATATGTCCTTTTGTATACTAAATTGTATGCCTAATTTTATACATGGAATAATTGCATACATATACAGACACATGTACACACCTATGAAAAGACATAAATATGTATATTGAAATACATACCTCATACATGCCATAATCATGTAAAACAGTCGAACGATTTGCATGCGCCATTGCCGCTGTCGTATTGTCTGCATCCTCTTCTACTGGCGCTAAAAATATGGCCTCCGTATATAAATCGCATGCTTTGAGTGGATGATGTTCTTTGCGATAGCAATTATTACCCGCCTCGCGGACGCGCTTTGACTCCTCCTCCGATCTAAATGATTCCGTTTGGACGTATAACTGTTGAAACCACTCGAGTACTTGGACTCTGTAGGCAAAGAACAAAAAAGAAAGTGGTGGTAAAGTAAGTAAATTCAATTAAAGGTGTTGCCTTGCAGGCGAAATAGTTAGTAAAATCACAAAATTAAAAATAAAGTATTTTTTATTTTTTAGAAACTAGAAAAAAACTTTTTTAAGCATGGATGTAACTACAGCTGTTTCACCTTAGATCCCTCTAAGACTCATCAGGTTACTTTTGCTTCTGCCAAGACTCGAACTTGCGCACCTTACAGTACAATAACTACAGTTCTAACCGCTGAGCTATTGCCTGCCTTCGACATCTGATAGAAAATTTGTTGCTAGTTTCTTTCCTACTATAATTCGTTTCTAACTTATGCACATACATATGTACATATTTACATATTATTGTGATTAAACATAAGTAGCGAATAAAGTGTAGGTATGTTCAAATGAACTTAATTTTTTATTTTTATTTTATTTAATTTTATTTAGTTATTGTACTGCAAGGTGCGCAAGTTCGAGTCTTGGCAGAAGCAAAAGTTACCTGATGAGTCTTAGAGGGATCTAAGGTGAAACAGCTGTAGTTACATCCATGCTTAAAAAAGTTTTTTTCTAGTTTCTAAAAAATAAAAAATAAAATATAACCTGGGCCTGTGCTCGTTAAATTAAATAAAAATAAAAATAAAGTATTTGTATAAAAATATTAACAAAGAGGATAAAAAAAGAGGATAATAAAAATAACAGTAACATGTTACTAACACCAGCGGCGTAAGCATGTAAAATAGTTTGAGCTTAGAATAGAAAAAAGGAACAAGCAAAAAATTGCTTAGTGTTAAAATATTTTGTATGCGAAATTATATACCCTGATGCGAACTTTTTGCAACGATGACATTGCCTTTCCTTTAACAAAAATTTAATTTTATTTGTAGAAGAGAAAGAGTATGTGTTAGAGAGATGGGTTAGCTATCAAAAATGGATAAGGGTCAATAAGATCAGGAGCTTGTTGATCATGAGAAATAAAAAATTCCGTCAGTCATGTGAATGTGACACATAGTAAGAGATCTAGTTAATAATAACAATGTAATATAATATAATACAATGGCGCTATTATAACTCTGACGAGTTTTATGGCCGAGCTTCTCTCCCAATTCGAGGTGTGCTCCTTTTTTGTTTTTCCTACTAATTGGGTGGACCTACTGTTTTATGCCGGCTCCGAACGGCGAATGCTAGAAGGCCTTGAGAGCTCAATACTAATGCAGAGGCGGTTCAGTTGTGTTACCAATTTCGATCTTCCTTCATCTGGTCTAGGCTAGATTTGCTTGTAAATATCAAAAGTTGACTTCCCAGCTCATCTGACGTTAGGCTGTTCTTTGAAGCGAGACCATGATGAGTACTTACACGAGTTCAAAAGGGCACCCACCCAGCTTTCAAGATGATTGTTGTTTTTGTTGTCATATCCAACAAGACACTCCTTTCACCTCCGTGCCTAAACGAATGTTTGAGAAAGTTTAGGGCATTCTTCCGGATAAATTCAGTACTCTCTGCTACTAGTCCCTGCTGAGACTAGCCCGACTCTCATTCGAATTATTTTTTTCTTTTTTTTTTGTCATTATCAACCTTTTAGGCCAGTGGATTTTAGTCACCTTTTCAGACAAGCATACATTATCTCGGCTGTATTCTAAGCCCCTAATCCGCTGAGGAACTTGCACGTTTGTACCTTCTCTCGCCAGCTCATCTGTGGTATATTGTGTAGGTGATAATTTGGGATAGGTATAAGAGAAAGTGTGCTCGATGGGTGCTACGAATTTTACTGAGGTTCAAAGGAGTTCATCTTCTAATTTTGCTAAATTTTTTCCTAAACGAATGCGACAAAGTATAGTAGTTTAGTGGTGATTTTAGCCAACTTGCTATTGACACCCAATTGGCTCTTGATTCTGCAAGCACCTACGATTCGGAAATTTCATATCGGTACAGTCCATGTTTCATTGAAGCCAATAAGAACGAACTTACCCCCCAAAAAACGATATTAATTTAATGTTAGATGCCGTCTTCTTGGCAACAGTAACATACATATTTAAACACAAATGAAATCCATTTACAATTTGTATTTTTGAGTAGTCCACTTTCAAACAGGGCTATGTGAAATTTTTTCTATTTTGAGTGTTTGATGGATTGTGTACCAGTATTTAAAGTTGTATAATGTCAATTAAAAATTGATTGCATTAAATATGAATATACTTTCCAAAATCTCTTTGATTTTATTTACATAAAAACTTTTAAAAATTTCTATCTGAAAAAAGTCACTCATACGCCTAGGCATACATTTGTGTCGCCTCACGTAAGGGGTGCTAAAATATTTAAAACAATTTTATTTGCACCAGAATCGCTTGATCTATACGTCTTAACACATTTATATCAATGTTTATTTTTTTTTTGAAATTTGTGGCTTAATATGAAAAACTCACGTATCGCTGTTTGAAAGTGGATTACTCAATGAGTAGTACTCATGCATACATGTGTTAAAAATTTCTCTCCCCTCTACTTGGTATATAAGAATGTAATGTTAGACAATGAAAAGCAATGCCCGCGGCGCAACTCGTGCTGGAAATTTACATAATTATTAGTTTGGGAATAAATGGGTAAAGCACAAGTATAACCACAAGCTCAAGAAGTACGTGCATGACCGCAAGTAAGGCGAGGAGACAAAGAAACGGAAAGTGGGTAGTGAGTAGCATGAAGCAGCGTCTGCCAGCGCCAAGTCCAACAATACGTTTGCCTTTAATAACTTTTAGCATATTTTCGCTTGTACTTTTATTTTTTATTTGATATGTATGCTTAGTTGTTGCTTCTGTGTTTTTTTTGCTACTCTTCTGCACTTGACACATTAATCCATTGGCTTACAAACAGCCGGCGAATAGAAAAATGTAAAAAAATAAAAGTTTTTTGGATAATGAAGGATTTGCATGTGGATTTTATTAATGTATGTGCCTGCGTGGTTGTGTGCGTTTTCTTGCTTGCATGTGTGTGTTTGCACTTGAAGAGCGGCGTGTTGTGTCTTGACTCAACGCAATGGTAAGTCTCGTGTGTGCTATATACGAATATGCAAATACATATGCATGTCTGCGTGGTGCATGTTTCTGTACTGCTGTTTTCACTTTCGCCTGTCAACGCCATGTCGTTTTATCTGACATTTTATTTCTAGAAAAATGCCACAGTATTTTTCATGGTATTTTCCACAATTTTCCTATTGTTATTAAATTTTTTTTTTTACTTCATGCATTTACTTTGTCATTTAATATATTCAATTCAATTCATTTAATATGTTCAATTTAGAATTGAATTTAAGATTTGTTGTTGGTGTGTGTTAAAGTGCATATGTTCGTAAAGAATTTGTCTAAAAAATGTATGAAGCAAATTTTAACAAAGACTTTTCGGTACACTTTCGTTTTCAAATTGTTTCTGGCTCAATTTTGAAGAAATCTTTCGGGAGAAATCAATTTTTTTAACATAAAGGAGATTTCGAAATGGTAGATAATTCGAAGTTTTCTGTCACAACTATTCCAATTATTCCAACTATATCTTCTTCTTTTTCTTCTTAACATTATTCTTCATCTTCCACTTCCTCCTCTTCTTCTTCTTCTTCTTCTTCTTCTTCTTCTTCTTATAAATTTTCTTGTTCTTGATATTCTTCTTCTTATTCTTCTTCTTATTCTGACATCTGAAGGTAGATCCTTTAAGGTCCCCACAAACAGGAGCGATACGATACAGCCCACACAGCAAAATCGTGTAGGACGCGATACGATTTGCATATGTGGGCTGTATCGTATCGCTTCTGTTTGTGGGGACCTTTACTCTGCTATAGCGCGCAGGGACACAACTCAATAGTTCTATTTGAGAGGAATAGGCACGTTTCTAATAAAATTCTTACTTTTAAAATTTGTTTAGTAGAAACGCCTAAGAAGCATGAATAAAATTTTTGTTAGCGTATTCATGATATAAATTTGATTTCCCATATAACAATGATTAAAAAAAAAAAAAAAATCAGTAAGAAAAAAATCGACAAACGTTTACCTTTAATTAAAAGCATTCATTTTCATAAAAGCATTGAATTGGACACTTCATTAGTTTACCATCAAATTTTCCTTTGATTAAAGTAATTAAACTTTTAACAAAAGTAATGAGCTCATGATAACAAAAACTATAAGCAATTAATGCAATTGCTGCATAAAATAAAATCTGTTTTGCAATACACAAAAAATAGGAAAAATTAATTATAATAAAAGGATAAAAAGCCATAATCATTATAAATGACAAAATATAGCAAACTCACCGACAGGATAACGAAAATAGGCACTAACTGCTTGCCCAGAATGTTGTACTACAGCTACGGACTACATAGCTTATTACATCAGCTGATGACTGATTTTCTGGCAACGCTCGAAAATGTGAACACAATGGTGTAGCTCAGTGTATCTCATATATGTCATCTTTTTTATATTTTTGTACAGGGGATTCCTTAAATTCCATAAAAACTCTTTATTTTTAACAAGTTCAATTCATTTTTCCGTTTCTTCGTCCTTCATTTCGAATTTCCGTCATTAAAAAATTGAGCTGTCACACTGTAGCGCGCTACAAAGTTAAAGTTAACTCTACTTCTACTACAGCCACAACTACACGCTACAGACACAGCTACACATTGTGGGCATTGCAATGCAATTGTACTGTTTTAACTTTTGACAGCTCTTACTACGTACTACAGCCACACCATTCTGGGCAAGCAGTTAAATAGACCGTTTATTTGCACATGAAAGGTAAAGAGGTAAAGCGCAAGTGCATACAACAAAAACAACAACCTTTACAACAACCACAAAGTAATGCAAATGCAAAACTTGGCATTAGAATGTAAATGTCACGCAGAGAGCAAAAAAAGCAGCAGGAAAACGAAGGTGAGAGGAGAATGAAAAAATAATAAGAAAAAAGTATAGTGTGAAATGAAGAAAATAAAAAATTAAGAAAAACAAGAAAATAATAATAAGTCATGCTGCCAAACAAGGTAATATACTTAAACAGACATATTTACAGGCTATATACATACTAATTTACATACAACAAATTGAACTTGTGTGTTTTTGAGGGTTGAGGCGATGTCAAATAAAAAAGCTGCTTGGGATTTGCGCCTGCCGATGGCATTTATGCATGAATGTGCATGAGAAAACATGAAAATGTGTATGTATGTAAGGATTTATTTTTTTGTTGAATGACAGCAAATAAGTGGCAATGGAAATGAAGAAGAATTTGAAAAACATAAAAATAAATCTTACTAAGTATATAAAAAAATCTCAAATATAGAAAACAAAAAAAAATTTACTATAACACTGGTCGACAAGTTTTTGTTACAGAAATAAAATTCTACTTTTCTAAAGGATTTCGGTGCGCTGAATCCGAATCTGAAGTCAGATTTTCTGTAATACGTACAGTTTTTTAGATATTCATGCCCAAAGAGGCGAAAAACACGTTTTTGGCTATATTCACTCCTCAATATCTTTTAAATTACTTACTTATTTTAAAAATTGATTAAAGCTATTGAAAAAGCTGACATTTCTCTTGAAGAAACCGTTTAAATATTTCAGATATCTTTCTTGTAACTTGCAATATTGCATATTAAGCTTCATTAGTTTTGCAATATTTTCTCCATACAAAAATATTTAAAAAAAATTATGAAGCACGCTTTTATGCAGTTTATTATATTATGGACGTATGTAAGTGGCTTCGTAAAAAAATTTGTTCTGCTGAGCAACTACAGAATTTGATTGCGCCTATAACATGCTACAAATGCTGCCGTTGTTTTTGACGACAAATACCTTATTGTGCAAAAACATATATTTCTACATACCTAAATTAGATATCCGAAAAATTAAAACATTGTCTTCAAGAGAAATGGCCGAGCTTTCAATAGCTTTAATCAATTTTTAAAATAAATAAGTAATTTAAAAGATATTAATTAGTGAATATAGCCAAAAAACGTGTTTTTCGCCTCTTTGGGCATGAATATCTAAAAAACTGTACGTACTACAGAAAATCTGACTTCAGATTCGGATTCAGCGCACCGAAATCCTTTAGAAAAATAGAATTTTATTTCTGTAACAAAAATTTGTTGAAATTTTGTCGACCAGTGTTATTTGTTATTATGTTTTTTAATGGCTATTAATCAAGGAATTATAAAAAATCTAACAATTAAAAATAATCATAAGATTGCAAAAAAAAATAATTGTTTGAAATTATTCGATTACATATTTATATGGTTTTTTTGTGATTATATTTTATAAGTTTTTAATTTAAATCATTATTTTTTGCCAGGTTAATGTAATTGTATATTAATTAAAGGATTAATTTTAATTGCGTGATTTTAATTTATTTTTAAGTTATTTCGCAAATTTTTTAATTGCACAATTAATTAATTGATTGATTCATCAATTAAATATTTTGACTTTTTATTTTGGTTTTGCCTGAAAATTGAAAATAATCATGCAATTAAAAACAATCAAAAATTAAAATTAAGGAAGATAGCTCACTGCGTTAAACAGATATACAGGATTAAGTGGAGCCATTGGCCAAATAACGGTAAATTGCCGATACCTTCACATAGAATTAAAAATCAACCCGATTTTCGGAATCAGCGACCGATTTTACATATAGATAGGATAGTCGCGTTTAGAGCATTTTTTTGCTGTAGATCAGTGTAATCATAAGATTGAAAAAGAAATTTTTTTGATTAAATTCGATTATGTGATTTTTTTGTGATTATTTTTATATTTTTTTTAATTTAATTGATTATTAATTTTCGTGTTAATGTAAGACAACTAAGAGAATCATTACAATTAAAAAATCATAAAAATTAATCATTACTAATTATCAATTATTTTTCAATTTTTTTAAATGCATGATTAATGCCATTATTTGATAATTTCAATTATGTATTTTCATAATTTTCATTGCTTAATTAATTAATTAATCGATTAATTATTTTTATTTATATATTATATATTATTTTATAATTGAAAATTGAAAATAACCAAGCAATTAAAAACAATCAAGCATGAAAATGTAATGAAACAATTAAATAGAACAATACAATTAAAAATTGCCAATTGAAAAAATCAAACAATCAAAAATTATCATCTAATTGAAAATAATTATTTGATTAATTTTGATTACATCTATGACTATGTATGAAATGAATCCTTACTAATTTTAATGTGACAACAATTAATTGCTTCGACAGTCCCACTGTAAATTCGACAGCAAAGGTAAAGCCATCGTTAAGACAGCAGCCAACACAAAGTAGCCTTTGAAAAAGGTCGAGGCAGGTGTGCGAAATGTCAGCGCACAAAAGTCATGTTAAACAAGTAAAAGCGCGGCTGTCTTCGGCCGTACCGAAGACTTCATACCTTTCATGAGTGGGGAAATGAAAAGTTACCTATGTATGTACATTAGGGTGGGGCGATTTACTAACCTATATCGCGCGATCGAAATTTGGATTCCTCTAATTTTTCTGAGTAGAAAACACTTCCACGACATTTGTCTAAAATTAATTTTGATGTTCCGGAATTTGGTTTTTATGAACCAAGACGAATTTTTGAAAATAAAAATTTGGCAAAAATCGACAAAAAAATATCCAGGCCAATATGCACATCGATTTGAAGCAGAATTTTATGCTGAATCCAGATATGAAATCGAAACTAAAATCGGATGATCCGTTTTCGAGATATAGCGTGATTTCCGGTTATGGAGGCTGAATGCCGAAAATCGCATATTTTCGCGATTATCTCTTGCTGTGTACAATATATCTTAAATTTTTTTGCAAGTTTCTTAAAGATAGGTCAATACAATATATGAGCAATATTTCAAAATATTAATTTATCTTCCTGTATAGGAAAACTAGAATGCACTCTTTTTTCCTTGGCCCAAAAGCGCGGTATGGGATCTCCATGTTATAGTCATCCGATACCGATGATTTTTGCCGGCAGCGCTTTGTGTACAATAAATGCTCTCAATACAAAATTTAAGAATTTTAGCTGCAAAAATTGAAGAGTTATTCTCAAAAACGTAGACTTATGCTTCTGAAATTTGTTTTTAGCTTCCAATAGTACGCTATGGCGTATGAGTAACCTTGAGTTTTTTTTAGAGTTGACTAAAGTAAAAAAACAAGTCCCAAACAGCATACGTCTACGTTTTGGGTTATAACTCCTCAATTTTTGCAGCTAAAATTCTGAAATTTTGTATTGAGAGCATTTATTGTACACGAAGCGCTGCCGGCAAAAATCATCGGTATCGGATGACTATAACATGGAGATCCCATACCGCGCTTTTGGGCCAAGGAAAAAAGAGTGCATTCTAGTTTTCCTATACAGGAAGATAAATTAATATTTTAAAATATTGCTCATATATTGTATTGACCTATCTTTAAGAAACTTGCAAAAAAATTTAAGATATATTGTACACAGCAAGAGATAATCGCGAAAATATGCGATTTTCGGCATTCAGCCTCCATAACCGGAAATCACGCTATATCTCGAAAACGGATCATCCGATTTTAGTTTCGATTTCATATCTGGATTCAGCATAAAATTCTGCTTCAATTCGATGTGCATATTGGGCTGGATATTTTTTTGTCGATTTTTGCCCAATTTTTATTTTCAAAGATTCGTCTTGGTTAATAAAAACCATATTCCGGAACATCAAAATTTGTTTTAGAAAAATGTCGTAGAGTCGTTTTCTACTCAGAAAGATGAGAGGAATCCGAATTTCGATTGCGCGGTATCGATTATTTTCCCTCCATACAAATCGCCCCACCCTAATGTACATAGCCGGATTAAGTTTAATTTATAATTTTAATTCTGTGGGTTATTTATGGAAATATTTATTAGAAAAAATGGTGTCTTTACTATTTAAATGGAGGAGTTATACACCAAAATGTGCATATCTGAACAATCGGTTGTATGGGAGCTATATGTTATAGTGGTCCGATCTTGACAATTTTCGGTAATCCCGTTTGGGCCCATATGGGTACAAATACTTCAAAATTTCACGCCGTTAGCTGTTAAAATGGAGGAGTTATACACCAAAATGTCCATATCTGAACAATCGGTTGTATGGGAGCTATATGTTATAGTGGTCCGATCTTGACAATTTTCGGTAACCCTGTTTGGGCCCATATGGGTACAAATACTTCAAAATTTCACGCCGTTAGCTGTTAAAATGGGGGAGTTATACACCAAAATGTGTATATCTGAATAATCGGATGTTGTGGAACTATATGTTATAGTGGTCCGATCTAGACAATTTTCGGTTACCTTGTTTGGGCCAAAATGGGCACGTCTACTTCAAAGTTTCATGTCCTTAGCTGTTTAAATGGGGAAGTTATGCACAAATTACTTCCAAAAATTTCATGTATATCTGAATAATCGGTTGTTTTCTATATGTTATAGTGGTCCGATTCGGCCGGTTCCGACAAATGATCAGCTGCATATAACAACATACCTGTATTCCGAATTTCATTCAGATATCTCAAAAACTGAGGGACTAGTTTGCGTTCACACAGACGGACGGACGGACAGACGGACAGACGGACAGACGGACAGACGGACATGGCTTAATCGACTCAGCTCGTGATTCTGATCATATCGGTATATATTTTGGTGGGTCCCCCACGCTTCCTTCTGGTACTTTCGGCAAAAATTTTTTGGCACTAAGTTATAATACCATTTCATTCTCATGAAAGGTATAAAAATAAGAAGAAGCAAAAGCAAAATTACAGAAATTAAAAAAAGGAGCAAAGAGGGCAGCAAACATGAAGCAATAAGAACTTACTGAAGAAACAAAAAATACAAAAAGGATTCGTGGCAAAATGAAAAAAAAAACAAATACACAAAAACAACAAACTGAAAATCAATTTTAATTAATACGAAAAAAATAATAAAAAATTCAACACGACACGTGAATGCATGCCAATTGCATGCACTTCAGGCAGCATTGGGGCTGGTGGAGCTGGTTGGTTGGTGCATGATAGGAGGTCACAAAAATTAAAATACTCAACTCACACACGCAAACAGTTTCACTTAAATACATTCGGTGTCTGTGTGCTAGTTAGTTGCAGCTGTGTGTGCGTTTTCGTGTTTAAATAGGTGTTTTTATATGCATTTATTGTAAAATGAGCCTGCAGGCTTGATATAAATGTTCATATATGACAAATAAATGTCGCACACACACACTCAAATTGCTTTGATATTTTGACAGTGGCACAAATTTTTCCAGGATAGGCTCTCCTAAAAGGCGGTAATTTTGACAACCATTTTGAGTAAAGCGAAAAAACAAGCTTTTAGGTGGGCGTAAGAGAGTTAAAGTGTTCTAGAAAATTGTCAGCCAGAAAATTTCACTGGGGTTTACTTAGAGTAAATTTTCATACAAAGAATATAAAAGAAGTAAGAAAAGAATGTGACGCCTTGGGATATGCAACACATTTTAGAAAAGGTAGCAAAAAGGGTTAAAATAGGTATAAATTGTAGTTAAAACCAGATGATAGTAAAATTGTATGAGGTACTGTAGATTAACTCATTATCACCACACAAAGTTGCGATTTTGAATCCGATTTTGAGAAAACCCCGCAAACATGCATTTAGGTGGGTACTGGAGGGTTAAAATGTTCCAGAAATTTTTTCGCCAGAAAATTTCCCTATTGGTATGCTCACATAAAAATTTCATAAAAGTGAAGTAAAGGAATACAAGAAGTGAAAAAAATGTGACGCCTTGAGATATGCAACAAATTTTAGAAAAAAAGTAGCAAAATGTCTTCAAATAAAAATTACAGTTATAAACAATGTTAAGGGAATAATAGTGAAATTGTAAGGGTATCAATTTTGTAGAACATTTCAAAGCATTAGCTCCCCTACCAAGCAGTGTTTTTGACTTCCATTTCGAGATAAACGAAAAAACAAGCATTTAGGTGAGCGCTAGAGGGTTAAAATGTTCTAGAAAATTATTCACCAGAAAATTTCACTAGGGGTCTATTCACACTAAAATTTCATGAAAAGAATGGTAAAGACCATAGGATGTGAAGAAAGAATGTGACGCCATGAGATATGCCACAAATTTTAGAAAAAGTAGCAAAAAGGGTTTAATATTCAAATTGCAGCTAAAAGCAATTTTCAGGTGCAACCTACTCAAACTAAATTCTCATATACATATGTACATCTGTATGTATGTAAGTAAATGTACAGAGGATGTAAAAAACCAAAACGACGCCTAGAGATATGCAGCAAATTTTAAAATTTCACAAAAAGTAGCAAAAAAGACACTCGTGGCAAATAGATTAAAATTTGTGAAAGTGCTTTTTCTGTTCATTTACATTTTAATAAAGTGAAAATGGCAAAAAAATAGAAGTTGAAAATGTGTATAATAAGGCAATCAAACGTGCAGAATGTTGTTGTTCTCCACGCTCTCTTTCTTTCATAATTTATCTTTGGCTTCGTTATCTATACTTTTGGCTGCCATTTTTTATGGAAATTTTTCTCAACACTGCCACACTGCTTTGCCTGTCATTTGTTCAGTTATTTTGCATATAAATATGTATTTATATATACCTATACGTATAGTGGATTCAAACATGTACGTTACAAACATATATATGTATGTTCATACATATACGTAAAATTATATGGCAACGAAACGCAAATGCAAGCACGAGCATGCGATTCATGTCATTTTACGTTTTACTAACACTTAGTTACACACATACACAAAATATTGATATGCATGCCAGTCTATCCATGTCGATTTTAATTTTTGTTATTTGTGTGCCACATCGGACACACGTGACCTTATTTTCGGCCTGCAAGCAGTGGGCGCGCGCAAATGGCAATACGACAAAAGCAAAAACAATTATGGTAGCAGCAGCAACAACAGCAAAAGTAAACAACAATAGCAAAATTAACAACAAAAGCAAAAACAGCAACAGCAATAACAGACATTACGAACGGAAAACGGGCGCAGAACGTTGAAGTGGTAAACAACAAAACAGCAACAAACACATCGAAATAATAAAATTGAAATGGAAAGCCAAAAGCACATGCACGAACATGAAATTAAACTACATATACATATATGTATATATACATATTTAGTAATAGCTTTGTATATATGTACATATTTAAATATGTCAGTAAATATTTGTGCTTAAAGCGAATATTTGGAAAGAAAATAGCTGTGTAAAGAAATCTTCATAAAAACGCATGTACAAGCTTAGAGCGCCCTGAAGTATATACATAATGCTTTAAGCAAAATACAACCCAGCCATGATTCAACAATAAAGGTTTACGCATGACGACATACCTTCATACATAGTGGGGCGAGAAGTGTCATGCAAAGAGGAATGTAGAAGAATTTGACAGATGTGGCCCCTATGGAAATGCTAGGGTGCGTGTGTGTGTGGAATATGTCAACAAAAAAAATGCTTGTGTTCGTGTGTTTATGAAGATTGAAGAAGAAGTCAGCTGATCTTATGCATTCTCCTTTATTGTTCCTCCATGAACCCAGCAGTATTGATCAGCTGGAAAACAGCACATACAGTGTCTCTCAGAAGTATTTTGCATAATTCATTTATTAAAAAAACGTTAGAAATTCGCCTTTTTTCGAATTCTTTTGCAAATTTTTTTAATATGGTATTATAGCTGAATCTTCATACTACAAAAACACATTCATTAAAAAACCAAAATGCATTTCATCTTTTTTATAAAATTAAAGAAACTAAAAAAGGCATACATTTTTGCTCACAAAAGTATTTTGCATATTGGTCATTTTGGTGAATAAATGCATCTACAACCTGTTTAATATTTTTTATGCTACCCGTTCTTTTTCGAAATGGCTTCCAAGAGTCTAGGGATGGGCTCTGCTAATTTTCGGCAAAATTTCCGAAGGTATTTTGTCCTATTCCCCGGCCAAACCAGCATTTGGGTTATTTTTTTGGTAAATCTTCGATTTTCTCACATGATCTTCAAGACAGGACTAAACATTTTGATTTGTTCTTATATCAGAGCTTTGAAAAAGAGTTTGGAAGGGTTTTTTATTCGAAAGTGTTCGTATTTTAACACCATTAGCGGTATTTTTCGGATTATTATCTTGTTGAATTAAAAACCCATTGTATATCATACCCATTTTTTCTGCACTAGAACGTAGGTTTTCCCTGAAAATGGAAAATCGGGAATACTCGTCCATCGTACTATCCACTAAAATAAGTTTTACAACTCACTGAGGTGATATACAAACTCCCTGAGCCTCGATTGATCACAAACTCCTACATTGCTTAACAGTCGCTTTAATATTTTTGATTTTCAGCTCTTAATTGGGCTTCCGCCATAAAATACGACTCAAAAATATTATATTTGCTTTCGGCACTTAAAATTATGATTTTAGAAATGTCAATTTTTTTTAATTTTGTATTTATTGGGGAAAATAAGACACTTTCTTTGAGATAGAGAGTTGGTTACGCAGTATTTGGCGGTGAATATGGTTTTTATCGGTACTCTGTGCACTGCCTCGTCGGATACTTGATTATTGAGTATTGGTTTTAGTTTTCTGTATATTGTAGGAGCTTATGTGTGGGGGTCACGTTCTTCTACCGACGTTCTTCTTTGTACTAGCAACTTTTTTCCGAAAAATATCACTCATAATGTTAAAATGTGAACACTTTCGAATAAAAAACACTTCCAAATTTGTGTTCAAAGCTCCGATATAAGAACCATTCAAAATTTTTGATCCTATCTTGAAGATCATGTGAGAAAATCGAAGATTTCCCCAAAAAATTATCCAAATGCGGTTTTGGCTGAGGAATGGGACAAAAAACCTCCGGAATTTTGCCAAAAATTAGCAGAGCCCATCCCTAGACTCTTGGAAGCCATTTCGAAAAAGGACGGATATCATAAAAAAATGTTAAACAGGTTGTAGATGCATTTATTCACCAAAATTACCAATATGCAAAATACTTTTGTGAACAAAAATGTATGACTTTTTTCGTTTCTTTAATTTTATAAAAAATATGAAATGCATTTTGGTTTTTTAATGAATGTGTTTTTGTAGTATGAAGATTCAGCTATAATACCATATTAAAAAAATTTGCAAAAGAATTCGAAAAGAAGGCGAATTTCTAACGTTTTCTTAATAAATGAATTATGCAAAATACTTCTGGGAGCCACTGTATTTCATACTAAGGACATATGTAGATACATATGTAGTTCTAAAACTTAAACTTTCCCCTTCGTTTTCATATAGAGGTGGCATTGAATATAAACTACCTAAACACTGCCAAACGAGAAAGAAGAGTTTAGAACCACCCTTGTAGTCTCCAAATTACAGTTTTCTTCATATCTTCGAGATTTATAGTTGGTTCTGAAAGTTTTATACACAAATGATTTCGTCTAGGCTCTAGGGAACACAACATTTCATACGTGAGCTCATCAACCCTCAGTGCACCATTAGGGGGTACTTTCGAGCCAATCGGAACGAACCTAGCAAAGCTTTGAAAGCCAAATTGAATATCCTGCCTTTGGATCTAGCAGGTTTCCAAGTGTCCGACAGGAGTTTAGGTTAGGTTATACTGGCTGGCCACTAATAGTCTCACATAGACTAGATAAGTCTGTAGTGTTAACAGAAATTTCATTGCACATGAACACCTCTAATTAGAAGCCCGGACTCCAACTAAAGAACATTCCTGTCCCTTTGGCAAATGCCAAACGTTTCTTTACCTCTACTGTGGATACATATTTAATATCACTGAAGAAGGCTTTCCCTAGTAGCCGAAGTCTTAGACTAGAAAATGCCGGACGGGAGCATAGAACGCGCTTCACTGTCTCATCCTGCAATCCGCATCTGCTGTATTCACTTTCATCAACTAGTTCCATTTTGAAAGCATGTGATGCTAAAAGGCAGTGTCCTGTGAGTACCCCGATTATAAGTCTGCATTCTTCCCTTTTCAGGGAAAGCAACCATTTTGTTAACTTCGGATCGTAAAACTTATACCTAATTTTTGACACTCTACAGCCATGCGATTCTTTCCACGCCTTATCAGCCTGGCCCATCATTGTACATAGGTATAGTACCTATGCTTAATTTCACTGAGTGGAATTGGAACATCCATAGAGTGTTCCGCTCCCAGACCTGCCCCCTTCTTTGCTAGCTCATTAGCCTTCTCATTGGCGTCTATCCCCCTGTGGCCTGGGATTCAGTATAAATGCACATTATTATCCCTCACATTACCCTTAAGGCCTCTTTACAGTCCGCTGCAGACTTAGATGAGGTGCTATGCGACAGTATCGACTTTATAGCCGCCTGACTATATAGGGGCAGGTCATGTTATGAGAATGGATGAAGGTGCTCCGGCTAAGAATGTAGAGAATATTATAGGGACGTAAAAAACTCCACCGTATATATTTTTGGAAAACATTTCCGGATTTTTTTTTTAATTTTTTTAGACGCCGCTAGATGTCGCCCAAATAAATTTTTTTCATATCTACGGTATTTATAGTCCGATCTCTGAAACTATTCCAACTGTAATTTGACTTTGTGTGTGTGATGCACAACGTCATTTAAACTTTGTAAACGCCTAACTACTCTGAAACAAAAAACGTTGTAAATACAAGGACTTTTGCAGTTAAATTAACAACTTTCCGCACTTGAAATGTGCCCAACAATGCTCCGTTGTTGTTTTAAAGATGCGAACGTTTTTGATTCAAATACTTTTCGTATTTAAGTTAACAACGGAAACTGTTGAATGAAATACTTTTACATTTAAGTTAACAGTGTTTGCTATTGAATTAACAGCAAAATTTTTTAGCCCAAAAGCGAGCACCGTTGATTTAAATACTTTTCGTATTTAAGCTAACAATTTTTGCTTTTGAACTAACAGCAAAAGTTTTTGGTACAAAAACGGGCACCATTGAAGCAAAAACTTACGCTTTTAAGTTAACATCAAAAAAATGGTAAACAATAGTAATTTTTTTTTTTTTAATATAATAGATATTATTTTATTTTATTTTATTTTATATTATTTTTTTTATATAATATATGTTTACATAGTAATATTAATACTAAGGCCCGGTTTCACCAAACAAGTGATGGTCATTTGATACATCATTTGAACAACGCGATTGATGAAAAGAGACACGGACACAAAGGTTTTCATCACATTTTTCACACCGTCCATATAAAAATTATGGAAACTTGTAGGCAGTGTGTGACAGAATTATCCATCAATCGTGCGCCTCAAATGATATATCAAAATTTGATAATCAAATGACTATCACTGTCTGCAGGGCTTTTTACACAAACACAAACACATAAACTCAACTTATTTTTTTTTATTATTTCATAACACATTCTTTATTGTTTGCCGACCGCCACATTTGTAGGTTTGCGGAATTTTATCCTGTCGGCGATGAGTTCTTTTTTATTTAATATTTCGTCGATGTCGTGGGAGTGCATCATTGCAAGCAGTTCAATATTTTTGATACCGCATTCATTGAACTGCACCAATGCACCTGTACATAACTCCCACGACAAGAATAACTTCATTATTTTCTCATCGCCGACAAGTTTTACCTGCAGATTTGGCTCGTTCGATTGCTCGCTATCGGAAAAACGGGATAATCAAACATATTTAATCTGAAAATACAAAATAAATTTTTCAACGTATATATGTATGTACATATAATTTTAATATATTATAATAATATATAAATAATATCATTATTGTGACTTACCTTTATTTGTAATTATATATTGCATATATGTACATATATATATTTTTCCCGCAAAATTTAAATTAATTGAACGAGTTTGAAAAAAAAAACAATTTTCTATTTTTTACTTACTTCAAAATTTTTCAACAGCAAGGGAGTTTTTGAATCAAAAACGCCCGTCTTTGAATTAACTATGGAAAGTTGTTGAATCAAAAACTTTGCCGTTAAAACAAATACTTTTGCTATTGAATCAAAGACGGAGATTCAACAGCGGAAAGTTGTTGAGTTAACTACGGGTATTTTTTTCAGAGTAACACTTAGACATTAGACACTTGGGACATTAGAAGGAAACAAAGAGCCTCCCAAGAACCGCATACCGTTTCTGGCACAAGTGTCGTTTAAGCGGGTATGAAGTTGAGAAGGCGATATGTATGTATGTATGTAAGTGCATTTGATTAAATCCTTTACTGTGTTAGACAATGCGGTGTAAATTTTTTTCTACAAATTTTCATGTCATTTCATGTCTTTCATTTCATTCCTGCTACGCCGCTCTGTTGTGCAAAAAAAAGTAAAAGCGAAAAAAATTGATTCGTGTTTTGGCACTCGAAAGCAGCCAAAAAAATTTCCTGACACTTCGTTTGCCTATCAAAAATGAAAAAAAAAAAACGATGCTGCACTTTCATTTCATTTTTCTTCTTCTTCATCTATGTATGTACTTATTTTTTTTTAAACACTGCACTAAAAATGTCTTACAATTTCAATTTGCCTTAGGCAAAAAATACAAAGCGCTGCGGGTAAAACAGGACAGTGATGCACACACACAGATTTATTTCTTCACACTTACTCATTCAAACACACAAACGCGCTTACATACTCGTTTGACGTTATATTCCATTTTTTTTATACTTGCTACAACAACAACAAAAACACACACAATATCTATACATGTGTAGATACTCACTTGAAATCCTTTTGTAGGTCAGCATTGCTGCTAACACTGGAGCCATCCTCACTGCAGCCGCCGCTGACGCTACATTTCGCTGACATGCTGCCACCACGACGAGCGCCATGACCGCCATTGCCACCATTACTGCCGCCCACCGCACCCACCAGCTCATCATCCGCCATTTCGCCGCTGCTGCCAAGCGCTCCAATGCCGCCATTACAGCCAGCGCGACTGTGGCTACCATTTGGAGACGCGGCTGTATTGTTGTTATTGTTGCTGGCGCCGTTACCATTTCCGGTGGCTGTGCCGTTTCCATTTCCATTTCCGTTTCCGTTTCCATTTCCTTGTCCTCCGCCTCCACCAGCGGCATTATTCGACGATTCATCCGCAGTCGCTGCGCCGCCGCCGCCATCACCGCAGTCCAAAGCATGCTGCGCGTGCAATTTGCTGCGACTTGCGTTGGCGGCGGCGGCGCCACGTTTGACGTAATGCGACGGCAGATATTGCTGCGACGACAGCGACGGCGGCTGATGTTGCTGAAAGCGACGCTGTTTCTGTCGCTGCTTTTGACTTTGCGTGTAGCTGAGCTGGTTTTGTTGTTGTTGTTGTTGCTGTGCACTCGAAATCGTATACGAGGGCGGTGGTGTGTAATAGAGATTCTGTTGACTTTGACTATGCGCATGATTGTGGGCGTGATGGCCAGCGCCGATTGAATGCTTACATTGTTGTTGCTGTTGAGTGGAACTTTGATTTTGCTGCGCGTTGTTGCATACGCCGCCGCTGCTGCTGCTGAGCTGACTTTGACTTTGACTCGGCGGCGGTGGATAGTGATTTTGCGGCAAAGATTTGGGTTTATATTGCGGCGGCGGCGGCGGCAGCGACTTTTTTTGTTGTTGTGTTGACGGCGGCGATTGTTGTTGTTTTGACGCTGCTGGCGGCGAAAGCGCCATCGAGGCTGTTGAGTGTGTTGAGTACTGCGGCGGCGGCGGTTTCTGAGACTGCGACTGCAACTGTGGCGCTGGCTGCGATTGTGTCTGTTGCAGCGGCTGATGCTGCGCCGTGTGTTGATGATGCTGTGGCGCTTGCAGGCGCAATGGAGTTTGCGTGTGCCCACGTGACTGCGCTGCTGACATTGCTGCTTGTGCCTGTCCCTGCTGTGTCTGCGTTGGCGTACCGCCACCAACACCGCACGCCCCACTCTGTTGTGACGCCAACTGTTGACTATGCTCCATGGAGCTGCTGCCATTCGAGAGTAACAGCAGCGAATGTGGCGCTGGTGGCGCATCCAATGCCAACAACTGACGCAATAGATGCAATTCATCTTTATAGGTTATTTCGTCGAGTTTGATGCGCTCCAATTGGAATCGTATTAAATCACTAAGGGCCAACAGCGAAGAGGCCATAATTTTGTGTGTTTACAATTTATTAACATTCGAATCCAGCCAGCAACGCCGCCGCAGTTAACTAAACTAACCACGATAACTAAGCAGCTGCGCGTAAGCAATCAATGTAAGCGACGTAAGCGACTGAATAAACGCAGTGATAGAGCGAGTAAGGGAGTATGTAAAGCAGTGAGTTGGGGAAGCGTGTATAGCAGCGAGTAAGATAGCGAAGGAACGAGTAAGGCGCCACCACGCGATTTGCGAAGCTTTACGAAAAGTTATAATAAGACTTAATTTAGCTCCCAGCTAACAATTACTAATAATTTTTTGTAAATAACCTAACCGCCTCGCCACTGAACAACGTGCTGACACGCTGACAGCAGCGATTTCCAGCGCCGCGCAACGAGTCTGCCTACTCGCTGTGGGTGTGTGTGAGTCGCGCGTGTTTCGTTGGCGTTTTTTTGTTTTTGTTATTGTTGCTGTTTTTTTTTGTTGATTGCTAATGGCGACCTGCTGACTGCGCTGAGCGTGAGTGGAGCGAATAGTACGCGCTGTTTAGTGGAAACGAGGACGGTTGGCTTGGCTTGGCTTGACTAGTTATGTAGCTGTTTGTGGCTGCCTTGTGCGATAATTGTGGTAGTGGTGTGGTTGTGGTAGCCAAGTTGTATTGTTGCTTTTTATTTTATTATTCTGCAGCTGCTTCTTCTTACTCTGCTTTATCTGTTTTCTCTGCTTCCTCTTCCTTTTTTGTTTCTCTATTTTGTAATTCCTCGGCTTCTGTGGAATTTCTTACATATGTATTCTTTTCCCACCGCCTTTTCTTCCTTCCTTGCCTCGCTGCTTCTTCTTCCTGCTCAGTTTCTGTGCTTCTTCTTACTTCTCTATTCTTTTACCACTGTCTTTTCTTCCTTCCTTGCTTCGCCGCTTCTTCTTCCTGCTCAGTTTCTGTGCTTCTCCTTACTTCCTTACTGCTTTCCCTCTACTTCTTCCGCCTCTGTCTTCTCTATTTCCTCTCCTTCTCTGCCTCCTCTGCTACTTCTTCTTACCCTAATGCTTTCCCTCTGCTTATTGTTCCTCTTCCACTTGCTCTTCTTATTCTTCTTCTTCTTTTATCGTTTCTTTCACTTATGGCATTTAGCTTAAGCACGCGTGTCGCTGGCAGCCCTGAAGCGTTGGGTGGTGAGAGTCTCGTGGTGGTTGACGTGTTGTGCACTCGTAGTAAAAATCGAAAGCTTTAGTTGTTGCTGTTGTTGCTGTTGTAACTTTTGTTTTTTTTTTGTGTTTCGAAAGTGAAAATTAAAAGCGCAGTAAAGATTTTTTATTAATTTTCGTGTTTCACTTTTATTTTTGTTGTTGTAATTCTTTTTTTCACGTTATCTTTCGTTTCTTTTTGCTTTGATTTTTCTTTTACCTTTTGCTTCTTTTTTAATATTCCAACTTTTTTCTGCGCTACGCACACACACTTACGCACTGCTTGGCCACTGACTCACGAATACGGAATCTTACACGAGACGAGACTGCGTTGCACCATTGAGTTTAAATGAAAAATGAGAAAAAATGACAAAAAATTTATTCCCGTTATTTTTTTCTTAACCGTTAGTTTTCGCGTAACGCGCTGTCGTTGCTTTTTTCCATTACCAATTATTTGTTTCTTATTCGCAAAGCTCTAGCAAGTATTTTGCACTTGTCCAATCCTCTACTACTGCTGACTTTCCAAATGCTACTGGTAGCTCTGCCCCATCTGTTTCTAGAGCTTCTATAGATTCCAGTGCTTCTATAGCTTCTACTGCCTTTAGGTCTTATAGTACTTCAACTGACTCTGCTAATCTTTTCCCACTAGCTGCTGCTGCTCCTTTAGCTGGCATTGGTTGGCTACACCGTTGCTTTTTTATTCGTTGCCACACGCAATTAGTTATTTTCTACATATGTATATAGATTTTTTTCATCTTCTTATAATTTCCTTATATATTCCATTAATAGCTAATTTATTTGCTTTGTATTATTTTACAGCTCATTTTTGCTAAGCTTAGAAAAGCAGCGTGAAAAAACTACTAAAATTTTCGCAAATTAATTGATTGCTGTTCTAGGAAATGGTTGTTGGTTGTGCTGCTCATATTGATTTTTAACAAGTAGAACTCGGTCATTACTTCAGCACTGCTTGCTGCTGTTTTTACTTGTATAAGTATTTTCTTTGACTAAGCGAACACAACGACCACGGCCACGACGACGACGATGACTGCGACGAACACGACGTTTTGCACTGTTCGACTGTGTAACTGTGAATGCGATTTTAGTGTACGGTGCTTTTTGTGGAGGCAACGACGAGTTAACGAGTGAATTGGCGAGCTTTTAAGCGATTTGTTTAAAATGAGGTAAGCTTGAAAGGTAACGAGTAGCTGAACGGTGGGCTGTTGTGTTGTAAGTTTTCAAGAGTAGATAATGGATGGCATGAATTTGGATGCTATAAAATAGAAACCTTTGGTACACAGAGCCAAAATACCACCTAAAATGCCCTATAAATTAGAACAAAGTTTAGCGGATTTCTCTATGCTTTCTCTCCAATAAGATGTCCGTCTTATTATTACTGGATATTTCATTTTAATAAAACTAAGTAGATAATCTGTAAAACTAATATGAATACCTTTTCAATATAATTAAGAAGATGACCCGTGCATTTTAGATGAAATCATTTTCAGTAAAATTTAAGAGATAACCTTTAAAACTAAGATGAAAACCTATTAAATAAAATTTAGAAAATGACTCCTAGAATAAATATGGAAACCTTTTCACATAAATTTAGCAGATAACCTGTAAAATTAAGAAGAAACCCTGTTTAATATTATTAAGAAGAGAATCTTGATTTTCATCGGAAAACATAATTAGTCAACTAGTATTTTCCTAGGACTTATTCAGACAAAGGGCAACATTTCATTTAATATAAGTGCAGATGGACATAATAAACTCTTTATACCAAGTGCTTCATTAATCGTTTGAGAATTGTAGAAATGTGCAAAGCCGTAGTGAAATTGACGAACGGAGGAAATACATAAGAGCTCTTTTAAAAATAAAAAGTTCTCCCTTTTAATTTCTTGAACATGTAATTGCACGCATAAAACGTGGCTGATGCAATAACTGTTATGCATACTTCTAGTATGAACGAGTATATATGTACATATGTATGTATGTACGTATGTTAAGCCGTTTAAAGCAAAATTTGAATTAATAAGGGCTCTTTTAAAAATAAAAAGTTTTCCTTTTTAATAAATTCAAAAAGGTTCAAGTAAAAATTAGAGGATGTCCTTATTCATTTGCTTTATAAAAATTTTCTCCTAAAAACAAGCAGATTTCTTCTAACAATTTAATGTTTTTTACAAAATGACGTAAAAAATTAATAAACAAGAAGTTATCTCCTCGTTTTCATTCATCCTTTTAAATAAATTTAAGAAGAAATTCAAGCTAAACTCCAGAAGAATTTCTAGCAAAAATTTCTTCAATTTTGTCCCCTCTCCCTCTCCTCGGCCAAATAGCTTTTTTAGGTGGCAGTCTCTTTGATTGTAGGTGAACTTTTTGGCTCTGTGTATAGATTGAGATCTGGGTTTCTTTATAGTAGAGCTTCGAGATTTGAGAATCTCGCAAAAAGTCGAGTCTTGCAAAAAAGCTTGTTTCGATCGAGTTGAAGGGATCGTATGCTCTACTTTATAGTAGTAGGCTGGGCTAGGTACTTGTAGCTGCCACCGGTCGTCCGAGCGGAGGCACACGTACCCGTTATGATACCACGTGGAGCTTTGAACTCTTCATAATGTAGACACAGATTAGATGCCAATGAAATTGCACGAGCTTGTTCGCTCCATATAGCGAAGATGTTAGATAACTTTGTGTTTTCAAGTTCCTCTACATATCCAATGGAGTGTCTATGGAGTTAAGCGTACCTGCTATCAGATAACGCGGGACAAGTACGTAGGTAGTGTTTCTAGTTTCTCCTCAATCTTGCAGCCGCAACAGAAATCGTTAGTAAGCAGACGTTCTATGGATGCCCATGAGGCAATGACCCATTGTTGTGCCAACTAGAGGGCCAATGTTAGGACGATTGAGAAGAATAATTGATCTTGACCTTGCTGATCCAGCCTGGGCCAGATTTGCCTGCAAATCAAACAAATGGATCCTCCAGCCCATCGGGCATTCGCCTGTTTTATAGTAGGTAGGCTAGTGGATGCTGAAATTAGCATAAAGTACTTGATAAAATTCTTTAAGCTTTACAAATTGTTTCAAGAGGGGGTAATTAGACCTCGCGGTGGTACTACAATCGAAATCTATGTCTGAGTTCTACTTATTTGTCACTATGTACATATCTTCGGGCCTGTCTTCTAAGCTTAGAGATGTAACTTCGATATATAGATCATACGGTGTTTTGGAGAGACCAGAAGAAGAAAAAAAATCTTATTTTGCCTACCTGATTGCTGCAGCGCCTTCTGGGCGAACGTAGCGGCGATACAGGAGGCGGTTGAGTTCTTGAAATGGAGAAAAAGCCGAGAAACTAGATGACAGACGAACTTGCTAGAGAGGGCACATCTCTCCACTTTCACTGTCGTGGAAGGTTTTAGGTATGCTGTTCGCTACCGGTAAGCTGATACTGAAGTAGTTCTACTTCAAAGAAGCAAATATTAGGTGGCATACTGTGAGTACTTGCAACCCATACTAAACTCTTTTGACCTAACTGGAACGCCCCAGACGGAAAACTAGTCTAGTAGCACTCCAAGGATCCTAGCTAGCACTAATAGCTGGACTATTAAGAGGACATACAACCCTTGGAAAGCATGCAGATGGGATGAATGATCCGTATTATGATTACTGTAGAGTCTGTAAGGACGAAAAGGAGCTCGAAACAGTAAAATAGCTGCTGTGCGATTGCCGAGAACTAGGAAGGACGAGGATAAGGCATTTAGTAGCTTACCAATTAACAGATCTAGGGGATCTAGTTAAACTGGAATTCAAGAAAATTCTAAGTTTTTTGGCAGTCCACATGATGGTTCGAGAGCGGAGTCTTTGGATCCACGTCGTATCACAACCTGAGCTATCCTAAGGAACCTTCAATATTCCAACAATAGCAAAAGCTAATTGAACTCAATGATTTCGAGATCCAGATAAGAGCAAACAAAATTGTGTCTGCCATTTAAATATGCTCAACATGAGCCCACTGTGCTGTGCAGTAGCTAAAGCAGCGAAGTTAGCGAAATAGTTCGTAAGAAGTATGTAAGTCAAACAATGGAAACATACAAATAATGTGACCAACATTTGTTGTATTGTGTGTCAAAAAGTTTGAAAGTGCCTCACCGCAATAAAAGCTCCACAATAAACAAACAAGCAGAAGCACAGGTGTATGTGTACTTGTATACAATTTTCGGCACTCGCTACTTTGCAAGTGAATGAGTAAGAACTCGTTTAAGCATTCGTTGAATTTTGTGTGTGTTTGCCACATTTTGGCACGATGCGTGTTGTCTGTTTCGCTTTTGCTTGCTGCATCTCCATTTCCTTTTACTTCCGCATGCTATTTTATTGCATTTCCTTGATTCGCACATGTATTCGTATATACATGCATACATACATATAAATAAGTGTTTCTTGTTTCTCGTTAGTCGCTTTTTCTGTTTTATTCGTTGATCGCACGTAAGAAAATATGAATGAAAGCGTAATAAAGAGAAACGTCAAATGTGGTAGAAAATTGTAGAAGATGGAGGACAATGTACATATACATATGTGTGTATGTATGAATTTATTAAGGGGTGGCTGAAAAAAGGGCAAACGAGGACACATACACACATTCTTAGCTGGCTGGGGAAGCATGGCTGTGCTGATGTGTTGGCATTTGTGCAGTCTGTGACACATACCTAGTACAGTGGGTGACAAATAGACGTGTACATGTTAATAACATATGTGTAGACTGGCATGAATATGGTTTTAATGAGTGCCAGGCCGAAGAAGAAAAAGAACAAGAAGAAAAATAATATTAAATAGCAAAAAGAAGACGAAGGGGGGGGGGGGAGGGGGAAGAAGAAAAAAAGAAAAGACAAAGAAGGAAGGAAGAAAATGAAGAAAAAAGAAAGAGTAGAAGAAAGAGCAGAAGAAAAATAATGGGAAGAGGGAAAAGGAAGAAAAATAAAAAGAAAAGTAAAAAATAAATTAAAAAAAGGAACGAAAAGAAGAGAAAAGAAAATAAAAGAAAAGGAAAGGAAAGGTAAGAAAAAGAAAAGAGAAGAAAAGGAAAGAAAAGAAAAGAAAAGAAAAGAAAAGAAAAGAAAAGGAAGGAAACGAAAAGAGAAGAGAAGAGAAAAGAAGAAAATAAAGCAAGGATATATAGAAATAAGAGGAAGAAAAATGAAATGTAGAAGATGATGATGATGATGAAGAAGAAGAGAATAAAAATATGGCAAGGGTAAGAAAAAATTGGGATGAAGAAAAAGAGAAAGAACAAAAGAAGAAGAAAATAAGAACAAGAACAAGAAGAAGGAAGTAGAAAAATTTAAGGACAAAAAATTTAAAACAAAAAGGAGATGAAGCAGAAAAAAAGGAAGAGGAAATGGAGGCTGAAAAAGCATAGTAAAAGAAGAATACAAATAAAATGGAAAAAAATAAAGAAAAATAGGAATAAAAAACATGAAGACAAAAATATATAAATAAGAAAACAAGAAGAAGCACAAGAAGAAGAAAACGGAGTAAAAGGAAATAAGTAGAAGAAATAGGAACGAAAGGAAGAAGAAATAGGAAAACATGACGAAGAAAAAAACGAAAAGAAAAAGGAAAAAGGAAGAATATAAAGAAGAAGAAGAAGAATAAGAAGAAGAAGAAGAAGAAGAAGAAGAAGAAAAATAAAAATAAAATTAAAATTAAAAGAGAAGGAAAATAAAAAAAAGAGAAATAAAAAGAACAATAAGAATAAAAATGAGCAGAAAAATAAAATGAAAAGACAAGCAAATTAAAAATGTTGGTGTTGTTTGCAGAAAAAAATAAAATGAAAAGACAAGCAAATTAAAAATGTTGGTGTTGTTTTTGACGATGTTGATGATCACACGGAGAAAACTGTATTGATGTCACATCCATATATACATATCGATAATCCTGTCTGATCCATAAACTATGGATGTCATATCCATGTTTATTTATATATTACTAATTTTTTTCTGGATATTGCACTCATTATATGGATATTACATCCATATTTAATGGATCAGACAGGATTATCCATATACATATATAAATGTGACATCAATATAGTTTTCTGCTTTCAGCATTAATTTTCGTCATTAATTAATTTTCAATTATACGAGTTTTCTTTTTGGAAACCCCTAATAATCGTGTTTTAAATAATTAATAAGAATATTAATTAATTTTTAATTTTGTGTTTGACTTTTGCCATATTGAGTTCCCGAACCGAAGGCCAGAAACGCACTTTACAATGCAAAACCAAAAGAAATCACTACAGGTACTTTAATTTTAACACACACTGTACTTTCATACGCTTTTTGCAAGCAAAAGTTTGCGCACAAGAAGAAAAGAAAATGAAACAAAAGTTAAAAAAAGGAAAAAGATATACAACAAAAACAACAAAAGGCACAACGCTTCAGTGAAAGTGTTTTTGTTGTTGCTGTATTTTTTGTTAAATTTTTTTTCTCGCTTATCCAACATGCATTCAAATATGTATGTATGTATGTATGTATTGTTCCCTTTATTTTAGTGTTGCATACATTAGGGCGAACTACTACATACACTCTTGCATAGATATTGTCGTCATAGGCACTTGCCAGGTTGCCAGTTTTGGCGCCGTTAAGTATGCAAACAATAGCCAAGAAAATGTGCAAAAAAGAAACACAAAAACCATATAAAACAAAGAACTAAAAAAAAAACAAAGAATTAGCTTGTTTTGTTGTTATTGTTATTGTTTGGCCTGGCTGCTGGCAGCCAGTAGTTTGTTGGCAAGCAGCACGTTGTGCTATTTATTTATTTATTTACAGACATACTTGATAGCATGGATGACAACACAAATAAGAGAGATAAAAATAACAAAATGTGCGCCTAAAAATATATATACCCATACGCTGTGTAAATGCTCATAGGCACTTGAAAGACGCTTAAGCTGCATAGGTATATCAGCATAGAGTTTTTGTTTGTTGTTATTGTTATTGTTGCAAAGCGAGATTTCACTGCAAATAAATAAATAAAAAATGCTTTGCAATGGTTTAATTCACACGTGTATCGTTTATTTGCCTACGCTGCTGTTGCTGCTGCTGCCCATTTGCTCTATGGCATTTTTGCCGTGATGCGGGTGTTGCCACTGCGTTATTTTATTTTACTTTATTTTATTTTATTTTATTTTACTTTATTTTATTTTATTTTATTTTATTGTATTTTATTTTATTTTATTTTATTTTATTTTTCCCTGCTTTTGTGGTATGTCTATGTTAGGATAGGTAAGTGCAAGCGTGATACGTGTATGCAGCTTATTGTTTGGCGAAGAAGTGAGATAATTTACGGATTTATAAAATAAGTTGGCAGCTAAAACAGCTGACGTGTGTGCGAAATATTATTTTGTTTGTATTTATGTTAATTTTTTTGCAAGTATTTACATAATAAAAGAGAGCGTGTTTGCTAGAGAATATGGCAATATTTTTACATTTTTATGCGGTTATAATTTTTATGTTATTTTTATTTTTTTGAATAAGAAATGTGAGGAAAAGAGAATTTCTAGTTAAAGAAAGATGTGCTCTGTGGGAACTGAAATACCACGGTTTAATGAAGAATTACCAAGAAGCCTTAGTGTGATCCATGGTAAGTGCAATGCGGATGAATTATCAAGTGAGGGCACAAAATTGCAGGAAATCACAATCGCGGGTACCGCCCTCCGCCCCCCACTGAACTCATGCAGGCACTGGTTGTGATCCCGCTTTATTGAACAGGCTAACACCCGATGGGCCAGGGAGTCAACTTGTGTAATTTCCAGGCAAATCTGGCCTAGATTGTATAAGGGGAGCTCTGTGTCGGTGAATCGGCTCTCTACAGCTCAGCTGGTGGCAATTCTAACAGGTCACTGTCTCATGGGCATTCATGCCACTCGTATGGGCCACTACAAAAACGAAATTTAAAAAGTTCGGCATTAAGTATGTCACTATCATCAACTATCATTAGCTAGTTATCGCTCGCGTTCATAGCCACTTCTCCGATTGTCCGGCGCAGTTAGAAAATGCAAAGATACTAGATTTTCTGCGCTTCATTAGACAAACAAGCTGGTTTAGCTTCACGGCCATCTAATCTTAAACAATTTCAACTCTATATACTTTCCGAACAAGCTTTAAAGGGATCTAGGAAACTAGGACTACCATCTGCTATCACAATGTGCCAATTCGGCCTAAGTATGTCTCCGATTTCTTAAATTGCAGATGCAGCCACCTTAACCTAACTTAACCTAAGTGTCATCCATTGCGTTAGTAATGATTTATATTGAAATAATTTTCCCTTGAGAAAAGCTCCTGCTTCCCTTCCCTCATCTTAAACCCCACATTTCATTTCAAATGCGACTTCCTGTATCTTCACCCTGTATCCGAATTTTCAGTGTAGGTTGTGTGTTTTTTTTACGCCCAACTTGTAGGACAAATTTCACTAACTGGCATGCTATGAAGGGTATAAAGTAGATTGATTATCGTAAAGAGCTTTTTTGCTTACAAAAAACTTTGACTTTAGCTCAGACTGCTACCACTTATGGACACGCTATTAAAAGCACCCGCTATAAAGCTCGAATACTCAAATAAACGTTTTGAACATTCAGTTAACATGTTTACAAAAGTATGCTTAATTACATTACAGTTATTATTACAGTTACAGGTACTTAAATAAAGTACTAGTTATGAAAAGCTCACTAGTCGTGCTTTAGTTAAAAGAGTTTCCAGCAGGAGTTAAATTTAAAATATTTTGTAACTGACTGTCCTTTTCTACTCCTCCTCAGTATTTTAATTTCGTATGAACTGTATTTGCGCAATGGAAATTATGTCTCGAATCTAGCGTTATTGTTTATAACAATAAGGTTGTTCTCTCTCTGTGATTTTGGCCTGGCAAATTTGCCGAGATGACATAAGTGTGATAAATTTGCCGAGCACAACAACAAAATACACGTCTTGTCAAATTTGGAGCTTCGGCAAGTTTCCCATACCCCAACCCGTGATATGTGATATCATGAGAAAAATATCACGGGAAATGCAACCATGTTATTACATTCACAATGGTCTTCTATGAGAAGTGAGTTTGAATTTATGTTTCTAGTTCTTTTTTTTAAGTATTTTATTTTATTCAGATAAAAAATTAATTAATTCGAAATTGAACCAAGCAAAGCAAAGTAGGAGTGAGTAATGACACGATTTTTTGGGAATTAACACATAAGCACTGACTCGCTAAAAAGAGTCGACTCACTGAGTTGGCACGATTGTGCTACAACACGTTTGTGTTACAGCACGATTGTGCTACAGCACGTATTACTTTCGTGCTATTGTCAACCAAAAAGTGTTACTGTGTGCTATCAGAGACTGTGTCAGTGAAAGAGTCGCTCCGATGATGAATTGATATTTGTACGAGAATGGCATAAAAATCAATAATAGAATTGAAGTGATAGGTGTGGGTGGGCAAATATATGGATAATTAATTAGTTAGTTAATATCGTTTTTGTTGTTGATTATTGATTTAGACCAATGATGCCCAAACACATCTTACGGGCGAGCAATGTCATAATTTAAAGAAAAAAAAATTTTTTTTTCTATATGTTTGTTTTTGTAGTTTTTTACAACTTCATTGACATCTCGATAACCCAGTAGAAAAATTAGGACACAAACCAGACTGATGATCGAAATTAACTAAAAATCCAACTTTGTATTTATGTTATGCAAACAAAGCTATCGAATATGCATTGGAATATATATATACATTTTTAATTAATAAAATGAAATTAATATTTATAAATAAATAATTAATTAATATTGAAAAGTGGATTGGTTTTAGAAAGCTTAAAAAACATCTTTAATACGAGATTTATGGACTTTGGCTACAATTACTGAATTTATTAATTAATTTTCAATGCCCTCTAAATTTTTCAAAATATATAAATAAATAATTAATTAATTATTAGTGTGACAAAATTATTATATATATTTTCGTCAATGTTTTTAGTACATATAATTGCGAAAGTGTATTTTCAAAATTAAAAATTGTAAAATCAAAACACAGAAACCGGATGTCAGACAAACACCTCGAGTCGCTTTTGCAACTATCAACCACAAATGTTGAAATAGACATGGATAACATTATCGAAAATATGAACGAATCAAATTAGTATATATATGTCGTCCCCTCAATATAACAATAGCGTATAATTTTTTTTGGGTTTTGAGAAAATCGAGTTTAAAGTTTTTGTCAAATCAAATATCTATTAAATTTTTGAACAAGAAATTATACACCATTTTTTCCAATGACATTTTGACCCACTTTGTGGAAGTAGAATTTGACGAAATTTTGACCAGACATAGAATCAATGATGGAGATTCTAAATATGCAATAAAAAAATAATGGCGTATGAGCACATACGCTATTGTTATATTGAGGGGACGATGTATATATCTACGGCTGAGAATAAGATCGCCCTGTTTCAAAATTTGTTTCAAAAACGCCCTATTCCAAAAATTGTTTGAATAACGTCCTATTACAAATTTTGCTTCAAAAACGCCCTATTTCAGACAATTATTCAAAAACGCCCTATTTCAGAGAAACATATATGGAATTTTCTCTGAAATAGGGCGTTTTTGAAGCAAAATCTGAAATAGGACGTTATTCAAACAATTTTTGGAATAGGGCGTTTTTGAAACAATTTTTGAAATAGGGCGATCTTATTCTCAGCCGTCTATATGTACATACATGCATATATGTATGTCCCACATTTCATTCTTTTCATTGCTGGGTTGTATCTGTTCGAATCAAAATAAAAAATTGTTTTTTTATTTCCATAGAAACGTTTCGGGAGTATACAAATTTTTTTCCTATGCTCGCCTATGCTCGCCATATACACAAATTTCTTATGGAAGTGTATAGGCGAGTAAAATCCTATACTTACGAGCATTACAAAAACAAAATGTGTATGCGAGCATAGGGCTTGGGCATCTATGATTTAGACCTATGTAGCTCTGAGATATAGGGATTTTTAAGCATTTTTGAGATGTTCATGAAGTACACATTGGGCTATCTGATGGATAAATAAAATATAAATATGTATGCCAATATAAACTTAGTTGATAAGATCAATTACAAATTTCAAATGAATGTATGTATACTTTTTGGTTGCTTGTTTTTCCGACAGGGTAGGAATATGATGTATTGTGGAACGATCCTCCGTCATCCCTTGTCAAGTTTGGTTTGGAGACAAACCGGTTTCGGCTAATATGCGCCATCTTCAGTGTCTTTTTTCCACTGAAGATGGCGCATATTAGCCAAAACCGGTTTGTCTCCAAACCAAACTTGACAAGGAATGTATGTATCTTTTTATATATGCACGATATACGATAATGGGTTAAAGTCCAAAAGTTGGGAAAAATCATCTAGTTTCTAAAAATATTATAACAAAATTTACCAAAATTAAGGGGAACAACCAAAAAAAACCCAAAATAAGTGTCCATACAAAAACGGGTTAGTGTCCGAAAGTTAGTACAATTCATGCAGAATACACCTACATACACCAAATTTGCCTAAATCACCTGGAACAAATGAAAAAATGCATAAATAGGTGACCACCCCAATACCAAAAACCACCAAAATACATCAAGTGCCATATAAAGTAAGGGTGCAGTGAAATAACGCCCGTGGAATTAACGCCCGCGGGCGTTATTTCCCAAAAATAAGGAAATAACGCCCGTGGGCGTTAATTCCACGGGCGTTATTTCACTGCACCTAAAGTAAGCATGCACGAGATGACACTTAAATAAGAGGCGAAATCGAGTTAACATGCTATAAACGTGCCAGCGGAGTCAAGTATGCTACTGAGTTGACGTGCTATAAACGTGCCAACGGAGTCAAGTGTGCTACTGCTCTGAAAAAAAACGTTGTAAATACAAAGACTTTTGCAGTTAAATGAACAACTTTCCGCAGTTGAAATGTGCCCAACAACGCTCCGTTGTTGTTTCAAAGATGCGAGCGTTTTTGATTCAAATACTTTTCGTATTTAAGTTAACAACGGAAACTGTTGAAAGAAATACTTTTACATTTAAGTTAACAGTTTTTGCTTTTGAATTAACAGCAAAAATTTTTAGTCCAAATGCGAGCACTGTTGATTTAAATACTGTTCGTATTTAAGCTAACAACTTTTGCTTTTGAATTAACCGCAAAAGTTTTTGGTCCAAAAATGGGCACCATTGAAGCAAATACTTACGCATTTAAGTTAACCTCAAAAAAATTGTAGACAATAATAATTTTTTTAATATAAAAGATATTATTTTATTTAGTTTTTTATGTAATATATGTTTACATACATAGTAATATTAATACTAAGGCCCGGTTTCACCAAACAAACTTTTTCCATTCAGTGATGGTCATTTTATGCATCATTTGAACAACATGATGCTTGGAAAGAGACACGGCCACAAAGGTTTGCATCACATTTTCACAGCGCCAATATAAAGATTATGGAAACTTGTAGGCAGTAGTGGCAGAAATATCCATCAATCCTGCACCTCAAATGATATATCAAATGACTATCACTGTCTGTAGGGATTTTTACACACACATAAACACAACTGATTTTATTTTATTATTTCATAACACATTCTTTATATTAACTTACATTGTTTTCCGACCGCCAGATTTGTAGGTTTCTGCGCAATCATCGCCGACAAATTTTACCTCGATTGCTCGCTATCGGAAAAACGGGATAATCAAACATATTTAATCTGAAAATTCAAATACATATATACAAATACAAATATGTATTTTTAAACGTACATATGTACATATAATATTAATATATTATAATAATATATAAATATTATTATTGTGACTTACCTTTATTTATAATTATATGTTACATGTACATACATATATGTATGTATACATTTTTCCCGAAAATTTAAGTTTGGAAAAAAAATTTTATATTTTTTATTTACTTCAAAATTTTTCAACAGCAAGGGAGTTTTTGAATCAAAAACGCCCGTCTTTGAATTAACTATGGAAAGTTGTTGAATCAAAAACTTTGCCGTTAAAACAAATACTTTTGCTGTTGAATCAAAGACGGAGATTCAACAGCGGAAAGTTGTTGATTTAACTACGGGTATTTTTTTCAGAGTGAGTTATCATTTTATCGTGAGGTGAGCTTGAGCATGCAGCTCACTGATGGGAGTTGACACAGAGTCATGACTCAGTACTGAGTTACCCAAGCCTAAAGCAAAGCGACAACAGTTGTATAAAGAGTGGAAAGAATATGACTAACCTGCTAGTTCACAATGAAGTCAGTTAGAATTTTATTTTCTTAAAGGTGCGCTCTCTCTGTGTGGCAAATTTCTCAAGATATCATGATATCTCGGCAAAAATATTAGACACAGAGAACAACCTTAATGATTGCGAGCACAACAAATGAACTCTAAAATGTTTGGCTGTGTTGAAATTTGCTATTAAATTTGATTGTCATAGCATTACATTAGGGTGCCTATAATTTAAAGGTGTGCTATAATGGCTAAAAAATTCACAATAGATCACAAATATTCGTACGACTTTTAAGTAATACTTAATGCATTATCCTCATTCTTTAAGCTACATACATAAGTGGGAAATTGAAAAGTGAACTCCTTACTCGACGAACAAATCCCCTCTAAAATGAGGCGGTTACGATGTGCACTAACAATATCAGTTGAGGTGACATTTGCGGCACTCGAGTGCGAAATTCTTGAGATGATTTAACGATGAGAGCTGAATTCGCTTTTTAGTGAATAAATATGCAGTTTACATCGACTGGCAGCATATTATGTATATGAAAGAATACGACTCTAAAGGTATTCCTTTCGATACATGGGTCGATGGTTAGAGGTGGCTTCATTGCAATGGAAAGTTAAGGCGGATAATCACTTAACCTCAATTTGTGTTTTAGTTGCTTTTAAAATTAATTGAGTTCAAGTTTTTAGATGAAAGTGTATAAGCTTTGGAATTTTATTTCTTAATAAAAAAGGGGATATTTACACTTTTCATGAACATAAAATGGTATTATAGTTTCGAAACCAAACATGATTCGTATTATTTACCTAATTATTCATTCTTATCCCTTCTCACTTTAACTATATATTTCATTATTTAATAAATATCTTTACTTTCATTTCTTATCAAAAATATATACATACTAAACATACATACATACATACTTGCTTCTGACAAGAGCTTAACTTTGTATAAGATAGCGCAGCGCGCCTTGACGTTTTTATTATTTGCTTTGCACATCTCACCACAAAAAAAAATGTTGTTTAGCTCTTTTGCCTCCTCCTTTTACGAGCAGGTCATCAAACTAGTAGAATAAAAGAAGAAGTATAAGATACATATTTCTATGAATAACTTGTAGCGTCTTTATTCTTTTAGTCTTATCACCGCAGCCAGCCACCGCTTATAAATTTTTTCCACACAGCTCTACACCACAATTTGTTTATCACGTTCAAGTACCGTTGCACAGTGGGCGATTCGCCTTCGCTAGCGGCGGAAAACTCAAATTATAAAGTTGAATGAAAATGATTTTTTTTATTTCTTATCGATTACAAATATTTCAATTAGCTTATAATCGAATTTTAATAACCACTCCTAATTATAGTATTTTCAGGTCAAATGAAACCTTTTTTCAATTGAAATGAAAACTTTTTCAATGAAGTTAAGATTTTTTCGATTGAAATGATATTGAAAAAGGTTTCAATTCAATCCCTAAGCAAAAATGACAAAAAAGAACTAAAATGTTTTGCCGCCATGTTTTTGTGCTTCGATTTTTCGCGTTTTTTTCCTCTGAGAAAAAATATGTCCCGTTTTTGCTCTGAGCTCGTCATATATATGTATGTTGGTTATTAAACGTAGTTAACGTTGAGTGTATTAACAACGTGCCTTTGGTAGCGTATCTCTGTCCGTCGTGGAGTAAAACTTTATGAAATTCAAGCGTATTCAAGCCGAATTTAATATTTTTTAGAAGTGTGTTCTTTCGTGTGTCCAAATTGACCAATTTCAGCCGTCTTGTTTTTATTACACTTTTTAGACATAATAATGTCAGCAGCAGAATGCAAACTTTATTTAGCATGGCACGCCGAAGAAGTACCCGCAAAGAAATATCTCGCTAACAAAATTTTATAAAAATTTGATTATTATTTTTAAACACATTTTTTTTTTAATTAGGAATAATAATATTACACTGGCACTATTATAACTCTGACGAGTTTTATGGCCGAGCTTCTCTCCCAACTCGAGGTGTGCTCCTTAACTATTGTTTTTCCTACTAATTGGGTGGACCTAGAGTTTTATGCCGGCTTCGAACGGTGAATGCATTTTTTGTGAGAAGCTTTTTCATGACAGAAATACACTTGGAGAGTATGCCGGCCACTGCCGAGAGGTGACCGCTATTTCTAAAAAAAACTATTAGGAAACTATTTTTTAATTCCTGCTGTTTTTTTTTTTATTAACAAAGGAAACCGCTTGAAGATATCTATTCTACTTTGGAAGTTATTAGTTTTCAGCCCATGGCGAAGGCGAATCGCCCACTGTGCATTGCAGCCGTCACGTCACGTCGCTTTATTTTATTCTTGACACTGTACTCTAGTGTTGTACATATGTCCTTTGTTTTTGTAAATTTGGCTTTGTTGATAGAGATTATATGTATTTTGTTGGTGTTTGTTTTTAGTGCTGATAATGATTGCTATTTAAATACTTTTTGGTTGCTTGTTTTTCCGACAGGGTAGGAATATGATGTCAAGTTGACAAGGGATGACGGAGGATCGTTCCACAATACATCAGATTGCTATTTACATATGCATTTACCTAATATATATGTATATTTTTGCTGCATCTCCCACTATCACTTCTACTTATTATTACTCCTTCTTCTTCTTCTTATTCCTTTTCTTCTTATTATTATTTCATCTGCTCTGCATTTATCAACCGGTGTTTATCCATCACAAAAGTCATCTACTTAGTACATACATATGTATGTAAGTGGTTTTCTTTTTCTGTCGACCTTGAAAAAAACGCTTCAACTTGCTAAAAAACTACTTGCTTGGTTATTTGCAAGCCTGGATTAGTAAATTTTGCATAGAATACATAAATAGAAACATATATTTTCATATAGTCAAACAAAAAACACTAACGAAAAAAACGAGTATTTGATTATGCATTTTCAAGTGCTATTCACAGTAGAGATGACCGATCCCGTGATTTTTGAGTAACGGAGTGATTCGTTACTGTGACTTTTTAGTCACTGTGGTTTTTTTCAGTGACAGTGACTTTTAGGGTTCCTGACAGGAACCAAGAGTGTTCAACTGCTGGCGTACGCCGATGACATCGACATCATTGGCACTAACACGCGCGCCGTATGTTCTGCCTTCTCCAAGCTGGATAAAGAGGCTAAGAAAATGGGTTTGGCGGTCAACGAGGACAAGATGAAGTACCTCCTGTCATCACACAAAGAAACAGCACGCCTTGGCAGCCACGTCAATGTTGATAGCTACAACTTCGAAACTGTTAAGGAATTCGTCTATTTGGGAACCAGCATTAACACCAAAAGTAATGTCTGCACTGAAATCCAACGAAGAATCACTCTTGCCAATAAATGCTACTTTGGACTAAGTAGGCAATTGAAAAGTAAAGTCTTCTCTCGACGAACCAAAATCACACTCTACAGAACACTCATCGTTCCAGTCCTCATGTACGGCGCAGAAGCATGGACTATATCAAAAGCAGATGAGATGGCGCTTGGAGTTTTCGAGAGGAAAGTTCTTCGGAGGATTTATGGACCTTTGCGCGTTGCCGAGGGCGAGTATCGACGGAGATTTAACAATGAGCTGTACGCAGACATCGATATTGTTCAGCGAATAAAGATTCAGCGGCTCCGCTGGGCAGGTCATGTCGTGAGAAGGGACGAAGATGCTCCGGCCAAGAAAGTATTTCTGTCGAAACCCGCTGAACGCAGAAGAAAGGGGAGACCTCCACTGCGTTGGGAAGATCAGGTGGACAGTGATGCTGGCTCCCTAGGTATTCCCAAATGGCGCCACGCGGCACGAAACAGAAATAGCTGGCGCGCTATGTTGGATTCGGCCAAAATCGTCTAGACGGTTACGTGCCAATTAAGGAAGGAAGGAAGGAAGGACAGGAACCAAGACTTTTATTCACTTTTTAATAAAAGTAAATAAATGTGTTTAACAGAATTATATTTTGAAAGTTCAGTAATAATAGCTAACCTTTTCCAGATGCTTTTTAGTGTGAAATAAAAGTTTTTTCTAATAAATGGAAATATAATATATAATACAATGGCGCTATTACAACTCTGACGAGTTTTATGGCCGAGCTTCTCTCCCAATTCGAGGTGTGCTCCTTTTTGTTTTTCCTACTAATTGGGAAAATGGAAAAGAACTGCATTTTACTTAGTTCTCTAAAAATTCGTTTGGCTATTTTTAACAAAATCAATTGAAATCAATTAAAAAAATTATTAAAAAGAAAAAAAAAAAAAAATAAAAATGTTTTGAAAACTGAAATTTTGATGCCTTCAGAATACGTGACTTTGTCACCGTGATTTTGGAAATCAGTCACGGCAGTAACCAATGACTTTTGAGGAACGCTGACAAAAGCTCTGTTCAATAACGAAAAATTGTTACGAGTTTTTCCTAAAATGTGTCATGTTTGTATGGAGAACTGTCATTTTTTATGAAAAATTCGTAACAATTTTTCGTTATTGAACAGAGCTAAAATCACAGGTACGCCAAATATTTGTCAGCTGTAATTCACAGTAGCTTTATTCTGTTACTTTTCAACACTACAGTTCAGGTCGGCAAAGTACCAAGCGCTTTCTACTCAACTCGCTAAGCCAACACAACTCGCTAAGCCAACTCAACTAGCTTAGTTTTTGTTATTGCTTTCCATGTTATGCGCTAGGCTTGCTAGTGTTTTTTTCCAACCTGCTTACAAGAAAAAGCGACTTATGCAGATCCATATATACGTACTTAACATTTTTGAAAAGTTCTTAGCGCATTGAATACGTTTGTGTCTGTCTGTCATTTGGCTGTTGTCGTCGTGGTGTGAAGTGTGGTGTGTATTGGCACTGCGTAAATTTGTGTGTTGAAAATCGGTTTTTAGTACCGCATGGAATTCGTTTGGTGAAATACAAATATTTATTGTTTAGTTTTATGAATGGTATACATAAATTGAAGTCGATAAAAAAAAAATTGTGAATTGTTTTTTTTTGGTATTTTTGTAACTTTTTTACGTCTTTTTTTCGTACATATGTCAAAAGAAAATAAATTAATTTTTTGTGAGTATTGCTTTGTGTGAAATCTGCATAGTTTTTTTCGCTGAACTTGCGCGCCAAATGCTAAACAAAAAAGTAGGTACGTGTTGCAGAAATAAAATACATAAATTAGTTAAAAGTAAAATATAAAAGAGGATATGCTTTAAAGAATCTATTGTGCTGTTCCATAAATCGGTATAGAAAGAAGCGAAGAAAACTAAATACATAAATAAGTAAATATTAAATACTATTTTTTTTGTTAGAGAGAGGAATCTGTGACAAATAAAAAAAATACAAAAAGAACTATAAAGCTATAAAAAACAACAACAACATTAAAGCCCATTTGCTCAGAAGTTCAATTAAAAGTGACCATTTGCTTGCAGAAGAATGTCGCGTAAGGAAGAAACACCGTTTGTCATGTAAGTATAAGAGAATTTTCTAAGCATTGTACAGAGTTGCCATACATATTTATACACAAGAAAAAAAGGTGGACTCTAAGGTGATTGAGTCACGCAGGAGTCAATAGAATGCAAAATGAATGCTTCTTACCCGACAAAACATACTTAATAATATCTAAATTTGGCATACGATTCAAGATCTACACCAAGATGGAACCTTCGTTATTCAATGTACATATTTTACATTGGTTATGATTTCGAAATATAGACCCTTTTAAACGAAAAAAGAGATAGCGAGAGAGTGAGTGCTTTTCTTAGAAAAACGCCACCTGTTTTCCTGTTACTATAGTAAAATATATACATATGCCATTTCCTTTTTCGAAACAATTTAAAGCAGGGCTGCTCACCTCTTAGGCACTCAAAGCACAATTGTTTTTGTTTTGTTCCGAATCATAGGCACAGATACATATTTTCACTTCAAATATGAAAATATAATTTTCTTTGCACTCCCATAAGCACTCAGATATAAAAAATTTTTATATGTATGTGCCTATGATTCCTATTGAATGTGCAGAGCAAAGGCACTTTGTATAGGAGCTCGAGCACTGCCGTAAGAAAAAAAATCGAAATTTACAATAACAAATGTGTAATGAAAAAAAAAATTCAAAAACTGAAAGCACTGTAAAAAATTTGTATTCAAAAAATTTTCATATAAAAAATAAAAAAAAATATTTATGTATGTGATACTACCATTTGAAAATAAATTCTAAAATAATATTTTATTGGAATTCATAAAAAAATTTAAATGGGCAAAAAATTTTTCAGTGCACATACAAAATTTGTAGATGTATTGAGTTTTGTACTTTCAATACGAGAGCGTTGAGCAGCCCTGATTTAAAGTATACATATGTATGTATCAGAGGCGGTCGCTTCATACAAGCCGAGAGCCCGGCTTGCGTACACATTTTCGTTCATTTCATACGAAATTCTTTAAAATCTGGTTATTTTACGTTTTAAATGTGTTTACTATTTAAGTTCTCAATAATATAGCCCCCACTGTAACATGCCCCTAAAAGCCTGCTAAGAAAATAGCGCAAATACACCACCAATCCCCCTCACAATGTGTATTTTGTTTGTACAGCCAATCACAGCACAGTGAGCATGCTTCAACATTTCCACACATTAGCATTTAGGAGAAACCAATTGCTTATTTTCAGACTTAAATTGAAAAAAAAAAACTAGCAATGCACTTTTTTTATTTTTCACATCAAATTTGTATGCGAATATGAAGCTGGCTTCGGCATTCAAAAGTTCAGTATTCACAGCCATATGCATATTTGATTTGATTTTCGTTTGCGTGTACATACTTATGCACATAATTTCCTACATCTGCATGTGCATGCAAACATAAATATCAAATACCAGATTATAAAAGGGTTGATTGTGATTTTTGGCGACTATTGGCACAATATCAAGATAATTTTTAAAAGCGGTGGAAATCAAATTGGACCTCAGTTTTTCAAACACTAAAGCACCCATTTTTTAGGCAATAAGCAAATACACTTGCTACTGCTGAAATTTCCGTCGGTATAAGGAAACTAAAAATACCTCTGCGCTTTCGTGAAAGAGTTCCCTAGCGCACGTTTTTATATTTAAGAATTATGTAAATAGGAAATTTTTTATTTTAAAAATGTTCAGAGTAAAATTGCAAAATCAAGAAAAAACAATTTTAATTTAAAAATTTTTATTTTTATTTTAAGCACTATGAGATTTTGAAGGAAAAACTTTCGTTTTTATTCCATTAGTTTTAATTTTTAATTTAAACATGTTTCTTTATAAATCCTAAATACATTTTAATTTAAAAAATTTAATTTTTAATTTAAAAATTTTCATTTATAAAATAAAAATGACTTGCTTTAAAACGTGCATTATAAAAATAAAAATTTTATTTTTGATTCCTTTTCTCTGAGTATATAAACAAAAAAAATGTGTATCAGGAAAACAAAAATAAAAAATACATATGAAAAAAACAAAAAAAAAAAAAAATAAACGAGAAAAACGATCTTCAAATACCCGAATTGTTCAAATGCCCGTACAAACATACGCGTAATAAACAAACAAACGAGCGTTCCAGCATTGAAAAGCATTTATTCGGGCCAATCGAAAATGTTAAAAAGAAATCGAGAACTCTAAATCAAAGTAATGACGGAACGAAATCAGACTTTTAAATAATACAGCAAAGGAAATAACATAAATGGCTAATGGTTATGCTTCACATATAGGCTTGCCCAGGCAATTTATGCTAGGTCCGCCACTGGTAAGTATGTATTTCCAATATACTATGAACTTTGGAGAGCTAAGCTTGGCTATAAGTTCATTCTCAGTTGAATATACATGGATATCGAAGTTCATATGTACTTTCTAACGTTCGTCATAATGTTTAGTGAGTTGATTTTCAAGTATTCTCAACTTTTTAGTCTGACTAATTTAATAAACATATATCTCTAGCATTTAATAAACAAATTAATCTTACGTCCTTCATATATCTTATTCTTCTTATTAATTAATCTCTATGGCTGATAAGATAGTAGTAAGAATTTATTGTATGTAAGAACAAACAAACATACAGACATACATATATACATATGTACGTATAAAGCGTGTTCTCTAAAAACGTTTAAAAACAGTTGAAAGCGTGATAATCCACGTTTCCAAGTTTACTGACACACAAACATAAATACATATGTATGCATTTGTGTACTAATCAGTAAGACGGTAACCATGAGTTCTTGTATGATGCGTTTGAGTTTCTAGTGCAATCTGTAATGCAGGGTAAGTGAGAATAATGGGGTTCATTGTATGTAAATTCCAAGATTCTAGAGTAAAATATGATTCCAGTATTTTAAAATTGTGATTTCATAACCAAATTTTCAATACCAAATTTTCTATCTGCAAGTAATATCGGCGAACGCTTAGAGTTTGTAGATCGTTTTATTATATACATACATGGTAGAAGTATAGGGTTAAAAGTACCCCACAAACATTTTTCTTAATTCTCAATTTGAGATGCATTTGAGAACTAACCTTATTCTCAAACGTCAAACGTTTGTTATCAACTGCACCTCAAATTTCCCTTGATAGCGTTCTCAAACAAAAAGGCACATTTTTCTCAAACGTTGATGAAATTTTGGGGAAAATCTTTATTAGCAAATTGAGAACTAAGGTTTTCTCAAACGTTTGAGATTTTTTGGCCTGATGTTTATTGGGTAGGATTAAAATGTTCTACAAAATTGTACGCCATAAAATTTCATTAGGGGTCTCCTCAGAAAATTTTCCTGTAAAATGAACCTAAAAGAGCAAAGGAAGCGAAAAACCTACATATATTACTTGGAATGTTGATCGTGTTTTATTTCGGGTTCTGCTGAAGCAATCGCATTATTTCTTTTGCAAAATGTTACCGTGGACTTTTTTTTTGCGATACGGTTTAATGTACAAATGCCATTGAGATAGTGGCTAGTTGGAACCACCCACACCGCAGTTGTGATCTCCTGCAAGTTTGTACATTCCCTTGCTAGGTTAGGTTAGGTTACGTTAGGTTTGCCGGATACAGTGATCCTTCACATAGAGCACATATGGTCCTTAGTGTTACCAACATCGCATTGCAGGCGTTATACTAAACTTGGAATGCAAAACTTCGCAAGTTTTAGTAGTTTTTTTTTTGTGTATTTTCCGAAGAGTATTTTGTGTATTTTAAGAAGTGTTTTTGTTGACCACTGAAATCCACAACAGGGGTGAGAGTATCTACTCCCCCTTGTGGGATGCACCTATGTGCCCTCCTTGACATCGTCGAAAGGCCCCACCCACCCGTCAACGTCCGACAACTCCAAAAGCTCCTCGATCCAGCGCCGTCGAATGATTGGTGGTATTTCAATCCATTTAGGTCTCTCCGACAGCGCTGCAGCAGAGACATTGCAAAAGGCAACCGAAATATCAAGAAAGACACTTGTCACACTTCCTGCAGTGGGAGGCCTTTTCGATATGTTATTGTTGTTGTTGTGGTTCTTTAACCTTTTTATGCTCCATCACGACAAGATAAATGCGTTTTATGCCTTTCGCCAGGTACCTCGAATCATGACTCAGGTCGTCTTGCAACAGCCCCCCTGGTTCGCGCCTTGAGGCGACCTACTCGACCGGATAACAGCCAACAACCAACAACATCTAATTAGGATACACATGATGGAACATACATACCCATTTTTACAATACAAACAGTTTAGACTCACCACTAGCCAATTAAGGAAAAGCAAATGAAAAAAAAAAGAATTATCTAAAAATTGATAAACATATTAAACCAACTGACTTCGACGACCGTTTATGTTTTCATAAAGCAGCTGTGGATCGTCACTTTTAAACGTTCTAATCCATTTACAATAGCATTAGTCACAACACCAAGCGGTAGTAAGAAGAAGCAAGAAGATGAAGCGTAAACAGCAGCGGTTGCTGTGCTGCACCGACTCCACTCATCAGTGGCAAGATTTGATTGCATTAAGTGACCGTTGGTGGCATATTGATTTCGTTTGCGGATTATGTAGTTACGTACATAAGTGGAAAGTGGTGTATGTGCATGTGTGTGTGTTTGTGTGATATAATTGTATGTACACAGCGCAGCGTTGCCACATGATGACCCGTTGACATAACTGCACCGCAAAGCTGTCAGCGCTGAATTAACGGTAATCATTCAACGATTAATAGTGGAAATTGTTGAAGGGCGAGATGGAGTTTGAACAAGTGAGGAACTAAAGCCGATAAAGAGGGGAGAGAACGGAGATTAAAAAGGGACAGCAGTAATAGCAGGATAGGTAATGAAGATGAAGAGGAGAGATAGGTAAGAGATGGAACTTGAGGAGGAGGAATGGCAGATAGAAAAAGGGGAAGACGGAAGAATTAAGGCTGAGGAATAGGAGCAAAAGAAGGTGTAGGTAGACCAGAGTTGGGATGGATAGTGGGGAGAAGTAATAGAAACGGAAAAAAGAAACAACGAAAAACTAAGATAAAGGGTGATGTGAGAAATAGCTAAGAGGGTGTGAGGAAGAGCTAAGAGGGTGTGAGGAAAGCGAGACAAGCAGCTAAAAAAGCTGATTAAAGCTTCCCACTGAAAACATAGCAGAGTTCGACGAGCTTGCAGGTAAAAAATTTGATAAAACTGTAGAAAAATCAAGCGTAGCAGAAAAAGTGTTTAATTTACAAAAAAAAAAAATTACAAATATTGCCACATCAGCATTGCTGACATTTAAGTGGCAAAAGCACAAATAGGGAAGCGAGCCAGCGAGCATACGATGAGACGATCCACTGGCTTTTATTGGTTTGACCAATGACCCGAGGAAGCGTGCAAAAGTGCAGAAAAAGTCAAGTGGCTGTGGTTAATGTGATGGTTGGATATTGTTGTTGTTGTTGCAATTGTTGTTGTTTTAGTGCTAACAGATGGCTATTTTATAGGAAGAAAAATGTTTAAAGCAACAACAACAAAAATAGTGGCGGAAAAAACAACTGTTCGCCATAATTTCAATTTGAGCTCAATGACTTGACTGCTTTGCTAATTCCGATGAAGTTGGCGCTTTTTGCTACATTTTTGTTGTTGTTTTTGCTGCATTTTGTTTCGCATATTTGTTGCTATTTTTCTTGTTGTTGTTTTTGTTATTATATATTAATGTTGTTCTTGAAAATTATAACAAACTTAAGCACAGCTAATTGGCGTCGTTACATGAGCGTTGATGAAATTAAACCATCCACACAGTAAAAATTTTAGTTTAATTTTAATTCCATTTTGGTATTTATATATAACAATGCCAAAAAGCATAAAATTAAAACCATTCTGGTTTAAAAAAAAAAGAGAATATTGAGAGACAGAAATTATTCTTGGTGTCAAATTAATACTTTCTTAGAATTAAATCAAAACCAAATTTTCATTATTTTTAGAATATTTCTGTTATTAAAAATAGTTGAAATGGTATAAGATCAATCCCAAATTGGAATAAATTCTATACTTTTATGGAATTAAATCAAAACCAAATTTTGATTATTTTTATAATATTTTTGGTAATAAAATAGCATTTATTAAATCTATCCGAAAATTGGAATAAATTTTATACTTTTTTGGATTTAAAAATAAACCCCCATAAAATTTCCAGTGGTTATACTGCAAATAACCCATTATCCCAAAGATTAATGAGAAATTGAATAACGTTAACATAGTTTATTTACATAAAAATCCAAAACAGTAGTAGCACACACTAAAGTACCTTATATATCGAGCCCTAATCCTCATAAAAGTGTATCCAACAAAAAGTAAATTTTACCGGACACAGTTTTTTTAATTTGTTTTGCATACAGTTTGTATGCAGCCTTGAAACTTATTTAGACTCTAACTTCGAAACTGCACATTTCACAGCTACGAAATTTTGGGAGTTGATACATATGATAGTAAACTGTTGATTTCCATAAAAAAGCTGAAATCGATCATTTTGTTGGATACACTTTTATGGCGGTTAGGTCTCGATATATATATGTACATACTGTCACTTTTATACTAATATTTTGGAGATGTCCGGGAAATTTCGGCACCGTCGCAGTTCCTGCAGTGATACTGAAAGAGGGACCCTCAACTGCCTTATGACTGAAAAAATAAAGCAAAATTTACCCTCATGATATTTAATTAATCTCCTGAATTACTTACTTGATACAATTATTCGATTCGGGCAATTTATTTGAGTAGATTTAATTACTACTCCGGATTGCAGATTTAGAAACTTTTTACTTTTTTCTAATAATTTTTTTTAATACTTTTTTTTGGTTTTGTTTTCAAACCAAAAATACTTTGATGGTAATTCAATTGAGAAAGAGAAAGTTTTTTATACTTTTCAGGATTTGTTTTTAAACCATAAATGATTAAACTTCTTTAGAGAGGATTTTAATACTTTTTAAGACTTTATTTTAAAACTACTTTGGAATAAATAAAATTGTAAAACTTCTCATAGTTTAAAAATAAGGCTTTTTGGTAATAAAATTCAAATTTAATTCCAATAATGATTAAATTAAGTACCAAATGATATTAGAAATAAACTATCATTTTTTACTGTGCACCATCAAGCTAAGGGGATGGGCGATGCATCGTGAGTTAGGTTGTTTCACAATATCAGTGCAAGAAGTGCTTAGATGTATGGAGATGCCAAAGATGTTGCGCACGATAAGCCTGAAAAGGCAGAAGATTCAAATGATGGTGTTTAGAATGGCTCTGTTAAGCTGTTTGTCGCAGCAACTAAGCGATAACCTAACACTTGGTTTCTGGCGGAAGCAGTTTGCTGCTATTTCTGTTACGTACAAACATTAGTGTTTGCGCCATTATCACTAGCTACATCGATGGACAGCAATAGCAACAGACGCAAGAACAATAACTGATAATCATGTATTATCTAATTTAGCACGTTGTCGATGTCGAATCGGCTTTTCAAAACTTCCTCCTTCTCACGTAGTATCAGAACTGTTATTTGATGATTAAAAATATGAGTGATTGCAATCATTATAATGATTATTAATTAAAGCATGTTTTTTATAACTCTTTCACTATTGAATGGTAATGCACTTTGAATGGTAATGCAAAAATGCCCATCTTTGGTACAAACATACGGGTAATAAACAAACAATCGACTGTTCGAGCATTTGAATAACATTTGTTCGGGCTACTCGAAAATGTTCAAAAAAAATCTGGAGCTCAAATTCGAATCAAAAGTTTGATTCGAATCAAAAATTTTGTTCGGATAAACAATTTATTAATAATCTTGATTCGAAATCAAGTTTGAATCAAGAATCAAAAAAAAGATTTTTGATTCTTTTGAGAAATGAATCACAAATCAATTTTATCTTTGATTTGAAAAAAGTTTGAATCACGAATCAAAGGGTATTTCTGATTCTTTTGTGAAACGAATCACAAATAAAATTTATCTTTGATTTGAAAACAGTTTGAATCACGAATCAAAGGGTATTTCTGATTCTTTTTTGAAACGAATCATAAAAATTATCTTTGATTTGAAAGTATTTTAAATCAAGAATCAGAAAATATTTTTGATTAGTGATTCGGTCAAATCAAAATCACGCAACCCTGCTCTGCTCCAACAAGCTTAAGCTCCAACAAAATGCTCCTCTCTGCTCTTTACTCTCTGCCGACTTAAACTATTGTAATCGCATTGCTGTCGCATTTGTTGTAGTTGTTATTGTAATAAGTACAAAGGCAGAGGCAGCAGCTGTTGCATTTCGCCGAGCAATTGACACGCGCTCATTTAATACCATTGCCCCTTGGGGTTTTAGTGTTGTTGTTTTTCTTAGTGTCGCTTGACGCGCGGTGCTAATCCGTTTGCGGTCGGATTATGCCAATCAGGAAGTGTGCGTGGCTTAAAAAGTCGCTGGCTGTATGCGAGAGTGCAAGAGCGAACGTATTGCACTTGGATTACTTACATGTAGACTGCTGGTAACCCAATAAACATGTAAGCTTGATTAAAAATTTGGAAGATCAGAAAACGAATCTTTTTTTTCAAATCTCAGCTTTGATAATGATGGTGGAAAGAGTTAGGTATTGTATTAATCACACGACTAAAATCATGCAATTAAAATAATTAATCGCTTAAGTAATTTACTGTTTTAATTGATTACTTTAATTAATCATATAATTAAAAAATATAATAATTGAAAATAATCAAGTAATTGTATTAATCACACGATTAAAAAAATCGAAAAGTAATTTGAAAAAACTCAAAATAATCAATTAAAATTAATTAATCGATTAATTCATATACTTTTTTTATGGATTTAATTGACTATTAATCATTAAAAGGGTTAAAATAATCTTATTTAGACATTAAAGAGTTACAAAACGGAAACATGATTTAATTAATAATCATTAAATTTTAAATCATTAAATAGCAGATCTGCTCACAATATATTATGAATGTTGGGGAACTAAGGATGATTATAAATCTTTTTCTCGTTCTATTCGAATATTCTTCATAATGTTGATTGGGTTGGAATGATGATAGATATGTATGTAGGGATTTATGTATATAAGATTCTACTATCTGTGCTGGTAATTGAGCTAATGAGCTTTATGATTTGTTATGATGACTATTTTGTCTTGCTTCTTGCCAATTAGTAAGCTAAGAAGGCCTGAGATCTTAGTACGAAATTTTTGTCACGTTTCTGCGACCAGGCAAAGCTGAAGTCGGCTACAATCTTTGCAGATCTACTTTAGATTTTTTTTAAGGTTAATGCTCCTGCAGACCTGCTGTTCAAAAATCACATTCCTACTTCGTAATTGTCATCATCGTTACCATAATTCACGGAATGCTCTGTCAAGTCTACTCTCTTCTAGCCACTTTCTATTTTAATCCTGTCAAGCGAAATTGCGCTCTGCTAGGCAACAGCGACTATGCAAAGCGTTTGCCCTATGAAAATTAGCATACTTAGCGGCGTTCAAGCAATGTTTGAGGAGAGAGAAGAGAATGTTTGCGACGCCTTTGCTGCGGTTCACACGCTGTCAGCTGCAGTGGAAAAGCAGCCGCCACTCAGTGGTCACATTTATTGCTTTCCTTTTTTTGTTTCCTTTCCTTTTGTTCCTTTTTGTTGTTATTGCTGGTTGCATTGGCGACGTGTAGACGTACTAGGGCAGTGCTTTCTCTGGTTCGTTGCCTGAAGGCCGATATCTGCTTGTCGCCAGTCTTGCCTGCCAGTTTCCTCGCCTATCTCAACTTTCTCAGTGCCCTTTCTCGGTCGTCTACTGTCTTCCGCTGTCACTTGGCTGTCTACTTTGTTTGCTGATCCGCCGCGTTCTCTTGCGGCATGCAAGTTGTAACATGTTGATATGTACTTGCTGCTGATGTTTGGCTGCTGCTCATTTTTAATGCTATTTTCAGTGGCGGCAAATGCAGCTGTTTGCCGTACAACAACAAAAAATTTGCATGCAAAAAAACAAAAATTCTGCGAATTCCACACCGATCTGGTTGATTTTTAATTTATTTATTTTCTTTGTTATTGTTTTTTTCGGCTTCATTTCTTAGTCATGACAAAATTAACCTCTTAAAATTTTAAATAACACGAACACACATACATACATACAAACTTTCAAAATATTAATGCAATACAAATACAAAGTAAACAAAAAAAAAATAAAAGAGAAAACAATAGCAACAACAAAAAACAAAGAAGCATAGATAAAGTTGCGCACGAACGAAAATCGCTAAAAAGTTTTTGCATTTTCGCACTCGAAAAGGCGAAAAACTAATTTAAACTTTGCATTAATCAACCAAAAACTCAGCAGCAGAACAAGACAAACAGAAACAAAAAAGCGAAATTAAAAATAAGAACAACAACAAGAAAGAGCATAAGAGAAGCAACACACTTCAAACAACGACAACAAACTGAAGTTTTGCGCTGCAGCGTGTAAGCAAGGAATTGTTGCTGTTGAGGGGGAGCGGCAAAGAAGGGAGTTAAAGCTAAGGAAACAAGGGGGTTAAGCGATTAAGTAAATAAGGTGTTTGAGGGGTATGAGAGGTTTGAGTTGAGGTAGATGCCATCAGCGCGTTAACAAGTGCAATAAATAATAAAAGCAACAATAAACAAACAAACAACAGCAGTAAAAACAGAGAAAAGAGAAAAGAAGGGTGTTTTATATGCCAAAAAAAAAAACGAAAAAATTTATTAAAAAAATCTTCTGTGTACGTAACATATTAATTAAAAAATTAAAAAAAAAAAAAATTATAATATAATAAGATAACGAAAAATAAAAAGGGAAAACAGAAACATACTAAAAAAAAAATAAATAAAACGAAAAGAGTGTGAGTCAATATGCCAAAAAAGCAACAAAAAAATAATGATAAAGGAAAACGAATACAAAGAAGAGAAAAAAGCGGATGAAGAAAAATAAAAAAAAATAAAATAAAAACAGTAAAAGCAAACATTATAAAACAAAAATTTTAAAATACATAGAAAAAAGCAAACAAAACAATCAAAGAAAAGTAAAGACAAAAATTACAACAAAAACTTGCTACTGGTGCCGAAAAGAAAACAACAACAACGAAAAAAGAGCAGCTAGGCTGGAATTGCCTGTTAATTCAGTTGCCTAATACAAAAAATAACAACAACTAGAAACAATATGCTGAAAATAACAACAACAACAACCAACTGCATTGCGGAATAAATATAAACAAAAAATCAATTCAGTTGCCTTTTTTCGTTAATTCGGCTGAATACTCGTATAATATACCCTATTGCAGACTTTTCATATGAAGGCATGTTCCTGTTGCGTCCAAAATTTGAAGATAACCTCTGTATCTTCTTATCTTTCTTCTTCGTCCTGGTCGTCTTCTTCTTTTTTCTTCTTCTTCTTATTATTATTCCTTTTCTTCTTCATCGTCTTTTTTCTTTTTATTTTTATTTTATTTTTCTTTTTCTTTTTCTTTTTTTATTTCTTTTTCTTTTTCTTATTCCTTTTCTTTTTCTTTTTTTATTTCTTTTTCTTTTTCTTATTCCTTTTCTTTTTCTGTTTCCTTATCTTTTTCTTCTTTTTTCTTTTTCCTTTCCCTTCCTTTCCTTTCCTTCCTAATTTCCTTCTTGTTTTAATTTTTCTTTTTCGTTTTCTTTTTCCTTTTGTTTTGTTTTTGCTTGTCTTCTTCTTCTTCTTTTTCTTTTTTTTCTTTTTCTTTTTCTTTTTCTTTTTCTTTTTCTTTTACTTTTCCCTTTTATTTTTTCCATCTTTTTCTTGTTCTTGTTCTTCTTCATCTTCTTCTTCTTTATCATAATCATGTTCTTCTTTTCTTGTCCCCACATGTTTTTTTAGCTATTAATATACATACATACATATGTACATGTTATCCATATGACTCTCAAAGCAGTACCGAAATTCCTCTCCCAAGCCTAGCTCTCATACATTTTCCAACAGAACTTTAAAGGCGGATTCATCGTTCGAGTTCAGAACTAAAGTTGAATTTGAGTTAACTAATAAAAATAGTTCAGAACTTTTCGGAATTCCTCTCACACTCCGAAAACACAACAACAACCACATGTCAAAAAAGTTCTGAACTCGAACGATGAATCCGCCTTAAAGATTTGCATAAAAAATGAAAATATGAATTTAATGCGCTCAAAGCACGAACGGGAATAGTAAGAAAAAAAAGCCAAAAGCAAATAAGAAAAACAAAATTCATTAAAAAATTATACAAGAGCTATACGACAACAACAGAGAAAATTTAAAAGCAGTTGCAAATTCAAGTTGAGCCAAGGTTCCGCAGAAGGGGTTGCGAAAATCATTGACCGTAATGTTAGAAAAAAGAAAAATAGAAACTAGCAAGTAAGGAAGCCTAAGTTCGAGTGGAATCGAACATTAGATACTCAGCTGTATACTTTCATTGTTTGTTTGCGTTTGATGGAAACACGGTGCACTTAATATAAAACGAGTGCTGCATAAAGTGGGCGTAGTCACGCCCATTTTCTAAATTTTTATCAGTCATCCAACTAAGCATATCAATATTATACTTTGTGCAAAATTTCATTCCTTTATGACTTCTAGTTACAAAGATGTCACGTTACAAATTCCCAAAGGGTGTTCCAGAAATATCTTTCTTAAAAAGTAGGCGTGGCCATAAACCGATTTCAATAAATTTTTGCGTGGCTATTAACACAAGTTATAAAAGTGTATAAACCAAGTTTCGTCATAATATCTCAATTATTTGTCGAGTTATAGGCTAAGAAATCTCGTATATCCCTTTGTGTAAAAAGAGGCGGTGCCACGCCCATTTTCCAAAATTTTTCTATTTGTTGTTTCCGGTCTATTGTGGAAGTCATGCCACAAAATTTCAATGAATTATCTTTACATTTGACAAAGATATCGCTTAAAATGTTTTTATTAGGCCCCTTTATAGTTCTCATATATAAAAGTGGGCGTGGTCGTCAACCGATTTCGCTAAAATTTTGAGCGTGTATTACCACAAGTAATGAAAGTGTACACACCAAGTTTCGTCATTATATATAAATTATTTGTCGAGTTATGGTCTCAGAAATCTCGTATATTCCTGTTTATAAAAAGAGGCGGTGCCACGCCCATTTTCCAAAATTTTTGTGTTTTTCGTTTTATGTCCGCAGTTGGACTCCTGCTATAAAATTTCAATGATATATCTTTATATTTGACAGAGATATCGCTTAAAATGTTTTTATTAGGTCACTTTATAAGACCCATATATAAAAGTGGGCGTGGCCCTCAACCGATTTCGGAAATTTTTCGTCCAAATATTTGACTAAGTAAGTATATCACGCGTACCAAATTTCATCGATATATCTTCAACGGTTTCTGATTTATGACTCATAAAACTTTCAACTTAATAAGTGGGCGTGGCACCGGCCATTTTCCAAAATTTTTATGTTTTTCGTTTTATGTCCGCAGTTGGACTCACGCGACAAAATTTCTATGATAGATCTTTATATTTGACAGAGATATCGCTTAAAATGTTTTTATTAGGTCACTTTGCTGTGGTGCAGTGGGTAGAGTGCTCGCCTGCTATGCCAGAGGTCTCGGGTTCAAACCACGGTCCGAGCAAAACACCAAAAAAATTTTTCTAATTAGTAAAAATCCAATTATTGGGATTTTTAAGAGCAGCGGTCACCTCTCGGCAGCGGACGGCATACCCTCCGAGAGTCTTTCTGCCATGAAAAAGCTTCTCACAAAAAATGCATTCGCCGTTCGGAGCCGGCATAAAACTGTAGGTCCACCCAATTAGTAGGAAAAACAAAAAGGAGCACACCTCGAATTGGGAGAGAAGCTCGGCCATAAAACTCGTCAGAGTTATAATAGCGCCATTGTATTATATTATATTACTTTCTAATATACATATATAAAAGTGGGCGTGGCCGTCAACCGATTTTAACTATTTTCCGTCCAAACGTATGCCTAAGTAAGTAAATCACGCGTACCAAATTTTTGTCGATATATCTTCAACGGTTTCTGATTTATGACTCATAAAACTTTCAACTTAATAAGTGGGCGTGGCACCGCCCATTTTCCAAAATTTCATCAAATTTCTTCCTAGGGGCCTGAGCTCAACACGTGGGTAAAATTTCAGCGCTCCAGCTATATTAGTGGCTGAGATACCAAATTTCCGATTTTTTCTATATAGGAAAAGTGGGCGTGGTCATGGTCCGATTTCGCCCATTTTCAATACCAACCGTCCCAGTCTCGATACCAACTTGCATTTCAAATTTCATCAAAATATCTCAATTTTTGCGCGAGTTAGAGTGTTTACAGACGGACGGACAGACGGACGGACGGTAAACGCGTTTTTACCTAAATTTGAATAATGTTTAAATTCTGGAAGATAGTCGTGTAAAAAACGATAAAAAACTATTATTTATTGCTGGAATTTAACTTAGAAAAAAATCATCAGTATTACTACAAGTTTAAGAATATGTTTTGTGTAAATAAGAAATAACAAGTAAGGAAGCCTAAGTTCGGGTGGAATCGAACATTAGATACTCAGCTGTATGCTTTCATTGTTTGTTTGCGTCTGATAGAATCACGATGTATTTTATATAAAGCGAGTGCTGCATAAAGTGGGCGTAACCACGCCTATTTTCAACATTTTTATCAGTCGTCCCACTAAGCATATGAATATTATTCTTTGCTCAAAATTTCATTCCTTTATGACTTCTAGTTACAAAGATGTCACGTTACAAATTCCCAAAGGGTGTTCCAGAAATATCTTTGTTAAAAAGTAGGCATGGTCATAAACCGATTTCAATAAATTTTTGCGTGTCTATTAACACAAGTTATAAAAGTGTATAAACCAAGTTTTGTCATAATATCTCAATTATTTGTCGAGTTATGGGCTCCGAAATCTCGTTGATTTCTTTGTCTGTAAAGAGGCGGTGCCACGCCCATTTTCCGAAATTTTTCTATTTTTTGGTTCCGATCTATTGTAGAACTCATGCCACAAAATTTCAATGAATTATCTTTATATTTGACAAAGATATCGCTTAAAATGTTTTTATTAGGCCACTTTATGATACCCATATATAAAAGTGGGCGTGGTCGTCAACCGATTTCGCTAAAATTTTGAACATTTATTACTAAAAGTAGTGAAAGTGTATAGACCAAGTTTCGTCATAATATATCGATTATTTGTCGAGTTATGGGCTCAGAAATCTCGTATATTCCTGCTTCTAAGAGGAGGCGCACAGTGCTTCGTCTCAATATAGTGAATCGGCAAAATTAGGGGAGTAATCGCAGAACGATGAAATTTTGTGTACAGGCATAAAATAACAGAGATAAGAAAAAAACGAAGTTTTGGCCAAATCGATGCAAGGACATGACTAACTCCCATATATCCTTGATTTTAAAGTTGTGATTTCAACTTCAATTTCAAACAGAATGACATCAAATTTGGCATATCTTTATAGAATTATGCTTTTAAACTAGGTTATAACTTTCGTTCTTTTATGTGAAAGGATATAAGTACCTCCCATATATCCTTAATTTTAAAATTGTGATTTCAACTTCAATTTCAAACATAATGAAATGAATTTTAGTGTATGTTTGTAGAATTATGTTTTTAAACTAGGTGAGAAGTTTCGTCCTTTTCAGTGCAAGGACATGACTACCTCCCATATATCCCTTTTTACAAAAAGTAATTTTTGGATTAACATGTAATCACAATACATTAAAAACGAACTATAACATATATATTTATCCTTTTAGAATCAAGGATGGACTACTCCCGTTAGTTATTGCAAAAAATGGTTCTAAAGAAAATTACTCTTAAATTTGTTCCGAAAATATGTTCGTTGTTATAGTTTAATGCATTATTTTATTGCAGAATATCAATATGATTTTGGCACATATCAAATTGTAACTTTTAAAAGCGCAATATTATTAGAGTTAACACAGAAATACTTTTTTATTATAAAATTTTTCGATGTAAAAATAAAATTTTTGGGATGTTAAATAAAGTACTAAATTAGCGATTTCCGGCATAATTTTTGAAACTTTTTCTTTTTTGGTAGCAAGACCTCCTAGCATAGAATCGCAAATTAAAATAAAAAAAAGTCGCTTTTTCTTGTTTTTTTTTTAAATTTTGTCAAATTTTGTAAAATTTTATGTGTCTCACCTAAAAAAGTTAGTATTACATGTATGTTTTTTTGTAAGTATTTGTCACATATTAATAAAAACTGTATGTTTTAGAATAATTAGGCTAATTTCCTATAGCATGAGAGAAAAAGTAACTACATACATTAATTTTGCTAAATTTTTCCCATACCATATATATAAGGTTCTGCACAATTTTTAAAAATTTTAAAAATATGGCCTTACAAAATCGTACAATTTCTACATTTCCGGCAAAAAACAATGCAATTTTTTTACAGATTCTACTAGAACACTTCAAAGTTAACCAAATTCGCTAATAAAAAAATAGTCGTTCTTTTTTATTTTTTTGTTTGACTCTATCAAACTTTAGTAATTTTTTGAACTCCAATAAAACAGTCGCAAATGTTTCGATGGAACTAGTCACGTTTCTGAAATAAATCATTTATCAAAAGTTATTTCAGCTATTAGGGCATATAATGGTAAGCAAATGTGGCAAGTTTCAGAGTAATACGATTTAAAATGAATTTTTGGCAATTTTTTTTGTAACACACTAAAAATCGTATTACCTTAAAACAGTTTTGCCTCAAAATTGTACTGATTTTAGCGACCTCTGTTGGCAACAAAAGCATGAGATTTTAAATTCTACTTATATATTTATTCCAGGTGATATGTTAGCTTCACAAAAATATATATTACTTGAATAAATTACGCAGTTTATTTTATCTTAATTTTGTCTATGGGACGAAGCACTGTGAGGCGGTGCCACGCCCATTTTCCAAAATTTTTGTATTTATTGTTTTACGTCCATAGTTGGACACCTTCCATAAAATTTCAATGATATATCTTTATATTTGACAGAGATATCGCTTAAAATGTTTTTATTAGGTCACTTTATAATACCCATATATAAAAGTGGGCGTGGTCGTCAACCGATTTTGGCAATTTTTCGTCCAAACATTTGCCTAAGTAAGTATATCACGCCTACCAAATTTCATCGATATATCTTCAACGGTTTCTGAGTTATGACTCATAAAACTTTCAATGTTTGCCCCTTAATAAGTGGGCGTGGCACCGCCCATTTTCCAAAATTTCACCATATTTCTTCATAAGGGCCTGAGCTCAATACGTGTGTGAAATTTTATCACTTTAGCTCTATTAGTGACTGAGATACAAAATTTGCGATTTTTACTATATAGGGGAGGTGGGCGTGGTCATGGTCCGATTTCGCCCATTTTCAATACCAACCGTCCCAGTCTCGATACCAACTTGCATTTCAAATTTCATCAAAATATCTCAATTTTTGCGCGAGTTAGAGTGTTTACAGACGGACGGACAGACGGACGGACGGACGGACGGACATGGCTAAATCGATTTCTCTTTTCACCCTGATCATTTTGATATATATAAGTCTATATCTATCTCGATTATTTCACTCTGTTACAATCCACCGTTATGTGATTAAAACTATAATACTCTGTGTACTAGTACAGCTGAGTATAAAAACAAAAAGAAAAGAAAAATAGCTTCACTGCCGACCAAGCGGATTAAGCAGCTGGTGCTGCCAGACTGGCCAGATTTGCATAAAAATTAGCCTTCTGCGCCAAAGTCAACACTAAGCGTCGTCATTGTGTATGCACTTTTGTGATAATTGTTTATTTTTTTGGCTTTTAAAACCATTATTGTTGTTTTTACATAGCCGGAAGAAGGAAAGGGTTTGCTGAGCACGGCAGTCGCATGTGAAGAATTAAGAGTGAAGAGATGGAGTTGTAGTGGTTAATGGAGTTTATTTAGTATTTGGAAGGCTGGACCGCAGCCAATCATAAGACCAAGTATTGCGGGCAGTATGAAGTACATCAGGGACTTTGTCAGGGAAACTCATGGCAGAAGCTGGAACTCTACAGATTCCTTCTGAAAGCGCCCAATATGGAGGTAGCAAGCTTCCTCCTCAAGCAGAGAAGGAGGGAGCTTCGGGTAATGGTGGAGTTGATTACAGCACACAATTCATGGGGACAGCACACGACCACCATAGGCATCATCGATATCTCATTATGACTATCTTATCTGGAGGCACGGTAGGCAGGAAGCGACGATAGGTTGCATGAAAATGTCGAGAAAAAAGGAAAGTGGGGTTGTGTTATGTGATGTTTATAGATGAAACATCCGTTGAAATTAAAATCCGAGCTGCTCCTTTTTCAAGGATATCCACATTTTTTGTTTTTTTTGAAAGGATCAAATATTGAGGAAATCGAAAATTCGCCACCGTCCAAATTTTTCCGATTTCAATACATTATTTGGTCGCTAAGGGATACAAAAAAAGGTATTAAAAAGAAAAAAGGCCACCTGTAGTGGAAAGATCCAATGTGAACAGGACCTAAAGGATAACCACTGAAATATAAAATAACACAAAAAGTACCCACTTTAATTTGCGTATAACTCCTAAAATGTTAACTCTACGTGAAAATTCCTTATTATATGTTTCATTCAGAATAAATAAAGAAATATTTCTTTAATATACAATTTTGATGTACCTGCAGTGCTTAATGTACTTTTGTGCATCTAAAGTGAAAATTTCAAAAAAAGTACGTTTTTTTATGGTGCTATTTTAAGTTCAAATATTTTTCTAGTTTATGTAAATATTTTAATCTAATGATCCAACCCTCATTCCTACATATCTATACGTTAATACTAAAAAAGAGTTAGAGCTGAGATACGCGCTAGCTGTGCACGGTGGGCGGGAAGCAACAATAGGTTGCATGGGAATATCGTAAAAACGATGACCCAACGAATATGTGCCTAGCTGTGTGCTGGTACTAATTTTCGTTTAAAAAAAATGTTGGAGATTTTATTGACGCTTGCTGTGTGTTTATGAAGTATATTAGAATATCATTTTTCGTAAGTTTTTAGCCGGCGATCGTTTTTTCGATATTTTCATGCAACCTATTGTGGCTTACTGCCCACCGTGCACAGCTAGCGCGTATTTCAGCTCTAATTCTTTTTGATATTAACGTATAGATATGTAAGAATGAGAATTGGATCATTAGATTAAAATATTTACATAAACTAGAAAAATATTTGAACTTAAAATAGCACCATAAAAAAAATACTTTTTTTTTGAAATTTTCATTTTAGATGGACCAAAGTGCATTAACCACTGCAGGTACATCAAAATTGTATATCAGAGAAATATTCCTTTATTTATTCTGAATGAAACATATAATAAGGAATTTTCACGTAGAGTTAACATTTTAGGAGTTATACGCAAATTAAAGTGGGTACTTTTTGTGTTATTTTATATTTCAGTGGTTATCCTTTAGGTCCTGTTCACATTGGATCTTTCCACTACAGGTGGCCTTTTTTCTTTTTAATACCTTTTTTTGTATCCCTTAGCGACCAAATAATGTATTGAAATCGGAAAAATTTGGACGGTGGCGAATTTTCGATTTCCTCAATATTTGATCCTTTCAAAAAAAACAAAAAATGTGGATATCCTTGAAAAAGGAGCAGCTCGGATTTTAATTTCAACGGATGTTTCATCTATAAACATCACATAACACAACCCCACTTTCCTTTTTTCTCGACATTTTCATGCAACCTATCGTCGCTTCCTGCCTACCGTGGAGGAGGACGACGACGGCACATAACACTTTCTCTGAATCTGCTCGGCTAAGATTGCGCATTGTCGGGTCCGATGTATTGGTAATGGCGGACGCACATTCTCTATCACTCTACAAACTTCTCAGACTTATAAAAGAATCTGAAAAGTTTGCAGAGGAATTTTGATTCCACTATAACACCTTTTCTCCCACAACCTGATCCTTTTTAAGGGCCTTAAGTACAGTGAGCAAGTATGCCTGAGTGCTTGGGAAATACTTGCTTTTTCAGGCTTACCAAAATTCCATCCCTCCTTCCACATATCTCCTAGTCTTCCAGTTGCTTCAGCTCTCTCTCCTGGTCTCTTGCTCTTTTGGTTTCTTGTTACTTTTGATATTATCTCCAGTAGTCCGTCTGTTAGTCTCCCAGTCCTTCATTCTGCTGATTCTCCTCCCTCTGAAATGCTTTCCTGAAAACAACTCAAACCTTCTGTAAACTCTTTCTTGGCTCCATCTCCCTTTCCTCTCTCCTAATAAATATGCAAAAATTTTAATTTTTTAAAACCAAATAGGCTTACAGCAAATAGTTGACAGCAAACAGAAAGATAATAAACCATTAAATCCCACAACGTCAACATATGAATTCCCGCATTGGAACAAGCCGAGCGCTTGAATGATGACTTAAGCGTAAAGAGACACAACAAACAAACAAATAAAGAAATAAAAGCGTGTAACAAAGCGAAACAATTGGTAGAAGAGCTCCCACCACACACACGAGGTTGAAGGATAAAAAAGCAGAGCGACAAGGAAAGGCAAGGCCAGGAAGGAAGCATGCAAGTGCGCCCTAAAGTATGCAGTGATTTACAGTGATTGTTTGGAGCAACAAAAACATGGGTCCAGGGAGAGAGATATTTTTTCCGAAGCCAAAAAAAAAAGAAAAAAAGAGAAAGAAAAGAGAGAAAAAGAAGAAAAAGAGGAAGAAGAAAAAGAAGAAGAAAAATGAATAAAAAGGAAAAAAGAAGAAAAGGAGAAAGAAAGAAATGAAAATGAAAGGAAAAAAATGAAACCCAAAGGCAACAAATTTGCAAAAAGAAATCATGCAAACAAACAAACAATGGAGAAAAATGAAAATGCAGAAATAAAAAAGGAATTTTACAAGTTGAATTCAAGTTGAATGCAACAATGGCAGTTGAAGAATTATGTATTTACATGAATGCATGCCAATGTAAGAAAAATAAGGTGAGTCCAGACGACCGACAACAGGACAAAAAGACGGCAGGACGACCGGAAGGAAGCAAGGAAGCAAGAGAGGAAAAGAGGCGAAGGAAAGAAAAGTGGGGTGAAGCATAAAGGAAGTTGCATCAGAGAAAGTGAAGTATAACGAAGCGGGAAGTGAACAAATCAGAGGAAAGTGGAATGGGGGAATGCAGAAAGAACACAAAGGAGGATGGAAGGAGCGCTGGGGAACATAAAGGAAGGGGGAATGAGGCAGAGGAACACAAAAGCAAGGTAGAGAGAATGAAAAGGACGCAGAGAAGCGCAGAAGGAATACAAAAGGAAGGCATGAGGACACTAAGGAAGAGGTAATCAGGCATAGGGAATGGAAAGGACGCAGAGACGCGCTGAGGCACACAAAGAATCGCTGACGCACACAAAAAGAAAGTAGGAGGAACCCAACAACGGAAGACGCCAGTTTGGTCAACAGCGACAGTGGTGTAGCGTGGTGCGCTGTTTGGCTAGGCCACCCTAAAGGCAATACAATCCAAACGCCAAATTGCCAGGAGGCGGTAAATAAATAACAGTAATAACAAATGTCATCCAGTCAGCAAGCAAACAGGAGGACAATAGAACAGAAATTGTTGCATCACCAGCGGGCGCATTTTGTGTGCTTGAGCTCATGCGAGCATTGTGTGTGACGCAGCGCGGTAAGGGAATGGTTCCGGTTGCCGCCACGCGGGCGGGTGTATTTGTCAAGCGTTTGCTGGCAATAATTTCATAGCATTTTATTTTGAATTGAAGTTATGAATGGAATCAAGAAAAAAAAAGAAGGAGAAAAAGTAAAAGCGAAGCAATAAGTTGGTCACTGGTTCAGCGGTAGGTTAAATACCCTACAAGGAAGGAAGAGCGAGTTTTTACTTGGAATAAATTGTAGCAAAAAAAAAAAAAAACAGTTCACTTACTGGGATTTGCACTTAAAATTTAAGCCTCTACGTTACCATCGTTCCTCTTTGTTGGCAGTTTTTCTTGCCAATATGAGACCAAATTTCGCTGGTGCGTGAACTTTGGATTTTTTGAGCTGTTGTTCTGACATTCCGTTCATAGGTTGATATTCTTTAACATTGATCTTAAGGTAGATAATACTATTCCCTATCGTAAACCAAGCAGAACCAATTGGCGATGGTTCGTCAGTGTGGTGAATGATACCTTGAAAGAGATTTCGTCGGTGGAGGACCTCAATGTCAACAGTAACAAGCTTGAAAAGGCCATGGGGTCTGCCCTAAGGGTAGCTTTTGTCCTACTAGTTTTAGCAGAAAGGTTTATCCTGTCTTCTGGAACTCGGATTTCTGCAGGCTAAAGAAAGAGCCTCGTAGACTGGGGCTATTCGACCGGTAATATGCGGCCGTACAGAGATAGCCTCAGGTGCTGCAAGAAAGCCTTTCGGAAAGCAAAAGATGAATTCTAGCGGATTTTTGCTCCTCTATTGAAACAATCAAGGAGTCCTCGAGGATAGGAAAAATCCTCTCCAAGGAAAAATCTTACCCATCTTGTGTAAAGAAAGATGATGGATTCTGGACAACTGGCTTCGCGGATACGTTGGATCTGTTGGTAAAAATAAAATTTTCAGGGTGCAGTTCCAATCACACGGAGCACTCGGAGGAAATGACACATGTTCAGCTCATAGATGAGCTTATATCGGAAAAAATATTGTGTTGGTAATCAACAGTTTTCGCGGATGGAATTTTCCCAGCTATGCTGCAGAAAATGTGACTCCATGGTTGGAACGTATTTTCAGGGGACTTGTATTCGGCTAAACCATATTCCCCTACGCTGGAGAGAGACCAGGGTGGTCTTCATTTCAAAGTTTAACAAGAATGGCCATAACAACCACAGACGTCAGACCCATTAGACTTTAGTCCTTCGTCTTAGAAACATTGGAGAGTCTACTGGATATACACAATCGAGGAAGACTCGACATTTCCAGGCTGTCATCAGCTCAGCATGCTTATCTCAAGCGCCGTTCAACAGAGACCGCCTACCATGAAGTGGTAACTAAATAAGGTGGAAGCATCCCTTGGGAGTAAATAATTTATCTTGGCTGCATTTCTGGACATAAAAGCGGCCTTCATCAATGTTCGCCGGGAAGCGATCGAGGACTCTCTCTCTCTACCCTGGGTATACCCTGGGTATAGAGGACGCCATAGTAGTCAGCTCTGCGTTCCAGAATTATAAGCGCAAAGCTTCGAGTAAGTGAGATTAGGAGTTCATCAACCTGACTTCTTGAAGTGTACATACTATGAGTCTTTTATCTGTTGTCTTGACTGATTCGCTAATATACTAACGCGGTTTATTCAGTCCACTATCTGTCTGTCTTCATTTATCTTTAGTTAGTTACTGATGTTCTGGTATCCGATCTGTCTTGCATAAGAGATTATTTACTGTATCTGTTCTGTAACCAGTCCCTTCGATCTCCATTAATCCGTAATGGATTCTGGGATTCACCCAGAAATGCTCTCTATTCATGTTTCCGTAATGGATCACTGGAATTTGGTCTCTGATTTGACTCAGAAAGGCTCTCTATTCATGGTTTTTTTTTATTTGATTCTGTAGTCCCCTGTAGTCTTCTGGTGTATTTCTCTCTGATATCTCTTTTCTCTCTGGTCTTTTAATGTACTTTAGTCATTCTCTGTTAGCCTCCTAGTTCTTCGTTCTGCGGATTCTGGTACAAAAAGTGCAACATCCCATCGAATATGTACCCGGAAAAAATTATATAGAAATTTCGCATTCATGCCCGCTGATCTTTCCTACTTTCAAGTAATTTGATCCATAAACTTCTCTGATTGTGATATGCATGCGGATTTTGGTCTCTTGCTCCCTTGGTCTTTTGCTCCCTTTTACTTCTCTCCAGCTTTGATTCCGCCTTCCTTTGTTTTTGTAGTCACTTTTCTTTCTGGTCTGCACTCAGAAAAAAAATCATCAACGCGATTCATGTAAAATTAACACGATCGATCTTTACACATAGAACAGCAACAATTTTTTCAAATTACACGATGTTTGAAGCATGATTTTGGCTTTGTAGCTGTCATCTGAAAATTTGGTAAATTCAACCAAATTTTATTGTTGATACAACATGAAGAAATTTTAAAATATACAAGATGATTCAAATATAAAATTTTATTCCTAAATGTCATTTTGCCTATATGACACTACATTTTTTCCCTGGTTTTTTTGGTTTTGAAAACCCACCGAAAGTCAAAATACAAAAACAATTGTTCTATAGGTTGAAAAGAGACAAATACTCCCTCAAAAATAATTTGATTGACATTAAACTTCAAACTAAATGAAAATAATATTTATTTTAAAAATTATTTTTTTTTGGAAATTTGATTTAAATTACGGAAATAAAAAAGTTATGAAACCCAAAGGGCAGGATAGCTTTGTATTCCGTGTTATAAAGGGAAGCCAGTACGCAATATAATTTTTCTTGCGAACTTCTTCTTTACCCTTACGGCCAAAGCAGAAGCTTACAAGAGGCAAATTTAAAATCTGTATTTCCATATATTTTTTTATTTTAAATATAATTTATTTTATGGTTGTCAAATTGGAAAAATCGTCAGAAAAAATGACCGAATGCCAAAAAACCTACCGAAATACAAGCTGGCTCGTTGGTTTTTATTCGCCTAGATGGTATTTTGTTTGGTTTTTTTTCAATATAGCTTGCTCGCTTACACCAACGCAAAACTGTATTTGACCATCTCCTTCACACAAAAAACCTGGTAGAATACCAGAAAAAAACGTAGTCATATCGGCTTTTGGAATTTGGTTTATTTAACATGATGATAGTGTCAATATAAACTAAAAAAAAATGTTAGAAAAATGACGTCCCAATTCTAGTGTTAATACAACATGATAACAAATGTTAAAACAACAAGAACCACAATTAACAATAAAAGTTGGTTGATATAACACGAAACAATGTTCAAACATAAACGTCATTTGGGATTTTGGTTTACTCAACACGATGATAGTGTCTATATAATCTAAAAAAGTGTTAAAAAGAACGTCAAAACTATTTAGAAACATACACAATTTTTTCAACGTTTGAAGTTCTGCTGTTCGTGCAAAACACAAACTAATATTATTTTTTTTTAACAAAAAGAAAATTTTGTGCCGTGGCAATGATGGGAGTTTAGCATCATTGGCAGTGCGTGATAATGGTTTTTCCATTTATGTTTTTAGTTCGCAGGTAAGTTAAAAGTGGGTTGCATTTTTGTTTCTAAAAGTTTTTAATGTTCAATATTTTCTTTTTCCTCTTCATAGTTTGCAAATTTTCCCACGAAGAGATGTTTAGCGAATGGAGTCTTTCACGTAGCATGCGGTACACATACCGTTGCATTAGCGGCCAAACATTACTCGGTGCCAGTGATAGTAAGTACTATCGCCCATGTATAAACTATTCGTATGAGAAGAACGCTTTCAATTTGGTCGGTTGTGCGGGTGATGTACTCGAATATGCTTTATTGATCTGATGATTATATATCTTATGTTTTATATGTTTTTTTATTTAAAAAAAATAAATTGTAAAATCAACAAAACTTTCTAGTTAATTTAACAATAAATTTAAGGTACTTAAAATCAAAAAGATGTTATTGTTAATTCAACAGGACCATTTCGTGTTAATTTAACCAGCTTAAATTGTAACATTAACTAGTTAAAATTGTAAAATCAACAGGAAGACTCAATACTTTTTAGTGTTAATTCTACAGTTGTCATCCTGTTAAACTCACACTTGACAGTAGTGTTAAATTTACACGATTACATTATGGCATACATTAAGCATCGTGTTGAAAAAAATTAACCACAAAATTTGTTGATTTTTGGTTGATTTCACACTGTTTTTTTTTCTGGGTGTGCTTATGTCTTGCTCTCTTTCAGTCATGGAATTCTAGCCCTCTAGCTTCCTGGTCTCTTGATCCTCTGATCTACTGAATTCCTGCTACAAAAGGTGCAACACTCTATGATTTCAAAAGCTTACATAGCTCTACATTTTGATAACATCCCAAGACCAGCAGGTAAATCTATGTCAAACTACACATTCATAAAGGGTATAAAGTGTTTTAAGAATTATAAAAAAATTTCAATAAAATGACTTGCATATCAAATAAACGTCTGATGATGAATGGCAAATAAACAATGCCAAGCAATTGAAAATAAAAAATGAACTCATAGGAAAAAACTATGAGCTCTCCGCCACAGCTGCAAGCTAGTGGAGAAAGTGAAGTGAGGGAGGGCAGGCCTTTTGTCGCCATTGGCGCAATTGCAAAGTCTTATTTATTACGCTCTCGAATTATGTACTTTATGTACTGCTTTTAGCTGTCGCTTGCAAGCAATACTTACAAGATGCATGAAGATGCAAAATGCACTTAAAGAAAGTACATAGGTATGCAGTGCTCTCTGCTGCATAATTTGCACAGATATAAATGCCACAGACCGTAAGTATGCAATGCTGAGGCAGTCTCTGGGTATGCAATGCTGAGCAGCCTTTAGGTATGCAATTCTCATACAGCCTTTAAGTATGCAAAAACTTAACTGTTTTATTTTACATTTGGGGGGTTTGAACGTAAAAGTAATGCACGCACATAAGTGTATGCATGTAGTTACTTAAGTGAGTTAATTTTTAAATGTTTCACGGAAATTGTTTTAAAAAAGTTTTTTGGGCACAAACAAACATTTTTTTTCTCTTCTTTGCTCTTCTTCACTTCACTTCACTTCACTTCACTTCAAACTTCAGTAAGTGACACGTATTGCGCTACTTTTTCGCTTAAAAAAAATTTCTGTCACTTAGTGTAGATGAAAACTTTTTATTTGGCAATTGTTTTTTTTTTTTTCAAATAGAGAATGAAATAAAGTAAAGTGTGCAAATCATTCAATTTAAAAGTTGACAAATGCCTGTCATGATAGGTCGTAGGATCACACACGAGTGTACTATGTCACATGTATGAATTTGTATGTATGTTTGTTCATGTTTTTTTTTTTTTGCAAGAGAAAATTGCTTTTCCGCTCGCTTAGCTACTTTTCATTTCATTGCGGTTTGATGTGTGAAACATTTTCTTATGAAAATTGCCGCAATTGCATCACTGCTCAATGACTTCACTTGAAATTGTTTTGTACTTTTTTCTTCACAAGTTTTACAATTAAAATTCGCTATATTTATTGACATTTGAGTCTAAAAATTGTGAGCTCTATTCTTTGCTGCGGTTTTATTTGCTTTTATGGCAATTTTCATTTGCCTAAATTTAGGACAGCTTACTGCTGAATATTTTATGTAGCAATAAGTGCTAATTATACTCAATTTAAATATCATTTGAAATACATAATGGGATTATGTGACTACTATATAAATGAGTTAGGTTAAGTTAGGTTGCAGTGGCTGATACACTGTTATAAATATTGGAATATTTTTTAAACTTTGATTTGGTTTGAAAGAAATTTAAAACTTTTGGGAACTTTCGAAAGTTTAAAAGTTTCTTATTCCTTTTTGGTTTAAAATTCAAACTTACGAAAGTTCAAATATTTCAAAGTATTTTCTGGAATAAATTTCATAATTTTTTGGTTTTTTGATCTTACACTTTTTAACACGCTTTTATTAGTTTCACCTGTATGTATGTATGTATGTATGTATGTATGTATGTAATTTCTAGCTGCTGTCTAAATATATGCAACACATTTTACTAATGAGATTAGGTTATAACCACTATTTTCCAACAGATGGCGCGCGTGTATTTATATTTTTATACTCAGCTGTACTAGTACACAGAGTATTATAATTTTGATTTCATAACGGTGGATTGTAACATAATGAAATAATCGAGATAGATATGGACTTATATATATCAAAATGATCAGGGTGAAAAGAGAAATCGATTGAGCCATGTCCGTCCGTCCGTCCGTCCGTCCGTCCGTCCGTACGCAGGATAACTCGCGTAAAAATTGAGATATTTTGATGAAATTTGAAATGCAAGTTGGTATCGAGACTGGGACGGTTGGTACTGAAAATGGGCGAAATCGGACCATATATAGAAAAAATCGGAAATTTGGTATCTCAGCCACTAATATAGCTAGAGTGATAAAATTTTACCCACGTATTGAGCTCAGGCCCTTATGAAGAAAGCTGATGAAGTTTTGGAAAATGGGCGGTGCCACGCCCACTTATTAAGGGTCAAACATTGAAAGTTTTATATGTCATAACTCAGAAACCGTTGAAGATATATCGATGAAATTTGGTATGCGTAATTTGCTTACCTGTACAAATGTTTTGGCGAAAAATTATCAAAATCGGTTGACGGCCACGCCCACTTTTATATATGGGAACTATAAAGGGGCCTAATAAAAACATTTTAAGCGATATCTCTGTCAAATATAAAGATCTATCACTGAAATTTTGTGGCAGGAGTCCAACTACGGACATAAAACAAAAAGTACAAAAATTTTGGAAAATGGGCGGTGCCACGCCCACTTATTAAGGGGCAAATATTGAAAGTTTTATAGGCCATAACTCAGAAACCGTTAAAGATATATCGATGAAATTTGGTACGCGTGCTATATTTACTTAGCCAAATGTGTGGACGAAAAATTACCAAAATCGGTTGACGACCACGCCCACTTTTATATATGGGTATTATAAAGTGACCCAATAAAATCATTTTTAGTGATATCTCTGTGAAATGTAAAGATAATTCGTTGAAATTTTGTGACATGAGTTCTACAATAGACCGGAAACAAAAAATAAAAGAAGTTTATAAAATGGGCGTGGCACCGCCTCTTTTTAGACAAAGGAATATACGAGCCTATTACTCGACAAATAACTGAGATATTATGACGAAACTTGGTTTATGCACTTTTATAACATGTGTTAATAGACACGCAAAAATGTATTGAAATCGGTTTATGACCACGCCTACTTTTTAACAAAGATATTTCTGGAAAACCCTTTTGGAATTTGTAACGTGAAGTCTTTGTAACTAAAAGTCATAGAGGGATGCAATTTTGCACTAACAATAATATTTATATGCTTATTTGGATGATTGATACAAATTTTAAAAATGGGCGTGGCTGCGCCCTGTTTATGCAGCACTCGTTTCATATAAAATACACCCTATATCGAACAACCGCAAACAAACAATGAAAGCATACAGCTGAGTATCTAATGTTCGATTCCACTCGAACTTAGGCTTCCTTACTTGTTAAAATATTCACTTATTCTCATTTAAACTTTAACCCCAAATTTTCAATTATAAGAGTTTAATAAACCTATTTTATTTTTTATGAATAAGGGGGTTAAGGTTTAAATTTTAAACTTTCATTGGTCGTAAAATTTGGTTTCAACAAAAAAATTCGCTGTTATGAGCTAATTGGATTTTCCGCTTATTCCAAAGTAAAAAAAATTTTAATTTTTGATTTGAAATTCCAACTTGCTTTTTCGAGAAATGAACAATATAAAAGGCTCATTTATAGTTATTAGACAATTTGAATGAATGACTGTGTGGCGTTGTTTGAATGGAGAAACAAACAAACACAAAATAATTATGGAAACAGATAAAATGAAGAAGGAAGAAAAGGAGAAGAAGAGGATAGGAAAGAAGATACAATAGGCAAAAGCATGAAGAGGATTTGGGAGCAGACATTTTTTTTAATTTAAACCAAAAAAAGGTTTAAATTTTAGAATTTTGAAAGTCTTAAAATAAATTTTAATTTGGAATAAAATCTAAACCTTAAAAGTTTAAAAATCTTAAACCTTTCAAAGTTTAAATTTTAATAATTTTTCGGTCGTGTCCTATATATATCGACCAAAAAAGTTTAAAATTTATACCAAAATTTATTTGAGTGTAGTTGCCACATAACACACTTAGGCCCCGAAGCTCCCATCATGATACCGCGTGCATCCGGAAACCATGTAATAGTTCGAGTACATTACATGGACTCCAGAAATCATAGAATTTTACTGAATTCCAATGTAACTAGGATCAATTAGATCTTCTGCCTCATACTGCTGGTCAATCGCACAGCAGGTGTTTTACTGTTTCGGGCTCCTCTTCATCCTCACAGGCCCAATACATAGTAATCGTAATACGCAGCACTCATCCTTTCTGCATGCTTACCAAGGATATGTGGCCTGTTAATAGTCGCGTCATTAATGTTAGCTTGAACCTTCCGAGTGCTAGTAGACGACTCTTTGTCCGTCTGGCGGTTCAGTTGGTTCAAAAATAGCCTAGTATTGACTGCAAGTACTCAAAAAATGCCACTAGTTATTTGCTTCTTTGAAGAGAAACTCTTTCAGTGTGAGCTTGTTAATAGTGAGCGCCTTAACTAAACCCTCCCATGACAGTGAAAGTGGAGCGTATTTGCGCTCTCTAGCAAGTTCGCCTGCCATCTCGTTTCTCAGCATGTTACAATGTCCATACAAGGTGAATGGAAAACTGCCCAGCCATCTCAATTAGAGGCCTGCGGAAATTTTCCATGTTAGTGGATTTACATATGACAGCCCCAAATGCTTTCAGTGCAGCTTGGCTGCCTGAGAAGATGTAAACATCTTTACATTCGCTCTTCCTTGCTGCTGTGTCGCCGCTTTCTCCGCCTGAAAGACGCTAATAAAATTAAAGCCTTGTGTTTTGGGTATATCTCGCTACTTTAGTCTTTAGTCTTTGGCTGGTCAAAATCCAATATGTTAGTCCTTTTTGCACAAAACAAATGCATAATCAACTTCGTGAAATGCTAAAGATCTTCATTCTGAATCACTTTCAATTTTTTGGCATGTTTTCATTGGTACACACAAGTCTTGCAGGAATGTGGATCTTACTATCAGCATGTGAGTGCTGCTGTAGTGTGAGTGAGTGCGCGTAGAAAATCACAAAATAACTATTGCTCTAATACAAAAAGCCCTTCATATTTCCTTTCACATTTTTTTTATTTCTGCCGAAAGCGATGTTTTTTTACTAAAATTTCTCTTTTCTCTTCAATTCATTTTCAGCGATTTCAAATCAACGACTACACCATCCAACTATGGCACTGCAGATTTGGCAGCAAATACACCGCTCAACAGTGGTAACAATAATAATAATAGTCCAGAGCGAACGCCATCTTTGTTATATGTTTTACATGGGCACGATAATATTGAAGGTGAGTAAAATACTTAGCTGTGCTTAGCAAACCCACAGAAAAATTCGAGTCCGAGATGTTTTGGCGATTGCTTTGAATACGAAAGTAATCGTTAGAGATTTGCAGCGATTGGATTATCTAAGCGAGTGTTTTAGGACTCCCGAAACGCTCATATAAGGTGTACTAGAGGTGCATTTTTTCATAGATTTCAAAAGGCACTTTTCTCCGTCGGATACGCTGCTTTAGGAGCTTTTTTGTAGCCTGCCTAGGAGGGTGAGCGCACAGAGAGACCCAATGAAGCACCCTGCGGGTTCTTCTGGTTAGCTGGGTTTTAACATGAAAATACCTGCCCATGTACATATACATATGTAAATGAATTTCCACTTTTTGAAAATCCATCAAATCACTGATTTTAAAATATCAAATTACTCAAAAAAGTTCGTTTCGTTTCGCTGCGTTGAATTGCAATTGTGCCACAAAAAACTGCAACACAAGCTTACGGCAGCGGCTTATAAATCAAAATTGTAAATGAATATGCAGCTGCAAAAAAAAAACAGTTAAAAAAAAAAATAAAAAAAAAATCAGGAAAAGCAATAGAAAGTAAAAGAAAACAAAAAAAAAAAAGCGAAAACCCAACTCAATCTATCCACACTAATTTGTGCATTTTGTGCCCGGAAATGGCTTGTGCGCGTTATGTTAACCTATTACTTTTATAATCCGCTTGACTTAAACTTTTTCAAAGCTCATGTTCGTCGTCGTCGACAACATTCAGTCATGAATTTTTCACACAAAAAAAAAACCAAAAGCTGAATGGCCAGCTGGCAGTTATGCCATAAAATGCTATGGTTGTCAGCCGGGTCTACCATATTGTTTTGTTTTAATTTTTATTATCCCTGCTAGTTGAAAAACAAAAAAAAAACATAACTAGTTGCTTCAACAGCAGCATTTACACGGTAAAAGTGTTATTTACAGGGTGACACAAAGTACAAGCACTTTGGTTGTGCTGTTAGAGGGTGATTGAAGAGCAAAAAAACAAAACAAATACCATTTAAAAGGGGCTTGTAAATTAAATGCATTTAGTAACCGAGTTACAAGGCGAGCAAAAGTGAATGAAAATTTAAAAAAGTGGCACTACTACCGAAAAATATTAATTTTTTAAAGAAATTATTGCTTAAATTTTCTCATATAACAAAAGTATTTGATATTTTTAAACAAATTATTTACTACAGCAAAATTTTTTTTAACAGCTGGCAACTCTTGTTTGAATATATGTACATATTTGTAAGTAAGCAAACAAACAACTCCTTCTAGATTGTTAAAAATGATAATAATTTTGTGTATTCGTTAGCATCTACAACGAAATTAAAATTTTTTGTGAAAGTGGCAACTCTCTACTAAAAAATTCGTCGTTAATGGTTTTTTATACCAAAAAATACCCTTGAAAATTAGCACTGTTATATTTGTTTTCAATTTTTAATTTCACTGAATATCAAATTTTTTGTGAAATTTTTTCTGCAGTTGGCAACTCTCTACCAAAAATATTTTATGGCGTTTTCGATTCTGGCAAAAATGTCGCACTTATTCTGCATTTTTATCAGGCTGTTAAATTTGTTTGTTCTATTCCACATAGATTCCACACATTTTTTCAGGGTTGCTTGTTCTATTGACAAAAATGTCGCCCTCTGCCCGACCACAGGGCAGCATTTTTTGCCCTTAATATGACCAAGGGGTTGCATTATTTTTGTTTCATACATCACATGAAAAGTGCAACATTTTCTTAGGGCTCAGGGCGCATGTTGATAATGTTGCCTTGTAATAATGCAGCATTTTGGTTCAGAATCGAAAACGCTATTAGTTAATAGTATACTAGTACCTCCTTGATGTTCAGTGTAAATTTTTTTATTTTACTGAATATCAAATTTTATGCAGGTGGCAACTCTTTAAAAAACTATACTCGTTAATAGTTTTTCGTAACAATATATTTTAAAAATTGTGATTGCCCTGATTAGAATACATTTTTAATTTAAATTTCTTACAGGTGGCAACTCGTTCGAAAAATATCTCTGTAAATAGTTATTCATAGCAATATCATTATATTTGGTTTAAAGTTTTAATTTTACAAAATATTAAATTTTTGTTCAGGTTGTAATTTTACAAAAAACAAGTAAAAGCGCGGCTGTCTTCGGCCGTACCGAAGACTTCATACCTTTCATGAGTGGGGAAATGAAAAGTTACCTATGTATGTACATAACCGGATTAAGTTTAATTTATAATTTTAATTCTGTGGGTTATTTATGGAAAGATTTATTAGAAAAAATGGTGTCTGGCTATTTAAATGGAGGAGTTATACACCAAAATGTCCATATCTGAACAATCGGTTGTAGGGGAGCTATATGTTATAGTGGTCCGATCTTGACAATTTTCGGTAACCCTATTTGGGCCCATATGGGTACAAATACTTAAAAATTTCACGCCGTCAGCTGTTAAAACGGAGGAGTTATACACCAAAATGTCCATATCTGAACAATCGGTTGTAGGGGAGCTATATGTTATAGTGGTCCGATCTTGACAATTTTCGGTAACCCTGTTTGGGCCCACATGGGTACAAATACTTCAAAATTTCACGCCGTTAGCTGTTAAAATGGAGGAGTTATACACCAAAATGTCCATATCGGAACAATCGGTTGTAGGGGAGCTATATGTTATAGTGGTCCGATCTTGACAATTTTCGGTAACCCTGTTTGGGCCCATATGGGTACAAATACTTCAAAGTTTCATATCCTTAGCTGTTAAAATGGAAGAGTTATACACCAAAATGTCCATATCTGAACAATCGGTTGTAGGGGAGCTATATGTTATAGTGGTCCGATCTTGACAATTTTCGGTAACCCTGGTTGGGCCCATATGGGTACAAATACTTCAAAGTTTCATATCCTTAGCTGTTTAAATGGGGAAGTTATGCACAAATTACATCCAAAAATTTCATGTATATCTGAATAATCGGTTGTTTTCTATATGTTATAGTGGTCCGATTCGGCCGGTTCCGACAAATGATCAGCTGCATATAACAACATACCTGTATTCCGAATTTCATTCATATCTCAAAACTGAGGGACTAGTTTGCGTTCACACAGACGGACGGACGGACGGACGGACAGACGGACAGACGGACATGGCTTAATCGACTCAGCTCGTGATTCTGATCATATCGGTATATATTTTGGTGGGTCCCCCACGCTTCCTTCTGGTACTTTCGACAAAAACTTTTTGGCACTAAGTTATAATACCATTTCATTCTCATGAAAGGTATAATAACTTCTTTAATATTTTTTTATATCAATATAATGCAGGTCTAATAAATTCAGCTTGTAATTTTAACTGTATTGAATTTAGAATTTTATGTAGTTGGCAACGCTTTTAATAAAATATATTTCTAAATAGATTTTTTAAATCAAAATATTGCAAAAAGCGCGTGTCTAATAAATTAAGCTTGCACTTCTAGCTTTAATAATTAAAATTTGGTATAGGTGGCAACTGTATAAAAAATATATTCCCATATAGTTTCTTGTTTTAATATAATGTAAAATGAACGTCTCGAAAATATATTAAGCTTGTACTTTTAAATTTATTGAATTTAAAATTTGGTACAGTTGGCAACTCTCTACAAAAAAAATATATAGATTCCTTTGATAACAAATTTCAATCTATTATATAAAAATGAATGTGTGTGTGTGTGTGTGTGTGTGTGTGTGTGTGTGTGTGTGTGTGTGTGTGTTATTTATGGACTCCCAAAGTAATCAGCCGATCTTTATGAAATTTTCACAGTAGATTCATATGGTATATGCGCTGGTGATAGGGTATACAGACTTTCCGAAAAGTGGGAACTTCCCGGAATATAGGCCCAAATGTGGACCCAGAGTGACCCAGCAAGTCTTTGAGCAATATTGGTATCAAATGAAAGGTGCTGAGCAGGCCTTCAACATAGAGTTATTTTCATTGCGATGCCTAGGCCGGGTCCCGAGATATGGGTCAAAACGTGGACCCGGATGACCCCTGAATATTTCCGAGCAATATTGGTATCAAATGAAAGGTGCTGAGCAGGCCTTCAACATAGAGTTATTGTCATTGTGATGCCTATGCCGGGTCCCGAGTTATGGGTCAAAACGTGGACCCGGATGACCCCTGAATATTTCCGAGCGAAATTTTTTAGCAAATGAAAGGTGTCGAGCAGGGCTTCAACATACAGATATTTTCATTGTTATTTTTTAAGTCGGTTTCTCAGAGATGGTTCAAGTAGTGGGCCCGGAAGGTGATGGATGGTCCCGGTAAAGGTAAAGGTAAAGGTAAAGGTAAAGGTAAAGGTAAAGGTAAAGGTAAAGGTAAAGGTAAAGGTAAAGGTAAAGGTAAAGGTAAAGGTAAAGCTAAAGGTAAAGGTAAAGGTAAAGGTAAAGGTAAAGGTAAAGGTAAAGGTAAAGGTAAAGGTAAAGGTAAAGGTAAAGGTAAAGGTAAAGGTAAAGGTAAAGGTAAAGGTAAAGGTAAAGGTAAAGGTAAAGGTAAAGGTAAAGGTAAAGGTAAAGGTAAAGGTAAAGGTAAAGGTAAAGGTAAAGGTAAAGGTAAAGGTAAAGGTAAAGGTAAAGGTAAAGGTAAAGGTAAAGGTAAAGGTAAAGGTAAAGGTAAAGGTAAAGGTAAAGGTAAAGGTAAAGGTAAAGGTAAAGGTAAAGGTAAAGGTAAAGGTAAAGGTAAAGGTAAAGGTAAAGGTAAAGGTAAAGGTAAAGGTAAAGGTAAAGGTAAAGGTAAAGGTAAAGGTAAAGGTAAAGGTAAAGGTAAAGGTAAAGGTAAAGGTAAAGGTAAAGGTAAAGGTAAAGGTAAAGGTAAAGGTAAAGATAAAGATAAAGGTAAAGGTAAAGGTAAAGGTAAAGGTAAAGGTAAAGGTAAAGGTAAAGTTAAAGGTAAAGGTAAAGGTAAAGGTAAAGGTAAAGGTAAAGGTAAAGGTAAAGGTAAAGGTAAAGGTAAAGGTAAAGGTAAAGGTAAAGGTAAAGGTAAAGGTAAAGGTAAAGGTAAAGGTAAAGGTAAAGGTAAAGGTAAAGGTAAAGGTAAAGGTAAAGGTAAAGGTAAAGGTAAAGGTAAAGGTAAAGGTAAAGGAAAAAGAAAGAGAAAGAGAAAGGGAAATGTAGATGGAAACCCTCATTATAACATAAAAACATTTTTCGTCGCTGCGAAGCGGGACGGGTATTTGCTAGTATTTTACTAAAAATGAGCGATTTATAATATTTCCATACAATTTTCGATATTATTGAAACTCATAATTCGAATAGGTGGCAACTGTGCTTAATTTTTTTTTAGAGATTTCCAAAACCTATTTCAATATTCTACCAAAAATTTGCGATTTATTACTTTTGCATAAAATTTTCGATTTTATTGAAATTCGCAATTCGAATAGGTGGCAACTCTTTTTAAAAATTTTAAAGATATCGCAAACTCAACCTAAAAACCAAGCTGTCAATAAAAAACTAAGCTGACTGCTGCTACACTGCCTCACCATCATTTTTTGCGTCAGCTTGTATTGCCATCAACACGCCACCAGCACCAGCCAGCCATGATGACATGGCCGCCAAATCTGTAAATCCTACCAATTTTTGGTTGGCACGTGAAATATTTTTCAATTTTTAGTTGTTAGTTTTTCTTTGCATTTTGATTGTTATTTTGATTGTTATTTTTTGTGTGCGTCGTTGTGTGTGTGCCGGTGTGTGATTTGACTAAATGGAAAATATGAAAGCGCGCAGCTCAACTAATTTACTTGCCATCCGCTGAGCGGTTGTTGCTCGCCAGCGATATTTAGTCGCATGCTTTCAGTTGTTGTAGATTTGCAGATGAAAAATAGATAAAGTAAAAGAAAAAACAGAAAAAATAGACAAACCAACGCGAAACAAAGTGACTACAAATCCTTTAGCAGTTTTTAATTAAAATGAAAGCTTAAAAATTGTATCCATAACTGGCTATTTCCCCCCTCATTCGAATTCTGTTATTGCAGTTTTCATTTTCATTTTTACGCGGGCATGCCTTGCGCTATTTTAAGCGTAAATTCAAAATGCCAAAAACTATGTGTGCGATGCTTTGCTTTGCCATAAAAGCTATATAGCTGTTGCTGAAATTGAAAGCGATTGGGCAAAGCGTTGCCAGAGGTAGGAAAATAATATATTTCAATAAAAAAATAAAATTTGACTTTTAAAATATTTTTTTTCTTCGTTCCAAGAAGGTATGACATTTATTGAATCACTAGAGATAGAGAGATTGAGAGTATTTTAGCAGTGTTGCCACTTATTTTTTAAATGTAAAATGTAGTAAGAGGTGTAGCCATCTGAAAGCATATAAGCAGTGTTGCCATCGGAAAAAGTTAAAAAAATATTTTATTTAGGTAGCTCTGAGGTGCCAAGGCTCTTAAACTAAAAAAAAATTAATGGCCTTCCCAACTAAAGTTTTCAAACAGTGTTGCCACCTGAAAAAGTTTAGTTTTTTTTCTATTAAAGACGATAATAAAAAAAGTAAGTGTATAAATCATTAAATTAATTATTCTTCCTTTTTCTGTTGCAACTACTTAGAAAAGAGTGTTGCCACTGCAGCTTCTAGTTATGTTGATCAAACTGCTTTCACTTCGCTTTTATATAACAAACATAGAAAACACTTAAATGTGAAAGGCTTTTAAACTAAAAAAAGGAATAAAAAAAATGGTGATGCCACCTAAAATTTTTGCAATAATGTTGCCAAACGAAGAAAATATTTTGTTCTCTTCTAAAGGCGATACTTAATCAATGAAACTGTAAATTATTAAATGATTTATTCTTCCAGGAAAGGCAACTGCGTAGAACAAACAGTGTTGCCACATGAAAAAAATAATAAAAACAAATTTTTTGCGTGATTATAATCACAACAATCAAATACATATTAAATTTGTTCCTTATTTAATTTAATTATATTATATTTTTTTGGCTCAAACAGTGTTGCCACCCACAAAATTAATATTTTTTTCCTTTGTGCGACAATAATAAAAAACGAGTTAATTTAATTTTGGTTAATTTTATTTTTTCATAAGCTTGAAATTGCCAAGTAGTTGTAGAGTTTTTTAAAACAGTATTGCCACCCATAAAAAATAAAAAAAAAACATATTTTCTGTTTGTGCGACAATAAGCAGAAAGCAAGCTCTTAAGTTAATTTTATTTTTTTATACGCTTGAAACTGCTTGTTACTGAGAGTTTTGAAACAGTGCTGCCACCCAAAAAAAAAAACAATAACAAAAAAGATGAAAACATTATTTCCTACTTAAAAAGCAGTAAGATTGAATTTTATAACATTTTCGCTTAGAAAATCTTTTTTTTTTCTAGTAGATAACAGTGTTGCCACCTAAAAAATATCGAAAAGCAGTTTTTCAAAAAAAAAAGCCGCTAAATTATTGTATTCCGTTTGTTCATACGCTCGAAAAAAGTTGGAGATATGTATTTTTGAAACAGTGTTGCCGCCAAAAAAAAAAGCAAAAAAAAAGTTATTTCTTATTTGAAAAACTAAGCTTGAATTTTCTGATTTTCTGCTTAGAAATAGATTGTAACTAGTAACAGTGTTGCCACTTAGAAATATTTCGAAAAGCAACTTTAAAAAAAGTCTCTAAATGATTGTTTTCCTAACTTTATATAAGCTCAAGTGAATTGATTCCCAGATTTAACCTTTTGCAGTGTTGCCAGTTAGTTCGACGACAACTTCTGCAATTTTTACTAAAATAAAAATGAAGATTTAGTAGTTAAAGTAGTTAACGCATAAGTCGTCGTTTATATAGTTCTATGATGTTTGAGTTAAAAATTCAGACTGTCGAATTCCCATAGCAGATACTGAGTTTGAGCTATATGGCAACACTTTAAAGGGTCTCTGGATTAGGAGTTAATAGATAGAACTAATGATGAATCTGGAAGGCTTCGCAGTCATGGAACATAGGATAGACTGCATTTTCTCTAGCATCGCGTTCGTTGCACGCCATGTACGTCTGTCTCCGCGAAAGTTCAATTTTGAACGCATGACTACTTAATTAAAATACAAGGAAATAAGGAAAAAACCCTTCCAAAAAGACATTAACCCCGTCTAGACGTGAAGCTAATGCAAGTTTTATTAAGGAAAAATGAAATTTAAGACGGATGCATCTTTATTTGAAAAACACTTTAATTACAAGAACAACAATGATGGGCGCCTACATTTTCTCTAGCCGCCAACAACCACGGCCAACAACAAAAATTGCAAGCATTTCTAAAATTCCTACGTATTGGCATATATTACATACATGCGCTCAAGTACGAGTATTATTGCTCATCAATTTTGACGTGTTTTAGTAATGACTTAAGTGTATACATATGTGTGTGTTGTTATTTTGCGCTGCCTTCGATAGCCTTCGAATTCACAGTTTCGGATGACAGCGGCAGGACGGCAGCAGCAGTACATCGTAATGGTAGCGGTAGCATTTTAAATTGCCAATTAGGCGCAAGAATCAATATTGAGGCAAACTACAACAGCAACAAACACCAGCAACAACAAGCAACGCTAACACAGCTACAACAGCAACAACGGCGACGACTGGAATAACCAACGAAATTGAGAAATATAAAGTTGTTTGAACCAGAAAAAAAGTAAATGTCAACTAAAAAGACGGAAGTAGGGGGAAAAAAGAAGAAAAAAATGTTAAAAATTTCAACTAAATTTGAAATTTGAAGAAGCGGAGATGGAGAGTGGGTGTGAGTGAATGAGTGAAAACAGGCTGTCACAGTAACATCACCAGAAATGTTTTCTTCGAAACAGTCGTTTTTTTTTAAATCCACTTTGTTATCTCTTTTATATGTAGATTTAACTTGTTTAACTTGTTTTTCAAAAATGTGGCAGTTTTGCCAACTAAATTTTTCAAAGTAAATTTTAATAAATTATTTAATCATACTTTTTTAACCATGTTATAAAATTTCAGTTATTTCATCAATTAAATTTATCATCAATTAAATTTATCATCAATTATTTTATCAATTTAATTTGATTTGAAACAGGTGGCGACCTTGTAGGAAATAATTTTTGACTTTCAGCCGTCGGAAACTCTTTTGACTGTATGTCCATGTATTCTCATTTTATTAATTCAACTGCAGTTTTTTTTAAATAGCAGTTGGCAACCCTTGGCATAGTTTTTTTTCCAACAGATGGCATCTTTTCCAAAAATTGTTTTTAGCTATTTTCCTTAAATTTCTTTAAAAAATAAAATTTATTTTTTTTTATTTAAATTTGATTTGAAACAGGTGGCAACTCGGTTGAAAATAATTTTCGACCGTTAGCCTCGGAAATTTTTCTGCTTGATTTGCATCTTATTAATTTATTCAATTGAAGTTTTTTTGATAGCACGTGGAAACAATGGCAGTAATTTTTGTAGTTTCAAACATATGGCAACGCTTCCAAAAAAAATTTGTTGAATTAAGTATTTTCCTTAAATCTCTTTTAATTAGTATCCACAACGTAATTTTAATTTATTCTATTAATTTAGTTCACTTAAAATCTACAAAATAAACGGCAATACTGTTTGAGAGCACAAACACTCGCTGACTCTGGGCGTGGGATTAAAATTATTCGGCCTTTGAATTAGTATTTTACTTTATGGAGCTACTTACATAGCTTAGAAGCAAACTAGAAAAACCAACTGAGTTATTTAAGCAGAATATTCGCTGACAAATTGCCTTCGGAAGTCTCTATGCCTCCCTGCCCTTAGCTAACCATTAGTCGAAAATAAATATTTTTCTCCATAAATCGATGTAATCAGCAGATGGTGTATTTGAGACACGTTGCGTTCTAAACCACCATAGACACCATTAACCGTAGCTGAGTTTTATCGTAGAATAATGGATTCACTGCTACTCAATGGGTGCCAAACTGTTTCTCTCTCTCTCTACGATTATCGCAGTTAGTATCAAACTTTCTTCTTTAACAATTAAGATAACGAATTTTGTGGCACCCTGCGTGCAAATCTAAGCCAGCTTGTGCATACTAAAGCATTCATCTAAAGCATGGAAAAGCTTGAGATTATTCATCATACCACCCACAGCAGCGCTAACTTCTACTCCATCTACTGGCCCCTACAGCTCTTGATATTCCTGCTTCTGCTATGTATGCCAACTGCCCCTGCTACTATCGTTATGCCTTTTAATCAAATTGTTGCTGCTGCTGTTGCTCAAGTGATAACAAGTTTATTTGAATTTTTCGTCTTTTTCTTTTATTCTTTTCTCCTCTTCTCTTTCTGCCTTTCTTCTATGCTTTCTTTGCGCTTCCTTTGTTAGGCATTGATGCCGCCGCCGCCGCTTTCAATTAAACACTCAATTTTTTATTGATTGCCTCAAAATGGCTACGTCTCGACGCGCTGCTGTCGCCAATCATCCTTTTTCCCAGTTTTTACTTCCCAATGTGGTTGAGGGGGGATGAAAGTGTGGATGCGGTGGATTTTATAGAGGTTTCAGGGTTTGTCTCAAAAAGTGTCATATTCATACATTTCATTAAGGAGCAAGTAGCATGTTGTTTGTTTTGTTAACTTGGTTGATTTTAACGACGACGATGGATAGGCAATGACATTGAAAAAATAAATTTATTTATTTTCAGAAACTGGGTTTAATTTCATTTCGGTTGTTGGTAAGAATATAAAGGAAATTTATTTGCGAAATTGTTTGTATTGTAATAAAAGAATATATATGATACTGAAATGTTTTTATTGTGCAACGAAAGGGATAAGAAGAGTCTAGGTAAGCCAAAAATTAAGCTAAAGAGAATGTATATATGTTAATATCATAGATCACAACCCGATTTGCTCAAGCTTTCAGCACCTTATTCCTTTTACTGAAATACAACAGACCACAACCCGATTTTCTCGAAATTTCAGCATCTCATTCCCTGCATTGAAAAGTCACAGTTTTCAAGTTTTCAGCACCTCATTCTCTTCATCGAAATACGACAGACCACATCCCGATTTTCTCAAAATTTCAGCACCTTATTCCTTTTACTGAAATATCATAGACCACAACCCGATTTTCTCGAAATTTCAGCATCTCATTCCCTGCATTGAAAAATCACAGTTTTCAAGTTTTCAAGTTTTCAGCACCTTATTCTCTTCACTGAAATGCTATGGATCAAAGCCCGATTGTCTCAAGCTTTCAACACCGCATTCCCTTTCACCCAAAGACCATAGATCATAACCCGATTTTCTAAATCTTTCAGTATCGCATTCTGTTTACTGAAATAGCGCAGTTCACAACGAAATTCCCTCAAGCCTCTTTAATGAAACTTTCAATATCTTGTAAGCCTCAGAAGCCCACTGGTTGCTCAATTCATTATTAGACAACTTACTACCTTTCTCATGTCAAGAATTGTAGTGAGCTTCAGAAAGAAAGCTATACAGTATTACAAAACTATTATAAATGCTTTAAAGTTCATGCCATCCTTTCAAATCCTACTCATCCACCCCAGACATGTGTGTTAAAATCAATAAACAATGAAAAAATAAAAAGTCGTCGCTCAAAATTCTTTTACAAAAAGATTAAGCTCCTTAAAAAAGCTCAACCTAATCAATAAGCGATTTTTGCAGATTAAAAGCTTTACTTTTTTCATGCCAGTATAATGTCTTCTTCTTCTTCTCCTTCTTCTTCTTCTTCTTCTTCTTCTTCTTCTCAGACATATTAAATCGCTTACCGAGCGATAAAAATCATTTGTGCCACATTATTTATAGCCCAAAGAGGCATTGACTTGCCAGCCGCCACACACAACTAGTGCAGACGGCCGTTAAGTGCTTGTGTGTGCTGAATTTTGACGTATCGATTATATTTACTAAAAAGAAGCAGTTTTTCAAAAAAAAAAAAGTTTTCTCCAGAGATATGTATGTATGTAGACTATTTTAATATGCTATTATGACCATCCTAACTCGCTCCCGTATGTCTAAGCAAATCACCAGCCACTCGGGCTCACATATTTTCCTCCTAACGCACTCTTCCATCCATCGCATTTGCCATCACAACTTTTTTTGCTACAATTTTTGCTACGCACAAACAACATTCTAAGCACCTGCAACACCACCCACTAGTTCCATTTTTAACCATAAATTATGACCATTCCATTACGATTTATAACCAAATTGTAGCTTGAAAAAATGTTTGAAAGAAAAAACAAAAAAATAAAAAAGAAAATAAACATTCTAAAGTGCAAACGAAATCGTTCAATATCAAGGCATTGCAGCTGGCGAAATATATATGTAGGAGGTTGGGTTTAGACAGTTGTTACACTGTGTAAGAGTAGTTTTTCGGTACGAATGATTATTTTTACTATATATAATATATAATACAATGGCGCTATTATAATTCTGACGAGTTTTATGGCCGAGCTTCTCTCCCAATTCGAGGTGTGCTCCTTTTTGTTTTTCCTACTAATTGGGTGGACCTACAGTTTTATGCCGGCTCCGAACGGCGAATGCATTTTTTGTGAGAAGCTTTTTCATGGCAGAAATACTCTCGGAGGGTATGCCGCCCACTGCCGAGAGGTGACCGCTGCTCTTAAAAAACCCAATAATTGGATTTTTACTAATTAGAAAAATTTGTTTGGCTCGGACCGTGGTTTGAACCCGAGACCTCTGGCATAGCAGGCGAGCACTCTACCCACTGCACCACAGCGGCCAACAAAATTATTTTTACTATTAACCTTTAAACGACCCAAACTATGTTTAAGTGACGATTATATAAAATACCAAATATCAAATATCTAATATCAAATATCAAATATCAAATATCAAATACCAAGTATCAAATATCAAATATCAAATATCAGATATCAAATATCAAATATCAAATATCAAATATCAAATATCAAATATCAGATATCAAATATCTAATATCAAATATCAAATATCAAATATCAAACATCAAATATCAAATATCAAATATCAAATATCAAATATCAAATATCAAATATCAAATATCAAATATCAAATATCAAATATCAAATATCAAATATCAAATATCAAATATCAAATATCAGATATCAAATATCAAATATCAAATATCAAATATCAAATACCAAATATCAAGTATCAAATATCAAATATCAAATATCAAATATCAAATATCAAATATCAAATATCAGATATCAAATATCAAATATCAAATATCAAATATCAAATATCAAATATCAAATATCAAATATCAAATATCAAATATCAAATATCAAATATCAAATATCAAATATCAAATATCAAATATCAAATATCAGATACCAAATATCTAATATCAAATATCAAATATCAAATATCAAATATCAAATATCAAATATCAAATATCAAACATCAAATATCAAATATCAAATATCAAATATCAAATATCAAATATCAAATATCAGATATCAAATATCAAATATCAGATATCAAATATCAAATATCTAATATCAAATATCTAATATCAAATATCAAACATCAAATATCAAATACGAAATATGAAATATGCCACATGATTCTTTAAAAGATTTTAACCTCTACTGGTCATATGGTCATTTGTTTTCTTCATAGCACTACACATATCCAATCTATCAATTTTAAATTAGTTTAAAGAGGGCATTTACCCCAAATTTGTTGCATAGTTTATATAGCGTGCATTATGTATAGGAAAGTAAAATATAAGTGTGCGTGTATGAGTCTGCAAAACTTGCTAGTTAGAAATAATGCAATCATCAGTTGGCCAGTTGGCGTTGGTCGGTCTGAGAAGTTATTGCCACTATTGCAGACAAGCAAATACAACCAAATACACACATAATTTTTTGATTTCCGCTTAAAAGTTGAACAAGCGGTGGGGGTAAAGTGTATACACTCTGCCTTCTGGTAGTGTTTAACAGCTTAAAACAGCAAATGCCATCAATTTTTAAATATGAGAAATTGTGCAACGCAACACGCATCTTCTCGGAAATACTTCATAGTTACGCTGTAGCATAAATTCAGATTAGTTGCAAAAGGCAGATACATGTTTAGGCACACACACACACCAAAGAAAATTTGAAAAAAAAAAAAACAGTTAATCGGCTAGGGAAATTATAGATCCATATGGCAACGACAGATATGTATGCATACATAGATATGCATTTATGTGCATAAAATTTTATACAAATGTAATTTTTGGAGAAAGTTGTTATTGATTAAAATTTAATGCTGAGCTCAAGTCGAACCGCAAACAGGCGTAGACTTAATAGGGAAAATTCTAGAGACTTTGCGTGCCCAGCAGTCGAGTCTCTAAATAGCAGAGCGACTCCAACAACCTTCAAACTTTTACATCTCCCGCTTTCACCTGGTTTTCAGCAAGTATTGCAAGTACTCTTTTTTTGCACTCACATACTTCCTTCTTCACTCTCTCTCTCTCTCTCCCTTTCTGTCTTCACCGTTCCTTCTCTTTCATCACGTACAATTTTCCTCCGCCCCTTTCCCTTCCACTGCTAACAATTCTCTTGCTCGTCCATAAATGAATGACCACAAATTGCTGCCGTAAAGTGCAAAAAATCTCAGATTGATGGCATTCAAAATTGAAATTTATTTCACAAGCTACTAATATCTATGGCATTGCCAAGTGTAGACGATTATTTGTTAGCATAGATGTCAGCTTGTATGTATGTTTGTATGTGCATATGGTCAAGTTTCTGACTGCTAACGTTACATTCGCATGGAGTTTTTATTTAGTTTATACGAAATAATAACAAACATGTTAGAAACGTCCAAGGTTCTGTTACTTATGCTATCAGGTAGACCTATACCTTCATTTTAAAATTTAAAATTAGTCTGATGGCTACCATACCGTAAAAGTTATAAGCGCGTGAAACGCACTGCTAACGTTACATCATTTGGAAGTGAGATCAAGATACAGATCATGTTTGGTTTAATTTCTGCGAACTTGCTGGGACAATCATCCCAATTTTACTTCAGGTTATATAGCAAGGATGTCACAAGGTCATGGCATACCGCTTTACCAAAATCTTTAGGATTTTTTTAACGTAATTTAACATAAAATAAGGCACTGCCTACGTTACACAAAGCACTGCTAACGTTACACGTGCGAAAACTGAGTACCTCTACATATAATAAAATTGTAACCGTTGATCTCTGTACATTGCAGATATACAGAAAATAAAAAAAGGAGCCAGAGGAATCCAAATTAACTGTTTTTAAAATTTCTGTCGGTCTGACTGTCTGTCTGTCCTTATGTTTGTGCGCGGGTCACTAAAAATTGGAATGATGGAATTGAATGAAACTAGTCAGAGTTATAATAGCGCCATTGTATTATTATTATTATTATAGATGTCTACTTTAAGATTTAAGGTATCCCTTATTTCTATAGCTCAACTAGTTTTGGAGTTATCGACCAATATGTGGACCAAGGGTGATCCAAAATTTGTTAGTACAATATGGGTATCAAATAAAAGGTGCTGATGAGGGCTGCAATAAGTAATTCTATTAATTTCAATATCTCGATTGGTTTCGGAGATATCTCCCTATCCCTGCCCCTATCTCTCCAAGTTTTGATATCCTATGGAAAACACTTCCAGAGATATTCAGCATGTAAGATTAAGTTTGTATGGGTTGTGCCACACCCCTTTTCTAATAGCTCTCATTCTTTCATCCAAAAAATGATTATTGAAAGTTTCATTCATTTCTATGCAGTCGTTTTTGTGTGACGCGGGCGTTATGGTAAAAAAACACATTTTGGTCACATTTTTCCCACATTGTGGTCAATAACTCGGGAACTGGATGAGATATCCAAATGAAAGTGGTCCTGAATTTTAAGTTGGGCGTTAAGTGATAGAATGGTGAAAGTTTCATGCAATTCTGTTCAGTAGTTTTTGCGCGATGCGCGCACAATCATACAGACGGACAGACAGACAGACAAAAATTCTAAAAATTGTAGATTTGGGTTCCGCTGGTCCAATAATGACCTCTCCTATCAGTTTTTCTTGAATATCTTCAATGTACAGACATCGACCTGTTACAATAGATAAAAAATCACTGCTAACGTTACATATTATTTAAGCTAACAATGTCCTCAAATCTTTGGAAGTTTAACTTTTTTTAATTGGAACGTGAGATATACGTATAGTTATAAGAAAATATATAAACAAATTAAATTAAAACGTATTTTAACATGTCTTAAAAAAACTTTTTTGGTTTTGCACTGCTAACGTTACATAAGATTTTTGCGGCATATTTACTTTTCACATAACTCCTAGTTGGAACATAACTTTTTTAAAAACTTTACGTGTTATGATATTATAACTAATTTTCTAATAGATAAAACTTGAACGGCTAAATTTAGTCGCAACAAACATGTTATATTTAACTTTTTGTTTACTGAACTACTTCCGACCATATTTTTTTTTAATCACAACGTTTTATAAAAAGAGCGAAAAGTTTAATTTAAAACGACTAAAATTGAATGCCACTGTTTTCAACAGCTACTATAATATGTCATGAACCCCGCAAGACCCAGTGCTTGCAATATTTGACAAAAAAAAAAATTACTTGGTTTACTTTCCCAGAAAATCGGCCATATGTGAGCACATGAGCTGCTTTTGCTGCAAACCATTTTTACTGAGCTTCTTGCTCATCTGTTTGTGTGTATGTCCATCTATCATTTATAGCTTTTTTGTGCATCTAATGCAGATCCCGGCATCTTGATTCATGTGAGTAAATGAGAAACATCACACACAAACTAACAAATGTAGCACAAATTGCTCTGCGCTCTCGCACACAATCACTCTCATATTTTTGCCGGGGTCTGGTCTAATAGCCAATAATATTGTTGCCATGATATCACTGGGTGTCTGTGCGTGCTTAAAGGCTTGCTTGTGTGTGGAAAAATTAGCGTTAAGTAAATGTCCATTTTGTGTCTGTCAAAACAAAAATTTACATTGTAACCATGGCATAATAACATGTAGTTTGAGTGCCACTGTTATTAAGTGCTTAATATATTTAACTTCTGACTGAAAAATGCTCGGAAACTGCCCCAGGGGTAGCTCCAATAAATATACCTAGTATTATCTCGTATTTCCACGGTTTAGTCAAGTTTCCGGAACAACTTCCATATATCATTTGTATGCTTCAGAAGCTCTGAGAAGTGTTTTTGGAATTAGAGCCACAATTCTTAGAGAAGACATTCATCTCATTCTTTCTTTGTTCAAAAATAAAACGTTATCTAGTATATAAAGAAGCGGAATCGGTATGGATTTGTCTTTCTACGACATACATACTTATGTAGAAAACATGATGAGGAGGGGGATATCCAATGCGTTGGAAAGATCAGGTGGAGAATGACTTGATGTCTCTTGTTTTTTTAATCGCGCGTCAGTTACAACGAAGCAGTAACGAACTGGCTTCCTTTTCTTTCATTATTTTCAATACATTTGTCTGCCAATTTCGTATTCATTATATTGTTAATACAGATATTCTTAATAGTTGAATAAATACTTTGATGACTTTATTTTTGCCTTTTTTTTTTTTTATTAGTGTTTATTTATTTCGATGTTGATGATCTTATATACTAAAATAAACAATAGTTTCCATTTAATAATACAATTATACAATGACTCTAGACGAGTTCTCATGTACTTGGCGGGCTACATATGATATAATATAACATTTTATTAGTTGATAACACATATGTGTAACCGCTTTAACTTAAAGCTTGTATGAACCAAGATTATGTTGCAGAGAAAAAAACAGTTAAAAACAATGCCTGATTAATTATTTATAATAAAAAATAAAATTAAATAAGGGAAAGTTATGTCGGTTGTTCGGCATGAGCAGGTGTTGTGGTTATATATGATTTAGCCACCAGCATTGTCTTATGATGGAAGATGCTTCTAGTTTGTCTCTGTCAGAGATATATGTATTAAAACGTTTGTTTTCTGTGTTAAGTGTTTTCGAGGTAATTATTTTCATATTGGCTCTTCTAAAAATATGATAGATTATCGGTATGTGATCTTTATTTTGTATAAATAAATTCCTGTCAAGGTAAAGGAATGATTCTGGGGGTGTAAATCCATTTCTAACTGTAAGGGAAAAGTATTCTTCGCTCTCGTAGAAGGGTGCACTTATCAGTGTGTTATTGTCATTGTTAAGACAGCGTAATATATGTCTCCTTGTTAAATTTATTATGTGGCAGTCAATTCTCGGTACTTTTGCTGTACTATAGACCTTCGCATTCGAAATATATTTGGTATAATTACTATGTGCTGACCTGTATAAGGAAGTACAGGATCTCAAAATTTTACGTTCAAACTTTCTCAGTCTTTCCATGTATGATGGTGATATGTTCAACCAAATCTGGCATCCGTACGTAAGTATAGGTCTTAAAAGTGTTTGATACATAATAGATTTCAGCCTTTTATCCAAAATTTTTGTCGAGAACATTTTTTTATAAGCATGGAACGCTTTAGTAGTTTTCGTTATTTGATAGTTAATGTGATCGTTATAGTATAAAAATTTATCAAGATATATACCAAGATATTTGACTCTCTCGGCTTGCTTAATTATGGAATTGGATTCGTTCGAAATAATTTGAAACTTTTTCCAATTTTTGCCTTTTAGCAATGCATTTATATTTTTTTTTTGTGAATGTCCAATTGCTTTTAAAGTTTCAAACCTTCAACTTTGCTGTGCAATTTCCATAAACTCTTTGTCATTTGTGACATAACCGTTTTTTTTTTCCTTCATTACTTGCTACGTTTCTGTTCCATTTTTTCTCCCTTCTTTTAAACTTTCTCTCTTTTTCGTTCCTTTTTTTTTTGATTTTTGTGTTTGTCTTCCTTTTTTATTTTTTTCTCATTCCCTTATCTGCCCCATTCTATTTCTTTTTTCGCTCCCTTTTCTTATACCCCATAAGCGCCGCGCTATGCAATTGTCATTTATGTAAATAAGCATCACTGTCAATGAATAAAGCATCCAAGTAAATCATCAAAGTAAAAGTAAAAGAAAAAAAAAGAAATAAGTAAATGAAAATTTAAAATGAAAAAAAAAAAAGAATGTAATAAGCAAGTAATGAATAAAATCTGACAGCACAGTTCGGACAAGTTGTTTATACCATGTCTCCACATAACGTGTTTCGCTCTTTTTTTCTGCAATCGCTCTCTCAATCTTGTTTCGACTTCAAAAGGAGTGCCGAAACTCGCCAATTTCCATACAAATTTCTGAGAGCGAGTGAAGATTGAAACACTAGTTTCGTTCTCAATCCTCTTGCCAAACGCGATTATATCGATGCCTTCTCTAATTTTGTATCGAAAATCTATCGAAATCTCACACAGGCCAAAACAAAAACGCAAAAATAAGCAAACATACAAACATTTAAGAAGAACAACAAAGAGAAATGTTAAACTGAATCACGATCAGCCACGTGGAGACGGGTTATTTAGCGAGATGTTTTGCTAGATGTTTTGTTGGCGAAACAAGTTATGTGGAGACGGGTTTTTAAATGCTGTCTGCCAAAAGTGCTATACAGAGCTGTGATTGAAATGGTAAAAGGAAGTTATTAGGATAGTGGCCAAAAGTTACACAATTGTTTAAAAGTGTGACTTAATTGACTAAAAGTGTTACAAAATTGCTTAAAAATGTGACATAATTGGCTTTTTTTTTTAATAATTGACTAGGGTGTGACAAAAATTGATTAAAAGTGTGACACTATTGATTAGAAGTGTGACAAGACTGACTAAAAGTGTGACAAAAATGGATAGAGTGTGACAATATTCATTAAAAGTGACAAGATTGACTAAAAGTGTGACGAAATTGACTAGAGTGTGACAATATTCATTAAAATTGTGGCACGATTGATTAAAAAGTGACACCATTGACAAAAGTGTGACATAATTGTCTTAAAAAGTAACAAAATTTACTAGAGTGTGACAATATTGTTTAAAAATGTTACAAGATTGACTAAAAGTGTGACAAGATTGACTAACCGTGTGACAAGATTGACTAACCGTGTGACAAAATTGACTAGAGTGTGACAATATTCATTAAAATTGTGACAAGATTGACTAAAAGTGTGGCATAATTGTCTTAAAAAGTAACAAAATTGACTAGAGTGTGACAATATTACTTAAAAATGATACAAGATTGACTAACAGTGTGACAAGATTGACTGATAATATCTGCTATACGGAGTTACGATTGAAATAGAAAAAAATAAAACTGTTAGGATAAAGATCAAAAGCGTGACAAAATTGATTTAGTGTGACGCGACTGACTAAAGGTGACAAAAATGAAAAACTGTGACAACATTGACTAAAAGTGTTACAAAATCGTTTGAAAGTGTAACAAAAATTTGCTAAGAGTGTGACAAAATTTACTAAAAATGTGACAACTGAGGTACTTATCTACATCATGGTGGAATAAACAGGTGACGTAAATAGAAGAGTGCGACACTATTCTCAAATAGTAAGCTCTTTGAAACGGTAGGGTTGCATTTCCAGAGGGAAAAGGGGGAAAAATTTAGGGCTAAATTGGCCGGATCCCGTCCAAAAAGAGGAGTAAATGGTTTATATATTTGCCTTATTGTTAAAGGTAAAATACTATATTTTATATTATATATATTATTTACAATTCTTAAGAAGCTTTTATTCATTCTTGAGAAACAAAAAAAATTGGTGAACTGCACCAATATGAATATAAAAATTAAAACAAAACGCCTTCAAACGACGATATATTTCACATTTAACGAAATACATATATGTATTGAGTTCAATATCTGGTAAAAGTTATAATCATTAGTATCAGGTTTCGTTTTTCCGAATTCGGTACAACTTACCGAAAAAATATAAAACCCAGCGAGTTTCGTATGAAAAAGGCAAACATAAAGCGACGATATAATTCATACTCGACTGGATATATTGAACTCAATATTTGGTAAAATTTATAATCGTTAGTATCAGCGTGTATTGTTTGGGCATTCAATATATCTATCCAATCTCAACGGATATGGTGATCCGGGTATTACAATTTTCGGAGTTGTTCTTCTGTAAAAATATTTTTGACACCTTTCAATATTGTTTCGTCTCGTGCCCTTTCGGCTTTTAGATTGTTATTTTGGCTTTCTAGAAGTTTTATTTGCAACTTTAATCCTGCTATTTGAAGAAGCATTGGATCCTTGGAAAAATATTCCTTGTTGGAGCGAAAACCGTTCCCAAAAAAGTTTTTAAATAATGGAGAGTAATATGTAATGTTTGTGTTGCATGGTCTCGCTTTTCAAATACCATGGTTTTCGAAATCCCAAGATAAGGGACACCACAGGCACCGGCACTGCTTCCTTTGTCAGCAAGCGTCGTTTTGCTGGGTTATGCGCATTCGGCAAAATGCAGCACGCACACTTTTGAATTTTGTGTAGGCATCACACCGCTGCTTTCCCTAGCAGAATTATATCTGGGTCTGTGGGAGGGCCGTAGCTTGTTTTTGGCATTTTTGAAATGATGGCGCGAAAATTTAAATTTTAACAATTTATTTCTTCATAAATAATAAAATTGTCAAAGGAAATAAAAATGTTACAAAACAATTATTGTATTAAATTTTTTCCAAAAGTCGCTCCTTCATACACCTAAAATACACATAAAAACAACACTTTCTTGGGATCAACTGGGGGCAACATTGGAATTTCATTTTCAAAGAGCCGAATGACAGGAGGAAGAGGAAAACAGAATGAAATAGCTGCCTACTTACGTCACCTTGTTATTACACCATGATCTACATACGTCTAATGTTAAAAAGTAAAAGATTTTCGAATTTGTAGGACTCCTTTGCCAAAGTTAAAACTTAGTACCTATCTTACTTTTGCATACTAGTTAGCAGCATCACACAAACTAACTAGTTAATTAACCAGTTATAACTCTCACATTAACGCTATTTAAAGAGCTTGCGATTAGTGAAATGTGTAGCCATCCTAAATTCTATTGACTATCAAATGTGAGTTTTTCTTTAGAAAAAAAAAAAGAATATTTCCACACTGCACTTGTCTATATTTTGTTTACTAATTGCACAAACAGCAACAAAACAAACATGCAAATTAGTTCAAAAGCCGTAACAAAGTTATCTTTATATCAATGATGCCCAAAACATTTCTTACGGGCGAGCAATGTCATAATTTAAAGAAAAACATTTTTTTTCTATATGTTTGTTTTTGTAGTATTCTACAACTTCATTGACATCTCGATAACCCAGTAAAAAAAATTAGAACACAAACCAGACTGATAATCGAAATTAACTAAAAATCCAACTTTGTATTTATATTTATGTTATGCAAACAAAGCTATCGAATATGCATTGGAATATATGTATACATTTTTAATTAATAAAATGAAATTAATATTTATAAATAAATAATTAATTAATATTGAAAAGTGGATTGTTTTAGAAAGCTTAAAAAACATCTTTAATACGAGATTTATGAATTTTGGCTACTATTACTGAATTTATTAATTAATTTTCAATGCCCTCCTCTAAATTTTTCAAAATATATAAATAAATAATTAATTAATTATTAGTGTGACAAAATTAAATATCTTTGCCTCCAAGCGTTTATTTTAAAACTTTCGTAAATTTTTTTAGTACGTATAAATGTGAAAGTATATTATCAAAATTAAAAATTGTAAAATCAAAACACAGAAACCGGATCTCAGACAAACACCTCGAGTCAGTTTTGCAACTATCAACCATAAATGTTGAAATAGACGTAGATAACATTATCGAAAATATGAATCAAATTAGTATACATACTATGTATATAAATACATATATGTTCCACATTTCATTCCTTTCATTGCTGGGTTGGACCTGTTCGAATCAAAATAAAAAATCGTTTTTGTATTTCCATAGAAACGTTTCGGGAGTATACAAATTTTATTTTCCTATGCTCGCCTATGCTCGCCTATATACACAAATTTCTTATGAAAGTGTATAGGCGAGTAAAATCCTATACTTTCGAGCATTACAAAAACAAAATGTGTATGCGAGCATAGGGCATAGGCAACTGTGCTTTATATCATCTTTTATATGACAGAAGCTTTATTATCATTTTGTTTTTAGTATTATTTTTTACAATAATTTTTGTTTTTATTACGGTTTTTTTTATTTTTTTTTTTTCCTTTTTTTAAATATCAATTTTATACGTTTATTTTTTCAATTATTTTTTTTTTATTTTATTTTTATTTTTTTATTTTTTTTTTCAATAATTTTTAATTCCTTCTTAATTTTTCTCAATATTTTTTTTAACTTTTCATCGGAATTTCATTTTCATGCAAGCTAATTTACTTCAACAAAAAAAAACATATGCAACAATTGTTAAGTAATTTAGCTTTCAATAAGTGCAACGATAAAATTGAATAAAATTATAAAAATCGAAAAAATTGCATAAAAATATGGTTTGTCATGTTGAAGAAAAAAAAAATATTGATTATCTTATTAAAATATGAAAATGCAATCAAAACTGTTGGTGTCATCAGCTGCCTTTTGTTGACGCAATAAACATGCCACTTAAATGCACACACATATGGTAATGCAAGTGCATCGATATACAACTGGTATACAGTGGTAGATATTGGAATAAGGACAGTAGCGCGGTGCTTGAATTTCCAGAAAATATACATAGCTAACCTAATATAATTAGAATTTATGATTTATCTTGAATATAAAGATTTGCGTAACGTGAATATAGTAGAAAAGAGAAAAAATTAAAACCGAATTCAAAAAACCGAATATTAAAATTCGGGTTGTAAAACCCCAATATTTAGTAAAATCAGTATGAGCTGCAACACGGAAAATTAATAAAAAGAAGAAACCAATACCGGATTGAAAAACCCGAATAATAAAATCCGGGTTATAAAACTCAAATATTCAGTACACTGAGTATAAGTTGGAATACGGAAAATGAATAAAGAGAAGAAGAAATCAGTACCGATTTCAAAAAACCGAATATTGAAATCCGGGTTTTAATACTGGAATAATGAATATACAGAAATTGTAAGGTTATATTCAGAAAATTAAAAAAGGGGAAAAATCACTACCGAATTAGAAAAACCGAGTTTAAAATCCGGGTTTTAAAATCCAAATACTGAATATACGGAATATGAAAGTTGCAATATAGAATTAAAATAAAATAGTTCCAAAAATAAAAACCGAGTTATAGAATGTTATTAAATGTCAAACACTATAAAATACTGAAATAATACCAACTAGAATACACCTACTGAAAACAGAATTTAAAAAATGGCAAATTGAATACTAAATACCTTACAAAAATTGCCGTACACTGAAACTTGAATAATGATTACCGAAAATTGAATTCCGAATACTGGGTACAGAGCACTGAGTATCGAATACTTAAAACCGAAAAATGAGAACTTAATATCGCTAGCTTAGAGTGCAAACTGTGTAAGTCCACTTTTATGAAAACGTGTATTTTTATGTAGAACGCTAGAAAAATCAAATACGCACCGCGCTAAACAAGTCTGTGATACTTGTTATATTTCTACTCGTTGTTATTCAGTGATACGCAAATTGTGTAAGTCCAAAAAGCGAAGAAAATTGTATAAGTCCAAAATATTTCTATTAACAGAAATTTTTTTTTTTATTTCGAATTTTTTTATTTTTTTTTTTTTTGTCTCTCCTATAAAGTTTAAAAAAAGGACTTACACAATTTGCACCCTAAGCTAGCGATATTTAAAAAATGTTATAAACCTAAAACTGTGTACCGAATACTAAAAAAGAAAAATTAACACCGAATACTTAAGGCTGAGTAACTCACTGAATATTGAATTCATAATACATACTGTGTATCGAATTTTTTACACAGTATTGTGATCCTTGTGACCCAAATAGCGTGCTTATTTCATTACCCGTTTGCTGTAGCTTCCCATAAAGGTATAATTATTTATTTATATTACATGCAGTGATTGACTATGATAATACATGCATACATACAAACATGTGCATATACATACGTTTGCAGGTAAATTGCATAATTTGATTGGATGTATGGAGGCGGCGAGCGATTGTCGATTGGCAAATCGCTCGCTCCGCGTGGCGTGTGTTGTTTGTGTGTCATCAAATTCGCTGCTAGTTTGCCATTTACATTCAATAACAACACAATACGCCCAATAGTTAATCGGCATTTCTGCCTCAGCGAGCACACATTGAACTTGCTATACATACCCTGTAGGGAAAATCTCTAGTTCCGAACTAGGTCGCTTCTAGTGCATTTTTCGACACTACTAGTGCGAGCTAAATCTCTTTTGCATGTTATCAACTGGCGAATTTAACACGGCGATGTCCTAGGCGGTGTCAATGGTCACCCTCTGCACTACATCTTCGATAGTTCCGAACTAGTACTAAATTCTACAGTTTACACTAGTTCGTTTATTGGCACATTTTCGATAGTTCTGAACTAGCTACAAGTACCTACAAATTCTACAGTTTTACATCTGCCGCTTAAGTGCAGACTTTGACACACTTCATGCAAGTGGCGCGATGGCCGACTGGCTAACGCATGTGCCTTTCAATCTGCGGGGCGCGGGTTCGAATCCTGTTGGTGTCAAGGTGGATAATAATTTTTTTTTTAATTTTTTTTTTTTTGACTAATATTTTTTTATTTATTTATTTAATAAAATTTACAGTAATATTTAAAAAGTAATAAAATAAAAAAAAAAATTAAAAATAAGCCTGAGGGATCGGGAAATCATAATTAGGGGAACATTTAATTTCATACAAGTTAAGATGCAAATAGAAAACTCTTTATATGAAACGCTTCACTATACATCTGAGAATTGCAGAAATATACAAAGCCGACGGAAATTGAACGAACGAAAAACTTTCATAGAATTTTTGTCACTTCGAAATTGCATACAAATCAAAGTGTGTCTTATAATGGTCACTCAATTCACTCCTCCTGAACTGGTTCGGAACTAGAAATTTTGCTCCCTAGTTATTGAGTTCCCTGCAGGGTAACAACAAATGCATAGGTATATGCACAAACATACGTACATACGCATTTATCGCCAACATTTATCGCTTTTACAAACGATTTACTCGCGCGTTTGTCTATGCTATTCGCTTGACTAGCTACGCTGGCTGACAGACTGACTGCCAGACGGGCTAACTGACTTGCTCCATATAAGTTTGCCTGTTTGTTGTTGTTGTGCTTCATTTAAGTTGTTGTTGTTGTGCTTCATTTTAGTTGTTGTTGTTGTGCTTCATTTAAATTGTTGTTGTTGTGCTTTCTTTGTGTTATTGTTATTGTTGTTGTTTATTAATTGGCTCATACCATGTCTCCACATAACGTGTTTCGCTCTTTTTTTCTGCATTTTCTCTCTCAATCTTGTTTCGACACGGAAACCAGTGCCGAAACTCGCCATTTTCCATACAAATTTCTGAGAGCGAGTGAAGATTGAAACACTGTTTCATTCTGAATCATCTTGCCAACCTCGATGATATCGATGTCTTCTCTAATTTTGTATCGAAAATCTATCGAAATCTCACACAGCCCAAAACAAAAACGCAAAATATAAGCAAACATACAAACATTTAAGAAGAGCAAGAAAGAGAAATGTTAAACTGAATCACGATCAGCCACGTGGAGACGGGTTATTTAGCGAGATATTTTGCTAGATGTTTTGTTGGTGAAACAAGTTATGTGGAGACGGCCTTTTATTGTTCGAGTGGTTGGTTGGTTGGCATGTTTGTTGATTGACCAGCGTGTTTATACGTCTATATCTGATTGTATCTCTGTTTGTATGTCGATTGGTTGTGTGTTCATCAATCAATTTACACACTCACAATTTTGCAGCTCATCAATAATTCAATGCACCTCACAATTGTAACACTGAGCCAGCCAGTCAGTCAGTCAGTAATAACACAAAATAAATAATTAATTAAAAATTGTTGCAGCCAGATTGAGTGGCTGTTACACTTTTAAAAAGGGCTTAACAAACATGCATAATTGCATATATGTATGTACATGCAAATGTGTAAAAAAAAGTTAAAAGTTTCGCATGCCAAATGTGCAATAAGTTTATTTAAGGTATTTATTTGGATTCAAACCCGTAGATTCGGGATTTGAAAGTTTTCATTTCTTATGCAGAAGAGGTCTTGAGTTTAAGTTACATATAAACACGTTGAGAATCTGTCAGACACATTTTTTGCATACTTTTCGGCGGCAGCAGATGAAGGGCGAGGCATCCACTGCGTTGGAAAGATCAGGTGGAGAATGATTTGGCCTCCTTTGGTGTTTGTCATCGGGAGCCAGTTATTACGAAGCAGAAAGGACTGGTACGCTTTTTCGTACTCGGCCAAAATCGCACATGTCGTCGTGTCTGTTGCGTGCTGCCTGGCGCCAATTGGAAATGCCAAGGAAGCCGAATCAGTCTTCACCTGAAGGTGAAGGAAGACGAGTCAGTCTTCCCAACGAAGTGGAGGTTCCCTTACCTCTGCCTTTAGCGCATTTCGATAGAAATACTTTCTGGGTCGGAGCACTTTCATCCATTCTCACGACATGACGCTGAACAATGTCGATGTTTGTGATGTCTTAGCTCTATTGCCTACCACTATTACACGGAAAGAATTTTTTACTAGAATTAATGCCGAGACAAGAAAAATTAGACTTGATTTTGAACTTAATTTCTTAATATCAAGAAAATCCAAGAAAATTGGGTTTTAAATAAATAAGTAAACATTTTCTCGCTTCAAGTGAAATTGGATTTTAAAGAAAGAGACAAGCTTTCTCAAGTGGGCCCCCTAAAATCGATTTTTCGATATTGTATGGTTTATGGATAAATTTTGAAAGCTAACAAACATAGTTATATGATCGCGTTTTTGCAAGTTTTGATTTTTCAGCGAGTTTCAGACTGCTGATTGGTGTTTTTTCCTAAACATATGAGAACGTGGGAAAAAACCGGGAAAAATCGCGATTACTTTCAAAAAATGAACTTTTGAGTTATGCCACTTTTGAAATTTCAAAAACTGACCACTACATCTTGTTGCTAAATAAGTTTCCTAAACAAAAAATCAATAAAATCGAAGCATTGGTTACCGAGTTATTCAACAAAATTAAAAACCGTTAAGAAAACTTTGACCGCGAATAACTCGCTGAAAAATCAAAACTAGCAAAAACGCTTTTGCGATCATATTACTATGTTTGTTAGCTTTCAAAATTGATCCATAAACAATATCGAAAAATCGATTTTAGGTGGCCCACTTGAGAAAACTTGACTCAAAATAAGAAATAATTTACTTGCGGTAAGTGTTTTTTTTCTTGATCTTAGAAATAAATAATTAAGAAATAATTTTTTTGTTGCAAGTAAAACGTTTCTTATGCGAGCTTAAGTAAATAAGAAAATATTAAATATTAAATCAAGTAAAAATTTTCTAAAAATATTAAAAACGTAAAAAATAAGGAAAATGAAAACTAATCATGAGGGATTAGAAAACCATAATTAGTCAACTAGTACTTATTTTCCTAGGACTTGTTCACTGAAATGACAACATTTCAATTAATCTATATATTAATAGGCTAACATTTTTCCCATACAAACAATTGCCAGGCTGTTTAGCACATTTAACATACTCATATTCACATAAAATTGATATGGATGTGTTCGTATGGGTCAGGAGCAGTGCATAGGCATATAATTTTTTCTATAAATTATTTAATTTCTTTATAATTAATAAATAAAGTTTTTAGTTTTGTACCATTTTTGATTTACTTCGTTTTTGCTTCGTTGGCAAATGTGCCCACTATCTATATATTAATAGGCTAACATTTTTCCCATACAAACAATTGCCAGGCTGTATAGCACATTTAACATACTCATATCCACATAAAATTTATATGGATGTGTTCGTATGAGTCAGGAGCAGTGCATAGGCATATATTTTTTTCTATAAATTATTTAATTTCTTTATAATTAATAAATAAAATTTTTAGTTAAGATAAATAGATATCGTAAACGTGTTTACAAATATCGTAAACACAGTTGAAGAGTCGCTTTAATTTAAAAGCGCTCACCACCGGGCCTACCTTCCTAGATCTGCCTTGATTTTGACCATGATTTCGCATCGGGCCGTGATCAAAAGGGCAAATCAGTGTTGCGGTACAACTGGAATTTGGAAAGTGTTGCTTATCTCCGCGAAAAGGAATAATTTTTGTACCAATACAAAGTTGAAAAAATAAATTGCATGGTCGAATTTCGACCACCGGCGATACTAGTATAAATGAAGATGCAAATAGTGAACTCCTTATACCAAATGCTTCACTAACAATCTGAGAATTGCAGAAATATTCAGAAATATGTAAAGCGGATGGCAAATTAAAAAACATACATGTTACTTTGGAAATGCAAATTCAGTAAGAAATATTTTACTTCGCTCAATAAAACGTTTTCTTATTTATTTTCAATTGTTTTTGCTGTAGTTTGCTGATATGCTCAAAGAACTTTGGCGTTCAAATATTCAAGAAATATTTTACTTCGGTCAAGAAAACATTTTCTTATTTATTTTCAATTTTTTTTTTGCTGTAGTTTGTTGTTCCAATTCATCGAAACACAATTTTCTTAAATTCTTCTTGATATTAGCAAACAGATTTTCTTCATTTAAGAAAATTTAAGAAAAGATGTTCTTATTTATTTAAACATTTTTTTTCAACACTTTTCTATAGATTTTGTGAGTGTTCTTGAATAAGAAAATAATTGTCTCATTTTTGGAAACTCAATTTCTTAATTCTAGTAATAATTAAGTCAATTTTTCTTATTTCCCTAAAGATTTTCTAAATTGAGTTCAAGAAAGCATTTTTCTTGATTCAAGTATACAAATTTCTTTCCGTGTACTTATAATTTTCTATCTCCAACAGTTGAAAACACTACCACTCGAGACAAATTATCCTACTTTATTGACTTATAGTTTGGTTAACCGTTATCCACCACTTTGACCACAGTTTCTTTCTTCTCTCTCTCTCTCTCTCTCTCTCTCGTACTTAGTGTATGGATATCATGTGATCATCCGTTGAGAATCAGTCCGAATTTTATTCTTCTTTGACTGATTGTCTTCCAAGACAGTGGATCCAAGTTCAAAGGTTTTCTTTTGTAGCGAAAAATCTCTCTTGCCGGTCCTCTAACACTGTAAGAAGTCTCTCAATTCCCCTCTCTATTTTTTCATCGACCTCACTGACCTTGATAAATAGCGCATGAGTAGTCTGTGGTTAAAAAAATCAGTCTCATTCTGCTTTTTAGGTATATGATTGATAATTTTCTTAGAAGTAAACTAGTCTTCGTATAAGAAGTTTGACTGCAAGCGGGCTTTTCTACATATTCTGCGTTTTTTACGGTTAGCACGGTTTGGTAGGAGTGCCGCCAACAGCCAATTCTAGTCTAATATTGAACAACTTAACCTAACTTAACCCGGAAGTATGAAAATACTAAATTAATTTATGTACATTTCGGTATTATCATCACTACTGCACTATTCATGCCCACAGCTGAATTGCCAGCCAACAGTTATGTACTCACAGTGCATTCCATTGACAACTTCTTGTTGTTGTTGTTGGTGGTTTTTGCGCACGTTTCGCTTTGTAAATGCGCCCTAGTAGGTAGTGTTAACAGCAAAAAACAACAATGCCTTTAATGAAGTAATAGAACAACAACAACAATAAAGAAAATAGCATTCGCAGCGCAGCAACAACAACAGCAACCGTGACCAAGTGCAATGTGGGTCGTATCGCGTGCGATTAAATGCAGCGATTTGAAGAGGAGTGAAGTGCAGCCGCTCAACCGCACACCAGCAATGCGAATGCGAATGCGAAATGCTAAATCGCGCAAACTAAATGACAGGAATGGTAAATGGTGTAGAGAGAAAAAAAATGAACACAAAAAATAGCAATAACATCAAAAAGATTGTATGAATGAAAATTGCTACAGCAAACAACAACAACAACAATGAGAAATACCTGCGGCAATCACAGCAAGATAAAAATGAATAATAACAGAAGGTAGCTTTAACAACAACAAAAACAACAACAGAAACAGCATTAGAAAAACATAAAACTGAAAACAAACAACAAGAACAAGAAAATCAGTAGCAAAAGGAATGCAATTTCTCGCCCCTTTAACATCCGGCAACTGCCGCGATAAATGACCACCCACCAGCCAACCGACCCACCATGCCCAACAGTAGTGGCAACTCATGCATATGTACATAGCTCCATAGTGCAGCAGCTGTAATAAATTGTAGCTAGAATAACAACCAACAATAACAACAACTGCAACATTAGTGCTTACATTAGGGCTTAATAACATTAGCGCTGTTGCCTTCATTTGATGAACGATAGCAAAAAAGCGCAAATGCAATCTGCCGGGCGGTTAACTAAGCACTTGTGCATTGAGGCACAGTGGGTAAAGCTGCCTGCAGAGCTATCGAGTACAAAATTTTTAAATGCCAAATGACGAAATCGCAAGAAAAAATAAGGAAATTAGTACCGATTTCAAAAAACCGAATAGATCAAACCGATTTATAAAACCCGAATACTGAATACACTGAACATGGAAGGTGGAAAACATATATGGATAACAAGAGAAAAAACCATACCGAGTTCAATATATTGAAATCCGTTTTTATGAAACGCAATACACGTAATACGAAAGGTGGAATACAGAAAATGGAAATAAAAAAAACTGAGTACCAAATTCAAAAAACCTTATATTAAAACCCGGGTTATGATAACCGAATATTGAAGACACGGAATATGAAAGGTGGAGTATACAAAACGAAAAAATCAGTACCTAATTCAAAAAACCGTATACTAAAATCCAGGTTATAGAACCTTAACTCTGAATACAAGGAAAATGAAAGTTGGAATACAGAAAATTAGAAAAGAGGAAAACAAAATAATAATATTTCAGAATAATAAAAACCGGATTATAAAAAACCGAATATTTAATATGCAGGACTGAATATTTTTTCATTTTAATTTTTCATTGAATATGGAATACTGAGTACAAAATTTTGAAGATTTAAAATTAAATATAGTACCATGTACTAAATACCGGTCACGAATGCCGAATTTTGAATAATGACTACTGAATATTGAATACGGAATACCTGGTTCAGAACACTGAGTACCGATTACTCGTTACATAATATTGAATACTTAAAGCCAAAAACTGAGCATCAGATACTAAAAAGAGAAAATTGACTACCGAATACTTAAAACCGAAAGTACTTAATTATTGTTTGTTTTATAGCCCAGTTAGTCGAGAACGTGTGGTCCGCTCGTTGACGCAAACGCCCGTATGCAGTTTTTAGGATTTTTTGAGCCCGTAGCCATCAGCTGTTTTACTCACACATATTTACATATATATATAGTTTGTTTACATTTTGACAGGGTTGCCGTTTAGTCATTTTTGAACAAACAAGATTTTTACTAATCTTCAAAGTGTTATGCGGATTACACTGGATCACAAAATGAAATTTGTTGTCTGTACTTTGGACGTGACTACCCTATATATATGTAAAATCCGTCGCTGATTCCGAAAATCGGGTACATTTTTAATTCTATGGGAAGGTTTTTGAGATATCGGCAATTTACCGTTATTTGGCCAATGGCTCCACTTAATCCTGACTGTCTCTTTAACGGAGTGAGCTATCTTCCGTGAGGTAAGACCAAACGAAAGAAAATTAAATTTCCTTTTCATGGCTCCTTTAACATTTTTCTCTAACTCTTACAGTTTCTGAAATATTGACGATTAAATTTGAAATTTTTCGATTTTTTACGATTTTTTGAAGAAAAAATTGACTTTGTCAGGCAATATCTTTAAAACCAATGTTTTCACCTTCGCTTTTACTCCTTTACGTGAAGCTCCATTCTATTGGGAAAAAGATAAGCTATCAACGAAGAAAATCCATGCTAAAATGGAAGAGTTATAGGCGATCAAGTAAATACAGGCACGTCGCGCAATGCCTCTGCACGGGTATATTATATGCATGTTATACCCGTAAATGGGCTTGTACCTACTGCGCTGCCAACGTGCTGCTACTGCAGATGTGTATTTTGGTACAACATGCATAGAATATACCCATCCAGAGGCATTGCGCGACTTGGCTGTATTTACTTGATCGCCTATAACTTTTCCATTTTACCATGGATTTTCTTCGTTGATAGCTTATTTTTTTGGTAATGGAACGAAGCTTCACACAAAGGAGTAAAACCGAAGGTGAAAACATTGGTTTTAAAGATATTGCCTGACAAAGTCAATTTTTTCTTCAAAAAATCGTAAAAAATCGAAAAAATTCAATTTTAATCGTCAATATTGCAGAAACTATAAGAGTTAGAGAAAAATGTTATAGGAGCCATGAAAAGGAAATTTAATTTTCTTTCGTTTGGTGTTAAGATAGCTCACTGCGTTAAAGAGACATTCAGGATTAAGTGGAGCCATTGGCCAAATAACGGTAAATTGCCGATATCTCAAAAACCTTCCCATAGAATTAAAAATGAACCCGATTTTCGGAATCAGCGACCGATTTTACATAAAGATAGGATGGTCGCGTTCAGAGTATTTTTTGGCTGTAGAGCAGTGTTACTCTTCAATACACAACTGTGCATTATTTGCCAAATGACAAGAAAATACTACATAATTTAATCGTTTTTAAAGTTGTCGTTGACGACTTTTTTTTTTTATTAATTTAGTTACTTTTTTACGGCTTACTTCGTAATTAAAACACATTTTTCTTGTAATTTTGTTGCTGCCCAATATATTTCCATCACACCTTGGTGATAGTTATCAAGGACTAAAACACAAAAAAATAACAAAAAACACAGTCAGAACATTAAATTTACAATTGAAAATCCATAAAAAAATTATATTGGGAAGCAACAAGATTCTCTCGTAATTAAGAAATCTGTACTGAGTTTCTGTAACTCATATCTTTTCTAGTATAAATAGGTGGTGACAGAGTGTGGATCGTATTAGTGTGACATCACTTTAATTGATTTTGTTACAGAAACTCAGATTTATTGTGGCAATTTATAACTTTTTAATGTAGAAAAATTGCAGAAGAAGACCACCAGGATTAAGAAAATACCGCCACCATTGTGGATAAATGCAATTTTTGCTTTAATTTTCAGTAATATCTTCATTTATTAGGAGTGTTCAATATCTCAAAATGTCTACATATTTTTACGAATAGTTACGAATTTATGTTCAATAACCCAAAAAATTCGCAAAAGAGAGCCAAATTGAGAGAGTAAGACCTCGAGAGAGTTGATAAACGCTGCAAGTAAAATTTTCACTTGCAACTACTAGCAGCTTTAAAAAAATAGAAGTGTCAAAAATATATGATCACAAAAATTTCAATTGGAAATATACAAACATTTTAAACGCAAATTTCTAATTGTGTACTAAATAAGTTAGCGCAATATAATAATATATATATATTTACATTTTGTTTGGGATTTAAAAAAAATTTATAAACGTTTTCTTTCCTTTCTTTTTAAAAATTAAAGTAATAATAAATGGTTCGTTTAAGTAGACATACTATTTTTTCCATGTGAACACATATATGTATAACTTTTTGGTTGCTTGTTTTTCCGACAGGGTAGGATTATGATGTATTGTGGAACGATTTTCCGTCACGCCTTTGCTAGAGTGCAAAGGTTATGGGGTAATTCCACCACACCTGAAAGGAAAAACGAACCACTTCAAACATAGCTTTAAATTAGACACAACAAAAAGGGAATTACAGAAAATTGAACAGAACTTCATCACAAAAATATTGAACTTGGAAATAAAGGAGGCCAATATCCAAATTAAAATAATTCGAACCAGCATCAACTATATTAGAAAGGATCTAACCACTAAACTAGACCAATATGATTATGATTCGGTAGAAAAACGCCAAAAACAGTTCCTAAACTGCATTGCGACTAACACGAATAACAACTTAAATAAGAAATTAAAAACACAAATAGACAACAAGTTTGATAAATATGGTTTCGTAATGAATGATGACTGGTTTGTCAATAACACCGACTTAACAATTTCTAGGGAGGCACGATGGCTCCTCTCATTCGGAAACAAATTTGCCCTACCCACAACGAATAAAGCAATGTCACCGATAAAACTGATCGCAGAAATAGAACAAGGGATACAAACAATAAATGAAGACAAGGAGAAAGACAGGGCAAGATGCAACATAGCTTCTAGGGTTAAGTCTTTTAGGAGTAAATTTAAGAATAGTGATAAGGATAAATTTATACTTAAAGTTTTTGAAGACACCAAAAAACTAATACACCAACACAAGGACTCGATCACTATTTTAAACGCTGACAAAGGTAACAAGACAGTACTAATGAACAATACTGAGTACAAAAACAAAATGATAGAACTCCTTAACGAAAAAGACACATACAGAACCATGAGAGTAGATCCCACGCAGAAATTAATGAGGAAAAACAATACCATAGTCAATGACTTATACAAACACTGCAGTATTGATATTACAGAGAAACATAAATTGACTTGCACAGCTGCTATACCCCCACGACTATATGGACTACCGAAAATCCACAAAGAAAACACACCTCTTAGACCTATTTCTGCCTCTACCAATATACCGTGCCTCCAACTCTCTAAATACCTAGGACAAATTTTAAAACAATTAATCTCCAAGGACTATAATATTTCGAATTCGTTGCAATTAAAAAATAAGTTAAAAGACTTGACAATAGAAAAAGATGAAATACTGATATCATTTGACGTAATTTCCCTCTTCACCAATATCCCAGTGCACCTAGCAATACGGACAATTATGCAGAAATGGACATCCTTACACAAAGAAACCAACCTTTCGAGAAAACAATTCCTTGACATTATAGATTTCTGCTTGAGAGGCAATAATTACTTTATTTATGACGGGGCGGTGTACCAACAGATTCATGGTATACCTATGGGTAATCCCCTATCACCTACGATTGCCGACATTGTTATGGACCAAATTCTTGACGACGCCATAGGCGAACTGAAAAGTAAAGACATAAATATCAAATACATAACGAAATATGTAGATGATATTTTCGCTATTGTAAAAACTAAGGACGTGGAAGACATACTGACAGTACTTAATGCACAACATAAACGGATTCAATTCACTGCAGAAAAAGAAAAAAATAACAAAATAGCCTTCCTAGAAATAGAAACCCATAAAGTAAATAACAAACTCTTGACTAATTGGTACACGAAGCCAATAGCGTCCTCGAGGATGATCAATTATCATTCTAACCACCCCTGGACCCAAAAAGAAAACACATCAATAAACTTTATAAAGAAGGTTTACGCACTGAGCGACCAGGCGTTCATAAATGACAATAGCCGTGTTTCACATACGGTGATCCTAACCCAGATAAAAATTTTTGCATGTAAATGCAACAACAAAGATTTCAGCTCGATTAAACCAGATAAATTGCTGGTTCAATTTCTGATCCGCCCTGTTCGATTTGTTTTTTCCGTGCTGATTTGGCAGCACAGTGCTTTTTTGATTTGGCAGAACTGAAAAGTGACATTTGTGTATGTATACATATATATACATATACCCTGCAGTAAATTTGTTTCACTGCTAAATGATCATTGATCATTCTTTGTTGAATATTCATCACTATCGTTTTGCGTTGGTGCAAGCAAGCAAGCTATATTGAAAAACCAAACGAAATACCATCTAGGCGGTTAAAAACCCATGAGCCAGCTTGTATTTCGGTAGGTTTTTTTGACATTTGGCAGCTTTTCTGACAAATTTTTCAATTTGACAACTATAGAACAAATTATATTTAAAATAAAAAATATATGGAAATACAAATTTCAAATTTGCCTCTTGTAAGCTTCTGCTTTGGCCGTAAGGGGAAGAAGAAGTCCGGAAGAAAAATTATACTGCGCACTGGCTTCTCCTTATAACATGGAATACATAGCTATCCCGCCATTTGAGTTTCATAATTTATTTCAGTAATTTAAATTCAAATTTCCAAAAAAATAATTTTTGAAATAGTTATTTTCATTTAGTTTGAAGTTTAAAGTCAACCAAATTGTTTTTGAGGGAGTATTTATCTCTTTTCAACGTACAGAAGAATTGTTTTTGCGCTATTATAACTCTGACGAGTTTTATGGCCGAGCTTCTCTCCTAATTCGAGGTGTGCTCCTTTTGTGTTTCCTACCATTGGACAGTTTTATGCCGGCTCCGAACGGAGTCATATAGGCATGAGGAAAGCAAACCATTTATTTGAAAAAATTCAGCAGCCTTTATATGAAAGCATTCACTGATGCCTCCTCATGATGAATTTCATCAGTGATTCATAAAGGATTCATTTCAGTTTTTTACTGCTGGGTATATGTTGTATATGTTTCTTCTTTTTAGTTCTTTGCAAGTGCAGCCAATTTTCATTATGAGCCGGATTGTTTCAGTAAAAATTTATCTTAACCCAGACCCAGATGTAATAACTGAAATGCCCCTAATGAAAAGAAAATCAAAAACATTCTACACAATAATGGTTATCCAACAAAAATAATAGCGAGATGGATAACAACAACAAAACGTATGCAAACAACGAACACAATAGACGTAGAAACAACGAACAAACACACAAACAAAATATTTAGAGGAGTGACAAATATACAGGGGTTAACAGACAACAAAAACTTAAAGAAATGTATACCAAACGATAAACTTATATTTGCACACAAGCCTTTACACACACTAAATAAAATATTTAGTAGGACAAAAGACAAAATTAATAAAGAACAACAACACAACGTAGTATATGAAATTAGATGCAAAGGTAATAAAGATGAGATTTGAAACCAAACGTACATAGGTACTACAAAACGTGCACTAGGTGTTAGAATAGGAGAACATAAAACAGACGTAAGAAACAAAAAATCAACAACAGCATTAGCGCAACACTTAACGAATACGGGACATACAGCAGACTTTGACAATGCAAGAATATCGGACATAGAGGGACGAACAAAAACAAGATTGACATTGGAAAGTCTGCGCATACAAGAACGAATAAGAAACGCAATGAACTTTAAGGAAGACGTTGACAACATAAGTGGCGCCTACAGAGCAACAATAACGAGAACGAATGACAATAGGAGATATAAAGTGCAATATTTATGTAGTAGACGTATGTTGATTATAGTTGTGATGTGAAGTGTATTTTAAATATTTTAAATGTAAGTCATTTTAAATGCCTTCTTAATGTTTTCTAAATTACACTATATGTATGTATGTATTTTATCAAGCAATTTTAATTGTAATTATTTAAATATTAATGTGTTGTGTACTTTTTAATTTTTACAATTTCAAATAAATTAGACTCCCTGAGGAAGGCGATGACAACGCCGAAACGCGTAGGAGAATAAAAGAAACTTTTCGTTTGCTTTTCTTTCGACCGGCCAAAAAGCTGTATTAACATACAAAATGATTTTGATTTCTGCGGTACGGGCTTCTGCGTCGTACGTCGTTGAATAATCGGTTACATACAAATCCCATTAAATAGGTTGGATCAGCTGACACGGTACACGGGTTTACGTTCTCGACTAACTGGGCTATTACTCTTATCGCATTGCATTCGTTATCAGTGCTGTCGTTTGTAGTTGGTTGTCTATCGTCGACGTATTCAACTCTTAACTGGAAATTTGTGCCAATTAGCCGCAAAGTCAACGGTGCAGTAATTTTTAGTTTGGAGGCCTATTTAGAGGATGAAGTGAAGAGGGTGTCATATTTAGGAGGTTAAGAGCGAATTTTTTCTTGTGATTTTTAGACGCTTAAGTGCGAATATTGATCTCTACATTAAAGTTAGTTTAAAGACACTCCTTGAACATTTTGTTGAAGGTTTCTTGTTCTTAATGAAATCTAAATGAAACGTCTTCGTCTTAAAACTTCAAGGCAACCCCTAGAGTTGTCTAAACTTTGCTGTCAATGCAAAAACTCTTGTCACTATTTTTCCACCACTACCTTTTGCCGCCTTCCAACAATATTTCTTTTGCATTCTTTTCATTCACCATCACTCATTTTCTCTTTACTCGATAATCGTTTACAAAACCGCAGTAAATTGCATATTTGAAATTGAAATGTTACCAAATAATAAAATATGTCAACAACAGTGACAGCTCCAATGCCATAAGCTAGACAATGCTAGTGGTGCACAGTGGTGTAGAGTGTTGGCTAGTTTAGCTGTTGTGGAGTGTATCTATGGCGGCAGCTTTATTATAGCAATCAAAATCCTTTTAGTTTGGCTTGTCAAATATTCATCAGTGATTTTGCATAAATAAAAGCGATATTTGTTTATGAAATAGCGAAATTATAATCAGTTTTTCCAATTGCAATTGCTGCATAAAAAAATTATAATTTTCACACAAAAACCACAAAAAATACAAAGAAAACAATTAAATGTAGATAACATTGGCAATTTTAATTGCAAAAATGACCAATTGTGGGTAAAGGAAAATGAGCAGCAGAGGAAATTTTGATTAAAATTACTCTCCTACTGCAAGGGCGGCTGGTTGTGGGAGTGCCACAGTAGGTATTATCAACAAATGTTATCGAAATAGTTTTCATCGAAAAAATGAGAAATTTTTTATTTTGTTATTTTTGAATATTTTTGCATAATTTTAATAATTTTTCGATTTATATCGATTATTTTTGTCAATGTTATCGATTTTTTTATCTAATAATATCGATTTATATCGCATTAATATCGTATTTTTGAAGGTGTTTTCACATTGTGAATTGTTTTCTGTTTTTTTTCGCCATTATAATATCGATTACTGCCGATTATTTTTTTTAGTTTATCGATTTTTTTATCGAAAAATTAGCAATTTTTTTAGTGTTGTAATTTTTGAATGTATTTTAATATTAATCATTTTTCGATTTTTATCGATTATATCGAATTCTATGGATTACTTTTTGTCAGTGTTATCGATTCTATAATCGAGAAATTAAGTAAATTTTTACTGTTATAATTTTATTTTCGTATTTTTATTTTTAATTATTTTTTGACTTCAACCGATTAGGATATCGATTAATGTCGATTATTTTTCTAAAGTTTATCGATTTTTGTATCGAAAAATTTAGAAAATTTTCAATTGTCACCGTATTTTAATATTGCTAATTATTTTTCGATTTTTATCAATTATGCTATTGACTTCTATCGATTGTTGTCAATGTCGATTTTTTTATCGAAACTTTAAGAAAGTTTTTAATGTAATTTTTGAATAAGGATTTTTTTTATTGCACGTTTATTTTTCGATTCTTATCGATATGTGACGTCGATTGCTATTGATTGTTTTTGAAATGTTATCGATTTTTTTCAAAATATGCAAAAAATGTTATAGAATTTTAATCCATTTTCTGTTATCGGATAAATTTAAATCAACTTTTGTATGGTTATCGAAAAATTTTATTGAAATAAATATTCAATTGCTGTGCTATCGATAAGTTTATTGAAGAATCTCATACATATAGGAGTGTTATAGAAAATGTTTATCGAACAATTTTTAACGAAAAATGTCATCTCATGTATTGAAAAATTTCTATGCTATAGAAAAATTTTATAAAAAAAAAAAATCAGAAAAAATGTTATCGGAAAATATTATCGAAAATTGGTATCGAAAATTGTTATCGAAAAGTTTTAAGCAAAATTGTAATCCTGATTTAGTACAAAAAGTGTGAAAACTATCGAATAATTTAACTCGAAATCTTATCGATAAATTTCTGAAGCAAGTGTCAGGATTTTCTGAGCAAAAACGAAAGCCTTCCGTTAGTGTCTAACGATTTCGTAAACATTTTTGAACTTCGAAATTTAAATTTTTTTAACAAAGTAGACTGTCGACTTTTGCGCTCTGCATGCTTCCCAAAATCGTTTCAACCATCTCAGACAAAACGCGTAACGATTGCGTTATGAAGTGAATGGTAACGTAAAAACAATAAGGAAAGAAATCGTTTCCATTTTCGTAAAAGTTTTCGTATGCGATGTAACGATTTCGAAAAGAAATCGGAACAAATTTTTAGTTGGTTTTGTCAAGAAAATACTTTCCGTGAGCACTTGCGTACCTTGAGGATCCTATTGCAATGGCGGGAAACCAATTTATCCACCCTCTATTTGCAATTGAGTGTACCTAAATCTGAATTGTTGAGCTTGAAAGCACTTTAAGGGTCAGTAACCCAATCTAACTAAAAGCAATAATTAAAATTAAATTACTAACTCTGAGATAGAGCATAAAAAGCTAAAATTTCTTTCGGAAAAAATCAGATCTACGCCTTCTCACGTTCTCTTATAATAAAGTTTTCACTTTCCACCGTACAATCGTTTGTTTTTTTATTTTGCTAACTAATCAGCCCCTTGTCTAGCATTATTGTTTATTTGTTGCTAATCAAATACAATTAAGTACATACATTTTCAAAACAAAACAAGGGATTACGACGCTCAATAACGATCAACGTTTGTTTTTATTTGATTGTCTCTCGAATGTCTCTCGATTGTCAACAACCCGATCTTGGGCTATTGACCGCTAGCGAAACATTGCACATCTTCAGTTGCTTGACGGATCTCGGCGGTGGCACATACGCGATTAGAAACAAAACAAAAACCCATGTTCTAAAGCGTTGAGGGCAATTAAATTGGATTTGTTTTTGTTATCTATATTAATTGAGTCATTGAACGCTGATTGTTAGATCGTACGTTATTGATCTTTCAGCGGAGTTTGCGCGCAGCGCTCGTGAAGACAAAAAACAAACGAATTAAAAGTAAATTGCTAATTAGTGTTGTATGTGTATGTGTGTGTTTAAATATAAATACATATACTAAATTATATGCAAATGTTGGCTAAGTACATATGTGTAGATATCTATGAAGTTCAAATTTAATTATATTAAATTGTTTATACTCAGAAAATAATCATGTGGCTAAAATGCATTTGCTCAGTTGAAATTGTATTCGCCAACCGCGACTGTGATTAAATTAAGTTAATTACTTAATTGACTAATCGATGGCGTGAGATCGTGTTTTTTTTTGTTATTGTTACTGTTTAACAACAAAACATTTTGTTTATTTTTTTATTCTTATACTAAAAGTTGCTAAGTTGTTTGCTACACGTGGAAATTTGTTTTATTATTATTTTTTTTTTATAAAAAGCGAAGTGGTTTTGTGTGAAAACAAAGAAAAAAAAAAATGGAAATGGAAATTCGTGTAGAAATGAATGGTTATGTTGGTAAAGCGGGTGAGTTTTGTTGTTTTTAATTGTCAAAAAGAAAAGGATATATAAAAATAGGTTAGTAAAGAACGCTACGCAGAGAGATTTCAATGTGATGATAGCCTCAAAATAATGCCGATAATGAAACGGCCACAGAGTTCATTTCTCTTTGAAAAGGCACTTGTCTATACTTATCGAGCTCCAGAGCATATTTTAAAAAACTTAAATTTTTTGTAAAAGCTACCCAAATAGGGCTATTTTTTGAAAGATGTTGATTATTGATATTGAAAGAGGCTGCTTAAAATAAAATATAATTCGGATTGCGGATCTGTCATATGGGGGTTTCATATAAGAGAAAAAAAGTACCGAATATCTACAAAAACCGAATACCGAAAACCGGGTTTATAAAAACTGAGTACTAAATACCAAGAATATGGTAGCTGAACTAGAGAAAATTAAAAAACAAAACTTAGCTCAGACTACTAATAACCTAATTATAAAAATCCGATTATTGTATATCAAACACTGAGTAGATACTGAATACATGTTGCATACCGAATACGAATTACTAAATAGTAAATTATGAATAATGATTACTCAATGTTGTGTGCGGAATACTGGGTACAGAACACTGCGTGTCAAATACTGGAATCGAAACTAAATAAATAATACTTTTTGGAAAAAAAGTCTACCGAATTAAAAAACTGAATATTAAAAAGCGGGTTTACAAAAGCTGAACGAATATTAAATGCATAGAATATGAATGCTGGGATGTACAAAATGAACTTATTTCAGAATACTAAAAAACCGAATTATAAATCCGATTATTGAATATTCAGCACTGACTACTGAATACTAAACTACCGTATACGAATTACCGAATAATGATTACAGAATATTGAATACATGTCACTGAGTACCGAATACTAATTAAATATTACTAATACAAACAAAAATATTCAACCGAGTTCAAAAAACCGAATATAAAAAACCGGGTTCATAAAAGTCGAATATGGAACATTGAATACATAAATGAAGAATACTAAAACCCGGATTACAAAAATCGGATTGTTGAATATAAAACACCGAATACTGAGTACTGAATACTGAATACCGAACATCGAACACCGAACACAATTTACCGAATACTGAATTAAAATGATTACTGGATATTGAATACAGAATACTGGGAACTGAGAACTGAGTATCGAATACTGGAACCGATTACTAATTATTAATATGAAATATTAAAAAACAAAAACTTAGTACCGCATACTAAAATCCGAAAACGAGTACCGTATATTAAAAACCGAAAAAAATGAACCGAATAATTAAAAATCAAAAACTAGTACCGAATACACAAACTGAAAACTAAGCAGCTAATTTAAAAAACCAAGTACATGCAACCGGATTCTCCGATTATTTAATATAAAATACTAAATATAAAATATAAAATATAATATAATAATATAATACAATGGCGCTGTTATAACTCTGACGAGTTTTATGGCCGAGCTTCTCTCCCAATTCGAGGTGTGCTCCTTTTTGTTTTTCCTACTAATTGGGTGGACCTACAGTTTTATGCCGGCTCCGAACCGCGAATGCATTTTTTGTGAGAAGCCTTTTCACGGCAGAAATACACTCGGAGGGTATGCCGCCCACTGCCGAGAGGTGAGCCAATAATTGCATTTTACTAATTAGAAAAATTTTTTTGGTGTTTGCTTGGACTGGAGTTTGAACTCGAGACCTCTGGCATAGCAGGCGAGCACTCAACCTACTGTACCACAGCGGCCAAAAATATATAAATATTAAATACACAATACTGAATACCGAATTTTGAAAATTGCAAATTTAATACAGAGTAGTAAATGCTTAAAACCCAAAAACGAGTACCGAATATCTAAAGCTGAAAACTGAGCAACGAACACGTAGAACCGAATATAGCAAATCGACTACTGAAAACCGATAAATGAGTACCAAATGCTTAAAGTCTAAAAACTAGTGCCGAATATCTAAAGCTGAAAACTGGGCAACTAATAAAAAACCGAATACTAAAAACGGAAAATGAGTAACAAATGCTTAAAATGTAAATACAAATAAAAAAACCGAATACTAAAAACCGAATACTAAAACAGAAATATTAGTATCGAATAACTAAAGCTTGGAACTGGATAACTAATATAAGAACCGCATACAACGGGGTTATGTTATCTCTTATGTGCAAAAAATTAGCGCAACAATAAACATTTAAAATAATAAGCAAGAAAATATTTCAATAGCTTATGTTGTATGAAAAAAGAAATAAGTAAAAAAAGCCTTTCGCCTTGGGGTCAGTTTATTAACACTGATGCGTTTGCCAAAATTTTTATGACTTTTTTTTGTTAATTTTTTGTTAGCTTTTTTCTTGCTTTTCGCTTTTTTGTTTGCTCGTTGTCTTTCGCTCTTTTTTTTGTTTATCTTTTTGCATTTTATGCCAGCTGCCCAACATTGTTGTACATGAAAATTTACTTTAAAACATGCAAAAACAAAGAACAGAAAAAAAAACAAAAACAACAACAAAACAACGGCATTATTTTCCACTGCTACTGTACTAACATAAATTCATACCTGTCAGCTTTTGCCTGCAAGTTTCGGTGGGCCGCTTCCGTTTAAATGTCGGCCGGCATGACTAGTTGGAGCTGGAGCTGCGTTTTGGTCCTTCGTGGACGTGCTTGGCATTGTCAAGTGTTAATCCGCTTGTTGGTAGCGCTGTTCTTGTTGTAGTTTCAAGTGTCCACTTTTTTACGCAACACACACACACACAGAGTTCAGCAACGCCTGTTTTTTTCGCGGCTGTTCAGGGTGACCCTTAATGGCGGCTTTGCCAGTTCCGTGTGCATGTTCTGCCACAATTGCTTTGTTTGGCGAGCTGTTTTTTTTTTTTGCTGGCAAACAAGTTTGTAGTTGTTGTTGTTGCATCATAGGCGCAGTTACTATGTGGTTGGAGGAGAGTGGTGTGTGAAGAAATAGCATTGAGAGAATTTGGTGAAAGAAAGTGCGACTTTTTTCTTAACCTTTTGTTGGATGCTTTGTTTTCAAGCTATGGTTTCAAGTTTTTCGATTTCTTCTAGGTAACAAATTGCTATTTGTGCCTTAACCCTTGGTTGAAGTTTTTTTGCTTATGATAAAGCTCGCCATTTTGTACTGATAGAGACCTTGAAACGTCAAAATAAATGAAAATTAGTTTTTGTCTTAACCCTTGACTGAAAAAAAATGTAAGTAGGTATAATGTTTTCTTTAACCCTTGTTTGGTAATTTTTTTTGTATTTTTAAGCGCAAAAATGCTAAATTTTTTTTGTCAATGCAACTCTTTCTAAGATATAATAATATAAACAGATAAATATAAAACAGATATTTTTCTTTAACCCTTTGTTGTATACTTTTTTCGGCTTGGAAAAATTAGTTTGAAGCAGGCTTAACATCAGCTTTGCGTGCTTTGTACCTCTTATAAGAGTAAATTATATAATTTTTTTTCTTAACCCTTACTAAGCACCATTGCTTGAAGCTCTAAGCGCACAATATTAGTGTTTTGAGTACGCTTGTGTTAATAAATTTTTTTTAAGTATATGGATATCTAATTTCGTGCCTTTTTGAAAGTTATCCTTTTCATTAACCCTTAGTCGTATATTTGTTTAGATGTGAAAAGTTTATTTTTGGGCTCTAAGCATTAAAATTTTGTTTCTCACTGCCAACTTGTAGAAGTTTAATGAAATAAAGATTTTATTTTTTCTTTAACCCTTGTTTGTATACATCTCTTTTTATGTTGGAAAATTTTAATTTCAAGACCAACGAACAACAATTTCATGTGCATGGAAAATTTTTAAATGTTTAGTGATACAAATTGTTATTTCTTTTTCTTTAACCCATAATTTGGACAAAATTTTTCAAGGAAAATGTGCCGTTTTGTATTTTTTAATTTCTTTATTAAATAATATGCAGTTAGCTATTAGATTTTTGAGAAAGAAGAGCTCAAAAATTTAAATTTTTTCTTTAACCCTTAGTTGGAAACTTATTTTTATTAAAGATACAGAGCTTCGGTCTTACATTTTTTTATATTTTTATTTGACTAATATTTGGTTAAATATTTTATATTAAATGCTACATTTTCTTCCTTAACCCTTGGTTGATTTTTCTTTAAATGCGAGTACTAATTTTTTGAATTTTTTCTAATCAGTAGTTAATTAACATTTAGCTTGATATTTTATATTTAAGAATGAAAAGCTGGAAGCTGTAAATTTTTTCCCTTAACCCTTAGATGGAAGCTTTCTTTTGTAAAAACATAAAACTTCGGTTCTACGATTTTTCTGAATTTTTATTTCACTAACACTTATTTAGATATTTGATTTTTATGTAATAAAAGCTACAAGCTGCATTTTCTTGCTTAACCCTTAGTTGAAACTCTTTTTTTTTAAGACAACGAGCAACAGTTTAAAATTTTTGTAAGCTACGGCTAAGTAATCTTTAGCTAGTTATATTATTTTCAAGAATGAAAAGCTGCAAAATGTAAATTTTTTCTTTAACCCTGTTTTCTAAAGACAAAGTGCTTTAGTTTTGAATTTTTGCAATTCTATTTTGATTAAAATTTATTTAGATATCTTGTTTTTAAGAAGGAAGGGCCAAAACGCTTTATTTTTTCTTTAACCCTTAGTTGAAAGCCTTTAAAAAAAAGAGCTGCAGTTTCTAATTTTTATTTTATTTGCATTTATTTCTGAGAAACTAGAATAAGAGAGTAATAATAAATCCAGAATAAGTGTTCCGCGCTGAATTTTCTTCCCTAACCCTTAGCTGAAAACTATTTTTAAAGAAAACGAGCACTAGTTTTCAATTTTTATAAGCCTGCTTTTAGCTGGCAATTTGATTTCTTTAACCCTTACTATCAATTTTTTATTTTGTTTTAATTTTAAACCTTTTTCCGCTTAACCCTTATTTGTAGTTATTGTACTGCTATGTTGTTTAATTTTTTTCTGTTTGTTTCTTCTTTAACGCTTTCCATCTGCAATCGTTTTGCTTGCCACTGTACTTATTATTATGCGTCAGCAAACACATACAAATTGTTGAGCAAAACATGAAGGAAAAAATAAAAAAATATCATTCGTTACGTTGCACATTTTTTTCCAACATTGCCGCTGCTACTTCTTGCATTGTTGTTGTTATTGTTGCACATATTTGTATACATAAATTTTACTTGCAGCATTGAAATTGTTTTCATGTATCGCCGACGACTTTGCCTGCACTATAAATTAATTTGGTTATTTTTAAATGTTGCTGCATATTGTTACTATAATATTTCTGTTATTGTTATTGTTTTTGCATCTATTTCTTTGCTTTTTTTCTGGTAATTGTGGCAACATACATGCTTTTTCTTTTTTTTTTTTCTTTTTTCTTTCTCTATTTTTGTTGATTTTTTTTTGTTGCATAAAAACATAATGCTTGAAAAAATTAACAACTTATGTTTAAAATTGCGCCAAGCAACGTGGCCGCAGCAGCAGCACTGCCTCAGCGCTTGCTTGTTTAAGCGTGTTAAATGTGACCCTTAAGGGCTAGCGACAACGGGTTAACAACAACAACAGTCAAGCATAGCACAGTACAGCACAGTGCAGCTGTGTCCAGTGCTTTTTAATTAGTTTGTTGGTTGTGTAGGTATGCTGTAGAGTATATTTTTTTTGCCACTAGTGTATGCATGTATGTATGTACATATGTGTGTGTGTGTGTGGGTTAATGGTGTGAGTGTGTTGTATGTATATTCTTTGTCTTTTTTATTGCTTTGTAATGCGTAAGTGGTATTTTTAATAATTGTTAAAAGTTTTTAAAATATGTTTTTATTGTTTTTTTTTCGTCCTTTTAAAAAAGTTTTTATTACATTGTAATTTGACAAGCATATGATATGTGCTATCATACGAGTATTATTTTTTTTGAGCGTAAAAAAATTTTAAATCATATAAAGTGCTTGGTTAAGAGGATTTTATAATTTTCTAGTTTGTATTACACCGTCCACACAGTGCTTAGGGCTATCAAATGGAGCTGTCAATGAATTTGGTTTCCTTTAAAATACATTTAAAATATCAATAGGAATTTATCATGAGTGTCAGTTGGAGGATTTCACTAAAACGGATTTCCATCACAAGTAATACTCAATAAGGCCTGTTTCCGAACGTTTTCATGGGAAATATGTTGCACCACACTTCGACCAGTACAGAGAGGGGCCACTTGTGATACCTGATGATGATCAGCAGCTCCTTTACGTCCGCATATCCTCGACTTGAGAGAGGTTGCCTAGTAAAGAAGGCTCAGGCGATCGTAGTCTCACGTCTCAAAGCCAAAAAGTTGCAGATAAGTTACATGATCATTTACTCCTCGTCACTGAACCTCCTTGCAAATTCTGCAGTTGCTGCGGTAGGACACTAAGCTTCTCTGCATTTGTTTTAGATACAATGAGGCAGTGAGTTTGGCCAAAGTTTAACCATAAATTTATAAGCCTATCCTGGCCACTGTCTTTCCAAAGACAAATTCATCTCCTTCAAAAGGAAATTTTCCTCTCGAAAGATGTTTGTCTTTGGAAAGACAGTTGCCGTAATAGCCCTATTAGTCTTTGGGAAGCTCGGGAAGCTCTATATTTCATTCTAATGTCCTTTTCAACTCTTAACTTGTAGAGTTTTGCATTTGGAATTCAATGATAATTTTTGACACAAATATCGGTTAGGTGGTTATGAAAGTTTCACTAAGGCAGTTATGAAGTTTAAACGACAATATTTACTTATTTATAGATATGCACTATTTCAGGAATAGCCAGCTTGTTCGTTGGTGTTTTTACTCGGTTCTGCTTGAGCATTTCTTGAGATACAATCTTTTGTCTTCAAAATAAATAAACGTGAAAGGCTACTTATTTACCCATATAAGTAATATTCTCATATACAGTCAATAAACATTATGGCGGCGACTTGAAATCTATGAGACAAGCAATGCAAATGAGCATAAATGCATTAGCAACACAGCAAACAACATTCTTTGTGCTTAGCAACATGTTGCTAAATATGTAAAATATTGCAAGTGCATGTAGCACACAGATTTCGAGCTGAAATAGACATTTTATTAAATTATTTACTTCAGAAAAGCATTAGCAACACAGCAAACAACATTAGTTGTGCTTAGCTACATGTTGCCAAATATACCAAATATTGCAAGTGTATTTAGCAGACACATATCGAGCGTAAAACAGCTAGCAAATGCTTCAGAAAAGCATTAGCAACACAGAACAAACTTCGTTGTGCTTAGCAACATGTTGCCAAACGTAAACAATGTTGCACATTTCGTGCCTGAAGCAGCTGACAAATGAACGTTTATTAGTTATTTACTTTACACCAGGGCTGCTCAACGCTCTCGTATTGAAAGTACAAAACTCAATACATCCACAAATTTTGTATATGCACTGAAAAATTTTTTTGCTCATTTAATTTTTTTTATGAATTCCAATAAAATATTATTTTAGAATTTATTTTCAAATGGTAGTATCAAATTCATATATAAAAATTTTTTTTATTTTTTATATGAAAATTTTTTGAATACAAATTTTTTACAGTGCTTTCATTTTTTGAATTTTAATTTCATTACAAATTTGTTTTTGTAAATTTCGATTTCTTACGGCAGTGCTCGAGCTCCTATACAAAGTGCCTTTGCTCTGCACATTCAATATGAATCATAGGCACATTCATATAAAATTTTTTTTATATCTGAGTGCTTATGGGAGTGCAAAGAAAATTTTATTTTCATATTTGAAGTGAAAATATGTATCTGTGCCTATGATTCGGAACAAAACAAAAACAATTGTGCTTTGAGTGCCTATGAGGTGAGCAGCCCTGCTTTACACAGTAAAAAATGATAGTTTATTTCTAATATCATTTGGTACTTAGTTTAATCATTCTTGGAATTAAATTTGAATTTTAATGCCAAAAAGTCTTATTTTTAAACTATTAGAAGTTTTACAATTTTATTTATTCCAAAATAGTTTCAAAATAATGCCTTGAAAAGTGTTCAAATTCTCTCTAAAGAAGTTTAATCATTTATGGTTTAAAAACAAATCCTGAAAAGTATAAAAAACTTTCTCTTTCTCAATGTAGTATATTACTATCAAAGCTTTTTTGGTTTGAAATTTCCCTGGACATCTCCAAAATATTGGTGTAAAAGTTGACAATATGTATATACATATATCGAGTCCTAACTGCCATACAAGTGTATTCAACAAAGTTATCGATTTCAGCTTTTTTATGGAAATCAACAATTTATTATAACATGCATCAACTCCCAAAAATTTCATAGATGTGCAATATGCAGTTTCGAAGTAAGAGGCTAAATATGTAAGTTTCAAGGCCACATACAAACTGTATGCAAAACAAATTAAAAAAAAAAAAACTGAGTCCCGTAAAATTTAGTTTTTGTTGGATACACATTTATGGGGATTGGGGCTCGATATATGCATAAGGTACTTTAGTGTTTGCTGCTCATGGAAACTTAGGGGCAAATGTTTGTTTTGGATTTTTATGTGCATAAATAAATATTGCTAACGTTATTCTCATTAATCTTTGGGATAAAGGGTTATTTGCGGTATATCCACTGGAAATTTTATGGGGGTTATTTTTAAATCCAAAAAAGTATAAAATTTATTCCAATTTTCGGATTGATCTTATACCATTTCAACTATTTTTAATACCAAAAATATTCTAAAAATAATCAAAATTTGGTTTTGATTTAATTCCAAAAAAATATTAATTTGACACCAAGAATAATTTTTGTCTCTCAGATTCTCTTCCTTTTTTTAAACCTGAATGGTTTTAATTTTACACTTTTTGGCATTGTTATATATAAATACCAAAATGGTATTAAAATTAAACTAAAATTTTTACTGTTTAGAAAAGCATTGGAAATATAGAAAACAGGCGATTTTAGGTTAAACTAATTAAAAATGCTCTATTTTTGTATTGGCTGAGCATTGTTAAGGTACTGTCAGATGACGCAATGGAGTAGTACAGCTCTCGCAGTTGCATATGCATATGTATATCCAATATCTATTTCGATATTTTCATTCTTTCAAATTCCCTCCACTCTTCTAAGCATGCTTTGCGCTATGCCTCACGTGTTTTAAGTGCATATATACATATACATATGTATATACATGCATATGAGTATTGAGTAAGAAGAAATTAATTCAATATAGGTCAATTAATTTCCATATAATTAAACAAAACCTGTAATTTATTTTAATTTGACTGTCATGCAGTAATTTCTGGTACTTATGTATGTAAATGAAATTAATAACTTATTTATACAAACAAATAAAAATTGTAAAAACTGGTTTAAAGACCGCGTTTAGCGTGTTGCTTAGCACATTTCAAAGAAAAGAAAATTTTAATCGATTAAGAGTATTCTTAACGAAATCGTTGAGACATTTCTTGATGAAATCACGTTGAAACTCACATACAAAACTCTTAACGATTTCGAAGCGATTGTGCGTGTGTCTCGTATGGAGAAGAGGTAGCTGTGGCTGTTGCTGAAGCTTACAACTTTCACTTCATCTTCTCTCTCTCCCCCTTCTCATACATTTTTTTTACTTAAACACATTTATCGTGTGTGCATGCGTTTGAATTTTCTGCATTCATCGCTTTACAAGTGCAGCAAAGTGTAAGCGAATCGTTCGTTAAAAAGGAAAATCAATTACAAATTTTTGCGTTTTACAAAAGTCGAACTTTTTCTGTGCGCATGCTTGTGTGTGTGTGTGTTTGTGACGGTGGCGGCGAAAAATTGGAACGCAACAAGGACTAATTGAGTAAGTTAAGTCGAGTTGGATGAGTGAAGTGAGTGAATGGAGTGAATGAAGGTCCCCACAAACAGAAGCGATACGATACAGCCCACATATGCAATTGTGCATGACGCGATACGATTTTGCATATGTGGGCTGTATCGTATCGCTTCTGTTTGTGGGGACCTTAAAGCGGTGTGTGGCGCAGTTTTTGGGTTGAGGAGAGGGTGGAAGAGGTGGAGAGGTAGTAAGTGAGTGTACAAATGTATGTACTATATGTATGTGCTACGAAAAAGTCTATGAATGACTGCATGAATGCGGATATGGTTGGATAAGAGCTGGGAATAAATGAACAAGGAAAATAAACAAGTAAGGAAGCCTAAGTTCGAGTGGAATCGAACATTAGATACTCAGCTGTATGTTTTCGTTGTTTGCGTTTTATGGAGTTTATATAAAGCGAGTGCTGCATAAAGTGGGCGTAGCCACGCCCAATTTCAAAGTTTTTATCAGTCATCCAACTAAGCATATGAATATTATTCTTTGTCCAAAATTTCATTCCTTTATGACTTCTAGTTACAAAGATGTCACGTTACAAATTCCTAAAGGGTGTTCCAGGAATATCTTTGTTAAAAAGTAGGCGTGGTCATAAACCGATTTCAATAAATTTCTGCATGTCTATTAACACAAGTTATAAAAGTATATAAACTAAGTTTCGTCATAATATCTCAATTATTTGTCGAGCTAAAGACTAAGAAATCTCGTATATTCCTTTGTCTATAAAGAGGCGGTGCCAAGCCCATTTTCCAAAATTTTTCTATTTTTTGTTTCCGGTCCATTGTGGAACTCATGCCACAAAATTTCAATGAATTATCTTTATATTTGACAAAGATATCGCTTAAAATGTTTTTATTAGGCCCCTTTATAGTTCCCATATATAAAAGTGGGCGTGGTCGTCAACCGACTTCGCTAAAATTTTAAACATGTATTACCACAAGTAATAAAAGTGTACACACCAAGTTTCGTCATTATATATAAATTATTTGTCGAGTTATGGGCTCAGAAATCTCGTATATTCCTGCTTCTAAAAAGAGGCGGTGCCACGCCCATTTTCCAAAATTTTTGTGTTTTTTGTTTTATGTCCATAGTTGAACTCATATACAGAGATATGGCTTAAAATGTTTTTATTAGGTCACTTTGTAATATACATATATAAAAGTGGGCGTGGCCGTCAACCGATTTTAACTATTTTCCGTGCAAACGTGTGCCTAGGTAAGTATATCACGCGTACCAAATTTGATCGATATATCTTCAATGGTTTCTGAGTTATGACATATAAAACTTTCCATGTTTGACCCTTAATAAGTGGGCGTGGCACCGCCCATTTTCCAAAATTTCATTAAATTTCTTCCTAGGGGCCTGAGCTCAACACGTGGGTAAAATTTCATCGCTAAAGCTATATTAGTGACAGATACCAAATTTCCGATTTTTTCTATATAGGAAAAGTGGGCGTGGTCATGGTCCGATTTCGCCCATTTTCAATACCAACCGTCCCAGTCTCGATACCAACTTGCATTTCAAATTTCATCAAAATATCTCAATTTTTGCACGAGTTAGAGTGTTTACAGACGGACGGACAGACGGACGGACGGACGGACGGACGGACGGACAGACGGACGGACAGACGGACGGACGGACATGGCTCAATCGATTTCTCTTTTCACCCTGATCATTTTGATATATATAAGTCTATATCTATCTCGATTATTTCATTCTGTTACAATCCACCGTTATGTGATTAAAACTATAATACTCTGTGTACTAGTACAGCTGAGTATAAAAAGAAATGAAATATTAAGTGCATTTATTTTTTGTTTTCTGTGGCAGCCAAGCCAGCGAGTGCAGAACAAACAGTGTTGAGAAGTCGCGGGAGTAATACAAATTGGAAAATGTAATAAAGGAAAAAAGAAAACAGGTACAGAGCTGAAAGAAAAAGCAACAACAGCCGAGGCAAGCAGAAGGCAAGCAACAGGCAACAGTGCCGGCCGGAGCGACAGGGGCGCTGCCCCTTCTCTCCAATGGTAACAAAATGAAGTTGAAAAGAATTTAATTTTATTGCCACTTGTGCCTTAAATAAGCACTACAGCTTCCGTTGCGGCGATATGCGACTTCGGATGCCGTCGTAAAGCTGCGCGCTGCATGCAAATATCATCGTGCTGCCGTGCCGTTAAAATCGACGAAATGAAATGCAAAAATGGTTGCATTGCGTGGGCACAAAATTTTAAATGTACATACTTAGATATGCAAGCAAGTGGAGAAAGGAAGAGAAGAGAGATATGTATTAATCTATGTATGTGTGGGGTTGAAAAATAAAATATAAAATAAAAAATAAAATAAAATTAGTTTGTAAAAAAGACAAAAAATTTGCCAAATAGCAAATAAAAGTTTGATAGAAGTGCCTTATAATTTTTTTTTACTTTCCATCTTAATTTATTTCCTTTTTATTTTAATTTTATTTTTCTGAAATGAATAAAAAACACTCGTGGCTTATTGTCTCGTTGCGTTCGTCAACAAAGCAAACAGCAAACGGCGTGCAAATATGAAAGGCACAGCGTAGCATTCATGATGATAGATGAGAGATCAGCGATGAAGCGTTGAAATCGATGAGGTCGATGAAGTGTTCATGGGGTGATGGCGTTGCTACTGCGGTGGCTGCCAATGCTTGGAGTGTGTATTTGTAGCTTGCAACAAATATTGGAAACAGTCGTGCAAAGCAACAGACTCGCACTAGAGTTCAGAACTGGCTAAACGTTTAAATGTGCAATAGTGGTGAAATTGAAATAAATATTGCACCAATTTAAAATTTCCCAAAAGGGAATTTTTCTAAAATTATATAAATCCAGTTATCTGAAGCTTAATTGAGGCAAAATGATAAATTTCACGCAATTATATAAATGTATGTCTTAATTTACAAAATTTCCTAAAAGGGAAGTTTTTCTATAATCATCTAAAGTGTTTTGTCTCAACGTCTAAATGAGTGCTAGTGAATAAATCAAAAATAAAAAAATTTACCCAAATTAAAATTTCCCAAAAAGCGAATTTTTCAAAAATTAGCTAAAATCATTTTGGTCAAGTTTTATTGAAGCATATTATTAAATTTTACACAATTATACTATGTGATTTACAAAATTTCTCAAAAAGGGACATTTTTCCTAAAAGTGAAATTTTCCTAAAATGAACCAAAATTGTTTGCCTAATCGCCGAATTTAGTTATAGTGGTGAAATTGAAAAAAAAATTAACACAAATTAAAATTTCCCAAAAAGGCAATTTTTCTAAAATTAGATAAAATCGCTTCTCTCAAACTGCACATAGTCAAAATTGTAAATTTTACACAATTGTGGTAATTTTCAACATTTCCCTAAAAAGCGTATTTTTTTTTTAATGTAAAAAATTGTTTGCCTTAAATTTTTGTGAGACAATATTTAATGAAATTTAATTATGTAATTACCAAAATTTCCCAAAAAGTTAAATTTTATAAAATTTATTAAAGTACAAAAAAAACGTTTTCAGTTTGAAACTATCTTTCAAACTACGAGTATTTGAATTTTGTAACTATCACAGAACTCTCCACATTAGAGACCCTTCAGAAAGGGTTCTAGAGTTCTGCAAAAGGTGCGATTGCAATTCATTTCTTGTTGTTGCCACTACGTACGACAACACTGTCACACAGAGACAGTTGAAAGCATTGCTTCGGGATAGTTCACGAACCAAAACACTGTCTCTTTTTGAACTAGTTCTGCGTTAGCTTTGAAATTGTGCGAATTGCAGAAGGGTATTTATTTAGATACATATACTTGTGTCTTTGCAGCAAGACAAATGGCTGGCATTTCCAATATAAATGCAATAAAGAATCGACAATAATCGACTTTTTCAGGCGTCAACAACAAAGTGGCAATCAGCCAACGATGGGGGTAGAGGGGCAATGAAAGAATAAAGAAAGGTTACAATCACTCTATGCTTAAGCGCATATTTATTTCCATACATATGTACATATAAATATACATGCACGTATGTATGTATTTTTGCATTTCATGTGTATGTCAGCGCTTTATTTACGCGATTTCCATACGCAAAGCCCTACAGTGCGTATAAGTGCTGCGCCATGTGTGTGTGCGCGTGGGTATCTTTCCTTTCGCTGCTTTAACGCGTTATTATTTGCATATGGCGCGGTTGCTTTGTTGTTGTTGTTGCTAGTGAGGCTGCTACGGAGGCTGATGATGTCGAGGTACAGGTCGAATGATATTCTTGCGTTGGTGTGATAATTCATTTTCAATTGAAAAATCGTTATGGAAAAATTGTTTTTAAGGTGGCACAAATGCATACATAAATACATACATAAGTCTGCATGTTTATTTAGCTTCATAGCATTTCTGTGCAATATATTTTCATCGACTGCCTGAAAATCTTGCTACAAATTTTATTGAGTGATATTGTCGAGTGCGGACGTGTTTTTGTATGCTCTTGATCTACAATAACATTACGAGCAATATTGCTGTGAAAGTGACTTTTTTAAACTACAGGCCTATTATTTGTGATTTGTTAATGTGCATTATTAACAAATGATGAGACAGTGACTCGAATACATTTGCATTAATTATTTATACTTACAATTAATAATTAATTATCATGCCATGCACTTGTGGCCAAAAAGTTCAGCGCGACCAATTGCAAAAAGTTCAATGTGCAAAGTGCAACGAACTCTTTCATTTGGAATGTGTTAATATTTTGCCAGCTGATGTTGAGTTTTTACTCAACTCTAACACACCTTTTTGTTGTAATTCATGTGCGGTTTCTCGGCGTGGCTCAATTCGTACGCCTCCGCCGATTGTAGATTTATCAGAGGGTGAGCCTACTGATCGTGCTAGTAATGCTGCTAATGAACTAATATGCGTGAGCTCTAAAGCGAATGATGGGCTCTCACAACAACAACCTGCCAATGTACAAGGTGAGAAATCGAAACGAGTGACCGCTAACAATTCTGGGCGCTCACAACAACAATCTATATTAAATGAGCTTGCTTTTCTTCGTGCTGAGAACTCACGTATTCTTGCTATTGTTATTTCCCTTAATGAAGACAAGAAAAAACTCATAAAAAAAACTGAGGATCTGCAAGCAGAAATTCACTCAATACAAAGTAAATTTCGCTATGATGAGTTGTTTTCGGCCATAAATACCCTAACTAGCGAGGTTAAATGTTTGAGTGGAAAGGTTAGCTCTTCTGCTCCTATTCATAAACAAAACTTTTCGTCAGCTGTTACGTCTGATATTCTATCTGATTCTGACGCTGCGCCTGCTAGCAATACATCTGTTAATGGCTTGGTATCATACTCCGCTGCCGCCGCCGCTGCCTCTGCCGCTGCGCCTGCTAGCACTACACCTGTTATTGGCTTAGTATCATACTCCGCTGCCGCCGCCGCTGCCCCTACCGCTACCACTGCTAGTGTGTTATCTACTGCAAATGCTGCCGTATGCTTTCCTGTTGGGTCTGCCAACACACCGACCCCTGCGTTCCCTAAGGTGGGAGGACGCTCTTCATCGCCTACTGCTGTGCGCATTTGCATCAGATGAACAGTGGGTTACTGTTAAAAAAACGAGGAGTAAAAACCAAAATAGACCAAAAGAGTTAGTTGTTGGTACCGGGGTTAGCACTGAGTTGGAAGTTTTTAATGGCCCAATAAGGAAATGGATACATGTATCTTCGTTTAAAAATACTGTATCTGTAGATAATATTATTTCTTACGTTTGTAAGAACTCGAATATTAAACGTGACCAGTTGGCCTGCTATAAACTTGTTAAAAAAAATATTGCTACTGAAACACTGGCAAAGGTCAATTTCAAACTTGGCGTTGATGAATCTCTGATTGATCAGTTGTTGAATCCTCTGCTGTGGCCCACAAATGTTAAAGTTCGGCCATTTAATTTTTTTCCAAAGGAGCGCATAAACAACATTTCGGCTTAGCCACGTCTATTGAGGTTAACACGTCGTTCAATGGCGTGAAGATTTATTTCCAAAATATGGGAGGCATTCGAACGAAATCGAACTTGATATTTAGCTCTTGTGCGCATTTGGACTTTGACATTTTCGTCTTTGTAGAAACATGGCTAAATGCAAACTTTTATGATGAAGAATTTTTCGACTCAAATCTATTTGTTGTTTTTCGAAAAGATCGCGATACTGATAAAACTGGCTGCTCACTGGGTGGTGGTGTTTTAATAGCTGCCCGCCGCAAACTACGTACGTTTTTAATCACGCTTAAGAACGAAGACTCAATTCTTGATCAATTATGTGTTTGCATCAAAGGATCATCCGGATGCTCATCGTTATATTTGGTAGTCTCATATATTCCACCTGGTAGCAATTTTGAGCTTTATAAATTACATACAGATAATATAGTTAATTTAGTTGATAACGTAGTTGCTGATAATCAAATATGTGTTCTCGGTGACTTCAATATTCCTGAAATAATCTGGTCTAACAGCCTGTCTAGCTCTAATCTAATTCCGACCAATGTTTATACAGCACTTGCGTCTTATGTCTTTGACAATATTTTAAGTCTAAATTTGGTCCAAATAAATAAATTTTTAAATAAACTTGGCAGAATTTTAGATCTTGTGTTCATTAGTGACAACCTTAATGTGACTATTTCCGAGTGCTTTTCACCAGTCTCGACTCCTGATAAGCACCATGTACCATTAATGCTTGATGTTGAGTTTTACAAGTTTTCAACCGTTCAGACCGCTGAAAGGCCTTCATTCAACTTTTCAACGTGTGATTTTACGGTGATTAATAACCTATTACTTGACATCGATTGGAATGACTTATTTGTCGAAGCTGATGTTGCAGAATGCTTCTCAATTTTTAAAAGTCGAGTAATCGATATTTTTCATAAAAAAATAAAGTTTATAAGAAATAGACCGTATAAGCTTCCTTGGTATACAAGTGAATTGAAATCATTGAAAAATAAGCGCAACAAGTTCTATAAAAAGTTTAAAAGAACAAAAAATCAAAGCTTTTTGTTAAAGTATCAATATTACCAAAAGCGTTTTAACTGTTTAGATAAATTTCTTCATAAATCATATTTACTCAGAATGGAGTCTAATATCAAGTCTAACCCAAAAACATTCTGGCATTATGTGAAGTCTAAGAAGTCTAGCTCTGTAGTACCATCGGCGGTCTCTCTAGGAGCAGAATTGGTAAGTACTCCTAGTGAAATTGTTAATTTGTTTGCTAGGTTTTTTAAATCAAATTTTGTTCGGGATGATGATGTCCCTGGAAGTTTTCGTTCTTTTAATCATCCTACTGCCATTAATTTTGGCGGCTTGATTTTGTCTTCAGAGGATATATCTAATGGAATTTTAAGTCTTAAACCCTCTGCCGGTACGGATGTAGATGGACTTTCTGTAATTTTTTTGAAATCTTGTCCTGCAGTAATTACACCTCTGAAAATAATTTTTAACAGATCATTAAGTTCGGGAACGTTTTTAAATGATTGGAAACTGACAACAATTTCTCCTCTTTTCAAAAGTGGCAAAAAGAACGACGTATGTAACTATCGTCCAATTTCTAAGCTATCAGCTATATCTAAACTTTTCGAAAGCATTATAAAGGATAAAATGTATTTTGCAACCAAAAATATTATTTCAGCAGGTCAACATGGTTTTGTTTCTGGTCGGTCGACAGTCTCGAACTTAGCCGTATTTACTGAATACTGCATTAAATCATTCTCATCTGGGTCTCAAGTAGATTGCATCTACACAGATTTTTCGAAAGCATTTGATAAGGTCTCGCATAACATATTATTATATAAGCTTGCAAAACTGGGCTTTCACTCTACTTTTTTAAGTTGGATTAAATCATATCTAAGTAATAGACGATGTGTGGTGTTAGTTGATGGCGCTTCTTCAGAACCATTTATTGCCTCGTCGGGAGTTCCTCAGGGTAGTATCCTGGGCCCCCTGCTTTTCATTTTATTTATCAATGACATTCAATCTTGTTTTTCATCTGCTAAATTTTTGTTATACGCCGACGACTTAAAGATATTCTCAATAATTAATAGTTCAACGGATGCTATAAACCTCCAAGCTGACATAGATAAATTGGTTCTTTGGTGTCAAAATTCTCATCTCTCCCTCAATATAAATAAATGCTTTCATATTTCGTTTTCAAAAAGTCGTAATTTAATGCCTACTTCTTATTCTATTTCAAATACAGTTTTAAATTCTGTCCAAGAAATTAAAGATCTTGGCGTTATATTTGATTCAAACTTTTCATTTAACAATCATATCAATTATATTACTTCTAAATCCTACTCAATTCTAGGTTTTATTCGAAGAAACAGCTCAGATTTCTCTGATCCCCATACTTTAAAACTTCTTTTTACATCTTTTGTCCGTTCTAGGTTAGAATATGCTTCCTTCATTTGGAGGCCGTATACTATTTTTTTCATTGGTCGTCTTGAACGAGTGCAAAAGGTGTTTTTAAAAATTGCTCTCCGTTCTTTAAATTTCGTTGAACCTGTGCCATCTTACAATTCACGCCTTCTACTTATTAGACTTCATCCTTTGGAAATAAGAAGACAGATACTTTCACTTTCATTCGTTTTTGATATAATCAACGGTACAATTGATTGTTCATCTTTATTGCAAGATATTCATTTTTTCGTACCAAGGAGGACTTTACGTAGCTTTAACCCTTTCTATCCAGAAAAGGTCAAAACAAATTATGCATTGTATGCTCCCTTACCGCGCGCGCTACGGGAATTTAACGAGATCTCGAATTCTGTCAATCTTGATTTTTCACTAAACAAGAATGCATTTGTTTCATTGCTGTATTCTTTTTTTGAGCAATGAAGAGATTCAGTTCAATTATTATTGTAAATTGTTGATTTTTATTTTATATATATATATATATATATTTTTTTTTCCTCATTATTTAATGTACATATGTATACTGCTAATTTGAATATGTATTGTAATTATAATATGAATTGTAATTATTATCTTTAAGTAGTCTGTAAACAATTTCTAAATTGAATTGACTTCAAGTAAATAAATAAAAATAAAAAAAATAAATAAAATTGATAGCTTAAAAATATACATATACATATGTATGTAGTATTAAACTGCATAACTACACTGAGAGAAAAAAAAATATATGGAGGGGTCAAAGAAATTGTTTACCTATTTTGAACACTACTTTCTTTGTTTTGAGTAAATTTTCCTTAAAACATGTTAAAAGGTTTATAAACTATTGTTGTTACATGCGTTACCATGGTTTCATATACTTGTTTTAAAAAAATTCATACATTAAAATAATGAAAAATTCTTTAAGCGCCATTCCATTCCCAACTTCCCTTGTTTTGAAGACTTGATTTCTTTAATTTTGAGAAATTAAATTCCCATACAAATTCCCATGGCAACGAATTTGTTTGAATGTTTTTTTATGTTTTTTCCACATTTTTGAGAAAATTTACACAAAACAAAGAAAATTTTGTATTGGGACGCGTGTTCAAAATAAGGAAAATTATGTCTTTGATCGAGAGAAATTTTTTTTTTGAGTGTAGGTTAAAAGGATGTGTTGGTCGCTTTTTTTGTGTCATTCGTTGGTGGCTTAAATTTGCTTTTAATGTTTTGCATGCACATAAATTATTTATTTGTGCGAGTTGGGGTTATTATATGTGATAAATTTTTTATGACTTTTTATGAATATGCATAGGCACATAGTTTTGGGGTCAAAAAGGGAAATTTTTATAAAATCAACTAAAATTGTTCACCTAAATGTTTAAGTCGTCACAGTGGCGAAATTGAAAAAATGTTTACGTCGCCACAATGGCGAAATTGAAAAAAATTACCACAAATTAAAATTTCCCAAAAAGGATTTTTCTGAAAATAGCCAAAATCGATTCCTTCAAGCTTTATGAAGCCAAAATTATAAATTTGACATAATTTTATTAATTTAAAAAATTTCCCAAAAGGGAATTTTTTATAAAATCCACAAAAATTGTTTACTTACAGGTTTAAACGTGTAATGGTGGCGAAATTGAAATAAAATTAGTCCAAACCAAAATTTCCCATAAGGGAAATTTTTTAAAATAAGCTAAGCTCATTTGCTTCAAGCTGTACGAAGTCAAAATGGTAATTTCACACAATTTTGCTAATTTCCAAAAAATTTCGTCATAGTGGCGAAATTGAAATAAAATTAGTCCAAACCAAAATTTCCAATAAAGGGATTTTTTTTTTTAAATTAGCTTAAATCATTTCCGTCCGCATTTATGGAGTCAAAATTTGAAACTGCACACAATTATACTAACTTACAAAGTTTCCCAAAAGGGAAATTTTTCCAAAATCAACTAAAATTTTTTGCCTAAACGTATAAATGTGTCACATTGGCGATATTGAAATAAAATTAGTCCAAACCAAAATTTCCCATGAAGGGATTTTTTTTTTTAAATTAGCTTAAATCATTTCCGTTCGGATTTATGGAGTCAAAATTTTAAACTGCACACAATTATACTAATTTACAAAGTTTCCCAAAAGGGAAATTTTTCCAAAATCAACTAAAATCGTTTGCCTAAACGTATAAACGTGTCATAGTGGCGAAATTGGAAAAAAATTAGAACAAATTAAAATTTCCTAAGAAGGGAATTTTTCTAAAATTAGATAAAAATCATTTCGGTCAAGCTTCACGGAGTAAAAATTGTGAATTTCACACAATAGCGCTAATTTAAAAAAATTCACAAAATTTTCAATAAAATAATACAACAGTTAGAAAAAAAAACTAAAAAACACCCTAATTACTGGTTTACACTGCGTATACGTAATTTGTCTACACACAAACATATAAGCGGAACATATGAATAAAACCATCACTCGTTTTATGGTAGTACCAATAGGCGTATGAATTAGCAACCTTTCTTGAACACATACTAGACTCAGCTCAATTTTCGTAGCATACCTTTGGGCGCCGTATATTAAAAAGAACTGCTGCAAATTGCCAACAATTTTAGTACACTATTAAACTGTACTAGACTATACTAGACTAGTCGGTTTTGAAACTTATCAGCAAATATGTCTTGTTTTCGGAATGAATGGACTTGTGAGCAGAAGTAGTGTATTAAGTGGAATTTTATGGCTTTATGGTTTCTGCAATAACTAAATATTAAAAAACAAGTTTTTTCCATTCTCTTTTAATTTCTTTAAAGTATCTATATTTTCATTTTAATTTAACTTATCCTTTAATTATTCTTCTTCTTATTCTTCTCATTTCAGTGCGCGATCACTGCCATCGCCAGCGCAGCGATGGCGTCGATGTTAAGGCGCGTAAGAAATTAATAATTGCAAGCATATTGTGTCTGGTCTTTATGGTTTGTGAAATTATTGGTAAGTGGTACGATTTTTATTTTATAAATAGAGCTCGGATAATAGGTGAAAATCAAACGCCTAAAATTATGCTACGTAATATTTGTGAGCACATCCAGTGAAAGGTTTAAGAGTGGGGTGAATTCGGGTCTAAGCCCCCGTGAATGCAATTGGATTTTTTGCTTACTAGGATGCCAGAAAAATTGATTATTACTGTTTTGTATGGGTTGCACGTGAAAAGTTGCAAAGAAAGCTACAATTAACAAATATAATAATAAAGAATAATAATAAATAAAGTATAATAAATAAATAATAAATAAATACATAATTATAAATAAAGAGAAAAATTAAAAATTTGACGTGACTCGCTTAAATTTGAGACAAAATCTTCGCATGTGAAGGAAAAACAATTACAGTTTCAAACCAAATATATTTTGAATGAAAATGAGGCAAGTGGATATTAGCAAATGGAATATATAATACAGCTTTTTAATTTGTAGTGGTCTGACTTTAAACATTTGCATATTTTAGGTAAAAAAAAACTTGATTTCCTATTTTTTCTTATCACCATTTCAGTGTTTACATTTTTCCAATTGGATACTCGGCATAATTCCATATCTGTGAATATGCAAATTTCTCTCGCGGTAAAAACGGTTTTGCATTTTTGGTTATGTATTATTGGAATATTAACTATGCCATAATTTACTTACTTTTCCCAAATTTTATTTTCATTACAAGTAGTTTTGTTTTACTTTCAAAAAGCTTGCGAATTTACAAGTCAAAAAAAACTGCGTACTTGAAAATAATATAAAATTTCCACTTAAAAAGTTACAGATTTTACTGAAAAATTGGCGAATTTTCCAGAATTTTGCACAAACTTTTTAACTTTAATATATTTGGTTTCTGTTATAAATATTTTATATAACAAATTAAAATTATTAAAAACACATAATTAAATATAGTTTACAAATAAAATCACTTTCTATTCTGGGTTTATTTCATCACACACCACTGTATGTTTATTTAAACTCAAATTTTTGTAACATGATTAAGAACTTTTCTAATAAAATCTTCACCCACCATATGTCACCCCTTCATATTTAAATTTTAATCCCGCCACTGAAAACAAACAAAATTTAAAACATGTAGCATATTTTGAGGTGCTTGATTTCACCTATTTTTCCGAGCTCTATTTATAAATTTTTCTAGCAAAATTAATACTTGCAATAAAAATACCGCCTCCGAAAGCTGTTCAGTGGACATGGCTAGCAGTTTCCGATTTGAATTCAAATCGAATTTTATTATTATTCGACTCACTTTAGAGATTTTCTATTGAAGATAATTCAAACCGTGATTTGATTAAATATTTTCGTGCACAGAAATTTCGCTGCAAAAAGAATTCACTTCCAACTGCACTGTTTTGAATGTTAATAAAATTTTGGGAATTTAAAATTGTGGTTGCATGTATGTGTGTCAAAGAACTAACACTTCTTCGCACCCTGTAGAGAAAATCTCTAGTTCTGAACTAGGTCGCTTCTAGTGCATTTTTCGCCACTACTAGTGTGAGCTAAATCTCTTTTGTATGTTATCAACTGGCGAATTTAATATGGCGATGTCCTAGGCAGTGTCAATTGTCACTCTCTGCACTACATTTTCGATAGTTCCGAACTAGTACTAAATTCTACAGTTTACACTAGTTCGTTTATTGGCACAAGTAATGCCAGTAAATGTATTGATTGTACTTAAGTATTTAGAACTTTCCAAATTGCACAAAATCCATCAAAACAAAACTAAACCACAAACAGTATTAAGTATGCCAAATGAATAAATTCTGAGGTGAATTGTAAGTGAATTTATATAGCCAACTGTGGGTTTTTGAGTAACAGATAGAAGTGGAAAACAATAGTAACTAGATACTAGCAGCAATAACTACAAAAATTATAAGAAACTATAGCCGCTATTAATCTTATATTATAAATGTGAAATGGAAATTGTGTTTAAACTCAATTGGCGAGAAAACCGCTGAACGGATCCTCACTTAACTTTGCACACCTAGGTATTTTCACCCGGTAATTACTATAGGCATATTTTTAATCTGATTAAAAGGCAGGGATGGGTACGTCCCATACAAAATTTTCCTTTTTTTCGTGATATCTCTTGAAATATTTGTACTAGGTCTTGGTAAAGCAGGGATGGGCACCCCCCATGCAAACTGAAACTTTCCCAGCGAAAATTTCTTGAAATATTTATAGTAGGGTACTGAAAATCTGTGAGGGAGCATATGAGATAATTACGTAGGTACTCAGGGAATGAAAACGATAGGATTTGGCAAAGCAGGGATGGGCACCTCCCGCACACACACACTGAAACTTTCACAGCGAAAATATTTTGACAATTGGTGTAAGGGCTGATGAGATAATAACGCAATTAACGGATAAAAATACTAGGTTTTGGTAAAGCAGGGATGGTCACCTCCCATAAAAACTAAAACTTTCACAGGGACAATCTCTTGAAATATTTATAGTAGCGTACTGAAAATTGGTGGGATATGAGATAATTGCGTACTCAACGGATGAAAGCGATAGGTCTTGGTAAAGCAGGGATGGGCACCTCTCATACAAACTGAAACTCACAGTGAAAACCTCTTGAAATATTTATAGTTGGTTACTGCGGGGGGATATGAGATAATTACGTACTCAACGGAAAAAAAGTAAGGAAACTATCTTTGCCATCAAGAATAATATTTTTCTATGTAACTTTTTAGACTAACTCAACATGCTAATATTTTTAAAAGGACGTGGTGTGAAACCCGCGGGTAACCTCTAGTACTAAGAAAAAATACAAGAACACTCGAGTTCCAACAGTAGTTGGCACTCTATTATATAGGCAAAACTATAAGGCTGCTTGTGCTGCCTGTCAGAAATACATATCATCTCATTTGAGAGATATGTATGTGCTCTGTCTTCTCGTCTGCCTTTGCCACTTTTGCGCAGCTGGGTATAAGGATATTTGCTCTATACTTTTTAATAAAAACTTTGACTGCAAGCAGCAAAATCAAGAACCTTTTTCGAACAAAAAGCACCGCCAAGCAGCCACAAGTAGCTGCATGACAAATTCACAACAAAGCAACTTTCTACACATACAAACACACAATTGCATATGCATATGCCTATATACATACATTGCTATATTGAGACATGCAACCGTATGGCAATTAAGCACAAAATTTTAGAAAACTTATACAAAATTCCATTAAATATGCAGTCGGGCATGAAAATGAAATAGAAAATTTTGTAGTGGTGTGATATAAAGTGCAAAAGTAAGAGTTGAATTGTTGACAAGTAAAGAAAGAAAGAAAGAAAGGGACAAAAGAGTTAAAAAGAGAAAGAAAGTCTAAATAAAAACAAGTAAGGAAGCCTAAGTTCGAGTGGAATCGAACATTAGATACTCAGCTGTATGCTTTCATTGTTTGTTTGCGTTTGATGGAAACACGGTGCACTTAATATAAAGCGAGTGCTGCATAAAGTGGACGTAGCCACGCCCATTTTCTAAATTTTTATCAGTCATCCAACTAAGCATATGAATATTATTCTTTGTGCAAAATTTCATTCCTTTATGACTTCTAGTTATAAAGATGTCACGTTACAAATTCCCAAAGAGTGTTCCAGATATATCTTTCTTCAAAAATAGGCGTGGTCATAAACCGATTTCAATAAATTTTTGCGTGGCTATTAACACATGTTATAAAAGTGTATAAACCAAGTTTCGTCATAATATCTCAATTATTTGTCGAGTTATATGCTAAGAAATCTCGTATATTCCTTTGTCTAAAAAGAGGCGGTGCCACGCCCATTTTCCAAAATTTTTCTATTTGTTGTTTCCGGTCTATTGTAGAAATCATACCACAAAATTTGAATGAATTATCTTTACATTTGACAAAGATATCGCTTAAAATGTTTTTATTAGGTCACTTTATAATACCCATATATAAAAGTGGGCGTGGTCGTCAACGGATTTCGCTAAAATTCTCAACATGTATTACCACAAGTAATAAAAGTGTACACACCAAGTTTAGTCATTATATATAAATCATTTGTCGAGTTATGGGCTCAGAAATCTCGTATATTCATGTTTATAAAAAGAGGCGGTGCCACGCCCATTTGCCAAAATTTTTGTGTTTTTCGTTTTATGTCCGCAGTTGGACTCCTGCTATAAAATTTCAATGATATATCTTTATATTTGACAGAGATATCGCTTAAAATGTTTTATTAGGTCACTTTTTGTTTCCCATATATAAAAGTGGGCGTGGCCGTCAACCGATTTCGGAAATTTTTCGTCCAAATATTTGACTAAGTAATTATATCACGCGTACCAAATTTCATCGATATACCTTCAACGGTTTCTGATTTATGACTCATAAAACTTTCAATGTTTGCCCCTTAATAAGTGGGCGTGGCACCGCCCGTTTTCCAAAATTTTTGTGTTTTTTCTTTTATGGCCATAGTTGGACTCAGGCGACAAAATTTCAATGATAGATCTTTATATTTGACAGAGATATGGATTAAAATGTTTTTATTAGGTCACTTTATAATACAAATATATAAAAGTGGGCGTGGCCGTCAACCGATTTTAACTATTTTCCGTCCAAACGTTTGCCTAAGTAAGTAAATCACGCATACCAAATTTTGTCGATATATCTTCAATGGTTTCTGAGTTATGACATATAAAACTTGCAAGGTTTGACCCTTAATAAGTGGGCGTGGCACCGCCCATTTTCCAAAATGTCATAAAATTTCTTCCTAGGGGCCTGAGCTCAACACGTGGGTAAAAGTTCATCGCTCCAGCTTTATTGGTGACTGAGATACCAAATTTCCGATTTTTTCTATATAGGAAAAGTGGGCGTGGTCATGGTCCGATTTCGCCCATTTTCAATACCAACTTGCATTTCAAATTTCATCAAAATATCTCAATTTTTGCGCGAGTTAGAGTGTTTACAGACGGACGGACGGACAGACGGACGGACGGACGGACGGACGGACGGACGGACGGACGGACGGACGGACATGGCTCAATCGATTTCTCTTTTCACCCTGATCATTTTGATATATATAAGTCTATATCTATCTCGATTATTTCACTCTGTTACAATCCACCGTTATGTGATTAAAACTATAATACTCTGTGTACTAGTACAGCTGAGTATAAAAATACAAAAAGGCAAAGAAAGCCAACAAAGAGGAAAACGAAGGTTAAGAAGGGTAGAAGAAGAAGAAGAATAAGAATAAGACTAAGAAGAAGTAGAAGAAGAAGAAGAAGAAGAAAAAAAGAAAGAAGAGGTATAATAATCATAAGAAGAAAAATGCAATAATTGAAATTTCAAATGCCAAAACGAGAAATTGTCGTCAAACTCAAGAAACTAAAATGCAGGCATGAGTCAGCGGGCGGTGTGAAAGAGGTAAAAGTAAGCAAGGAAAAGGCGATTTAAAATAGTTAGTGAGCGGGACAGGGAGAATATAATAATAATAACAATATAATATAATAATAATAATAATATAATAGAATAATAATAATAACTAGTATCGCCGGTGGTCGAAATTCGACCATGCAATTTATTTTTTCAACTTTGTATTGGTACAAAAATTATTCTTTTTCGCGGAGATAAGCAACACTTTCCAAATTCCAGTTGTACCGCAACACTGATTTGCCCTTTTGATCACGGTCCGACGCGAAATGATGGTCAAAATCAAGGCAGATCTAGGAAGGTAGGCCCGGTGAGCGCTTTTAAATTAAAGCGACTCTTCAACTGTGTTTACGATATTTGTAAACACGTTTACGATATCTATTTATCTTAACCAAAAATTTTATTTATTAATTATAAAGAAATTAAATAATTTATAGAAAAAATTATATGCCTATGCACTGCTCCTGACCCATACGAACACATCCATATCAATTTTATGTGGATATGAGTATGTTAAATGTGCTAAACAGCCTGGCAATTGTTTGTATGGGAAAAATGTTAGCCTATTAATATATAGATAGTGGGCACATTTGTCAACCAAGCAAAAACGAAGTAAATCAAAAATGGTACAAAACTAAAAACTTTATTTATTAATTATAAAGAAATTAAATTATTTATAGAAAAAATTATATGCCTATGCACTGCTCCTGACTCATACGAACACATCCATATCAATTTTATGTGGATATGAGTATGTTAAATGTGCAAAACAGCCTGGCAATTGTTTGAATGGAAAAATTTTTGGCTATTAATATATAGATAGTGGGCACATTTGCCAACGAGGCAAAAACGAAGTAAATCAAAAATGGTACAAACCTAAAAACTTTATTTATTAATTATAAAGAAATTAAATAATATATAGAAAAAATTATATGCCTATGCACTGCTCCTGACCCATACGAACACATCCATATCAATTTTATGTGGATATGAGTATGTTAAATGTGTTAAACAGCCTGGCAATTGTTTGTATGGGAAAACTGTTAGCCTATTAATATATAGATAATAATAATAATAATAATAATAATAATAATAATAATAATAATAATAATAATAATAATAATAATAATAATAATAATAATACAATGGCGCTATTATAACTCTGACGAGTTTTATGGCCGAGCTTCTCTCCCAATTCGAGGTGTGCTCCTTTTTGTTTTTCCTACTAATTGGGTGGACCTACAGTTTTATGCCGGCTCCGAACGGCGAATGCATTTTTTATGAGAAGCTTTTTCATTGCAGAAATACTCTCGGAGGGTATGCCGCCCACTGCCGAAAGGTGACCGCTGCTCTTAAAAAACCCAATAATTGGATTTTTACTAATTAGAAAAATAGTTTTTGGTGTTTGGCTCGGACCGTGGTTTGAACCCGAGACCTCTGGCACAGCAGGCGAGCACTCTACCCACTGCACCACAGCGGCCACAGGGAGAATATACGAATACCAAAGTAGCGTCCAGCAGTCAGTAGCCAAGCTAACGCTTTAAACTCTTCTGCTTTACTTGATTGACAATTTAACTAACTGCTTGACAGCTGCACACAATTTTATTGTTTTTTGTTTTTGTTTTGGTTTTTCTCTTTTTTAAGTTTTTTGCTTTTGTTTTTGTGAAAGATAAATAAAATTTTTTTGATTAAAGTTTTCAATAAAATGCAAAGTGCATACTCAATACACGTACTACAGCCAACTCGGCGCAAAGTAAAGCGGCAAGAGCTTGGCGCGTGTGATGGGAGAAGAGAGAAAGAGGGATAGACGCGAAGAGTAGAAGAGATAAAGATGGATAGACGCGAAGAGTAGAAGAGTGAAAGGCTTTGCTGTTGGGCTAACAACCACAAAGATGATAGCCAATATGTAGGAATGAATGCATTTAGAATTTTAACAGAACAAAAGTGTTGCAAATGCGTTGTTGTTGTTAATTGGAAAAATGTAGGTAATTTGTTGTTGTTGTTGTTGTTATTGCTTTAACATGCAATATGTAGGCTTAAACTTGTCAATTGTTGCATTTTTTACACTAAGATTTGGAGACTAATGGACAGACGAACGAACCGACGAACGGACTAGCAGTTGACTTTTTAGTAGGCATGGGTAACACTGCGCTGCGTCGCGCAATTGCGCTGGCGCCAACCCTGGTGTTATTACGCTAACTCCGATTTGGAAAATGCGCCAACTCAATGTAGCGCCAACTCAATGTTGCGCTATTCCAATATAACACTGACTCAATTTCGTGCGCTAACACCAGCACCAATATAGCGCTAGTGTAAAATGGCACCACCACAAAGCCAATAACAGCACAGCGTATATGACACCGTCACAATTATGTATGCTAACGCCAATACCGAACCATCGCTAATACGAAATAGAGCTCCAGATTTTTTTTTGAACATTTTCGAGTAGCCCGAACAAATGTTGTTCAAATGCTCGAACAGTCGTTTGTTTGTTTATTACCCGTATGTTTGTTTTACCCGTTTGTTTTTGCTTTTGTTTATTATTTTTTTTCTTCTTCATATGTAGATTTTTTATTTTTGTTTTTCCGATACATATTTTTTTGTTTGTAAGCTCCACAGTTGGGCAAAATTTATTCGAATAAGAATAAAGCTGATTCCACATAAAACTTTTTCCGCTTTGCGTTACGCCGCTTTCTATGTCAAACAACGCAAAACTGAAAAACTATGCCACAATGAACGCTGCAACATCACTCAAAAAATATTTGTTTTCTGAAAAATCTTTCATTCTCCGTTTTATTTACAAAAAAGTAAATAAGAAAATAAAAATCTATTAAATTATTTTTCAATTGTGTGAAATTTAAATTTGTTTATTTACATTTGAATTAAAGTGAAACTGAAAAAAAATTTCAACGGCCCCAAAAGTTGAGATTTGGGCAACTTTGTGCTTTATGTAACTTCGGCGTTGCGTTACTTTTTGTTATGTGAGAAACCTCATATAGATACATGTACTTTAATCTCAGCTGTCACGCAGAAAGTGTCACGTAGCGCAACACAAAGTTCTATGTGGAATCAGCTTAATAGATGAATAAATTTTTTTTATTTTTATTTGAATAATAAATAATTTCGTTTATTCAAACAAAAAATTATTCGAATAATAAATAATTTTCATTTACATATTATGTAAGAACAAACAAACATACAAACAAAAAAAAAAAAACAAATTTTTTTTTACTATTACTCAGTTGTTTTTTTGTTGTACCCTGAGTTTTTATTTATTATTTGAAATAACGAATAAACCTCAGAATAATTATTCGAATGAATTTATCTGAGGGCATTTGAACAACAAACGGGCTTCAAACAAAAACGATCAGTTCGAATTGCTCGATAACCGGGTATCTAGGGCTCTAATACGAAAGGGTATTGATATTTTACTTTCACAAAGAAAGAAGACAAAATTGACATTATCTGTGAATAGGAGAGAAAAATATAATACAAAATAAATTAAATTAAATATTTATTATCATATAGTATTTTTTTGTTACGCATGGTAAATGGTAAGGGGAAATTTCGATATAATGCGCCCGGACCCGGAATCTTTCTTTTTAATAGGGTGGAGCCGACCCTCGTATTCCATAATGAAGATGCAGCAAAACGAGATGCCAGCATATTTTCACAAATATACGCAAATTATTTTTAAAATTAAATTTAATTGTGGCACAATTATTTTGCCAGCGTGTATGTAAGAAGAATTGTGCCAAAAGAAATAAAACGGGGATAGTAGACAGTAAAAAGCGAACAAGTGTTATTTACCGATTATTCCATGGCAATTGCGCTAAAGGTGTTATTGCGCCAGGACCGTGCGCGGCGCCACGGTTGGCGCTGGTGTAATTGTATCAGCGCCAAAAAAATTGCGCCATTACCCATGGCTACTTTTTAGTTTGACTCGGACGGACAGAAGGGTGGTTAGTTTGACTTCAACTGACACTGGGGTAGAAAGGCGTTTAGGTTGACTTTAGCTGGAACTGGGGCGGTAAAACGGTTAGTATGACTTCAACTAGAACTGGGATTGGGACGATAAGGCAGTTAGTTTGACTTCAGCTGGGATTGGGATGGTAAGACGGTGTTTGTGACACCGACTGTGATTGGTACGACAAGGCAGTTAGTTGGCTAGCTCTGGCTTATTACAGACAAAGCTTTCGTTGCAATGGTCACCTTTGGCCGGCTGATGGTTTGTCTTATCGTCTGCTAGGAACTCTGTTGGTCAGTTGGTCATTTGGGCAGATTATTTCTATGTTTGTGTTCGCACTATGTTGAATGGTATGTAGATATCTACATATGTATGTAACTATGCAAATCTGTATGCAACAGTGCTTAACGAAGTTTGTTTGCTATTTTTGTATATTTCTCCACTTGATAGAAGTAACACATACATACTTGCTACATATCGGACGGCATGTGTAACAAAGGCACAAAAACTCAGGAGTAGTCAAGTGCCAAGTTCTCCACTAGCAACGAGCATTACTTTGATACCCAATTCTGGGTTGTTGTGGTATGTTAAGTGTTAGAAAATGGCATATGTGGGACTAGGTTGGTTGGTTGGTTTGAGTGGTAGGTCACACTGACTTCAATTAGCGCCGATGCGCCATTTATTACCACAACTCATGACTTAACCTGTGAAGAAGTAAAAGTAGAAGAGCAGGAGCAGCGCAGGTCCCACACCCTATAGCAATCCGGTTGAATTTAAGTATTTAAGCAGTCCCTCATGAGGCCTCAGGCCTGACATCTTTGAGTTCCGAGAGGCTCTAGAAGAAAGGTTTGCCGATGAACTTCATTATGCCTTGGAAGTGCGAAGGACACTCGCATAGCAGGTGCTCTACCATCTCCTCCGTACCAGAAAGGCTGCAGCTGCGCAACAATGTGTCCAATCTAAATCTGATCCAATCTAAATTTGACCGCGTGTATACCAATGATCCAATGTCCTGCTAAAACTACAGTTAAGCGGGAAATGTCTCTTCTGTCCATCTTTAGCACAGATGAAGATCGCATTTCATTGTATGAAGGCCACAAGCTGCTGCAGTCCCCGCAGTCCCCGCAGTACTGCATCCGCCTTCATCTGGTTTTAGCCTCCTCGCTCCAGTGCCGTGAAATTCCGCCCTTGATGTAACCCAGTGGCACAAGAACCCCCTACGCTTCTGCGGTATCAAGAGCCGAGGCCTGCCTGGCCAGCTCATCGGCCATTTCAGACCAGGAATACGCTATGTCGACTTGCCAAGCCAATTGGCCACTCTCTTAACTGTCTGTCAAGGCTTGATGACACTGTTGCAGAGCCCAAAGCCCTCAGAGCCGCCTGTCTATTCGAGAAAATACCCATCCTGTTTCCGACATCGGCACATTCGGTTGCAAGTAGAGCCTTGCAGGCCTCCTGTATGGCGAAAACTTCGGTTTGAAAGACGCTCGTCGTGTCCGAGAGCCTAACTGATATGGATGAGTTGCGAAGACGCCCGCTGCCACTCCGCATGCCATCTTCGACCCGTCCATGAAAACTGAATCATTGCATCATTGTTTCCCATCTCTCAAGTCCCTCCAAGATGTAAAGATAATCTCACAGTTTGTGGAAGTTAGCTGGAATAGAATCCGTCGAAACTGCAATTTACTTTATTTAAAAACGAGGTCATATTTTATATTACACAGTGCAAAACAGCACTTTTGGGGGCGGAATGAATGCAACACAGGCCACTATCCATATAGTAAAACCCCCAAACCGTTTTGCTCTCTGAGGTAAAATTTTTTTTTTTATTTTTAAGAATTTTAAATAAAGGAAAAAAAATGGTTAATATACGTATGATATAGAAATATGTTGTTAGAAAGCATATGGTAAAATTGCACGAGCTTTAATTTCGTTGAATACTTTAACCCTCTAACTCCTTCAGGAAGAGGTCGTTTTGATCCCTTTTCATATAATCTAAAAAAAAAAGTATTTTGAAGTTCGTTAGAGGGTTAAAATGTTTAATTTCGTGCAATACTTTAACCCTCTAACTCCTTCACGAAGAGGTCGTTTTGATCCCTTTTCATATAATTTAAAAAAAAAAGTATTTTGAAGTTCGTTAGGGGGTTAAAATGTTCTAGAAAATTATTAAACATAATATTTCACTAAGGGTCTTCACAGACAAAATCTTCGTACGAGGAACCTAAAAAAAGATCAGGATGTAGCTTAGTTTAAAGTTAGCTCTGGGTATAAAAACACTACAACAACAACTTTTTTTTGCAGTCTTGTATGTTTCTGTTGCCTTTTTACTTGTATGTACATGTCAGCAATATATTGACAGCAGACTGACGGCTACGTGTGTCATAGTAACGAAAATTACAACAGCAATAGAAAGAAATTTCAAGCGAACAATTTTGTATACAATAATAATAACAACAACAACAACATTAAGAATAACAACAAATGCATAACAACAACTACTAAAAACATGCAAATAAATGCACATCATAAACAGACAAACAAACTGACCGCTATTGATTTTCAATGGCAACAAAATGCATTGTCTGTGGGTGTGTGTATTTGTTTTTGATTTTATTTTTGTTTTTGGCAATGCACACAGCAATGTGACTTTTTCAGCCGCTGCAGAGGGAGAGACAGGGAAGTAGGTATGGTGTATAAAGTGAGAGGTGTATAGATGGGGTGATAGAGGTGCATAGAATGGGGGGGATAGAGGTGTAGAGTGGAATAGAGATTGGCATAAAGAAAAGCAAAGCCAACATAGAGTGTCAAGGGAGATGTAAGATGTAGGTAAAGGAGGTGTAAGTTAGGGGTAAGTGAGGGTCAATGGAAGTGCAGTGTTGGTAGTGAGATAAACCAATAAAGTTGCAAACAGCAGTAAAAGAACATATTGCCCAGCTATTGCATAAATATTTGAATTGACTTGCAACTGAAAATGTCAATTTTATTGCAACTCTGAACATATATACGTACATATGTATGTATGCATTTGTTTATGTCAGTTTATATGTATGTTTAAATGTGTTCATGTCAGTTTTTATTTGTATGTGTGTATGAGTTCTTGTAAAAGCACACTTTCGACTTTCTTTGTGTTTTGTATTGTTGCTCGTATTTGCCGCCTCAAAAAGCCTGTGCTATAACTTCCTACTGTTCAGCTGGCTTTTGTCAAGTGTGTCCATTTGGACTTCTGTTTTTACCCATCCCCCTCTTAGTACTTCTTAGTTTTTAAACATGCAAAAATTTTTAGCCAATGAAGACAGGGTAGAGCAGCAATTGTTGAAGTAGACTTATTTAAGTGTAGATGAGTTGAGCGCCGGTGCACAGCAAGTTACCCGCACTTATTTATTTTTAAGCCTTAGCATGAGGAATGTAAATTTTCGAGATTTCAGCAATACCGATTTATAAGAGGATATAATTTTTGTAGGCTAATTTAATGCAATTCCGATTGAAAGACCTATTCTAATGCTATAAAAATTCAAAACCGATTTTTACGATTGAAATGTTTAATTTGCAATTTTTTACTAAGTAGTTTTTAGCGAAAAGTGCAAAAAGGGTTAAAATACAAATAGTAGGCCGCATAAAATAGCATTTGTGTGGTCGCTAGAGGGTTAATAAGTTCTAGAAAATTATACGCCAGAAAATTTCACTAAGGTTCAGCTTAGAACAAAATTCCATACAAAACACATACAAGACCATAGGAAGCAAAAAACTAATATGACGCCTGGAAATATGCAACAAGTTTTAGCAAACGTGCAAGGAGGGTTAAAAGACTAATCACAACTAAAAACAGTGTTGCGTAGATAAAAATAAAACTGTATGTGCATAAATTTAGCAGAATTTTGTATTCCATTAGGTTCCTTGCGATTTGCTTCTTTTGACGCTTGTTTTGATTACATCGCATAAAACAGCATTTTCGTGGTCGCTAGAGGGTTAAAATATTCTAGAAAATTATTTGTCATAAAATTTTACAAGGGTCTACTTTGTCGAAATTTTCATACGAAGAACGTAAAAGGCCGCAGGAAGGAAAAAGTGGCAAAGATAACGCCTTGAAGTATGCAACAAATTTCATATACCTACTCTCCAACCCTGAAAAAAAATGTGCGATCAATCCCGAAAGAGATTTGTCCTCGATTGATCTCCTTCGAGAACAATCGGTCCACAATTAGTCCCCGATTGTTCCCGTACGGGTATAAATGTAGACTAATTGTAGACCAATTGTTCCCGAACGGGTATAAATGTAGACTAATTGTAGACCAATTGTTCCATAACGGGTATAAATGTAGATTAATCGCTTTCATTCCGAACGGGTATAAATGTAGATTAATCGCTTTCATTCCGAACGGGTACAAATCTAGATTCCTTAAATGTAGAAATTTTACAAAAATATGCAATGTATTTCAAAAATTGTAGAACAACCGGTAAAACGAATTGAACACCCTTTTTTTTAATAACAATGATGAATAATAATTTTAACTTACAATTTCTTTTATTTATTTATTTAGATTTTTTTCAAAAGTAAAACATTATATAATCTTTATTTATATATGCATGAACATTTAAAATTTTTTAAAGATTGTTATAAAAAAATTGCCTTGGCGAACAACTTGGAAAAATCTACATTTGTACCCGTTCGTGCTGGAAGCGATTGATCTACATTTGTACCCGTTGGGGATGAAAGCGATTGATCTATATTGGTACCCGTTCGGGTATACAAGTTGAACAATTAGTCTCTTCATAGGACATGCTCGAACAAATGCGATCAATTCACTCCATATAAAGGGATGCAAAATTGTATTAGTCGCATGCTCCCTTGCGATTGATCCCGGACACGTCCCGGATTAATCGCATTTTTTGCAGGGAATGTATTCTTTTTATACGCAATTTTGGCTCTTTTGCTGAGGTATGGCTTCGGAATTATGTTTAACATTAAAATTTCAGTCACACTGACATTTCGGGCTTGTTATATCCAATTTTTCATCCTAGCCATATATTTCGGCTTCTGCTGTAGGTCCTGTATGTCTTGTATGTATGTATGTATATATGTATGTACATACATATATTTGCCTGTTTGCTGCAAATTGCATAAAACTTTTATAAATTGGAATATTTTAGGCGCACATAGATTTGTGTGTATGTTTTGTTTAGAAATGTTATTGATTGTGTTTAAAGTAATAAAAGTTAAGCTTAAATGGAATAAATTTTGCACGAATATGCAAATAGGCTTTGGCTTTAGCTTTAGCTTTAAAATTAATGATTGTTTGAGCATTTGGAAAATTTTTAGAAATTTTTGCTAGAGAAGAAGAACCTTTCAACAAATGTGTATATATGTATACATATATGTGTGTGTATAAGAAAGAGTGTGTAGATATGGCAGAAAGTAATTGGCAGCGGCTTGGAGTAAACTTTTATTAGATGTATAAGCATTTGCACGAAAGTGTTCAGGTATTAAATACATTGAATTGGGAGCATCAATAGGCAACAAAATTGGAGTTACTTCTCTGGGTATCATATGTATGTATGTGTGCCTCAATTGCTGAAAATAGTGATTTTTGTGGTGCTCGAACGCATTAAGCGCAGCAACACGACCGAAAAAAGCTGAAAAATATATTGAAATGGAGAAAACAAATTTCTTGTTGCATACTTCAAGGCATCATATATGTTTTTTTACTCCTATGATCTTTTAAGTTCTTTGTATGAAAATTTAGTCTGAGAGAACTCCTAGTGAAATTTTCCGGCGAAAACTTTTCTGCAACATTTTAATCCTCTAACGGCCACCAAAATGCTATTTTTTCATAATCGCCCCAATCGGCGCCAAAAAGACCACTTTGTAAAGGCATTAATGGGTTAAAATATTTCAGAAAATTGTTCTTTGTATAATTTTACTATGATCCCCTAAACATTGTATTTAGCTGCGATTTGCATTTTAACCGTTTTTGCTACTTTTTCTAAAATTTGTTGCATATTTAAAGGCGTTGTAATAGCTTTTTACTTCTTTTGGTCCTTAATGTTCATCATATATGAAAATTTATTCTGAGCATAGCTTTAATGAAATTTTCCGGTGAACAATTTTCTAGAACATATTAACCCTCTAGCGGCCACCAAAATGATATCGCCCGTTTTATGCAATAGGGATTTAACTCGAAATTTTCGATTTCTGGGATTTTGCCATATATTTCAATAACTGGGTAGTGCCTTTGAGTGTAGTCTTATAAAATACTCAAAAAGATAAAAATGGCGGAAATAAAAGTGATTTTGTAGTTAGCCGTAGAAGAAAACTATTTGAAATTATAAAACTTTATTTGCGTTTTCCCAAAAAATTTTTTTTTTAGTTAAATCCCGATTGCATAAAACGTGCGATATTTTTTTTTAACTTACCAAATTCAGAATGAAAATGGCACCCTTTTAAAGGCATTAGTCGGTTAAAATATTCTACATAATTTATCCGCGCACAATTCTACTGCTATCACCTAAACATATTAACCCCTTAGTGGCCATGAAAATGCTATTTTTTTTTCGAAAAACCTAAAAGAGGGTCTAAAGGACCACTTTGAGGTAGTTAATGGATTAAAAGATTCCAAAAAATTGCTCCTCGTCTAAATTTACTATTATAACTAGAGCACTGTATGTGAATTCGATTTGAATTTTAACGCTTTTTGGAACTTTTTTCTAAAAAGTACTCAGTTAACCTTTTCTAGGGATCAAGGACCACTTTGAGCGGGAGTTAATGTATTGAAATAAATTTTTAAAGAAATTGATCTTTGTCTAATTTTACTATTATCAGCTGAACATTATATGTAGATTCGATTTGAATTTTAACCCTTCTAGCGCCTTTTCTTAAGTTAGCATAATTTAACCCACTGTGGGCTGTTTTCTCTGCTTCTGCCATAGAGTTAAATAGAACAGTTTGTTTGTGAGACCACAAAAAGAATATTATGCTTTTTTGCAAAAAAAATCTTACCCTGAAACATTCCAATTTACCCTTTCCTATCTTATCTCATTGCACTTGGTACCCTCCACATAATAAGATTTCAATTTTCATTTACCTTCATCTACACTCTCTCTCCCTCGCAAGTCTTATTTAAACAACATGGAAATGTTATAGCCTTGTCTAATGCAATTCCCGCAATAATCACTTGCTTCTAATCAATTTTACGAAAATTTCTTAACCCTTCACTATCTAGCTAACTACAACTAATGCCAATGAGCTCAACTTAATCGAAGCTGACAAAGAGCGAGAAGCAAATGACATTCACATATTTTCTTGAAAATCCCCAAAAAGTATGACCACAACCCTTTGCATGTAAATTCAATTGAATGAAATGAAATGAAATGAAATGAAATGACAATTTTCCAGCTTTCGCAGTCAATTCTGGGAATCTGTTTTCTTTTTTTTTCTTTTTTTACTTTTTCTACATGCAGTCAGCGAGCAAAAGCGCAGCCGAGGATGGCAACTGAAGCGGCAGCTCCGAATTGCAATTTCGGCGCAACTGTCAATTATCGAGCAATTCTGGCAACTCCACCTTTTCGTTGTTTGTGAGTGACTAGTGCTGCTCAGGGGAGCGCTCTGTATGCACTTCCCTGGCTGTTTGTGTGCCTTTCTATGTTTATGTGTCAAGGAATTCAATAATCTGTAGAGAAAACAAAAAAAAAAACGCCTGAGATAAAGCGATTGACCAAAAAAGCAATGTCCATATAACTGACTGTCTATCTCACGGAGCTCTTAAAGACTACGGACTAACCGTGCAGGAAAGTGAATTGTTAATATAAATGAGATCAGATCAAACGAACCGAACAAATGAGGGAAATGTGCGCCCGCTTCAGTTTCGGTTAGCTGACGTTAGTCGTTGAGGCATTTGAACAAGAAATGAAAATAAAAAACGAATGAGAAAATTGTTATTAAGGTTAATGTGGTGAGTTGTTGGCGGGGCTCTTGAAAGAGAGTGGCAGCTAGATAAGTGATGAGAGATATTTAGTACAGCAGGGTTGCATGTGACAGTGTTTTGCTTAAACATTTTGAAGTAGCAAGTAGTGGTTGCATTCAACTTCAAAGGTTGTTTTTTTTTTTAAAGAAATAGACAACATTTGCTTTGCCTATGTTTTTATAACCCATTGTTCGAATTTTTGTTGTATATATTAAGGGTGGGACTGCTATTTCTTATTTCTCTGTAGAACAATTTCTTCTAAAACAGCAGAGTTACCATGTTGCTCAAGTGCTCTTGCACTGATTGTTTTTAATTGTACACTTATAAGAATATATAAACTCCTTGAAATATGCCACATATTTTGTATACCGATCACAGTTACTTTTTGTTCTAACACAAAATCGTTGTATATTTTGGGGGGCATTTTTGTTCTCCATGGGACGTGGCGCTTCTGATGCCAATTATTTATCTCGAAAGACCTTCTCAATTCATTTTTAACATTATCAACCCAGTTTAAATAAGCCTTTCCTCAGTTCATATAGGCTTAAAGAGATTTAAAATAATCCGTTAAGTGAAAAGAGAGCTATAGAACAGCTATTGAGTATGACTTACACCATTTTATGTTAATTCAACATATAGAAATTGTTAACCCCTTAGAATATGCAACAGATTTCCCGGTTACTTGCACTTTCTTTTTGTATTGCATATTTTTCTGGGGTGATAACTGCTTATTACTATTACTGTACACTTTTGCCTAACCTTTTCTTAATTATTAAAAAGAGAAAAAGAGCAATTCCTGCGCGAATTTGTGTCTGAAAATATTTCAGAAAATTATTTTCAGTGGAAGTTTTAAATTTTTTTGCTAATGTAAATATGAAACTTAACCCCTTTTGAGCCATTAAAAAAAATAATAAAAGGTTTTACACAAATTTCAAATTTAACCCACTTTGAGACAAAATAAGAAATAATAAAATATTTCACTCAAATATGAAATTTAACCCTTTTAGAGCCATTTAAAATAAAAGGCGAATGAAATGTATAACTTAAATATGTAATTTAACCCACTATGAGCCACTTTAAATAAAAGATAATTACATTTTTATATTCAACCTTCTTTAAACCACATTTAAATTAAAAAGGAATGAAATCTTTTACTCAAATATGAAATTTAACCCTTTTTGGGTCATTTAAAATAAAGAAGAATGCAATATTTTACGCAAATATGCAATTTAACCCACTTGTCGCCATTTAAAATAAATGATGAGTGAAAGCTTTCGCACAAATATGAAATTTAATCCACTCTGAGCTATTTAAATTAGAAAAAGAAATAAATTTCTCACCCAAGTATGAAATTTAACCCACGTTGGGCCATTAAAAACAAAAAAAAAATTCACTCAATATATGATATTTAACCCACTGTTAGCTGCTTAAAATGAAAAATGATGACATTTTTCAATCAAATATGAAATTTAACCCACTGTGAGCCATTTAAAGTAAAAAACAATGTCAGGTCTACTCAAGAATGATATTTAACTCTTTTGAGCCATTTAAAATAAAAAAGAATTAAATGTTTTATTCAAATATAAAATTTAACCCCCTCTATGAGCCAATTAAATTATAAAATAATGAAATGCTGAAAACAATGAAATGAAACTTAACCCTTTTTGAGCCATGTAAATAAAAAATAAAATGTAATGTTTTACCCAAATATGAAATTTAACACACCTTGAGCCATTTAAATAAAAGCAAATACCACACTTTTTACTAAAATATGAAATTTAACCCACTGTGGGCCATTCTTAAAATAAGCAATTAATTTTTTCATAATTAAGAAATTTAACCCGCTTTGGGCCATTCAAAATAAAAAAATCAATGAAATTTTTTACTCAAATATGACATTTAACCCACTTTGAGCAAAATTTTGTTTGTTTTGATTGAATAAAGGAATTTGAAAAATATATCATTGCCCACGCCCAAAAATTTTATTTTACTTTGTTAACGGAATTTCTAATTTTACTTTTCCGTTTTTTATAGTGTTTTTTATAATTTTTATTTCTATTATTTCAACAATTTTCTCTCGCTTTATTTTTTCATGTCCTACCTGCATTCATATATACTTTTGTGCAACGTTAAATAAAACTCACACGACTTGATTTGTTCAACGATGCATTGCAATGCGGCCATGCGACTATGCCAACGCGATGTGGGTGTGCGGGTGTGTGTTGTGGCAAAATAACAACATTTGTTGCTTTTGTTGCTGTTGCTGTTACTTTTATTGTTATTGCTGTTCTATATTGGGCTACTAAAACTGGATGGATGGATGGCTTGTTGCTTTTGTTGATGTGCTGCAACACATGCACACAAATGTGCAACAACAAAAACAAAATAAACAGGTGGCATTTTATCAAATAGTTTGGCAATCGCAACAGATGCCGCACACTTGCTAACAGATTTTGCCAGTTTTATGATATCATTGTTTGCCATTTGGATAGCGGGACGACCATCAACACAACGGTAAGTTAGTTAGATGTTATAGCTGCAGAGTTTTAGATTTAGATGCATTTTATGTTTGTATATGTACAAGAATATGTATGTATTTATATGCCAATATACATTTATTTACTTTAAAAGTTTATCTCCGCTTGTTTTGGCTCAACTTTTATGTGTTTTCTTATTAATAGATAGTATTTTAGGTTACTCAATTTCTATGTATATTGATTTAAAAACACTATTTGTATTAGAGCTTGATGTTTGCTTTGATTGTATGCGCTTTTATATTCGTGTTTTTTTGTTTGCTTTTTGGATGGCACAGTTAATGTTTGGCAAGTGCAAATGCAAGCATATACACATGTTCACACATGCGGCTACATTGTGAGCGAAAAAATTTTTTATTTTCGGAACTTATTTAGACTTTTAGTGCAAAAAAAATCGCTAAAAAGATTGATTAGAAATGAAAAAGAAAAAAATTGTTGCATACTTCAAGGCGTTATATCTGTTTTTACTTCCTGCGCTCTTTTATGTTCTTTGTATGCAAATTTGGTCTGAGTAGACCCATAGTAAAATTTCCCGGCGAACAATTTTCTAGTACACTTTAACCCGCTAGCGCCCACCTAAATGCTTGTTTTTCGATTTTTTCAAAATGTGTGCCAAATGCACCGCTTTGTAGGAGAGATAGTAGTGTGAAATGTACTGCAAAAATGCTTCTTACGAAATGTCATTACTATCAATAGCACACCTTAACCATCTAGCGCCCACCGAAATGCTTTTTTTTTTGGGTTCCCGCAAAAAAGGGTCAAAAAACTCCTGCGAGAGGTAGCAATGGATCAGGGTTGCGTGATTTTGATTTGTCTGAATCACTAATCAAAAATATTTTCTGATTCTTGATTTAAAATATTTTCAAATCAAAGATAATTTTTATTTGTGATTCGTTTCAAAAAAGAATCAGAAATACCCTTTGATTCGTGATTCAAACTATTTTCAAATCAAAGATAAATTTTATTTGTGATTCGTTTCACAAAAGAATCAGAAATACCCATTGATTCGTGATTCAAACTATTTTCAAATCAAAGATAAAATTGATTTGTGATTCATTTCTCAAAAGAATCAAAAATCTTTTTTGATTCTTGATTCAAACTTGATTTCGAATCAAGATTCTTAATAAATTTTTGATTCGAATAAAATTTTTGATTCGAATCAAATTTTTGATTCGAATCAAAAATTATTTTGAATCAAAACTTTATTTCAAATAATGTGCCTATGCACATACATACATACGTATGTATGTATGTACGTACGGCGTAGCACAAACGTATATACGACAATCAGAAATATGTATATACATATGTACATACATACATACACATGTACACATTTGGCGTCAGCATACAATTTGACTGTTATTGGACTTTTGGTGCATTTTATACATTTTTGTGTTTTAAGTTACCGAGAATGTTCTGAATATTTCTGATATGCTACAGTATTTTTGATTCTAAATAAATTTTTGATTCGAATAAAATTTTTGATTCGAATCAAATTATTGATTCGAATAAAATTTTTGATTCGAATCAAAAATATATTTTGAATCAAGATTAGTAATAAATTTTTGATTCGAATCAAATTTTTGATTCGAATCAAAGATATTTTTTGAATCAAGAATCAAAAAAGATTTTCGATTCTTTTGAGAAATGAATCACAAATCAAATTTATCTTTGATTTGAAAATGGTTTGAATCACGAATCAAAGGGTATTTTTGATTCTTTTGAGAAATGAATCACAAATAAAAATTATTTTTGATTTGAAAATAGTTTGAATCACGAATCGAGTTGATTCTTTATTTGAAAGTTGATTTGAAATCAAAATTGATTCGAATCACGCAACGCTGCAATGGATTCAGATATTCTACGAAATTGATACTAATGAAATTTTATTACTATCAGCTGAACATTATTTTTAGCTGCGTTTTATTTTTTAACCCCTTTTGCCACTTTTTAAAAAATGTGTTGCATATTTCAAGGCGTCATATTTGATTTTCACTTCCTTCGCTCTTTTCTGTTCTTTTTTTTTTCAGGTTAGACCCCCAGTGAAATTTTCTGGCTAACAATTTTGTAGCACACCTTAACCCGCTAGCGCCCACCTAAAAGCTTGTTTTTTCGGTTTATTCAAAATGTGTGCCAAAAGCACCACATTTTAGGGGAGCTAATGGTTACAAATGTTCTATAGAATAGATCCTCGTACAATTTAACAACCGGAATACTGCATTTAGCTGCATTTTTTATTTTAACCCTTTTTGCCACCTTTTGCGATACCTTCCATGTTCTTTTGCCATTAGAACTCCTGCAATACATACATACGCTCATATGTTTATTTGATTAATTACACTCTTCGCTCTCTTCCTCTCTTCAATTTCTGCTTTGCCATTTTGTGTTCGAAAATTTATATACTTTTCATTTCTTTCCTTTGCGCTCATATATTTGTGCTACATTTGTTCAACACTGAAATTTTGCTGGCATGAGGCAATAAGGACACCCTGCTCTTGTAACGACAAACTCATACAATTTCAACAATTCATTCGCTTCATTCGTTTCATTCGATAAAAATCGTTTTCAATTATTTTCATTTGCAATTTTCATTTTGGTGCAAGTACCAACTAAATAAATGTTCTATTTAATTGACGTTTAGTTTTATTTGTTTTTGCTTTTACTTGTATTTGGCATAAATTGCAGCACATTTAGCAAACTAAGCCATGAACTTAACGATAAATGTATATACATATGAATGCCTTTATGTGTGTGTGTGTATACGTTTTCAATAGTAATAATTAGGGCAACAGAAAATATGCCCTAAAAAATGCGTTTTTAGCGCTAAAAATATGTCCTTAAAAATATGGTTTAAGCGCTAAAAATATGCTCTTAAAACTTGGTTTAAGCACTGAAAATATGCCCTTAAAATTTTTTTATATACTTATGGCCTTATTCCGGTGTGGTAACATAATTTACTTTACTGGTGAAATAAAGAATCTGGTACTTTAAACACTCTTTTCGTATTCTGGCAGCAGAAAATTAAGTTACTACCTCAATACGTGGTAATATTTTGTTACCATTTTCAGCCCGATTCAATTCCGTTCGTATGGAAATGCTTTGACAGCGTTACCATTTGTGCCAGAATACCAATTGAAAAGAAGGTAACAATTTTCAGCAACATAAATTACCAGTAAAGTAATTTTCCGGTAACGCTCGGAATAGCAGTGTTAATGAAAAGATATACGGCATGGTAGGTTGTGTGCTCACCTTTCATGCAATAGGTTCCAGGTTCAAACCCTGGGCCGGATTTTTTGTAATAAAAAATATTTTTATTAAAGGTACATATGTATTTGTTTTTATAGGTACAAAAGCGAAATAAAAAATTCACATTTTATTAAATTATAATATTTTTTGTAACAAAAAATTATTTTTATTAAAGGTACATTTCGTCCCCTCAATATAACAATAGCGTATAATTTTTTTTGGGTTTTGAGAAAATCGAGTTTAAAGTTTTTGTCAAATCAGATATCTATTAAATTTTTGAACAAGAAATTATACACCATTTTTTCCAATGACATTTTGACCCACTTTGTGGAAGCAGAATTTGACGAAATTTTGACCAGACATAGAATCAATGATGGAGATTCTAAATATGCAATAAAAAAATAATGGCGTATGAGCACATACGCTATTGTTATATTGAGGGGACGATTTTATAGGTACAAAAGACGAAATAAAAAATTCACATTTGCGAAACACATCTTCGAAAAGAAAACAAGTATTTTTACATACGAAAAAATATACATATGTATATATATTTATGTGCATGAATTTAAAATTTTATGTGTTGATGGCAATCAAAATTCCAGTGCAAAACTTGCATACTTATTTATTCAAATTGCTATTGCTGTAAACCAGGGACCCATAATAATCATTATTCGTTATATTTTCAGTGAAAAAAATCAAATAACTTCGTGAATGAGTGATATTTTTGATCGAAAAAAATAAAACTCACACAATAATGATTATTTATGAACGATAAATATATCACTAAAGGAATAAGAGTTATTTCTGATCAAAAAAATAAAACTCACAAAATAATGATTATTTCTGAAAGATTAAATATCGCTCAGGGAATAAGTGTTATTTCTGATCAAAAAAAAATAAAACTAAAAAAATAATGATTATTTTTGATGAAATATAAAAAAACTCAACATATACTGATTAAATGGCGATTTTTATTATAAAACTCATAATGATTACGGCCCCTGCTGTAAACTAAAAAATTTTGCGATAAATTTTCAAATAGAAAACTATGTCGATTGTCGCGGTAAGTTTTTAAACGTAGAAAAAGATCCTTCCACGTCAACTGAAGTTATCGGGGCTTATTTAAAAGCAAGAATTTCAGTCACTATGTAGCGTGTAGTGCTACACGTTCAATATGAATATTGCGATATTTTTCTCGCTCTGAGGTTCAAGATATTTTACTTCCGTCCTTTTCGCACTTTCATTTTCAATTCGTTTATTGTCAATATTGCGATCCGGATCGCGGATTTCAAAATTTCTAAACATTTTGCTATCCAGAATCGCGATCCATAAATACTCGATGCTACACTGTCAATATGAATCGATATCCACTTACTTCATCAATATATATTAACCGTCTGACGTATGCCTATGTATGTAGGATCTACATTGTAGATACACAGCTGATTCGTGTAGCACATTTGAATGAATCGTTGCGAAAATTATTAAATTCGGCTTGAACTTGTCAGACAAAGAGGAATGGCAAATAGCAAGGGAGATATACCAGGTAGGCGCAGGGGCGAATTCAGAAAATCCCCATGCATTTTGTTATTGTAATTGGTAGGGTGTAATGTCAAAATGATATTTCGCCGTTGTTAAAATCTGAATTCGCTTGGTACTCGCTCATTCCTATTGGCCATGATTATACTTCGCTTGGATTTTGACATTACACTCTACTTTTGGAAATAAAAAAAGTAGTTTCTGAATTCGCCCATGCGCCTACCTCTAAGTTATTGTACTATGGGCAAATAGTATGCGCATATACAAAACAAAGTCGCCATTATACAAAACAATTATTCAAATATTAATGTGTTGTGTACTTTTTAATTTTTACAATATCAAATAAATTAGACTCCCTGAGGAAGGCGATGACAACGCCGAAACGCGTAGGAGAATAAAAGAAACTTTTCGTTTGCTTTTCTTTCGACCGGCCAAAAAGCTCTATTAACATATAAAGTAAATAAAACAATTTTACGAGCGAGATGGAAAAATACGACGAAATACTATGCTAAAATATGAATTTATAGCAAAATATGCCAAAAATATGCAAATAAGTCAAGATATGTAAAAATAAGCCTTTTGACCTAAATATGCGAAAATATGCCCTAACAAGTTAGGCTTATTCTCTTCGTCTTGAGCTAAAACGCCGATATATATTTATCATATGTAAATAGGACTGCAACAGAAAAATATGCATTTGCATATCTTCTGTTGCCCTAGTAATAATATTCGCTCAAAATGTTGCAATTTTCAAAATGACCAAACCGAACGTTTGCGCTTTGAACGCGCAGCATCAAATTGAAAGCAAATGAAAGTAATCTGATGCATTTTTGCTCGTTTGATTTTGTTTGTTTGCACACAGAACAGAAACAGCGCATGGTTGTACATGACGTATGAGTGATATTTTCAATTCAATGAATGTTATCGATGCCTGTTGTTGCTGTTGCTGTATTGGCAACATTTTATGGTTTTATGCACTATTGTTCACTCGTAATTAGTAGGTCATTGTGTTACTCGTGTAACCAACACAAGAATTGACACATGAATTGACAGTCAAAAAAAAAAAAAAAAAAATTGAAAACCAGAGAATAAATTTGGCTGCAATTGATTGTTTGCAGTTGACTTGTTGTTGTTTGTTTGATGCAGGAAGGTAGCTTAGTAGATATGTATGAATATAAAGTGAAGTGGTGGCATGCCATTATTTGTGTGGTTGGAGCTGAATGAGTGATGGAAATTTGGTGATAAGCGAGAAATTGATTTCAATCTACAAAGGAAATATTGAGGTTTAAATGAGGAAGAGATGTTTATGTTTATGGTTATTGTAATGGTAATGGTAATAGTAACGGTAACGGTGATGGTAATGGTAGTGGTAATAGTAATGGTAATGGCAATGGTAATGGTAATGGTAATGGTAATGGTAATGGTAATGATAATGGTAATGGTGATGGTAATGGTAATGATAATGGTAATGGTAATGGTACTGGTAATGGTAATGGTAATGGTAATGGTAATGGTAGTGGTAATGGTAATGGTAATGGTAATGGTAATGGTAATGGTAATGGTAATGTTAATGGTAATGGTAATGGTAATGGTAATGGTAATGGTAATGGTAATGGTAATGGTAATGGTAATGGTAATGGTAATGGTAATGGTAATGGTAATTGTAATGGTAATGGCAATGGTAATGGTAATGGTAATGGTAATGGTAATGGTAATGTTAATAGTAATGGTAATGGTAATGGTAATGGTAATGGTAATAGTAATGGTAATGGTAATGGTTATGGTAATGGTAATGGTAATGGTAATGGTAATGGTAATGGTAATGGTAATGGTAATGGTAATGGTAATGCCATTTTTCATCCTCCAATTGTTGGCGATCCGAATCTTCTATCATTGGCGATTCGAGAATTTTAAATTTTTTGGATGGTTGACGATATGAGATTTTTTTATTGGCCATTTCAGAGTTTGATTCAATCGCAATGGGTTAAATCCGTATAAAATAACACAAAGCACTTAAAATATTTTTATAAATAATAAATAAATCAGTAATATTTATTTTGTTCCGTTGCTGGATTAAATAAAGTCCTTTTGTTTAAAAAATTTTGATTTGTTTTTTCTACATGCTCATATCTATTTATTTGGTTAAAAACTTATTTGATCTATTTTAGCGAACTCGTCTCGAATTCGCCGCGATATCATCCTCGCTTCTGTGTTTATTGGGATGTTCTCATATGTATATCTTTGTATGAGACATTGGACCATCTAAGGCTTCATAGACCTCCATTAATAATAAGCTGCTGAAAGCTTCGCCAAACTGCATCAAAAGCTCTCTCTTATGGCCTTCAAACATTTTCTTAGATCCGATTTATATACCCTGAAATTTAACTATTAAACCTTTGTGCAATAAATGTTTGCATTTAATTAATTTCATTGGCATAATAAAGTCATCACTAAAATAAGCTTTGCAAGTTATTTTCCCTCGCATACAATGATATACATATGTATTCACAATAAACACAATTGTTGTTAATTTTTGTCGGCCGGAATAATGTTACTTCCGCTAAGTAAACTCCACAAAGTATGCAATCAAAAATATATTTGTACATGGAAAAATAAATGCTTGACTTGCCGTCAAAGCAAAGCACAAAAATTTACATATACAAACAAACAAACATATATTATAACCTTTTGCTATAACACTAAAAATAAAAACAAACATAAACAAGTAAGCAGAAAAGAGAAAACGAAAAAAAGAAGAAAACTCTAAAAAAATAAAGAAATTAACAAAGAACACACTCAACAAGAGCAACGACGACAAAACGTTTGTATAACAACGGAATAAGTAATTGAAGTTGAAAATGGAAATGTTACCTACATTAAGGCGCTGGAGTCATACCGACTGGTTGTTTGGTGAGCTAAATGAAATTTGCTTAGCATTTACATATCGGCGCTTCCAAACAATACTGTACTATGTCGACTTAGTACATTTTCCCATTTTTTATACCTTTCATGAGAATGAAATGGTATTATAACTTAGTGCCAAAAAATTTTTGTCGAAAGTACCAGAAGGAAGCGTGGGGGACCCACCAAAATATATACCTATATGGTCAGAATCACGAGCTGAGTCGATTAAGCCATGTCCGTCTGTCTGTCTGTCCGTCCGTCCGTCTGTGTGAACGCAAACTAGTCCCTCAGTTTTTGAGATATCTGAATGAAATTCGGAATACAGGTATGTTGTTATATGCAGCTGATCATTTGTCGGAACCGGCCGAATCGGACCACTATAACATATAGAAAACAACCGATTATTCAGATATACATGAAATTTTTGGATGTAATTTGTGCATAACTTCCCAATTTAAACAGCTAAGGACGTGAAACTTTGAAGTAGACGTAACCATTTTGGCCCAAACAAGGTTACCGAAAATTGTCAAGATCGGACCACTATAACATATAGTTCCACAACAGCCGATTATTCAGATATACACATTTTGGTGTATAACTCTTCCATTTTAACAGCTAACGGCCTGAAATTTAGAAGTATTTGTACCCATATGGACCCAAACGGGGTTACCGAAAATTGTCAAGATCGGACCATTATAACATATAGCTCCCATACAACCGATTGTTCAGATATGGACATTTTGGTGTATAACTCCTCCATTTAAATAGCCGAGACACCATCTTTTCTAATAAATCCCTCCATAAATAACCCACAAAATTAAAATTATAAATTAAACTTAATCCGGCTATGTACATACATAGGTAACTTTTCATTTCCCCACTCATGAAAGGTATGAAGTCTTCGGTACGGCCGAAGACAGCCGCGCTTTTACTTGTTTCGTTTTCAAGTAGAGCGTGTCTTAATTTAGATGCTGTCTAATTTTGGTATCAATCGGACAATCCAATCAAAAGTTATAAGCAAAAGTGTACATATAGTACAACTCGAGAGTTTTACAGAATAAAATTTTTGAGAGCTTGCCATGAAAAACCACGTAGCAAATTTTTATTTCTTCTTACGGTTTTATATAAAGCGTACCTTAACCATGTTATTGTCGAGTTTTGGTGTTGATCGTTCAATCCAAATAGAAGTTACAAGTGCAGATATACTTAGCATACAACCGAAGTTTCATATCGAGTTTAAACTTTGAGAGCTTCTCCTGAAAAACACAGTTTTCAGACTTAGTACAATTTTGTTTGGAAGCGTCGATATGTGTGTGATTAAGGCGGTTGTAGGTGGTTATGAGCGTGTGCTTGTTGTTGTTGTTTTTTGTTGCTTGGCGGTGACTTATAATGCACTTATGTACGTATATTACATACTATATGTTTATATGTATGCCTGGCATATACATATGTTCTAACTAACAAAAGCATAATTATGAGCAGAAGCAGAAAAAAATAGTATTAAAGGGGAGCAAGTGTAAAAATGTGTGAGCGCAACTTGCATGAATTAATAAACAGTTCTGCACACAGCAACTTTGCTGAGCGATAATAATTTGTATGCGCATTCAAATTATGTAATTTAAGTTTTCATTGTGTTTCATAATTTTTTTTTTTTTTGTACTTCAACAAAACTTCTTTGCATCCGTCTTTCGATACTAAGAAGTAGAAAGAAAGGCAGACATCGAGTGAGGGGAGAGGGAGCGGAGAGGGGAAGGATGAAAGTTTTTATTCCTTTTTCAGCTAATTTACACACACTGCCGCGCCACTCGAGCGCATTACAGTCAAATGTGAAATTTCCGCGAAATATATATGTAAATGCTGCATAATTTTAGGCACAATGGCCTTACATACGTACAAAAAAGCAGCGTCATTGCCACTTTTCTCTGCTGGAGTGCTGAAAAGTTTTGGATAAAGCAGCAAAGTCGTATGTGTGTGATGACACTTCCAAGTCGCTAAAGCATGCATGTCATATATTTTTTTGCACAAATTCTTTCTTTGAATTTGAATTCAGCGGAAATTGTGCCATTTCAATTTTCATCTCATTTCATTCGCTATTCGTCGTCGCTGCTATTTTTTTTGCGAGCACACATAAAATCCAAAAAGGACTTGGAGAAACTTAATTTGTTGGCAGGCACTTTATGTGAGGGAGGCAAAGGCCAGCAAACTGCATATGGAGGGCACATGCGCCTCAATGTATGCCATATTATAAATGCAAAGCTGTTTTTAATGTTTTTATTTCATTTTTTACTTTTTCGCTTGCGACTAATTCGTACGTACATATTTCCTTCTCACTCACACTTTTTTTTACCAACATTAGCGTTGATTACTTTTGTAAATTACTATTTTAATATTTTTTTTTGGTTTGTTTTTTCGCGAAAGTTTATTTTTTACTTTTACACTAGAGACATGCTGTCCATGGAAACCACATACATTATGTCGATTTTTCGACATTTCCTCTTTCCCTAACCTGTCAAAAAAAAAAAAAAAAAGCTAAGCGAATGTGAGAGAATGTGTTTAGAGATTAAAAAGTTAGTTTTCCGTCCGCTAATGCGCTGTGAGCTCGCTATGAGTTCACTTAATTTGTTGTTGTTTGTGCAAATTGCGGTTTATGCTAAATGTTGTTTACGAAAGTGGCTGCCGGAGTTTTGCTGCCAAGTTGGTTGGCAGTTTGTTTTGAGTACATTAAATAAATATGTTTGTGCTTACATTTGTTTAGCTGTCCGTTTGCTATTGAATTATTACGCGATTTGCGGCCGAAACAATCATTTTTATGATTTATTAGCTGGAAAAGTTTGTTAAATTTTGCCTTTTGCGGTGTGGAAAAAATTAATTTATTATTAGAGAGGGGATGAGAAATTTGATATATGTATTTATAAATGAGTACGCGAAAATGTCATTAATCTTTGAGAAATTGACCTTAATTATATGTATGTTACGTATGTATATATGAGCGAAGTTTCATTACCATTACTATTACCATTATCATTGCCATAACAATTACCATTACTATTACTATTACCATTACCATTACCATTACCATTACCATTACCATTACCATTACCATTACCATTACCATTACCATTACCATTACCATTACCATTACCATTACCATTACCATTGCCATTACCATTACCCTTAACATGACCATCACCATTACCAATGCCATTACCATTACCATTACCATTACCATTACCATTACCATTACCATTACCATTACCATTACCATTACCATTACCATTACCATTACCATTACCATTACCATTACCATTACCATTACCATTACCATTGCCATTACCATTACCCTTAACATCACCATCACCATTACCAATGCCATTATCATTACCATTACCATAACCATTACCATTACCATTACCATTACCATTACCATTACCGTTACCATTACGATTACCATTACCATTACCATTACCATTACCGTTATTTCCATTGCCTAAATGTATGCAATAATGTACATATGTACACACATAAAATAGTAATTTACACAACTTTGAAACAACGAAATTTTTCATGTGCTCATTGCACTTGTGGTTTACACAAAAATAGTAAGAAAAGAGAAAAAAATAAGGCACAGCGAAAATGTGCATTTGTAAGCGCATAGGCCACAAAATATGCAACGTTATTTGCAAAAGCAACTGTCGCTTAAAGCAAAAACCAACAAAAATGTGAAAATTTCATTTTTTTTTTTTTTTCAAAATACCAAAAATTTGAAGCTTAAAATAAATGCACAAAATTTACAACAAAATTTATTCAACACAAGCCAACGTAAAAGCAAGAGCTCTCGCTTGCAGGTAGAGACCGACAGGTGGACGATGAATAAGTGACACGCCTACGACAGCTCGTTGAACAGATGGATGGACAGCTGATAGTGGCGGCACAGAAGGCGTGACAAGGCAAATGCTATGCAAGCGAATGGTTTTTTATGTAAAACTGTGGCAGTGGGCAGTTTTGATTGTTTGACTGGCTGTGGGAGAGCCGCTGGTGACTGCCATTCACTCAGAGTTTTATTGTCTACTTTTAGGCTAACTAAATGCTGCACAAAACTTCATGGCATACCTAAAGGCGTTAATCAATATTTTTTTTTTGATTTTTCTTATTTTATAATTTTTTTATTGTTTTTTTTCCGCTTCTTATTAAACTTAAATAAGCATATTACATGCCTTGCCAGCAACCGCCGCAAAACAAAAGCCATTAGGGAAAATTTTTCGCAGAAATCAAAAATTCAAATAGAAAATGGTGGTAATTTAAATAAAATATGTGCAGAACACTTCATTGCCAGCATTGCGGTGGGTGCACCTGCGCTCGCTTACCTGTGCGCCAAACAAAAAATGGAACTTCATTATACCGGAAGTTTTTTGGTTTCTTTACTTGCTTATATTTTGATTGCGTGAAATCACCAGAGAAATTACAGTTGCAAAATAAACAAATAAATACACAAACAAATAAACAATGGTGGTTTATGATGATTTCAATTTTGAATGGAAAGACAAGTGGGAAAGAGAAGTAATAGGGAAGATAAGAAAAGATGAAAAGGTAAGTAGAGACAAAGGAAATGGAAAGAGCTTGCAGGCAGTGAGGCACTGAAAAAGTGAGGTAAAGCGAAGTCGTCAAGCAATAAGGGGCAGTAAAGCAGAGTATAGGTATCTAAGGTAGTCGGGAGTGGGTTTAGGAGTGCCCATGTTTACTCCGACATTGACTGACAAATAGCGTTTATATTGAAAAGAAGAGAAACTTGAACAACAAAACAAATTACTCAATTCAATTTTTACTACTACTCCCTTGCTTGCAGTAGTCTGAAGTTGTTACTTTGGTTGTTCTTGCTTTTGCTATGAACATTAGTCTGCTTGGCTGCTGTAAACCGCAAGGACAACGCAAATAAAAACAAACCAAATGAAAAAGAGATTGTAAATAGTGAAACAAGAGCCGAAATCATGCGGCGAAACCAGAAATCGAAATAAACAAGTTTTAAGTGCTGTTTTATCTTGAAATTGTATAACCAGTAGTGGATTTTAATAGAAAAAAGTTTTACGAGAAAAATTTCAAAATACAATAATTGCGCTTAATAATATTCCCAATTTCCAATAGATACTATATTAGGCTGTTTTAAAATTTCGAAAATGATTTGAAAACGTTTCTAAGACGATTTAAGAACGACTGAAAACTCTTTGAAAATTTATTTGAAAATTTTAGGACTCTAGGGCTATTTGTCAACGATTCTGAGACAATTGGAAAACTACTAGAAATTGAATTTGAAAGCGATCGGAAAGCGACTAAAAAGTAGGGCTTACGATTCGATCTCGAGCAGTGTCGAGAAATTCGAGGATCGAGAAAACCGAGACTCGGGTTCTCGATTAAATCTCGTTTCTCGGATTTCTCGATTACATATTGTGTCAAAAAACATGAATATCAAAAATTTATCGTATGTCATTGGGAAGAAAAAATTTTATATTATGAAATTGTAATTGTATTTCTCTGGGAATTTTGTGCATTGATTTGTGAAATACACCTGGGAATGGCGTAAATGGCATATATTCATACACATGTAAGTACATAAAAGCAGAACAATCTACGAAACAGCATAGTATGCTTATACCGCTTATTTCTGCGATGTAGTTGAATATCGAGAAGCTCGCGAGCCTTTCGAGATTTTCGAGATTCGAGAATCTCGCGAGAACCCGAGTCTCGCGAGAAATCTCGTCTCGCTCGAACTCGAGAAATCGTAAGCTCTACTAAAAAGTATTCAAAAGTTTTTAGAAATCTTTTGAAAAACCATTTGAAACCGATTTAAAGCTGATTCGAAAATATGTGAAAAATGATTTGAAAATTGTATGAAAATATTGGAAATATATCCGAAAATTTCTGAAAAATTATTTGAAATCCACTAGAAAACGATTGGGAAATATTGTAAAATTTTTGGAAAATAAAAAAAAAAAATTTTGAATGAGATATCGACGGCTGAGAATAAGATAGCCCTATTTCAAAAATTGTTTTAAAAACGCCTTATTTGAATATTTGTCTGAAATAGGACGTTATTGAAACAAATTCTGAAATAGGGAATTTTTGAAGCCAAATCTGAAATAGGACGTTATTCAAAAAATTTTTGGAATAGGGCGTTTTTGAAACAATTTTTGAAATAGGGCGGTCTTATTCTCAGCCGTCGATATATAAAATTATTCGAAAATTTTTGAAAACTGTTTTGAAAGAAATTTGAAGACGATTTGCAAATGACTGGATAACTGTTCAAAAATTATTTGAAACCCATTTGGGTATGACTTCAAAAGTATTGCAACAATATTCGAAATTTTTTGGAAAAAACTATTTTGAAAATGATTCGCAAATTACTAAATATTGAAAACGTTTGGAAAAATATTAAAATTTTTTTGCAAAATAATTTCAAAATCATTTGATAACGATTAAAAAATGTTTTTAAAATTTTAAAAAATTATCTGAAAACGATTTGAAAATAACTATAAATATTCAAAAACGATTTGAAAACAATTGGAAAAATAATTGAAAATTTTTGCAAAATGATTTCAAAATGATTTCAAAACAATTATAAAAATATTTGATAATTTTTGAAAAAGTCATTTCAAAATGGTTTGAAAATGAATTGAAAAGTATTCGGAAAACATACGATAAATTTTGAAGAATGCTTTGAAAACGATTGGAAAATATGCGGAATTTTTTTAAAAATGATTTGAAAACTATTCGAAAAATTTTCCAAAAGTTTTGGAAAATGATTTGAAAACGATTGGAAAAATATTGGAAAATGTATGAAAAATTATTTGAAAATATTCAAATATTTTTGAAAACGTTTGAAAAATAATTCTAAAATTATTGGAAATCTGTTTAAAAATGGTTGGAAAACAATTGGAAAGCGAAGCGCAAATTATTGAAAATGATACGAAAATGATCGGAAAGCGACTCGGAAATGATTCGAAAACGATCTTAAAAGGATTTGAAAGCGATTCGGAAACGACTTTAATACGATTGAAAAACTAATAGCTCATTCAAGTATTTGATAATGATTTTCAAAACGGTTGTTATTCGATTCTAGAACTCGTAGGTCATTCTCCAGTAAAAAGGAAAACTTTTTTTCGTTCTTTAGGAAATCGAAATCCAGCTATTCTCATGAAAAATTGGTCATCTTAAAATACGTAACCCTTCCTCTTGTTACCAAAGTTCTCATTTTTCTTCGAACTCATTTCTAATCGCTTTTGAATTGGCTTCGAACCTTGGAAAACTCTGATTGCTTATTAGTTCATTCTCAATTCGATATTAAAGCTTATTTCCGAACGTTCGCTTGTGCTACAGCGTATAAAGTAAAAGTAAAACAAAGCAAACCGCTCAAAGAAAAGCTGCACAAAATCAAAAACAATAAAAATTTTAATTTTTTTTTTTTTTGATTGTGGTTGGCTCGTGAGCTCGTCCTTTCCTCTCCTCTTCTCTTGTCGTTGCTGTTGATGCCACAACCGTACGCTTGTTGTATGTTTTGTTTTCTAGCCCGGAAAACCAATCTCATTTTCATAAAATATTCAAAGGCACTTTGGCGTTGAACTTTCAGCTGCCTTGTCTGGCTGCCAGCTTGACAGTCAGCCCGCTCGCATGAAACAAAAAAAAAAAAATACCTGAACCCATTACCGATAGTCGCACTGCCTGTTTGTCAAAGACCAAGTCTCCGTTGTCGATTTGCAGTTGCGCTTGTGTTTCAAGAGATGGACCGAAGAATTCCCAAGACAACGAAAATGGTTCAGGAGTGTCCTCTGTTCTTAAAAAGTTGGTCTATTCCACATATTTGTCACACTGTGTTGCCTAAAGTATGTGTATATAAAATTTATTGCATACTTCTAGGCGCATATTAGTGTTTTTTTTTAATTTCTTAGACTCACGTTCTTTGCATGAACGTTTAGTCTCAGTAACTAGACCCCCAGTGAAATTTTCCAGCGAAAATTTTTCGAGAATATTTTAACCCTCTAACGACCACGAATATGCTTTTTTTTCGAACAGCAAGAAAATAAGAGCCAAAAGAACATTCTGATGGGTGTTAATGTGTTAAAATGTTGTATAAAATTATTACGCGCGAAATTTTACTACTCCTGAACAAATTTAATATTTTGATACAATCGAGTATTTAAGCCTTTTTTTACAATTTTTCTAAAAAAAAAAAATAAAAACATAAAAGAAGAAATTATCTTAGCAGTCCCATAGCGAAATTTGCCAGCGAGTATTTTTTTAGAACATTTTAACCCTCTAGCGACCACGAAAATGTAAACTTTTTTTAACTGCAACAAAATAAGGGGCAAAGAAACACATTGTCGTGGGTGTTAATGGATTAAAATAGAAAGGTCTATAAAAAGCTTGGATAAAATTCGTTGCATACTTAAGAAGTTACCACTACTACTATCAGCACAATGCTATCTATATATAAAAAGCTTTGATAAAACATCTGGCATATTCAGAGGGGCACTACACTTTTGCATACATAAAGGGGCATTCTATTTGCAGTACAAAGTTTTAAGAAAAAAACTAAAGCGTGAATAACGGGTATTCATGAACATTTATGTGTAAACAGTTTCGAAATCGGATATTTATTCCCTTTTCTTTATTCCCTTTTTCCTGGTTTTCTATGGATTAAAAGGCGACTATCGTTTTTGTAACTTTTTGTTGTCATTGTGACTGCTACTATTTTGTTGTTTTTGTTTGTTTTGGTTTTTGACTTTTGATTTTTTATGTTGTTTTGTTTTGTATTGCTCAGAAACATGCAAGATCACCCGAGTCCACGTTTGACCCATATCTGGAGACCCGGCCTAGGAATCATAAAGAGTAGGGCTCCGTGTAGAAGGTCTGCTCACACCTTTCATTTGATACCAATATTGCTCAGAAACATTCCGGGTTAATCCGGGGTCACATTTTGACCCATATTTGGGGACCCGACCTAGGACTCATAATGAATAGAGCTCTATGTGAAAGCCCTGCTCAACACCTTTCATTTGATACCCCGTATTGAACCATATCTCCGGACCCGACCTAGGAACCATGAAGAATAGAGCTCCCTGAAGAAGGCCTGCTCAAGATCTTTCATTTGATACCAATTTTGGCCCATATCTCGGGACCCGACCTAGGAATCATAAAGAATAGGGCTCCCTGTAGAATCCATGCTCAAGGCCTTTCGTTTGATATCAATATTGCTCAGAAACATTCAAGGACATCCTGGTCCTCGTATTGCCCCATATCTCGGGACCCGACATAGGAATCATAAAGAGTAGAGCTCCGTGTAGAATCCCCGCTCAGAAGCTTTCATTTGACACCAATAATGCTCAGAAACATGCAAGATCATGCGGGTCCTCGTATTGAACCATATCTCCGGACCCGACCTAGGAACCATGAAGAATAGAGCTCCCTGAAGAAGGCCTGTTGAACACCTTTGATACCAGTAATGCTCAGAAATATTCAAGGATCATCCGGGTCCTCGTTTTGACCCATATCTCGGGACCCGACCTAGGAATCATAAAGAATAGGGCTCCCTGTAGAATCCATGCTCAAGGCCTTTCGTTTGATATCAATATTGCTCAGAAACATTCAAGGACATCCTGGTCCTCGTATTGCCCCATATCTCGGGACCCGACATAGGAATCATAAAGAGTAGAGCTCCGTGTAGAATCCCCGCTCAGAAGCTTTCATTTGACACCAATAATGCTCAGAAACATGCAAGATCATCCGGGTCCTCGTATTGAACCATATCTCCGGACCCGACCTAGGAATCATGAAGAATAGAGCTCCCTGAAGAAGGCCTGCTCAAGATCTTTCATTTGATACCAATTTTGCTCAGAAACATTCAAGGATCATCCGGCTGCTCCTTTTGACCCATATCTGGGACCCGGCCCACGGGTCACAATAAAAAGAGCTTCATATCGAAGTCCTGCTCAAAACCTCTCATTTGATACCAATATTGCACAGAAAATTAGATAGGTAGATGTAGGTATGCATATCCATACATTTGCATACATGTTCAAACAGGTTGGTCCTTTTTATTTTGCCTATTTGTCGAATGGTTGCAGAAAATAACAAAAACAACAACTTCACTTCGCTTCGTTGCTGTTGTTGTTGATATTTGCATTTGCACGGCTATGCATGCAAGCATTTGTAAGTACATGTCTATCTACCTACCTACCACTGACAATGCCAAGCGATTCACACGGACGCAGCAGTGCACTAACACAAAGGTCATTTACGATTTACGCGTAAACTTTACCTGTTTTTCGAAATCACTCGTAGCTACAGCAAAGATGTTTACACATCAAAAACTCTAATAAATTGTTTGGCGTATTTAGAGTGGCTGTTGCATACTCAAGGCTTACATAAAATTCATGGCATATATTTAGGGGCATTAGTTATACTGCTGCATACTTGTCGGCGCTTAATAACTGCTTTTATATGAATTTCTGTATATCAAGCCTCAATATTTCGGTTGATAAATCCTTTGTGCATATTTTCCTATAATAACTGCACCTCGAACCAAAAACAATTACGGAAGCGACCCATTAACCCAAATGAACTTATATATTTTCCCGCTGGTACCAATCAAAATTATTTAATTTCCTTAATTATATTTATGTTTATAACAAGCTGCAAATATGTATGTATATTTTCTATTTTCTATTACATTTTATTCACTGATTTTTTTTCCTCTACCACCTTTCAGCATGTCCTTTGGTTGGTATCGCGCCGAAGTTATTGGCGCCATGGCCTCGGTGGTGATGATTTGGGTAATTACCGCCATATTAGTGTGGTTGGCTGTGCAGCGCTTGATTAATCGTGATTTCGAAGTGAATGCCAAAATTATGTTGATTACATCGGGCTTGGCGATTTTGGTTAATTTAATGTAAGTATAATTTGATTTAAATAAAAAAAAGCATAGGCGTCGCGCTACACACAGGTGCATTAAGGCAGTTGTAGCAAGCTAAAAAAAATTACACACCTTAATAATAATTTTACAAAATTAACTCATACATTCCTTTATTCGTTGTTTATTCATTCATTAATTCATTCATTCATATCTCTAAGCTTAATGTGATTATTATTGGCCTGCGTATGCTTGTTTGTATGTTTGTCTGTAAGTGGGTAATATAATTGCATTATGGCTTATGAATTATTTATATGCGTACACTAATTCCTTATTAAGCACTGCCAGGTCGGAAATTAATTGTAAATATATTTATGTATGTATGTATGTTTTATGCGTAAGTTATACGTAAGCACTTAATTACCTACAAAACGGGATAAGCTTAATTAGATTTCAATTGGCGTAACGTACTTAAATGTATGTGTTTTTTTTTAGCGATCGGCTTATTTATTTATATCATGATAGAAAGCCTTAAAGTATGCAATGTTTGGCAGATGAAGTGTTTTTTACGTAGAAAATAGATTTATGAATTCGTTCTTCATGTTAAGGGCATAACTTCAGCAAATTTTTTTTGTAAAATTATTCGCTAAAAAATATCAATTAAAAAAGCTTTTCATGCAAAACCTTAATACAGAAAGCATATAAGCTCTAATAAAAGCAAATGGATTATAATAATACAATGGCGCTATTATAACTCTGACGAGTTTTATGGCCGAGCTTCTCTCCCAATTCGAGGTGTGCTCCTTTTTGTTTTTCCTACTAATTGGGTGGACCTACAGTTTTATGCCGGCTCCGAACGGCGAATGCATTTTTTGTGAGAAGCTTTTTCATGGCAGAAATACTCTCGGAGGGTATGCCGCCCACTGCCGAGAGGTGACCGCTGCTCTTAAAAAACCCAATAATTGGATTTTTACTAATTAGAAAAATTTGTTTGGCTCGGACCGTGGTTTGAACCCGAGACCTCTGGCATAGCAGGCGAGCACTCTACCCACTGCACCACAGCGGCCAAAGCAAATGGATTAGTCCCTTGAAATATGCCAGATATTTTGCTAACCTTTTCCAACGTTATTTAAACTCCATATTCGTTGCATATTTACAGCATGAACACACTAAAGTCCTTTGTAAAAAAAGAAGAAAAAGCGAGCAAGAGTAGGACCAGCAGCAAAGTCACATGTGGGTATAATTTCCTGCGACTCAGCTGTAATAATAACGATGATTATAATAAAGATAATTTCAATCCATTCCACGAACCCCATTCACACTCGTACAAAGCCAAAAACTTAAATCTTTAGAAAGTATATAAAAAAAACAAAAAAAAAAATTGTTGCATACCTCAAGGCGCTACATTTGTGCTTTTTACCCGCTAGCGCCTCTTAGCTTCTTTCTATGAAAATTTAGTCTAAGTAGACCTCTAGTGAAATTTGCTAGCGAACATTTTTCTAAAACATGTTAACCCTGTAGCTATCACGCAAAAACTATATTATCGAAATTTATCAAAATTAGAGTAAAAAGGACACTTCTTAATGGTAGTTAATGGTTTAGAACGTTCTAAAAAAATATTTCTCCTACAATTTTACTACTTACGACTGAACATCATAATGTATAGTTTAACCCTTTTGGCTATTTTTTGTCTATTTTTATCAAAACAGTGGTCTAAAGTACACTTTTTTGTGGCAGTTAATGTGTTAAAACGTTTTAAAAAATCATTCCTCGGGTAAGGACTAATAAATTAACCAATCACATCCCGATTCTGAGCGCTACCGCAAAATTATCTAACTGGTAATTTACTTTACTGAATGCATTACGAATACGGATATTCATTGCCTTTCGTTCTCTGGCAGCAAAATTTGGCTCATATGCGCCTAAAAGTATGCAACAAAAATAAATAAATAAATAAAATGTGTTAAATCGCATTTTTCAGTGTCTAAAATTATTTCAATCACACTTAGTACAGTCTTTCACTCACAATCAGTCATTAGCGCCAAAAACAGCATTTGCAGCAAAAAATAACAAAAAAGTAAGGAAGACAAAATTCAAACCCCAAAAAATAAAAATAAAAAAAGTGAATCATGACATGTTTTATTAGGTGGCAATGCGTCTAATGAGCAATTGGCACCCTAACACTAAAAGCCAAGTCAAAATCAAGTTGCATTTGGCAAGGAAAACAGGTTTTTTGTGAAAAGAAAAAAAAAAAAACAAAAAAAGATCAGAAAAAGCAGCAACAACAGCAACAACCACGGCAAGGAATACAGCAAACACAACAACAAAATCTATTGACGTTTAAATTATTGTCGACAATTGAAGCCGCCGCAATGACAGTGAAGTATGTGAATTGTAGAAGTTGGCAGTGCCAGAAAAATGCTGTCGGAGAGAGAGAGAGGGAGAGTTACACATAAATTTGCAACACAGCTACCTGTAGACACACCTACACGTGCACACAAACACACTCTCTATCACAAATGCCAAACCACAACGGTAAACAATTGCGACAAAGCAAACAAATAAAACAGAAAAACACAGAGAAATCAAGAGACAAAAACAAAAAAATCGCAAAAATAAACAAACAAATCAAAGCTCAAAGTGAAGGCAGAGGTTTTGTGGCTTTGGGGCTGTAAGTTTGTGTGTGTGTGAGAGTGTTTGTTTGTTGTAGCAACAACGGCTCCCCGACAATACACACAATTTCGTTTTCCGTTTTTCATTATCTCACTCACTTCATGCTCTTGTTTTACTCTTCTCCGGCATTTGGGTTGAATTTGTTGCCAAAAATGTGCACCTTTTTACTTCTATAAGTGCCGGATGTGGTTTGTTTTTATACTCAACTGTACTAGTACACAGAGTATCTTCTTTATATATATTACGCTAAGCGATTTTTTGTAAAGACCATAACTTTTACACCGTTATACCGATTTTCGAGAATGTGGTGTCAAATGAAAGGGCTTGACCAGTAGATGTGCAGGAAGGTTTAATTTTTTTGAAAAGGGTTGCCAGCTGTTTGAAAATTTAATTTTCCTGTATAGTTTGTTTGATTTTATAATTTTTGTCACCATATGAAAGGGCTTGACCTGATATTGAGTAATTTAAGAAAAATTTTACAAAAAGGGTTGCCACCTGTTCACAAATTCAGTTTTACGCTATAGTTTGTTTGATTTTTAAATTTGAGGTGTCATATGAAAGGGCTTGACCTGATATTGAGTAATTTAATAAAATTTTACAAAAAGAGTTGCCACCTGTTAAAAAATTCAGTTTTACGCTATTGTTTGTTTGATTTTTAAATTTGAGGTGTCATATGAAAGAGATTGATATGATAATGAGTATTTTAATAAAATTTACATTTTCATGTTTCTTATATATGTACATATGTCTCCAAAAATTTTGTTTACATTGTTCATTTTTCCAATGTCACCTATTCCATAATTTTTTGTTGATTTTCTAGTCAGTCGATTAAAACAAGGGATTTGTGTAAGTTTCGCTTTTCTGATGATGTTTATATTCAAGAATATGTATCAATACATATATGTATAAAATGTAATCATTGTGTTTGTTTTTCCAGTCCTGATGATGATCTCAGACTGAGATCGAAATATCGATAATAAAAATAAAAATTAAAATTAAAAATTGTTTTTAATTTAATTTGTGGCCTGGAGCTCAAAAAGGAAAATAAATATATTCGATTACACGGCCAAAAACTTCATAAAAATAAAATTTTTACAAAAAGGGTTGCCACCTGTTCAAAAATTCAGTTTTACGCTATAGTTTGTTTGATTTTTGCATGGAAGTGAGTAATTCATTAAAATTTTTACAAAAAGGGTGCCACCTGTTCAAAAATCCACTTTTACGCTACAGTTTATCTCATTTTTAAATTTGGTGTGATTTTTACAAAAAGGGTACACTGAAGATGGGTAATAAAAGGAAAGGGAAGAGGAAAATGAAAGGGACGGATATGTCGAAGGAAAGGAAACGAAAGAGGAAAGAACATGGAAAATAAAATGGATAAATGGAAAAGAAAGCGCAAATAAGGGGGACTGGGAAGAGAAAGAGAACTAGAAAGAACAAGTAAGGAAGCCTAAGTTCGAGTGGAATCGAACATTAGATACTCAGCTGTATGCTTTCATTGTTTGTTTGCGTTTGATGGAAACACGGTGCACTTAATATAAAGCGAGTGCTGCATAAAGTGGGCGTAGTCACGCCCATTTTCTAAATTTTTATCAGTCATCCAACTAAGCATATCAATATTATACTTTGTGCAAAATTTCATTCCTTTATGACTTCTAGTTACAAAGATGTCATGTTACAAATTCCCAAAGGGTGTTCCAGAAATATCTTTCTTAAAAAGTAGGCGTGGTCATAAACCGATTTCAATAAATTTTTGCGTGTCTATTAACACAAGTTATAAAAGTGTACAAACCAAGTTTCGTCATAATATCTCAATTATTTGTCGAGTTATAGGCTAAGAAATCTCGTATATCCCTTTGTGTAAAAAGAGGCGGTGCCACGCCCATTTTCCCAAAATTTTTCTATTTGTTGTTTCCGGTCTATTGTGGAAGTCATGCCACAAAATTTCAATGACAGATCTTTATATTTGACAGAGATATCGCTTAAAATGTTTTTATTAGGCCCCTTTATAGTTCTCATATATAAATGTGGGCGTGGTCGTCAACCGATTTCGCTAAAATTTTGAGCGTGTATTACCACAAGTAATGAAAGTGTACACACCAAGTTTCGTCATTATATATAAATTATTTGTCGAGTTATGGGCTCAGAAATCTCGTATATTCCTGTTTATAAAAAGAGGCGGTGCCACGCCCATTTTCCAAAATTTTTGTGTTTTTCGTTTTATATCCGCAGTTGGACTCCTGCTATAAAATTTCAATGATATATCTTTATATTTGACAGAGATATCGCTTAAAATGCTTTTATTAGGTCACTTTATAAGACCCATATATAAAAGTGGGCGTGGCCCTAAACCGATTTCGGAAATTTTTCGTCCAAATATTTGACTAAGTAAGTATATCACGCGTACCAAATTTCATCGATATATCTTCAACGGTTTCTGATTTATGACTCATAAAACTTTCAATGTTTGCCCCTTAATAAGTGGGCGTGGCACCGCCCATTTTCCAAAATTTTTGTGTTTTTCGTTTTATGTCCGCAGTTGGACTTACGCGACAAAATTTCAATGATAGATCTTTATATTTGACAGAGATATCGCTTAAAATGTTTTTATTAGGTCACTTTGTAATATAGATATATAAAAGTGGGCGTGGCCGTCAACCGATTTTAACTATTTTCCGTCCAAACGTATGCCTAAGTAAGTAAATCACGCGTACCAAATTTTGTCGATATATCTTCAATGGTTTCTGAGTTATGACATATAAAACTTTCAAGGTTTGACCCTTAATAAGTGGGCGTGGCACCGCCCATTTTCCAAAATTTCATCAAATTTCTTCCTAGGGGCCTGAGCTCAACACGTGGGTAAAACTTCATCGCTCCAGCTATATTAGTGACTGAGATACCAAATTTCCGATTATTTCTATATAGGAAAAGTGGGCGTGGTCATGGTCCGATTTCGCCCATTTTCAATACCAACCGTCCCAGTCTCGATACCAACTTGCATTTCAAATTTCATCAAAATATCTCAATTTTTGCGCGAGTTAGAGTGTTTACAGACGGACGGACAGACGGGCAGACGGACGGACGGACAGACGGACGGACGGACGGACGGACGGACGGACGGACGGACATGGCTAAATCGATTTCTCTTTTCACCCTGATCATTTTGATATATATAAGTCTATATCTATCTCGATTATTTCACTCTGTTACAATCCACCGTTATGTGATTAAAACTATAATACTCTGTGTACTACTACAGCTGAGTATAGAAAGAGGAGCTTTTTGGAGGTCGCTTTAAGGTTACTATAGTCTAGAAACGTGGCCGCTGTGGTGCAGTGGGTAGAGTGCTCGCCTGCTATGCCAGAGGTCTCGGGTTCAAACCACGGTCCGAGCCAAACAAATTTTTCTAATTAGTAAAAATCCGGCATACCCTCCGAGAGTATTTCTGCCATGAAAAAGCTTCTCACAAAAAATGCATTCGCCGTTCGGAGCCGGCATAAAACTGTAGGTCCACCCAATTAGTAGGAAAAACAAAAAGGAGCACACCTCGAATTGGGAGAGAAGCTCGGCCATAAAACTCGTCAGAGTTATAATAGCGCCATTGTATTATTATTATTATTATAGTCTAGAAACATATTCGGCACAAAAATTCAGTACAAAATCTGTGTATAAAAAATCTAGGTCCACAGAAAATAAAAATAACCAGTAAGTGGTCTTCCACCCTCAAATTGTCGCACAGTGTAATTGAAAGCCACAGCATCGCGTGGCCGGGTTTACTAGTTATAGTTTTAATCACATAACGGTGGATTGTAACATAATTAAATAATCGAGATAGATATAAGTGATGCCAGATAATCTCTGCTAAAATTCCCACATAAATTGGAAAAAAGCCCTAATTTCCCACATTTTAAATAAAAAATCCCACAAAATTCCCACCGAATTTAAAGCATTTATTTCAATAATATAAGAATATATAACAGGCAAATACAGTTTTTCTAATAGCTAAAAGTATCAGTTGTATAAATTATTTGCATTGTGTAAGTGAATATGATTTTTGTTCATTTTAAAGTTGAAGCAATTTATATTTTTGGATTAAAAGTCAACTCTTACTTTACTTATACCATTTAAAATATCACTAGATAGTTTGTTTTGCTTTTTAAATTTAACATCCGTGACAATTGAAAATATTCTTTCTGATTCAGCGTTTGAATGGGGTAACGTGAGTACAATTTCAACCACTTTCTTAAGATTATGAAACAAAAAATTGTCATTATAGTTTTTAAAGTTTATTATTTTACTCCACATTATATCAATCGTCTTTTTGTGTTTCGGTTAAAACTATACGAATACTTTTGTATCTGATTCTGTAAGATCAGGATTAAGATTTAATTTTTTAGTTAGAGCTAGAAGTGATACACGTATGTTTTCAGAGAAATCAAAAACAATATCGGGATCTAAAAACTGCAATTCTTCGAAAACACCGTCAATAAAAAACGTGATATTATCCGAAAAGTAGAAGCTTCATAAAAGCGCAATCACTTTTTTTTGAATACAATATTTTCCTACAAATTTAAATTTGACAAAATACCTTCGCATTTATAACCAACGTAAACGTTATGCAGATCAAGTAAATATGGGGTTGGAAGTTTCAAAACTTTTAGCTGTAATTCCCACGGAATCGTAAAAAATATGGGTTTTAAGAAATTTCTTGTAATTTTCAACACAAGTGTCTTAGCTTCTTGCCCCAGTCGGTGTATAAGTACATTTTGGGTTTGGAACAATGCGTTAAAATCATTGAAAAAGTTAAGAACGTACTTCAAAAATCTAAAATAAGCCTTGTTTTGAATTCTTTCCAACTCTTCATAAATCGTTTCTGCTTTTTTACGCTTATCTTTAAATGAGGCCAGGCGAAAATAGCTTTTAAGTGGCTCTCAATTCTCCAAAATTCTTTCGATTATTAACAATACATTACGAATGTGCACAATGAAAAATAAATTACCTAAGAGTTTCGATTATTAGCACGCTTTTATTAGTTTCACCTGCATGTATGTATTTATGTAAACAAGTTACGTATACGCAGTGTAGTTCGCTGTATGTTTACTTGTACGCAGTGTATGTAACTGACTCCTTTTTGCATTGCATAAGTTAACGCGAAAGCGTGTGTATTCATACACTGAATGAGAGTTTTTCATTATTTTAAGTTATACTATACTTTTGCTTATTTTAAGTTATACTATAAATTATACATATGTATGTAGCTATGTAAACAGTTCTGCAATCAAAAAATCCCTTTTTTTATATGGACGACAACAAAATGTCCCTTTTTTCCCTCTTTAAAAATTTTGCAGTGAAATATCCCTCAAAAAGTGATAATTCCCTCAATCTGGCACCACTGATAGATATAGACTTATATATATCAGAATGATCAGGGTGCAAAGAGAAATCGATTGAGCCATGTCCGTACGTCCGTCTGTCCGTTCGTCCGTCTGTAAACACTCTAACTCGCGCAAAAATTGGGATATTTTGATGAAATTTGAAATGCAAGTTCGTATCGAGACTGGGACGGTTGGTATTGAAAATGGGCGAAATCGGACCACGACCACGCCCACTTTTCCTATATAGAAAAAATCGGAAATTTGGTATCTCAGTCACTAATATAGCTAGAGCGATGAAATTTCACCCACGTGTTGAGCTCAGGCCCCTATGAAGAAATTTGATAAAATTTTGGAAAATGGGCGGTGCCACGCCCACCTATTAAGGGGCAAAAATTGAAAGTTTTATATGTCATAACTCAGAAACCATTGAAGATATATCAATGAAATTTGGTATGCGTGTTTTACTTAATTAGGCAAACATTTCGACGGAAAATAGTTAAATCGGTTGACGGCCACGCCCACTTATATATATGTGTATTATAAAGTGACCTAATAAAATATTTTAAGCAATATCTCTGTCAAATATAAAGATATATCATTGAAATTTTATGGCAGGAGTCCAACTGCGGATATAAAACGAAAAACACAAAAATTTTGGAAAATGGGCGTGGCACCGCCTCTTTTTAGAAGCAGGAATATACGAGATTTCTGAGCCCATAACTCGACAAATAATTTATATATAATGACGAAACTTGGTGTTTACACTTTTATTACTTGTGGTAATACATGTTCAAAATTTTGGCGAAATCGGTTGACGACCACGCCCACTTTTATATATGGGAACTATAAAGGGGCGTAATAAAAATATTTTAAGCGATATCTTTGTCAAATATAAAGATAATTCATTCAAATTTTGTGGCATGAGTTCCACAATAGACCGGATACAAAAAATAGAAAAATTTGGAAAATGGGCGTGGCACCGCCTCTTTTTAGACAAAAAAATATACGAGATTTCGGAGCCCATAACTCGACAAATAATTGGGATATTATGACGAAACTTAGTTTATACACTTTTATAACTTGTGTTAATAGGCACGCAGAAATTTATTGAAATCGGTTTATGACCACGCCTACTTTTTAACAAAGATATTTCTGGAACTCCCTTTGGGAATTTGTAACATGACATCTTTGTAACTACACAGTAAAAAATTATAGTTTATTTCTAATACCATTTGGTACTTAATTTAATCATTCCCGGAATTAAATTTGAATTTTAATGCCAAAAAGTCTTATTTTTAAACTATGAGAAGTTTTACAATTTTATTTATTCCAAAATAGTTTCAAAATAAAGTCTTGAAAAGTATTAAAATCCTCTCTAAAGAAGTTTTATCATTTATGGTTTAAAAACAAATCCTGAAAAGTATAAAAAACTTTCTCTTTCCCAATTATATTACCAACAAAATATTTTTGGTTTGAAATCAAAACCAAAAAAAAAATATTAAAAAAAAATTATCAGAAAAAATAAAAATAAAATCAAACAAAATGTTTTCGAAACTGCAATCCGGAGGAGTAATCAAATATATTCAAATAAATGGAACGAATCTAATAATTGTATCAAGTAAGTAATGCAGGAGATTAATCAAATATCATGAGGGTAAATTTTTCATTTTCATTTTTTCAGTCATAAGGCAGTTTCAGTCATAAGGCAGTATCACTGCAAGAACAGCGACGGTGCCGAAATTTCCCTGGACATCTTCAAAATATTAGTATAAAAATGACAATATGTATATATATCGAGCCCTAACCGCCATAAAAGTGTATCCAACAGTATCGATTTCAGCTTTTTTATGGAAATCAACAATTTACTATCACATGCATCAACTTCCAAAATTCCATGGCTGTGAAATGTGCAGTTTCGAAGTTAGGGACTAAATAAGTTTCAAGGCTGCATACAAACTGTATGCAAAACAAATTAAAAAAACTGTGTCCGGTAAAATTTACTTTTTGTTGGATACACCTTTATTAGGATTAGGGCTCGATATATAAGGTACTTTAGTGTTTGCTACTACTGTTTTGGATTTTTATGTAAATAAACTATGTTAACGTTATTCAATTTCTCATTAATCCTTAGGATAATGGGTTATTTGCAGTATATCCACTGGAAATTTTATGGGGGTTTATTTTTAAATCCAAAAAAAGTATACAATTTATTCCAATTTTCGGATAGATTTAATACCATTTAAAATATTTTTATTACCAAAAATATTATAAAAATAATCAAAATTTGGTTTTGATTTAATTCCATAAAAGTATAGAATTTATTCCAATATCAGAAATATTCTAAAAATAATGAAAGTATGGTTTTGATTTAATTCCAAGAAAGTATTAATTTGACACCAAGAATAATTTCTGTCTCACAATATTCTCTTCTTTTTTTTAAACCAGAATGGTTAGAACTGTAGTTATTGTACTGCAAGGTGCGCAAGTTCGAGTCTTGGCAGAAGCAAAAGTAACCTGATGAGTCTTAGAGGGATCTAAGGTGAAACAGCTGTAGTTACATCCATGCTTAAAAAGTTTTTTTCTAGTTCAGGGCTGCTCACCTCATAGGCACTCAAAGCACAATTGTTTTTGTTTTGTACCGAATCATAGGCACAGATACATATTTTCACTTCAAATATGAAAATAAAATTTTCTTTGCACTGGCATAAGCACTGAGATATAAAAAAAATTTTATATGTATGTGCCTATGATTCATCCCAGCAGTATTTGAGGTAAGGAGGTGCATATTCAATAGAATATTCATTATGAAAAGTAGCCTGAAAGTAAGTTCAAAATTCATTGCTGAAAAAATAACTGAACACGCAGTGAAGACATCAGGTGTACTGAAATACATGCTATGGAAGTTCTCCCTGCGTATTCAGGCCTTTTTTCCTACAGAAACTTTCCCTTCTCGTTCGGCAGTTTTTAGGTAGTTGATTTTCGACGCCACCTCTATATAAAAACGAAAGGGAAAGTTCAGATATTAGAACTACATCTCTACTGAATATTCAGTAGGAAATATGTGCTGTTTTCCAGCTGATAAATACTGCTGGGATATTGAATGTGCAGAGCAAAGGCACTTTGTATAGGAGCTCGAGCACTGCCGTAAGAAATCGAAATTTAAAATAACAAATGTGTAATGAAAAAAAAATTCAAAAAATGAAAGCACTGTAAAAAATTAGTATTCAAAAAATTTTCATATAAAAAATAAAAAAATTTGTATGTATGTGATACTACCATTTGAAAATAAATTCTCAAATAATATTTTATTGGAATTCATAAAAGAATTTAAATGAGCAAAAAAATTTTTCAGTGCATCTACAAAATTTGTAGATGTATTGAGCTTTGTACTTTCAATACAAGAGCGTTGAGCAGCCCTGTTCTAGTTTCTAAAAAAAAAAACAAAAAAAAAAACAGAATGGTTTTAATTTTATGCTTTTTGGCATTGTTATATATAAATATATAAATACCAAAATGGTATTAAAATTAAACTAAAATTTTTACTGTGTAGAAGTCATAAAGGAATAAAATGTTGCACAAAGAATAATATTCATATGCTTAGTGGGATGACTGATAAAAATGTTGAAAATGGGCGTGGCTACGCCCACTTTATGCAGCACTCGCTTTATCTATATATTAATAGGCTAACATTTTTCCCATACAAACAATTGCCAGGCTGTTTAGCACATTTAACATACCCATATCCACATAAAATTGATATGGATGTGTTCGTATGAGTCAGGAGCAGTGCATAGGCATATAATTTTTTCTATAAATTATTTAATTTCTTTATAATTAATAAATAAAGTTTTTAGTTTTGTACCATTTTTGATTTACTTCGTTTTTGCTTCGTTGGCAAATGTGCCCACTATCTATATATTAATAGGCTAACATTTTTCCCATACAAACAATTGCCAGGCTGTTTAGCACATTTAACATACCCATATCCACATAAAATTGATATGGATGTGTTCGTATGAGTGAGGAGCAGTGCATAGGCATATAATTTTTTCTATAAATTATTTAATTTCTTTATAATTAATAAATAAAATTTTTGGTTAAGATAAATAGATATCGTAAACGTGTTTACAAATATCGTAAACACAGTTGAAGAGTCGCTTTAATTTAAAAGCGCTCACCGGGCCTACCTTCCTAGATCTGCCTTGATTTTGACCATCATTTCGCGTCGGACCGTGATCAAAAGGGCAAATCAGTGTTGCGGTACAACTGGAATTTGGAAAGTGTTGCTTATCTCCGCGAAAAGGAATAATTTTTGTACCAATACAAAGTTGAAAAAATAAATTGCATGGTCGAATTTCGACCACCGGCGATACTAGTATTCATTACACCGTGTTTCCATCAAACGCAAACAAACAATGAAAACATACAGCTGAGTATCTAATGTTCGATTCCACTCGAACTTAGGCTTTCTTACTTGTTGCCTTTGATGAAATGTTGCCAACTAAGTTCTTTTTTATTGTGAGAATTTCTCACTTTTTTCGATGTGCAGGAAAGGCCTTTTGTTTATGATTTATTTATTTTCACACTGCATCTTTAAGATGCGTTCACTAAGCGGCTATTTGTAACATAAAAAAAGATGCTAATGCTCAATATTGGGCAACAAAAAACGTGTAATGTCTCTACGGTTAAGATATATCAGCAGAATGTAACTCAAAATGTTACATTGATGAATGCAAAAAGCTACAATGGCATTGATAGGCCCACAAAGCTCAGTGAGTTCAAACGATGTCAGAAAGATCAATCTGGGAACTCCTAAACAACACTGCATAGATATCCCAAGGCCCTATGCATAGACTAGGCAATATTTTAAGCAATTTTTATGATCCTGTGATATAGGAGGACAAGACGAAGTACCTCCTATCATCACACGAAGAAGAAGCACGCATTGGCAGCCACGTCAATGTTGATAGCTACAAATTCGAAACTGTTAAGGACTTTGTCTATTTGGGAACCAGCATTAACACCAAAAATAATGTCAGCACTGAAATCCAACGAAGAATCACTCTTGCCAATAAATGCTACTTTGGACTAAGTAGGCAATGGAAGAGTAAAGTTTGTCCTCTCGACGTAAAAAAACCACACTCTACAGGACGCTCATCGTTCCAGTTCACATGTACGGCGCAGAAGCATGGACAATATCAAAATGAGATGATGAGATGGCGCTTGGAGTATTCGAGAGGAAAGTTCTTCGGAGGATTTATGGACCTTTGCGCGTTGGTGAGGGCGAGTATCGACGGAGATTTAACGATGAGCTGTACGAGCTTTACACATACATCATCGACATTGTTCAGCGAATAAAGATCCAGCGGCTCCGCTGGGCAGTTCATGTCGTGAGAATGGACGAAAGTGATACGGCCAAGAAAGTATTTTTGTCGAAACCCGCTGAATGCAGAAGAAAAGGGAGACCTCTACTGCGTTGGGAAGATCAGGTGAAGAGTGATGCTGACTCTCTAGCTATTCCCAAATGGCGCCACGCTGCATGAAACAGAAACAGCTAAGTATATATATCGTATAGAAATATGTTTTTCGGTAACATATAGTAAAATTCCACGAGCTTTAATTTCGTAGAAGACTTTAGCCCTCTAACACACACACACGAACAGTCCGTTTTGAGCGCTTTTTAGAGAGTCGGATAAAAATAGTATTTTGAAGGTCGGTAGAGGGTTAAACTATTCTAGAAAATTGTTCGCCATAAAATTTCACTAGGGGTCTTCTCGGGAAAAATCTTTGTACAAGCAACCTAAAAGAATACAGGACCACAGTAGCCGCAGACATTAACCCTCAATTTGTGTTGCAGCGTAAAAGGCAAAAAATACTAGCAACTATTTTTTTTTTCTTGTACAATATAGACAGTTAAATAAAGGGAAAAAAATTTACATTTCCGTCAATTATCAACCGCATTTTCAAGCATTTTAGCCGCCAAAGCGCTTATTGCTTCGCAGCGCTTGTGCCAAAGAAGTGCACGAAATTTATTTGTTCATAATTGCTTTGGTCATTTGTTGCAAGATTTTTGCTATGTTTCTTTCAATTAAATGTAACATTAGATTTCTGCTGCCTTTTTATTGCACATTTATTTAGTGCAAAAATAACGGCCCATTTTGTGCATGAAATTGGATGTGGCATGAAATTATTAACTTTCGTAGGGTACAGCCAGACGATGCAAGAAAATACTTTCAGATAGTGAAAAATGCAAATATTTGTATTTGTTGTATTAAAAAAACAAATACAAATAATTGAATTTTTCACTTTCTGAAAGTACTTTCTTTCATCGTCTGGCTGTACCCTTATGCTTTAGCTCTTATTGATCTTATTATAAAGTTGCTATTGCCATCATTTTACGCACAACTGAAGACACTACCGTTTTATGACGAAATATTAGTACATATGTATGTATGTATAAACCTTAAGGTTTCGCTAAAAAAACAATGCCCTTTCGACTTTTTCGTAAACTCATCCTTTTTTGTTTGCCAAATCAAGCAAATCTTAAATGTTCTCCTATGTGCGCGCGCGAAAACGTGCGACACGTACCATTTTGAGTCATTAGGGCAGTTTGCGTTGCTCAGCTACACGTGTTTTCCACACTTAACGATCAGGGAAAGCTAGCGCATTTTTTCTTTGCACACACCCGATTGCAATAAAAAATTTTTTACGTTTTTTTTTGTAAGGTGACTTATGTAAGCTCATATGAAGCTGATCTGTGTAGGTGAGCGAAAGTTGAACTGATTCTTATTCTCCTTCGCTGCTTTGCTGATTTGTTTTTTTTTTTTTTGTCAATTTAACAACTTTTAGTTTTTCTAAGTATTTTTCTGCTGTTTTTCAAAGCAAAGCATCGCTCAATTAAGTTACAAAATTGCAACATTCGTATAATATTCCTTTCTCGTCAGTTTTCTACTCATACCTCATACGCTTTCCTGTAAGTATTTTGCAGTGGTCGGATAGCTCAAAGCACAAATGTGTGACTAAAAATATTCACATTCATGCAGTATCAGTGCCACTTGATATGATGGACCAGCCGGATAAGGCGTGGAAACAAACGCAGGTCTGTAGGGTGTCCAAAATTATGTGTAAATCGTACGATCCGAAGCTGAACAACTAAATAGTTGCTATAACTGAGAAGGAATGAATGCTGATTTTTCATCGCGGTGCTCCCAGAACACTGTCTTGCAGCTCAAGTTCAAAATGGGACTAATTGGCGAAACTGAATACAGATTGCATGCAGAGCCTGTAGACCATACTCTCTTCTCCAGTGCTGCTTTTTCCCAACTAAGGTTTCGGCGACTGGGTAATATTATTTAATGATCTTAAATCAGCAACCAAATTAAGGGTATAGGAAGTCTTGGTATTTGTAAAAGGGACGGGTTTGCCGTTCAATTTGTGTCCAGACGTTCAATGTAGAGTTTTTCATGTTCAAGAACTTTTCTGGTAGTGCTACGGACTTATAAGGTATATGTGAGACCATTAATGATCAGCCAGTCCAACCTAAGCTAACCGAGAACGGTGATCAGCCGTTAATTTTCTTTATAAAGAGACGTCGTGAGTTCTTGTTTGACAGCTCGTCCAGTAAGCACTGAGAACTGTGCATCCTTCTCCCTCATTCTTCTTTGCATCCTCTGAGTTCCACTTTATTTTTTGTCGTCCTTTGTTTATACATATGTATACCAGTCACCAGAAGCCACTGTAATTTGTTCGTGAAAAAAAAAAACGTAGACTTTGACGTATTTTTTCGATTTGTGCGCTTACCCGCTTCTTGTGTTACACTTTAATGGCGTCTGGTCGATGCATGTGAGCACACATATATACACTTAAAAAAATTCAAATACCCTGCAAAAATTACGAGTACCTACTCCATTCACTCATCTATGGAGTACCTACTTTCTATGCACCAACCGAGTACCTACTCCATGATCTAATAACAATCCATTACTATACTCGGATAGCTACAAACTGATGTGGATACATGGAGTAGTCCTTTAGGGCTCTGTTAATGATCTCCTTGTAAGTACGCCAACCTACCACAAATGGACCATATAATCCAATGATTTTTGCAGGATTGATATACACGTATACATGTATTCCCAATAAACAATGAAGTGAGTATTCAAAATGAATCTCATCTATAAAATGTGAATATCACACTGTGAAAAAAGAATAGCATCTATAAAATGTGAATATCATATTGTGAACAAACTTGTCATTAGTCCCCAGCCTTTACAGTCCATTTAAAATACTCTCGAAATAATCTCGAAGAGAGTGAGAACCATAAGTTACTATAGCAACAAGATAAAATGTGACGCACTTTACGACTAAATATCTAGCACTCCATCTCTATCTCTCTCCCGCTCTCACAAATACTTCACTTCTGAGATATTGCTGGATTTCGAATTCTTACTGAAAAGAAAATGCAACCAATAACAAGGGTTCCGCTTTGCTGAGGAATGACTTGGTTCTCAGATCGAATACCAACCAGTCTCTTTCCACATTAATTAAAAAATGCGGGACTTGAAATAGAAGTTCGTTTGGTAGATGTTTTGAATTATCAATTAAAATAAATTTTAAGTAGGTATTTCTATAGAAACTTCTTCAACAATTAGTTGAGTCTTTTATTCACATTTTGTTACTCTTTCGTTGACCAGCACTGTAACTCCACATTTTCACACATCGTATACTCTGCTCAAAAGCAACGAAATAATTCCTTTTTATTTACAAAATAGCACGATCTTTGGCTTTGCCATTGCAAATATAATATGCGCTTGATTGCCAAGGGCTATTTGTAGTGTTGCCAACAAAACGATGTTATACCCACTTGCGCTAGAAGAGAATATTTACTTAGCTGAAGCCTTAGTAAGCACATTCATATATTTCATGAAGATTTTTTTAATTTTTTTATTTGCATGATTAATATAATTAGTTGATTACACAGTCCAACAAATTTACAAAAATTTTACTCAACATGAAAAAACGCTATTAATTATGAAAGAGGATGTCTCCCAGACCAACTTTGCCGAACAGAGTAATAGTCCAGAGGGAATGAGTTTTTTTAGAGGGGGTTAAAGTTTTATGGTTTTAGCTGGAGGTGCAATTACTTTATCGAAAATATCTTATAAAAAATTACCTCAAATGAAGTTTTTGAGCTCGGACTTCTTCTACAGAATTTAATAAGGAATTTCTTTGCGTTAGACTTTAACCCTCTAACGCCCATGCAAATAGCTATTTTTAACCCTTGTTTGGGAACACATGTAGAAAATATCAATTAACAATGCAGATAGAGGGTTAAAATGTTTTAGAAAATTATTCGCCATAAAATTTCACTAGGGGTCCACTCAGACAAAATCGTTGTACAAATAATGTAAAAGACCACAGGATATAATATTCAAGTACTTCAAAAGAATTGAAAAATCGATTCAAGTACATTTTTCAATTCTTTTCAAGTACATTCAATTCTTTTCAATTACTTTGAAGTATTTGCTAAAACTTCAATTCTTTTTCAATTCTTTGTACTTGTACTTGTACTAGTATTGAATATTCTGAAAGTACTTAGTACAAACTCATTACTTCAAGATCAAAATATAAAGTATTTAAGTACGTAATAGTCCAATTGCTACACAGTATTACCCAGGTATGCACGGAGGTCCATTGCCCAGGCAGCAACAAGCTTCTCAGTTCTAGTTTAGCTCAAAACTGGGTATACATAAGTAGATATGTACGTACATACAACATACGCTCCCAAAAGTTTAAATAACCACACACTCAAAAACCATAAGTTGACCGATATGTTCCTCCGTCTCTGCGCGCGCTTTGCTTTATTTGTTCCACGTGCACATGTCGCGCTGGTTGGGTGGTTAAGCGCTTCTTCGCCTCTTCGGTAGTTCGGTCGTTGATGGCATTTGTTAGCGTGTTTTTATATCTGATTGCCACCACAAAAACAGCGCACACACCAACTTTTATATATGTATATTAGGGTAGGGCGATTTACTAACCTATATCGCGCTATCGAAATTTGGATTCCTCTCATTTTTCTGAGTAGAAAACTCCTCCACGATATTTGTCTAAAATTAATTTTGATGTTCCGGAATTTGGTTTTTATGAACCAAGACGAATTTTTGAAAATAAAAATTAGACAAAAATAGGTAAAAAAATATCCAGGCCAATATGTACATCGAATTGAAACAGAATTTTGTGCTGAATCCAGATATGAAATCCGAATTAAAATCGGATGATCCGTTTTCGAGATATACCCTGATTTCCGGTTATGGAGGCTGAATGCTCAAAATCGCATATTTTCGCTATTATTTCTTATTGCGTACAATACATCTTAATTTTTTTTGCAAACTTCTTAAAGATAAGTCAATTCAATATATGGACAGTATTTTAAAATATTAGTTTATCTCCCGGTATAGGAAAGCTAGAATGCACTCTTTTTTCCTTGGCCCAAAATCGCGGTATGGGTTCTCTATGTTATAGTCATTTGATACCGATGATTTTCGCCGATCGCGCTTTGTGTACAATAAATTCAAAATCCAAAATTTCAAAATTTTTGCTGCAAAAACGTAGACTTATGCTTCTGAAATTTGTTTTTAGCTTCCAATAGTACGCTATGGCGTATGAGGAAAAAAGAGTGCATTCTAGTTTTCCTATACCGCAAGATAAACAAGTAAGGAAGCCTAAGTTCGAGTGCAATCGAACATTAGATACTCAGCTGTATGCTTTCATTGTTTGTTTGCGTTTGTTCGATATAGGGTGTATTTTATATGAAACGAGTGCTGCATAAACAGGGCGCAGCCACGCCCATTTTCAAAATTTATATCAATCATCCAAATAAGCATACAAATATTATTGTTAGTGCAAAATTTCATCCCTCTATGACTTTTAGTTACAAAGACTTCACGTTACAAATTCCAAAAGGGTGTTCCAGAAATATCTTTGTTAAAAAGTAGGCGTGGTCATAAACCGATTTCAATACATTTTTGCGTGTCTATTAACACATGTTATAAAAGTGTATAAACCAAGTTTCGTCATAATATCTCAATTATTTGTCGAGTTAAAGGCTAAGAAATCTCATATATCCCTTTGTCTAAAAAGAGGCGGTGCCACGCCCATTTTCCAAACTTTTTTATTTTTTGTTTCCGGTCTATTGTAAAACTCATGTCACAAAATTTCAATGAATTATCTTTATATTTCACATAGATATCGCTTAAAATGGTTTTATTAGGTCACTTTATAATACACATATATAAAAGTGGGCGCGGTCGTCAACCGATTTTGGTAATTTTTCGTCCACACATTTGGCTAAGTAAATATATCACGCGTACCAGATTTCATCGATATATCTTTAACGGTTTCTGAGTTATGGCTTATTAAACTTTCAATATTCGCTCCTTAATAAGTGGGCGTGGCACCGCCCATTTTCCAAAATTTTTGTAGTTTTTGTTTTATGTCCATAGTTGGACTCCTGCCACAAAATCTCAGTGATTGATCTTTATATTTGACAGAGATATCGCTTAAAATGTTTTTATTAGGCCCCCTTATATTTCCTATATATAAAAGTGGGCGTGGCCGTCAACCGATTTTGATAATTTTTCGCCAAAACATTTGACTAAGTAATTATATTACGCGTACCGAATTTCATCGATATATCTTCAACGGTTTCTGAGTTATGACTCATAAAACTTTCAATGTCTGCCCCTTAATAAGTGGGCGTGGCACCGCCCATATTCCAAAATTTTTGTGTTTTTTGTTTTATGTCCATAGTTGGACTCATGCGACAAAATTTCAATGATAGATCTTTATATTTGACAGAGATATCGCTTAAAATGGTTTTATTAGGTCACTTTATAATACACATATATAAAAGTGGGCGTGGCCGTAAACCGATTTTGATAATTTTTCGTCAAAACATTTGTCTATGTAAGCAAATTACGCGTACCAAATTTCATCGATATATCTTCAACGGTTTCTGAGTTATGACATATAAAACTTTCAATGTTTGACCCTTAATAAGTGGGCGTGGCACCGCCCATTTTCCAAAACTTCATCAAATTTCTTCATAAGGGCCCGAGCTCAATACGTGGGTAAAATTTTAAAACTCTAGCTATATTAGTGGCTGAGATACCAAATTTCCGATTTTTTCTATATAGGAAAAGTGGGCGTGGTCATGGTCCGATTTCGCCCATTTTCAATACCAACCGTCCCAGTCTCGATACCAACTTGCGTTCCAAATTTCATCAAAATATCTCAATTTTTGCGCGAGTTAGAGTGTTTACAGACGGACGGACGGACGGACGGACGGACAGACGGACGGACGGACGGACGGACGGACGGACGGACGGACGGACGGACATGGCTCAATCGATTTCTCTTTTCACCCTGATCATTTTGATATATATAAGTCTATATCTATCTCGATTATTTCATTCTGTTACAATCCACCGTTATGTGATTAAAACTATAATACTCTGTGTACTAGTACAGCTGAGTATAATTAATATTTTAAAATACTGTTCATATATTGAATTGACTTATCTTAAAGAGGTTTGCAAAAAAATTAAGATGTATTGTACGCAACAAGAGATAATAGCGAAAATATGCGATTTTGGGCATTCAGCCTCCATAACCGGAAATCAGGCTATATTTCGAAAACGGATCATCCGATTTTAATTCGGATTTCATATCTGGATTCAGCACAAAATTCTGCTTCAATTCGATGTACATATTGGCCTGGATATTTTTTTGCCTATTTTTGCCCAATTTTTATTTTCAAAAATTCGTCTTGGTTCATAAAAACCAAATTCCGGAACATCAAAATTAATTTTAGACAAATATCGTGGAGGAGTTTTCTACTCAGAAAAGTGAGAGGAATCCGAATTTCGATCGCGCGGTATCGATTAATTTCCCTCCATGCAAATCGCCCCACCCTAATGTATATGTATGTAGTAAAAAGTACACATAGTAACAATCTCATGCAACATCCTTCACATGTGAAAAATGTTTTGTAATTTTTAATGCGCGTAACGTGTCGTCACCGTCGTCGTTGACCAGCACGCTCGTGGTCTTGGTTGTTGTGGTCTTCCTTAGCGTAGCCAATTTTATACAATTTCTTGCTTGCTCATCAGCAGCAACGATTGCTTTGGTTGTTGCTGTTGTTATTATTGTTGACGTTGTTTTTGTTGTTGTGCTGTATGTTGTTGTTGCTGTTACTGTTTGTTTTTGTTTACATTGTGACAGCATATCGTAGCACAATGAAGCGCTTATTTACAGTTCCTTTGCCATAATTAGTGACGCCTCGTTAGTGCCGTTTTGAGGCTTCAGCGGCTAACTGAGTGACCAGTGAAGTGAAGTGAGGTTATGTCTTTGTAGAAAGTGCAACTAAAGTTGTAACTAGTTCTTTTGGTTGTAATGCTGCTTCTGGTATGCCGTCAATGTAAATATAGGAGCAAAATTTTTTAACTAAAGGCCTATCGTTGGCATTTTCATAGTTTTGTTAATAAAAGGCAGTAGATTTTGTCTTAAACCTTAAGCTTTAAGCTCATGAAAGCTTTTGTTCGTAATTTGTATACTGCCACTTGAAAGCGATCTACAAAGTAGTCTCTTGACAACACTGTGCCACATCAATCTTCTACCACATTTCGTTCCCAATAACTATTTTATATTTTATTCCACACCATTTTCCTCAAAAGTAAACACAGCAATTCTGGTTCTTCTTCTTTTTATTATTATTGTCGTTCTTACGGTTTTATTTTTGTTATTCTTACTTTTTTTTATTTTTGTTATTGTTACTTTTATTGTTATTATTTTTTCCTATTAAGGTCCCCACAAACAGAAGCGATACGATACAGCCCACATATGAAAAATCGTATCGCGTCATGCACAATTGCATATGTGGGCTGTATCGTATCGCTTCTGTTTGTGGGGACCTTTACCGTTAGCTACACATTGGCTCTTGGCTCTTGGCCTGTCATTGTCATTTACCGACCACCGGCCACATGCATAAGCACTTATTCGCGTATGTCCTGCGATTTAATTGACAGGAACATAAATATTAGCGAATGCTAACCACCGGCGGACAACAGACGGAGTGCGGCGAGTGTAAAATAGTGTGAATGTTTTTTCATTCAGTTGTTGTTGTTGTTGCGGTGTCTGTTGGTAGCTGAGTGTCATTAGCGGTGAGACTGACATTTGCAGTCTTGATTTCAATGCTAACATATTAGAAGTTTGTAGGGAGATGGGTAATAAATAAAGTTTATTTTGCATTTTATCGAGGTCTCAGGAGCTCAAAGCGTTCTTCAAATATTAAAAGCCTTACAAACGTGCCCTCGTCTAGGTTTCAGAGGCTCTCAAAATGTTCCCCAACAAGCAAATATCTCAGAAACACGATGAAGTCGGGTTCCATAGGCACTCAAATTGTTAAAAAAAAACAAAGAGTCCAAAAAACTTAAACGTCTATGGTGACATCGATAACTTCAATGGCGAACGCAGAAAAATTCACTCTATAAGGTTCCAGAGGCTCTCAAATTTTTCCAAGAAAAAGTCTTTAAAAGTATACCTAAAAAAATATTAAATACAAAAACTATACTGAAAGAACTAATTTCCATCAGGCTCCAGAGGCTCTGAAAATGTGCCAACAAAATCAAGAGTATGAGAGAAAAACTAGGCGCAAAAAACAAGTTTCTATGAAGCTCCAGAGGCTCTCAAAATGGTACACAAAAATTTCAGAATTCGAAAAACTAAAATACATATACAATATAAGTCTCGATAACACGATGCTGTCACATTCCCAAAATGTTTCTGAAAGGTAAAAAGCTCAAACTGTTTCAAAAATCTTATGTTTCCATGGTATGTAAATCTTGGAGAACCGATTATATAAATTTCAAAGGCATTCAAAATGTACATATATACAAAAATTAAGTTTCCAAAAAACTCAAATGTCCATGGTAAATAACGAAATCTTGTTTACAGAGGCTCTCAAAATGTACCTCAAAAACATTATGGTGTCCACAAAAATTTTAATGTCCATTGTAAATACCGAAAACTCTGCACCAGTGGTTATCAAACTGTTTATAAAAGCTACAAAACTCAAAATTCTTAGATTTGCCGTTACCAGTGGCTCTAAAATTGCTCTAAAAAAAGTCAAGTAATTTACTTAGATAACTTTTTGGTAGGTTGTTAAATATAAGAAAAACATTTTTTTAAATAAAGTAAATATTTTTCTTCAACCGATATTGCATCCTTAAAGCATTTAAATAAAAGAAAATCTTTTAAACTCTGAACCATTCAGTACTTGTAGAGGGTTCCTTAATCACATCAAAACGTTTCACTTCAAACTTTTGTCTCTATCTCTATCTCTATCTCTATCTCTTTTTCTCTCACTTTCTCTAACTTACATGCACTCAGAAACACATCAAATATATCGTTAAAAAGTAGCTCAATTACCTTGCTTTATTCACTCATACGTGATTTTGTTGTTTGAGTAGTGTTGCCATTATTTTATTGTTGTTTTTAATTATTGTTATAGTTGTTTTTTTCTTGCCACATCCAAATGTTTCTCGCCTTTGTGGGGCTTCATGGAAAGAAAGAAGTTTCTTGCGAATCAACGAGCTGAAATTAAACGTAAAACACACATTAAACGTAACGAAGTGAAAAACAAAAGTGCAAATGTGCAGGACAAGTGAGAAGTAGTAAGAGAGAGAGGGAGGGACGATATGGAAAAATAAGGAAAATAAACGTAATTAACTGACAACTTTGAATTGCCAACTATTTACGTTTTTACGAGAGTACTCGTAGAATAGAGGACATTGAAATGCGAATTACGAAAATAACTTTTTCTTGCTTTGCGCTCACAAACAAACAAAGCGCGAAAGCAAAATGGCAGAGAAAAATCTAAAGATTCGTGGATGAAAGGATATCATTTCAGGCGAAAGCAGGAGCGAGACAAGCGTAAGCGACAAGCAGACAAGCCACTTTATATTTTGAAAAGAAGAACTTCGATGCTTTTAATCTTTCACAAAGCGCAATTAAGTTTGTAAGGAGTTATTTTTTTTATAAAAATATATGAGGAATGATATAGAAAGAGAGGGAAAGGAAAAAAGGTGAGTGTATTTATTTAATTTTTTTTTTTTGAACACGCTTAGTTTATATACGAAAATGAGTCTACTTACTTTTGATTGTCACTCAAGCTTTTACATAGATGAATAAAGTTAATCGTCTGATTAAGGCAGACATCGGAGTTTTGACTCATGAGAAATATCACACACATTTTAACCAATGATGCGCAAATCTCTCTACGTTCTTCAACGCAATCTCTACCACAGTTTTGCCAACCAATTGGTAAGGGTCCATATTGTAGAGTTTTTGGGTTCAAGACTAGATTTGATAGAGTACTAACTGGAAACTAATCTGAAGGATTTGATCCGAATGAAAAGAGACTGAGTTCAATGATGTATATAAATAACACGTGGTGGATTTTTTTGACGAGGCTTCTGGCGTATATGGGCGCCTATGGGGTGTGTACTTTCAATAAATTACTTCTTCTGCAGTTTCGGGGGAAAAAGGAAGAATAAGAAGAAGAAAATAAAAAGAAGAAGAGGAGGAAAGCTCCATTGTCAATAGATTGCATAATGGATCACAACACTAGCTTATCACACCTTATTAAAGAAACGAAGGTTAAAGCCTGGATCTGTTCATTCAAGCACTTCACTGAAGTTACGAGGCCATCAGGTTTATTGCCTGCAGTATGACTATTTAGAATTGAAAGTTTAGCTTCTGAAAATATGAAGAAAGTAATCTGTGTCTGCCTTCGCTGCCGAAGTAGCCACAGCAACAAATTAGCTTAGCTCACAACCAACTGAAAACCAAACTTGCATAGATCTTCGCACCCAAAGTACACTCCAGCCGGCAGCAGCTCATGTGGTGGGAGGTGTCATAATTTCTCGCGAGAAATGCACTCCAATCGAACATAAATATGTAAGAGTACATATGTACATACACTCATGCAGGATATAATAAATCGAAAGATTTTGTGTAGGAAGCCAAAACAGAAAGTGAAAAAAAAAAACTAATTCCACAAGCCGGAACTCAACACACACAAATCAGCCGACTAGTCAACTACGAATTTGCGCGCCGCGGCAGTTTGCCAAGCGAAGCGTGGAGTACGAGTACGTTTCTAGAAAATTTATGCACTCAAGCGCGTTGAAGAAAAATTATAGGAATTTGGAAATACCAAAAAAAATGCCAACATAAGCGCCCGAAAGTATGTTATAGTTTTTTGCTTTAGCGAGCCTTTCATTTTTCGTTTTCCTGCTTGCTCTCTACTCCGCTTCAGCGAGTTGGTTATATGCTTGTCAGCTCGTGGCGTAAGCGAAAACGCCACTACAGCATTTTTCAACATTGTTTATAATATTATTTTACGAGAATTAAGAGCACACGCTGAATTGGCAAAAAGCACTGCGCTGCTTAAGATAATTTCAAATATTAAAAAAAAAAATTGAAGAAAATTGAAGAAAATTAGGTAAAACATTGAAAGCAATAAAACTAAAATTAATAAACGTGACCACGAAGCAACATGAACAAACATGGAAACACATAAAAAACATAAAGACACAGCCAGACAACGCAATGATAGTACTTTCAGAAAGTCAAAAAAATTGAAAAGAATTAAAATAAATAAAAGAAAATGAGGAAAGCAAAAAAAAAAAAATAAATTAAAAAAAATTAAATAATTAAAAAAAAAAAAAATAAAAAAATTGGAAAAATGCGGAAAGTAAAAAAAAGTTATAAACTTGAAAAAAAAAACATGATCAAACATGAATAAACCTGAAAAGACATGAAAAGGCATGAGAAAACAAGAGAACAATAAATTAATGGGCATGAAAAGAACATGAATAAACATGAATAAACTTGAAAAAAAAAAAAACATGTCTAAGCAAAAAATGGTAAAAAATAAGTAAAAAATTTACTAAAATTTAGAAAAAATAAATAAAAATTTAGTAAACATGAACCAACTCGATTCAACCTGAATTCAGCATGAACAAACATGAATAGTTAAACATGAAAAATATTTAGGTAAAATCTTTTTAAAAAAGACACAAAAAGACAGAAAGATTAATAAACATGAAAAAACATCATGAAACATGATACAACATAAAAAAAATATTCAAACATGAATAATATTTACACTAGTATCGCCGGTGCTCGAAATTCGACCATGCTATTTATTTTTTCAACTTTGTATTCGTACAAAAATTATTCCTTTTCGCGGAGATAAGCAACACTTTCCAAATTCCAGTTGTACCGCAACACTGATTTGCCATTTTGATCACGGTCCGACGCGAAATTATGGTCAAAATCAAGGCAAATCTAGGAAGGTAGGCCCGGTGGCGAATTCAGAAATTTCCCATGTATTTTGTTATTGTAATTGGTAGAGTGTAATGTCAAAATGATATTTCGCCGTGGTTAAAACCTGAATTCGCTTGGGGCTCGTCCATTCCTATTGGCCATGATGTGAATTCGCTTTGATATTGACATTACACTCTACCTTTGTAAAAAAAAAAGAAGTTTTTCAATTTGCCGCCGAGCCTACCTGTTAGATATGCCTTGGTCAAAATTAAAATTACTCAGTGTGCTCTCCCGCCCTCTCTCTCATTTTTCGCTTTAATGGAAAAGCAAATATTTGGCCGCTTTGATTTTCATCTGAGCGTAAACTGGGCCAATGCATATAAAATAGAGAGAGCGCTTTTAAATTAAATTGACTCTTCAACTGTGTTTACGATATTTGTAAAAACGTTTACGATATCTATTTCTCTAAACTAAAAATTTTATTTATTAATTATAAAGAAATTAAATAATTTATAGAAAAAATTATATGCATACGCACTGCTCCTGACTCATACGAACACATCCATATCAATTTTATGTGGATATGAGTATGTTAAATGTGCTAAACAGCCTGGCAATTGTTTGTATGGAAAAGATGTTAGCCTATTAATATATAGATTCTTAAAAAGTATAGAAAAATATGAAAAATGAATAAACATGAAAAAAAAAATGAATCTACCTACCTGCACAAACATGACCAAGCATAAGAAAACATGTTCTAACATGTTCAAGCATGTTCATACATGTTCAAGCATGTTCAAACATGTTCAAAAATGAAAAATACTTACTTTCTTAAGAAAATATTGAAAAATATGGAAAGCCAAAAGAAAAAGTTGGTTTACATACATACAAGATTTAAAATTTTTCTAAAAAAGAATGAAATGCACTCTGCTGGTTTCTCAAAAAAAAAAAAAAAATTCTTTTAGCCGCAAACTAAATATTTATGTACATACATATTTATATGGCTATAAGAAAAAACTATAAATGTCAAGCGAAAATGTACAGCTGCTTCTGCAACACTTGCAGCAAAAAAATCGGCAACATTGCAAGTGTTTTCCGCAAAAACACACACACAATGCACAAAAAGTAAGCATACACACACACCAAATCTTAGAAAAAACACGCACAACCGTTGGCTGACTGGCTGGTTGGCTGGCTGACATTTTCCATAGTTGAGGCCATAAATTGCTAAACCAAATGAGCGTCCAGCGTCAAGTGGCTAAGGATGACTAACAAGAAATAGCAACAACAACCAAAAATAACAAAACAAAAATGCCAAAAAATAACTACAAAAAATACTATAAGGCATTCCAAGCTGCCAGCAATGAATGAAGTGAAACACCAACAACTAAAAAGTGCATACAAAAGCAATAACAATGAAAGCAGTTAGAACGTTAGAAGAAAAATGCTGCCGTAAAGTGAAGAAAAAAGTCGAAAAGCTGGCAGCTGGCGAAAAAATGGCAAAACAGCAGCGCTGCAGTTAGCTGCTAACAACATGTCATACAAAATTTTTTTAACGCACATACTTGCTTGTACACGAGCTTAACTTGCCAATGCGCCTCAATATATGCCATAATGCTTTCAAAGCTATTTGCTGTGCAAAATAAATGGCGGAAATACATTTTATTTGTATTTTCTGCTTATAACCAGTAGTCGAAATGTTTTTTAAAAATGTGTGAATTTGTAATTAAATTCACCAGCTGCTTAAATGGAAGACTGGGGTTATAACTAAATGACTATATTTGAACATTTGGTTGCATGGGAGCTTTGTGTAGATATGTACAAATGTACATTGCTATAGACAAAAAAGATAAATTTTAAAAACTACAAGAAAGTCTAAAGGGGAAAATATTAAAACTTTCAAGAACTGCAAGAATTTTTAACACTACAAGAATTTTAAAAACTATAAGTATTTTCAAAACTGCAAGAATATTAAAAATATCAAAAAATTTCAAACAACAATTTTAAAGCTACAAGAATTTTAAAAACCGAATAATATTAAAAATTTCAAGAACTGCAAGAATTTCTAAAATTGAGAAAACTTTCAGAACTACAAGACTTTTTAAAACTGCAAGAATATTAAAAATATCAAGAAATTAGAAAAACCAAAAACAATTTTAAAACTACAATTTTTAAAACCGAAGAAATTTAAAAAATTTTAAGAGCTGTAAGAATTTTCAAAACTACAAGAATTATCAAAACTATAAGAATTTTTAAAACTGAAAAAGTACAAAACCGCAAGGACTTTAAAACTGCAAAATTATAAAAATTTTCAAGAAATTTAAAAAAGCAACAATTCTAAAACTATAAGAATCTTAAAAACCGAAAAAAATTAAAAAAAATTCAACTGCAAGAATTTTTAAAGCTGAAAGAATATTAAAAACTTCAAAAAACTAAAAAAACGGTTACTTTAAAAACTGCAAAAATTTTTAAAACTGTAAGAATATTAGAAATTCCATGAAATTAAAAAATTAAACTTTTTTAAAAACTACAAAAATTTTTAAAGCTAAAAGAATTTTTAAAAGTGCAGGAATTTAAAAAACTGGAAGAATATTCAAAAGTACTGGAATTTAAGAACTGCAAGAATTAAAAAAATTCCATGAAATTGAAAAAAAACGCTTTTTTAAGAAATACAAAAATATTTAAAACTAAGAATTTTAAACTGCAAGAATTTTCAAAACGGAAAGAATGTTAAAAACTACAAGAATTTAACAACTGCAAGAATAATAAATAAGAATTTTTAAAACCAAAGAAATTTTAAAAATTTCAAGAGCTGGAAGAATTTTCAAAACTACAAGAATTCTTAAAACTGCAACAAATTTTAAAACTGCCGGAATTTTAAAAACTGCAAGACTTTTCAAAACTACCACAATTTCAAAAACTGAAAGAATATTAAAAATTCCAAGAAATCAAAAAAATACAATTTTAAAAATTTCAACAAATTTAAAGTCTGCATGAATTTTAATAACTATTTATTTTTCTTCTTCTTGGAGCAAAGTTATAACACCACATCCATTTTACATCTATTATGTCTATTAAAGTTATAAAAAAAATTATTATGGTATAAAGCGCCAACTGCCGGTCGTGTTTAATTTTCCTTACTAGCCAGTTTTTTGCGACTACAAGCATCCTTTTTGCTTTTCGCCTAAAAGCTAAATGCTCTAAACAAAATGACCACAAGCTGAGCTCTGGTGTGGCCGATCAGTGCTCCACGTGTAAGAAGAAACACCAACCGACAAGCAAGAAGAGACAGTAGACATCTGGCCAAAAGCTCTCGCAGGATTTGTGGGCAACAAAGCAAAGAAAGTAAACAAACAAAGAAACAAACGAAAAACAAATGCAAACAATTTGCTTGCAAAGAAGAAATGTAGGAAAAGTGATTTCAAAAGAAATGCACAAAAAATGCTGCTAGCAAAAAAGTAGAAGAAAAAGATGCACTAAGCAAATGCAAAGCCGCCGCCTATTGCCTGCCAGAAGTAGAGTAGCAAAATTCGATTACTTTGATAAAGAGAAGTATACAAGAGCCTGTCTACTCAATTCCTCGTTTTCTACTTGTCTCTCAGCTTGGATGCTAAGTTTGCCAAGCAATCTGTTGCAAGTTTGTCGCCGGTCTTCTTTTTTTGCTGCTTTGACCCATTTTTTCTTACAACGTCCTCTTTACTCCATTTCTCAATTTTTTTCACAGAAGAAGCCTTCCTTTCTTCTCCTTTTCCTTTCATTCTTCCTTCACTATTTAAGTTCTTCAGTCGTTTCTTCATTGATTATCTTTATTTTGCCCAATGCGCAAATAGAAAAGCCATTAGATTTGTAAATTTTCATTGTTAGTTGATCAAAGTACATACATACATATTTCCTAAAGGCTTGAAGATACACTACATAGTATGTAAATGCAGACGACAAGTATGACGACACACTTCCTTGCCTCTATCACTACCGATTGCTTTTCCTTGCTTATAGTAAAATGCCAAATAGTTTACTCAAGTTGCTTTTATTGAGAGGTCAGTTTATTGTGCCGTTAACTATGTGCTAAAGACTAAAAAAGCGAAGAAAATATAGATAAATGAAGTGGCAAAATGACTAGTGAAAATAAGTTAATAATAATGGCAAATGTTGTTGTTGTTGTTGTTTTTGCTGTTACTGTTATTGCATAGTCTTTTTAACACGCTTTTATTAGTTTCACCTGTATGTATGTGGGTATGTAACTTCTAGCTGCTGCCTAAATATATGCAACATATTTACTAATGAGATTAGGTTACAACCACCGCTATTTTCCAACAGATGGCGCGCGTGTATTTATATTTTTAAAATATTCACTTATTTTTGCTACACTTAGTTGGTCATGGACAGTAAAATTGATTGAATACACTACCCGACAAAATTTCAAAAATTTTCATATCCTCGACATTTGATACATGATTCCTATGTAGAATTTTCTGCTGATTCCAAATATGTAATCAGATGGTTCAAAAGTAGAACAGTTTTTGAGATATTTTGAAATTTCAGTTTTTGAGATAAGAAAAAAAAGTAGGATTACTAATTAGTCAATATCTCCGCCATTACCGTCTCGATTTTTACGTTATTTAATTTTGTTTTGAGAGGATGAAATACCCTTTCCAACAAAGCCAAAATAATTAAAATCGACGTTAAATTGACGGAGTTATAGCGATCAAAAAATTTTTTTTAATGAAAATTTTCAGTTTTTTTTTCGATATTCATATACTTTTTTGTAATTTTTTTAAAGAAATATTAAATATCCTCCTGGTTTCACACTTTGAGTCAACAGCCTATTTCTTAGTGAACATTTTGGCACTTTCCGGATTATAATCCGTAGAAAAATTACAATGCTATAAGAGATTTAATGAACAAACCTATGTTTATTTTTTTATCAAAATCTTGTACTTAACCTCCATTTTTTTATTTTTATGTATATTAAAAGTGTTTAAATGTTGATAGTTTTCGCTGTTTTGGTACATTTTGTTCTTCTCGAAGAAGGAACCAGCAAAAATGGCTCATCATTCAATGTCCCTGACATTCCAATGGCTTAGGTATCGCAATCCCATGTTTTTTTTTATTTCTCCGTGAGAACGCTCACCGTTGTAAAAGTCATCACTTATATATGAAGATTATGTTGAGAGGGTTTCGGGACAATTTTATTTTTTTATTTACACCGCGAAATACCGCGGAAAAAATTTTATTTTTTTTGCAACTTTTTTATTTGACACCCGATTTGTAAAATTGATATGTCATTATTTTAGTCTGGTGGAGCTCTATATATCGCTCTAATGTCCTTTTGAGCTATGAAGTTGTTTTCACATAGTTGGGTCACCTAACCAAGTTTTACGTCTATAAAATATCCTGTTCGTTTTACCTGCAAAAATTTGGTAAAAATAAAATACTAATGGGATCTTGGTAACATTACGCTTAAAGTGTTTGCAATTTAATAGGCTATTTTTTAAAAATAAATCTTTTGCTGATTTTCCCAACTTTTTATAAAAAAACTATTTTCAAAATCGAAATTAAAAATTGCAAAAAATCCACAAAACTTTGACCAGCTGTCACTCAGTGAGTTTTTACTCAACCACCACAAGTTGTACGTCACTAAAAGCGTATTTTAATTACCTTTTGAACGAGGTACTGTTAGCTGTTATCGCACATGTAACTTTAGCGAAAAATATTTTTGAATGAAGTGATAACCAAAAAACGCAAAATTACCATTATCTCAAAAACCACACCGTGCAAAAAATAAAAATAAATACTTTTGAGCTCAGGGGGCCCATGCAGATTTTCCCTCATACCCCGATTTCTAGGTATTTTTTGCTGTAAACTAGTGTTATTGTTATAGTGGTTTACATTTGCCAGATTTGAAAGTTCAATGAAAATATAAATATAGGTTTCTTCACTTAATCTCTTATAACTTTGCCATTTTTCCACAGATTATAATCCGGAAGGTGCCAAAATGTTCACTAAGAAATAGGCTGTTGACTCAAAGTGTGAAACCAGGAGGATATTTAATATTTCGTAAAAAGATATTACAAAAAAGAATATGAATTTCGAAAAAAACCTGAAAATGTTCATAAAAAAAAATCTTTTGTTCGCCATAACTCCGTCACTTTAACGGCGTTTTTAATTATTTTTGCTTTGTTGGAAAGGGTATTTCATCCTCTCAAAATGAAATTAAATAACGTAAAAATCGAGACGGTAATGGTGGAGATATTGACAGATGAGTAATCCTACTTTTTTTTCTTATCTCAAAAACTGAAATTTCAAAATATCTCGAAAACTGTTCTACTTTTGAACCATCTGATTACATATTTGGAATCAGCAGAAAATTCTACATAGGAATCATGTATCAAATGTCGAGGATATTTTTTTTGTCGGGTAGTGATATCAGTCGCTTTTTTGCTGCTGCTGTTGATAAGGAAGAGAAAATTAATATAATGATGTCGAGATTGAGAGATTGAAAAAAAAAAAAAATTGAAAATATAGAAAAGATATAAAAGAGTTAGGGGATTCACAAAGTGTCATATAGTCATATATCATATTAAAATATTGTACGGAAATAGTTATAAAAACTATTCCGAAGCCGTGTGAAGAAGTAAACAAAAACAGCTGACCAAATACGACGACCCAAAAACATATCGTGCAGAGTTGTATTTATTTAGTACACATACAGCCCAGAATGCAACAACAAAATATTATGATTTATGACGATATGACGTAATATGAAAGGTTGTCAATCCCCTAAGTATTTTCTTAAAATAAGTAAGTATAAGTAAAAGCAAATAAGAAAAAGAGAATAGAATCGTAGACTTTTACAACACCGATGAGCAGCGCATTTTTCCGACAGTAGAGAGCCTTAATAGTCGTCTAAGTGTTTTGAACCTTACTTGGAGTATTTAAATTAAAACTTTTAATTAGAAGAAACTGTTATATTGAACTGCTATACTCAGCAAATTTTACACTGAAACTGTTATACAACAAAAAAAAATAATAATAATAATTTATTTAATTTAACGAGCACAGGCCCAGGTTATATTTTATTTTTTATTTTTTAGAAACTAGAAAAAAAACTTTTTAAGCATGGATGTAACTACAGCTGTTTCACCTTAGATCCCTCTAAGACTCATCAGGTTACTTTTGCTTCTGCCAAGACCCGAACTTGCGCACCTTGCAGTACAATAACTACAGTTCTAACCGCTGAGCTATTGCCTGCCTTCGACATCTGATAGAAAATTTGTTGCTAGTTTCTTTCCTACTATAATTCGTTTCTAACTTATGCACATACGTATGTACATTAGGCCGTCTCGCCTTATAGGGACGCAAGAATAAAGTTCGCCGTACGCCCCCGCATATGATGTCTTTTTGGAAAACATGTCCGGAAAAGTTTTTTATTTTTTTTTTGGACGCCGCTAGATGTCGCTAAAATTTATTTTTCTCATAACTTCGGTATTTATAGTCCGATCTCTAAGTTTAATACACCAATGTCTTTGGCTTGAAAGGGCACCTTATACTATGGAATATTATTAACCCTATGTGCGTCGTTGGGGTCACTGCCACCCAGTACTTAGTTTATACCACCCTAATGTAATTTTTTATGGCTGCATGTTAAACGTAGTCTAAAATCATTAATCATTAATTGCAAAAGGAGTATTTCGATCGCTTCAGTATAACCCGAAATAATACTCGTTCAACATTCCCAGGCATATATGTTTTCCGCTTCCTTGGGTCTTTTAGGTTTATTTTGCAAAGATTTCCTCTGAGGAGACCCCTATTGAAATTTTATGGCGAATAATTTTCTAGAACATGTTAACCCTCTAGCTCCGCCAATAAAGGGTTATTTTGACCCCTATTTTTTGAAAATTAGGAAAAATAGTATTTTTAAGGTCGCTAGAGGGTTAAAATGTTCTAGAAAATTATTTGGCATAAAATTTTATTAGGGGTCTCCTCAGAAAAATTTTCTGTAAAATTAACCTAAAAGACCAAAGGAACCGAATAACCTATATTCCTCGGAATGTTTAACGTGTTTTATTTCGGGTTCTGCTCAAGCTATCGAAATACTTATTTTGTAAAAGGTTAATGATTTTTGACTAGGTTTAACATGCAGACATAAAAAAGGTACATTAGGGTGGTATAAACTAAATACTGGGTGGTAGTGACACCAATGGCGCACATAGGGTTAATAATATTCCATAGTATAAGCCGCCCTTTGAAGCCAAAGACATTAGTGTATTAAACTTAGAGATCGGACTATAAATACAGAAGGTATGAGAAAAATTAATTTTAGCGACATCTAGCGGCGTCCAAAAAAAAATAAAAAACTTTTCCGGAAATGTTTTCCAAAAAGACATCATATGCGGGGGCGTACGGCGAACTTTATTTTTTGCGATACGGTCTAATGTACATATTTCACCCCGGCGAGTTTCCCAAAACGATGTCGAATCGACCTCGATTCGAACTCGACTTCACTAAGTGCCAAATTGGGATATTAAACTTTTCTACTTAAAAAATTTTATACATACATTGAAACTTTTATACAAAAAAAATACATATTTATTTTTTAATAAAATTTAATTGTTTAGGAAATTTTTTTTTATTTTTTTACGACTTTTACTTTACTCAGGCCCGACGAGAGGGGGGGGCTGAGGGGGTCAATTGCCCCGGGCCCGGGCTTTAGAGGGCCCGGGAATCTCAAAATGATATCCAAGTTTTTGCTACAGAAAATAAACAAACAACACCTTTCATCACCTTTCGTAGATAGCAATCATTTTAAATTTCAACAAATTTTATAAATCTCTTAACGTGTCTGCACCTCACTTAAGGAATTGTTGGTTTTGGCGTCGACTTTGCAGCATAAATTTGAATTCGTTTTCTCTTGCAACAGAAAAATTTGGTATGATGCATATTCTTATACAGCGATATGGGTATTTCCTGGGCGTTTCGGACGGTATGTTCGCACGATTTTTTGAACTTTTGAGGCAGAAATATCGCGAAATATTGTATCGTTTTATGATAAAAGGAAAGATTTAGGTCACAGCTAATGACTAAAGTATGTTACCGACAGAAATTTAGTTTAATGCCTCTGTGTAAGCCACTTGAACTGCGTTCCGGACGCTACAAAAACACGTCCATATTATAAAAGTAGCTAAAACAGGCATTAAACTAAATTTCTGTCGCTAACATACTTTAATCATTATCCGTGGCGTAAATCTTTCCCTTTATCATAAAACTATACAATATTTCGCGATATTTCTGCCTCAAAAGTTCAAAAAATCGTGCGAACATACCGTCCGAAACGCCCAGGAAATGCCCATATACATATGTACGTGTATGTATGTATGTAAACAGCGATACGCCGAAAACAAACAAAGCTTGCGAAGCTAAAATTTGCTTTGGTGCTTCGTACAGTTGAATTCGATTGCTGTTTCACTAAAGCGTTCAGCAGAATCAGTCTTTTGATATACTAAATTATTACCAACAAATATTTGTATTCCAATTTAAAGAAATTTATTTCATACAAATAAAGCAATATGTATTTAAGCAGAATTCATTCAGACCTCTGGTCCCTTGGACAATATTACTCAGTATGACCCATGGATTCGGAAACTGGATGTGCCTTTTGACAATACATTTGACCCACCCAAATATGTATATTTCTATGTAAACATATTTACTTGATCTGTATTAATGTATAGATAAATTAAAGTTCGTAACTATATATTCATTGAATTTTGATTTTGAGAATTTGTTCATTTATTATAGGGGCCCGTAGTTATTTTGACCCCGGGCCCGGATTTTCTCTCGGCGGCCCTGCCTGAAAGATACTGCAGTAGTCCGGGACTAAAAAGGATTTTTTAATCCCAAGCTCCGGACGAAACACTGCAGCTCCCACCCGTCCACCTTTTATCCGCCTGTAAATATGTGGAACATATAGCGATTGGTTCGTAGTCCTTTCTTCCATCCGTCTTGTTATATTATTACCTGTGGACCCTGTTGAGGTCGGTTTGGAGAGTAACTTAGTCTGAACTTTGGTCCTCATATGTTGCTGTGTCCAAAAGTTCGTTGTCTAAATTGTCCTGTTATTCAGTTTAGAAAATCGCAGTACTCACCGTGTTGGCGGCATTCGAACAGGCCCGATGAGAGGGGGGGGCTGAGGGGGTCAATTACCCCGGGCCCGGGCTTTAGAGGGCCCGGGGAATCTCAAAATGATATCCAAGCTTTTTGCTTACAGAAAATAAACAAACAACACCTTTAATCACCTTTCGTAGATAGCAATCATTTTAAATTTCAACAAATTGTATAAAACTCTGAACGTGTCTGCACCCCACTTAAGCAATTGTTGGTTTTTGGCGTCGGCTTTGCAGCATAAATTTGAATTCATTTTCTGTTGCAACAGAAAAATTCGGTATGATGCAAATTCTTGTACAGTGATATATGTATGTACGTGTATGTATGTATGTAAGCAGCGATACGCCGAAAACAAACGAAGCTTGTGAAGCTAAAATTTGCTTTGGTGCTTCGTACAGTTGAATTCGATTGCTGTTGCACTAAAACGTATTTTTTGCACCATACCTGTTACAGTAATTAATGCTGAAAGTTCCTTCAGTGTTCTTGCAAGAATAAAGAACTTCCATCGATCGTGTTCAACTCAAGAACGTCTCACAGGACTTGGCATACTTTGTATTGAAGCACCAACAGCGAGACAGTTGGATTTTGACACTATAATATATAATTTTGCAGCTGCTAAGGCCAGAAAGGCTCACTTGTGTTAATTAAAGTCTTTTGATATACCAAATTACTACCAACAAATATTTGTATTCCAATTTGAAGAAATTTATTTCATACAAATAAAGCAATATATATTGAAACAAAATTCATTCAGACCTATGGTCCCACGGACAATATTACTCAGTATGACCCATGGATTCAGAAACTGGATGTACCTTTTGAACAATACATTTGACCCACCGTAATATATATATTTCCATGTAAACATATTTACTTGATCTGTATTAATGTATAGATAAATTAAAGTTCGTAACTATATATTCATTGAATTTTGATTTTGAGAATTTGTTCATTTAGTATGGGGGCCCGTAGTTTTTTGACCCCGGGCCCGGATTTTCTCTCGGCGGCCCTGGATTTACTAGTCTTCTACAGTAAGTTGGACTGTACTACTCTTTATAGCAAGCAACGATCCTATCTTCTACGTATAACAATTCTGATTTTTGAGACATTTTGAGAGCATTCGCTATCATCTGAATTTGAGTCCTTCAGATATTATCAAAATATTCGTCGGATTAACCTATAGAGAAAATATGTATATATTTTTTTTTGTATTTTAGGCCAAATTTGCAAGTTCGCAGGTGTATTTATTTCTACTAAGTGATAAAAATCCACTAACTAAATTTTATTTTATAACTTTTATTTGTTTACTTTATTTTAATTCGACTTTTTTTTTTTTAACAAGTTCAAAAGAAAAAACTTTCTACTTACAAACAAAAATGAAAAAATCTCTACACAGAAAAAGAGATAGATTTCCCAACGCTTCATCGCTTCATTCAAAAATAATTGCAAAGCAATTCTTCCTCTTTGTTTTTGTTGAAAGAGTCACAAAACTTTTGGACAACTCAGCCAGGGGAAACCAGAATCAAAAAATAAACATAAAAACAAACACAAAAGCCATTTTTTAGGACACTCGTTAGTGCTAGTTTGTAACTTTAAAGGCGTAGGCGAGCAGAAATAAAAAACAACAAGTAAGGAAGCCTAAGTTCGAGTGGAATCGAACATTAGATACTCGTATGCTTTCATTGTTTGTTTGCGTTTGATGGAAACACGGTGCACTTTATATAAAAAGGTTAGTGCTGCATAAAGTGGGCGTAGCCACGCCCATTTTCTAAATTTTTATCAGTCATCCAACTAAGCATATGAATATTATTCTTTGTGCAAAATTCATTCCTTTATGACTTCTAGTTATAAAGATGTCACGTTACAAATTCCCAAGGAGTGTTCCAGATATATCTTTCTTAAAAAGTAGGCGTGGTCATAAACCGATTTAAATAAATTTTTGCGTGGCTATTAACACATGTTATAAAAGTGTATAAACCAAGTTTCGTCATAATATCTCAATTATTTGTCGAGTTATAGGCTAAGAAATCTCGTATATCCCTTTGTGTAAAAAGAGGCGGTGCCACGCCCATTTTCCAAAATTTTTCTCTTTGTTGTTTCCGGTCTATTGTATAAATCATACCACAAAATTTCAATGAATTATCTTTACATTTGACAAAGATATCGCTTAAAATGTTTTTATTAGGTCACTTTATAAGACCCATATATAAAAGTGGGCGTGGCCCTCAACCGATTTCGGAAATTTTTCGTCCAAATATTTGACTAAGTAAGTATATCACGCGTACCAAATTTCATCGACATATCTTCAACGGTTTCTGAGTTATGACTCATAAAACTTTCAATGTTTGCCCCTTAATAAGTGGGCGTGGCACCGCCCATTTTCCAAAATTTTTGTGTTTTTTGTTTTATGTCCATAGTTGGACTCATGCGACAAAATTTCACTGATATATCTTTATATTTGACAGAGATATGGGTTAAAATGTTTTTATTAGGTCACTTTATAATACAAATATATAAAAGTGGGCGTGGCCGTCAACAGATTTTAACTATTTTCCGTCCAAACGTTTGCCTAAGTAAGTAAATCACGCGTACCAAATTTTGTCGATATATCTTCAATGGTTTCTGAGTTATGACATATAAAACTTGCAAGGTTTGACCCTTAATAAGTGGGCGTGGCACCGCCCATTTTCCAAAATGTCATCAAATTTCTTCCTAGGGGCCTGAGCTCAACACGTGGGTAAAATTTCATCGCTCCAGCTATATTAGTGACTGAGATACCAAATTTCCCATTTTTTCTATATAGGAAAAGTGGGCGTGGTCATGGTCCGATTTCGCCCATTTTCAATACCAACCGTCCCAGTCTCGATACCAACTTGCATTTCAAATTTCATCAAAATATCTCAATTTTTGCGCGAGTTAGAGTGTTTACAGACGGACGGACAGACGGACGGACGGACGGACGGACGGACGGACATGGCTCAATCGATTTCTCTTTTCACCCTGATCATTTTGATATATATAAGTCTATATCTATCTCGATTATTTCACTCTGTTACAATCCACCGTTATGTGATTAAAACTATAATACTCTGTGTACTAGTACAGCTGAGTATAAAAAAAAAAAACGAGCGAGAAAAAAAAAGAAACATCGAAGTGCTATTTGTTGCCATTTTTGTGAAAGATTTATTGCACTTTTGTTGCAAATTTCAGGGACAATTGCCGAACAAATCACAAAAACAATCAGAAAAACAAGAACAAAGACTATAAAATAGTGGGTAGCAATAGAAAAGGACAATAGAAGTCAAGCAACAAAGGCATTAGGAAACGAATCAGTTTCGGTTGGTTGGCAGTTTTAAGTTGTTGACTTACTTTGCTGACTAATGCGCCCAGTGGGGGAGTAGCATGAAGAAAGTGCTTACAAATAAGAAAAAAAAAATACAAAAAGATATAAAAATTTAAAATATAAGTAAGAAGTTTGAAATAAAAATAAAGTAATACATATTTAACATTTATTAAAAAGATGAAAGTAAGGGGAAAAAGTATATGAAAAAAATGGGAAGAATTTGTTATAAAAATTATATAAAATATGAAAAGAAGTAAGCGAAAAAAATTTTTTCACGCCTTACCGCATTTAGCCGTTATGTAAACTTTTTAATAGCAAAACTTTCAAGTCCACTTTTACCAATTAAAATTGTTTTGTCTCCTTTTTTCCAAAAAAAAAAAAAATTATGTCGTTTTTTAACGTACAAAAATTTAAGGTCTACTTTTTTACTGTTTAAAACTGTTCTGTCTACTTTTGACTGAAAAAAATTTTTTTGCCACTCTTTTCTACGCAAAAATTGTTACGCCAATTCTTTGGCGAAAAAAAATTTATATTTTACCTATTAACTATTATCAAAGTAAAAACTGGCCAAAACAAAAACATTATGAAAAAAAATGTTTGTCCACTTTTTACTGAACTTGACGTTACGTACACTTTTTACCGGAAAAAAATTAATATTTTACCTATTAACCAGGGCTGAAATTTATTGATATTTTTAACGATAAAAAATTTTTAATTTAACAAAATTCAAATTGCTTCAACAAAAATCAAAAAAATTATCAAAATTTTTTTCGTTTCGATAATTACCGAAACAAAATTTTTTTAAAAATATTGTTTCAGCTGCAAACAAAAAATTGATTACCAAAATAATTTTGTTTCCTGTGCCTATAAAAAAAAACTGAAAACCTATCATATAAATATTTATTCATACATACATATGTACATACCCAGCAGTATTTGAGGTAAGGAGGTGCATATTCAGTAGAATATTCAGTATGAAAAATACACTGAAACTGAGTTCAAAAATCATGCCTGAAAAAATAACTGAACACGCAGTGAAGACATCAGGTGTATTGAAATATATGCTATGGAAGTTCTCCCTTCGTAGTCAGCCCTTTTTTCATATGGAAACTCTCCCTTCTCGTTCGGCAGTTTTTAGGTAGTTGATTTTCGACGCCACCTCTATATAAAAACGAAAGCGAAAGTTCAGATTTTGGAACTACATCTCTGCTGAATATTCAATAGGAAATATGTGCTGTTTTCCAGCTGATAAATACTGCTGGGTACATACGTATGTATATCTTAGCAACAAACAAACAAACATAAACAAAACGAAATCTTTTTGTTATTTTGTTTTGATATCAAATTAACAAAATTAATTGTGATACAATTTTATTGATAATTTTGGAATCGGAAATAAATATTGCATAGCAATATAAATTTTTGATATTTTTTTTATATGTTTATTGAAACAAATTTTTTTTGTATTTGTTTTGTTGAGCAGCCTTGCTATTAACTATTATGAAATTAAAAACTTTTTTCCAGTACTTAATTAAAAAAATTTTAATGTCTACTTTTTACCGCATAAAACTATTTTGTTTACTTTTTACACACGAAAAATTATTTTTACACATTTCAGCAACAAAAAAAACTTATTGCTACAACAAATTTTTACCTAAAAAAACGGCTCCGTTCACTTATTATAAAAGAGAAGTGGTTGGTCCACTTTTTATACAAAAAAATCTGTTCACTTTTTGTCGGAAAAAATTGAGATTTGTCCACTTCTAACTGAATATAATGTTCATATCCACTTTTAACAAAGAAAAAAAAACTTTTAGTTCCATTTTTTACCGAACCAAAAATTGTATGCTCAATTTTTACTGAGCTTAGTGGTTGTCCGCTTTTTACAAAAAAAAGAAATTTTATCCACTATTTTATATAAGACACATATGTAAATATGTCCACTTTTTCCAAAAAAAAAAAAAAAAAAAAAAATCATGTCCACTTTTTACTGAACAAAACTCCTTTAAAAATTATTTTACCTAACACTCAGACTTTCAAAAAAAAAAAAAATTTACTAAAACTTTGTCAATTATTTTATCGAAACCTCATATTTCCATTCTTACCAAAAAAAAAACTGCCCACTTTTTACTTACTAATTCGAATGCAATAATAATAATCGATTCACTTTGAGGATAAGTCGAATTATTCAGTAAAAAGTGGACAGATTTTTTTTTTTTTGTAATAATGGAATTTGAAATAGCAATTTTTTTCTGTAAAAAGTGGACAGGAAAAATTTATTCGTTAAAAAGTAGACATAAGATATATATATTTTTTTTGCAATTCTTGAGTTTAAATCTAAAAAAAATATCCGCAAATATGCTTAGTATATGAAAAATATTAAAAATCATCCCAGCTCACCCACTGTGCACCACTTTATTTGTATATGAATTTATACATCGATTCGTGCTTCACTTTCCGTTTACCGTTAGCATTATGGCTTTGCCTCTGTTTTCTATTTGCCACTTTGACACTTTCATTGTTTGCAGTTTGTTTGTGACGTTATTTGTTTTTTTTTTTGTTGTTGTCACTGCCTGCCATTGACGCCAACGCCATTGTTTCTCTGCACCGATAACTTATTATCGATATTTTATTGTTTTATTTGTGCGTGTGGCTTACAAGTTGAGCGCAAATAAACAAACACACCCTAATACTTTGACCAAATTTCGCTTTCCTTGGTTAGCAACTTTTTTTATCGCTTTTTTGTTGTTTTGGGTGTGGATTTAACACGTTTTTTGTTTGGTGTTTTAGCTTGTTGTGGTTGTTGTTGTTTGTTTTCGCTGTTGTTGCGCTTATGTTTATTATTTTATTGTTTATGCGTGTTCGCATTTCATAGTTTCGCTTTCATTATAATCCTTCGTTGGCGCTTTTCAGCGACTTTCGATCAACTCCAATTCTATGTAACCGTATGTACTCCCTTAGGTTTGTATATTTAATTAGTTTTATGTAAACTATTGCAGTTCTTAAAATTATAATTTGTAGTGAAGAAAACTTTTAATATTCTTGTAGTTTTAAAAATCCTTAAATTCCTGTAGTTTCTAAAATTCTTGTTATCTTTAAATTTCATGACGTTTCCAACATTCTTCCAGTTTTAAAAATTCCTGCAGTTTTAACAATTTGGCAGTTTATAGAATTCTTTAATTTTTTAAAATATTTCAAATTCTAGTAGTTTTCAAATTGTTGCAGTTTATAAAATTCTTTGGATTTTCTTGAAATTTTCAATATTTTTAAAAATTATCGCAGCTTCCAAAATTCCTGCAGTTTTCAACATTCTTGTAGTTTTAAAATATTTTGAATTAAAAAAAATTAAATTTTGCCATTTTTTAAATTTCTGTAGTTTTTATATTTTTTTCAGTTTTCAGTATTTTTGCAGTTTTCAAAACTCTTTGGATTTTTTAAATTATTTAAGTTCTTGAAATTTTCATTATTATTGCAGTTTTAAAAATTCTTGTAGTTTCTTTAGATTCTTTCAATTTTCGATATTCTTGCAGTTTTATAAATTCTTGCAATTTTCGAAATTCTTCGGGTTTATAAGTATTTTAAATTCTTTTAGTTTCTAAAGTTCTTTAAATTTTCAGTATTTTTGCAGTTTTGGTAATTCTTGCAGTGTTTAAAACTCTTTACATTTTTGAAATCATGTAGTTTTGGTAGTTCGTGTAGTTTGTAAAATTCTTTCAATTTTAAATATTCTTGCAGTTTTAAAAATTCTTGCAGTTTTTTAAATTCTTTAGATTTTCAATATTATTGCAGTTTTAAAAATTCTTGTAATTTCTTTAGATTTAAAAAAATTTAAATCTTGCAGTTTTAAAAATTCCTGTAGTTTTTCAATTTTCATTATTCTTGCAGTTTGGAAGAACTATGGCTTTTTTTTTTTTAATTTTAATCTTGCAGTTTTTAAAATTCCTGTAGTTTTAAAAATTATTTCAATTTTCGATATTTTTGCAGTTTTCGAAATTCTTGCAGTTTTCGAAATTCTTTGCAATTTTTAAATATTTTCGATTCTTTTAGTTTCGAAAATTCTTTAAATTTTCAATATTCTTGCAGTTTTGGAAATTCTTTGAGTTTTTAAGATTCTCTAGATTTTTTAAGTATTTTAAATTCTTGTAGTTTTTAAAATTCTTTTCATTGTGAAATATTTTGAAATTCTTGTATTTTCCAAATTTTTTAAATTCTTGTAGTTTGTTTTTAAATTTTGCAATATCCAAAAGTTGTGATGATCATAATTATGATGATGATGATGATAATTATGATGATGATTATGATGATGATGATGATTATGATGATGTTGATGCTGACGATGTTTATTTTTTTTATATAGAAAACGGATCCATTAATAACTCTCTTCCTAAACTGGCGCCCATTTCGAAAAAAGTCACTGCGGGTTATAAAATCTCTCTCCCTTTTAATCATAAAAATGTCACACTTTCTTTTATTCGCTATCGTTATCACCCACTACCGATTGTTATTCAAAGCTCATGACCTTAAACAAAAAAAAAAAAAAAAAAAACGCCATAAAAAGTTTAGTTGTCATCATTATTTTGTGCAATTTTTGCTGACAAAATTTATCGTTTTCATTTTCATTTTTGTTTATTTGCTTTCGTTGACGTGCTTTGCGTTATTTGCTAATACAAAACATGCCCAAAACACATTCAGCTAAATAAAGAAATATTAAGACATACATAAATGCAAAGATATATTTCTCATATACATAAATATTTCCTGCTATATTTACTAGCTATATTTACTGAGGAAAAATATTAAAAAAAAAAAACTATTTCTTATATTTGTGTCCTATTTAACTCATCCCACTTCTCCTTCTGCTTGTTTAATACACTTTCTTCCTCCGCTTCTGACTACTTTCTTACCCTCCTCCGCTACTCTCCACGCATTACAAAAGTTATCTTTCCCGAACTTTCTCTTTCCACTTTCATTCCGTTTTTTGCCTACTGTTTTTTTTTTGTTCGTTTTCGCATCACATATCATATTTCAAAGCATACTTTTGTATGTTTGTCTTGTCTTATAAGTACTTTGTGAATGCTTTGTAAACCAGCAAGTCAAGTGTTGGTCAATTGAAAAAGAAGCAGAAGAAAATATTGTAACTCTTCAAAGTTTACAACAAGTTATTTATGTTATTTGCTGTGAGAGATAGAAAATCTTGTAAAAGCTATTGAATTATTTTCTAACCACTTTTTTTGTCAAATACTACACTTATGTGTAGCATACTTTTAGGTTCGCTACTTGAAAATATGTCAAACAATATTTGGTAAAAATTGCTGAAGGTTGGTTTTGAAGTTTTTTTTGTGATATTTAAAACAATTCTTTATACGAAGGTATGGAGGAAAATGTTCCAGGCCAGTACAGTATTTCTATCGTCAGCACTGCTGACTCAGAAGAAGTGAAAGGCCAAAACAGCTCGACTAACTTCTTCACCGTTTAGGCAAAATTTTAAATTTTTTCATGTTTGATCATGTTTAGTCATGTTTGGTCATGTTTCAACGTGTTTGTTCATATTTTTTCATGTTTCATCATGCTTGCACATTTTTTTCATGTTTTTTCATGATTGCTCATGTTTGATCATGTTTGTGCATGTTTCATAATGTTTAAACATTTTTAATCGTGTTTTTTCACTTTTGATCATGTTTGTGCATGTTTTTCATGTCTCATTTTAAACAAAAGAAAAACACTTTTCTCTCTCTCTCTATTTGCAGCATGGGCATACAACTACAACACGGCCATTCACACGGCTTATCTGGCAGCGCCCACGGTCACTCACACGGCGGCAAGGCAAAGAAAAAGGGTAAAAAAGCCTACAACCAAAATACCACCAACAACAACGTTGGCATAGCTGGAATAACGCTATCGAACTCATCCAACAGCACCACCACAACTAAACCATTTGCCAGCATCGCTGCCAACGCCTGCAGCGACAAGCAATACCGGCCCGGCGCCGCATGTCTGCCAACGGGTGCCTGCCGTCTGCCCACCACACCGCGTGCCCTGCAAGATGGCGCTGCCGAGCTGGAGGCAGCCGATGCGGCAATGCCGGCCTCAGGTTTGACCACATTTTCCTATCAAAATTCCACAACGGTGAATGAGGTACGCGCTGAGGTGACAGCAGCGGCCGTAATGGCTGAATCAACGGCGACACCGGGCACGCATCATCATCATGGCGGTGCGGCGTCACGCGAAGCGGAGAATTTGAATGTACGCGCCGCTTTCATTCACGTCATCGGCGATATGATCCAGAGCGCGGGTGTGTTCATAGCAGCTTTGGTGATATTCTTTCGGCCGGATTGGGCGATTGTCGATCCGATTTGTACTTTCGTCTTCTCGATTATTGTGTTGTTCACAACGTTTTCGATCATGAAGGATGCGCTGTTGGTGAGTAGAAGACGGCAGATTTATTTTAAAGGTGGATTTAGGTCTTTTGGATTAATATTGTGGTGATATGCAAATTCGGCGCCAGATATCCCACTGATAATAATCAATTAATTTATTAATTATTAATTTTTTCAATTTTTCTTCATTAAAAAATGGCCAATAGCTCATTTAAATTCACATAAAATAATTACTAGAATTAAAACGGCCATAAAAATACAAACGTAAATAATCAATTAAATTCAGTATTAGATTCGTTCATGTTTTTTTTGGCAAACGTGGCATCTGAGTCTTCCATGAACAAATTTAAAAAAGTTTTTGTTCAGTAAAAAGTGGACAAAAAATTTGGTTAGTAAAAATGGAAAACTTTTCTTCCGGTAAAAGTGGGCATCGTTCCTAGATACAGGAATTTGTTGTTAAGTAAAAAGAGGACTCATAATTTTCTTTTGGTGAAAGTGGGCAACTGAGTCTTCGATAAAATAATTGATAGAATTTTTTTCAGTAAAAAGTGGACAGGAAATATTAGTTCTATAAAAATAGTACCAATACTTATTTTAATAATTTTCGTTCTTTTGTAAAATAGTAGACAACATTTTAGTTGCTAAAACGTAGACATATGACAAAAACGTGGATATGGAAGTTTTTCTTCAATAAAAGAAGGACTAAAAGTTTTATAATTTTTTTTTTTAAGTAGAGTTGGTAAAAAGTAGACAAATGATAAGAAGTATGTAGATATGACAGTTTTTTTCAACAAAAGCAAAAATAATTTTTTTTTTTTGTTAAAAGTGGACGCATAATTTTTTTTGTAAAAAGTGGACATACATAGGCATCATAAATAAGTATATATAGCAGCTTTTTTTAATAAAAAGAGGACTAACATGTTTTATTATCATTTATTTTTTTTCTCTTTTGGTAAAAAGTGGACGCTAGCTTTATTTCAGTAAAAGGTAGACATTAAAATTGGTTTGGTAAAAAGTAGACATATGAAAAAAGAGAGATATATCAGTTTTTTCAAATAAAAGGAGTACTAATACTTATTTTTATATTTTTTGGTAAAAAGTGGACGCAAATCTTTTTTTCGTAAAAGGTAGATATGAGAAAAATGTGAATATGGCAGTTTTCTTCGATAGAAGTAGGAGTAATACGTTTTATTATAATTTTCGTTAGTAAAAAGTGGAAGCATAGTTTTTTTTTTTTTGTTAAAAGTAGACATAAAATTTGAATTGGTAACAAGTAATAATAATAATAATAATAATAATACAATGGCGCTATTATAACTCTGACGAATTTTATGGCCGAGCTTCTCTCCCAATTCGAGGTGTGCTCCTTTTTGTTTTTCCTACTAATTGGGTGGACCTACAGTTTTATGCCGGCTCCGAACGGCGAATGCATTTTTTGTGAGAAGCTTTTTCATGGCAGAAATACACTCGGAGGGTATGCCGCCCACTGCCGAGAGGTGACCGCTGCTCTTAAAAAATTCAATAATTGGATTTTTACTAATTAGAAAAATTTTTTGGTGTTTTTCTCGGACCGTGGCTTGAACCCGAGACCTCTGGCATAGCAGGCGAGCACTCTACCCACTGCACCACAGCGGCCACAAGTAGACATATAATAAAATATAGCAGTTTGTTTTTAATAAAAAAAGGACTAACGCTTTTTATTATTACTAGCTGGACCCGTGCGCATCTTGCGCAAAAAATAATAAAACATACGGCGCCAGTCGATATAGTTTCTGCTCTCACGCCCATTTTAAAAAACTTATATTTATTTGGTTTTATATCTACAGTGGAACTTATGGAATTTTCAATGAATTACTTATGTATATGTTTGACAAACATATCGCATAAAATGTTCTATTATACCTACATATATATATGTATGTGTGTTATATTTTTATATATTTTACATATATTTTTATATACATATACATATGTACATACGTGGTCCCTGCCGACTTGGGTAATTTTTTTTCCACACGTTTGCCTTGGCAAGCAAATCAGTGGTCCAAGCTTACTCGATTTAACTGTTACAGTTCTTGAGTTTTTACTTATAAATCTTTGAAAATTTGCTCCTCTTGGCCAATTTTTCAAAATTTCAGCACGTTTCCTCATAACGGCATAACGTCATTTCATCACTCGGGCTTTATTAGTGACTGAATTATCATGTTTTACGTGTTTTCCGAAATACACATATATGCCTTATTTTCAACCCCAACTTCTTCTGTTCCCATTAGAATCTGTGTACCAAATTTCATTAAAATATTTCTATTTTTGTGCAAGTTAGAGTGTATACGGCCGGACGGACGGACATGGTTCAATAATTTTTTTCATCCTGATCGTTTTGAAATACTCTTGTATATTAAGGTGGAGTGAAAATTTTTTTTGGAAATTCAATTTGTTCCAAAGCCAGAACGGCACCTTTCCAGCCCAGAAATAAGCCTGTAAAATTTTTTTCACCTACTCGCATGTTTGGAGGTGCCCCCAGCCCCACAAAGTTGAAAAAAATAGCACGATCTGGTACAAATGTGAAATTTCTACAATTATTAAATCAAAAAAACGAAGTATGAGGATTGATAAACAGGCTAAGTTGAGTATAAAAGTGAATTCTTTTTTTTTTTGAAACAACAACAACCAAAGTTATTAAAGGTCAAAGTTTGTATTATGCATTTTTAAATTGCAATTACTTAAAAACTACTAAACCCATTTCAAATATTTATATACCATTCGATAGGTATTTTGAATCCCTTTAATTTGATGTACATTTTATGTGGGTTCCATAACACTCCCCGCTGCGGGGGTCAACCCCCCTTACTTTTCATATAAAGTACCACGCCCAATAAAACACCGTTTCGCATGCATAGCTAATTAATACCTTTAAAACGATGCCTTACTTATTAATTTTGGTGAATCATGCGAGCAGAAAAAGGGATATTTATAAAACACCAATTAGAAATAATATATATTTATTTTTTTTCCTTTTGGTAAAAAGTAGACGCTGACTTACTTTCAGTAAAATTATATGTATACTACCTTTCTAATGCGTTTTCCCTTTCATTGCCCTAAATACCCACTTTTTACCAACATTTTTCACACATGTCAACACACAATTCACGATTTGTTTACATTTTCATTTGTTTTCTTAACCCACTTTCGTGCTTCGTATCTTTGTAGGCCATTTAAATTTGATTATGCTGTTAAGCGCCGCATTGATTTTTTGCAAGCAAACGCATTTTATTAGTCGCTTATTTTTTCCATTTACATATTTGCTAACTCCCTTTTTAATGTTTTCTATCATTTTCTTATATTTTTTTAATTTCTTATTTATGCTACTGCTGCGTGTTTATGCGCAAATGCGTTGCGTTTGTTTGGTTATCGATATGGAAATGGTGTGGCGCACATTCCCGCCCCCACTCGCCTTATCGCGTGCAACTACTGTCTTCCATCGTACTGGCGCTGCTGTTACCTGTTTTGCTGCTCGTTGCCTGTATTTGATTTGTTGTTTGTGTGCATGCTGTGTGCATGATAAATAGGTCCTAATGGAGGGCACACCCAGTTATATGCATTATACCGAAGTTTTGGAAATCTTTGAGCACATCGAAGGTGTGCGTCGCGTACATAATTTACGCATTTGGGCATTGAGCATTAATAAAGTCGCACTTTCCGTACATTTGGCTATTGGTGAGTAAACATATTTACTGCTAATGACTTTTACATACATATATACAAATTAACATGTTGAAATATAAGCTTATAAGTAATAATAACAATTATAGTAATAATAGTTATAAGCAATAGTAATAACATTAAGAAATATGTAACATATCTCCGTATGTATGTCCGTACTGCTGCTAAGGGATTTCGCCTATGCGAGCGAGATGTTGCTAACTTTTCCCTTTAATGAGCTGCGCATAAAGCATAAAATATGCTGTCACACCAATAACACTGTGGAACAAATTTAGGTCAACAAAAGTTAACTCGGTTCTGAAAGTTAGGGGTGAAAATAGAGGCCAAATTAGAAGACCCGTATCGCGGCGTTTGCTTAGGTTAGTTCGAATTTGTTTTTAATCGACCTTTGAACTTTGCAGGCAAATGCCGATTTTCAGCATATTGTTTGTATGGTTTTTTTGCTATAACTCTCGACTAATTGAGATTTTGGAGTGACAGCAACTGTATTTACATGATCGCCTACAACTTTTCCATTTTACCATGGATTTTCTTCGTTGATAGCTTATTTTTTTGCTAATAGAATGTAGCTTCACGTAAACGAGTAAAACCGAAGGTGAAAATTTTGGTTTTAAAGATATTGCCTGACAAAGTCAATTTTTTCTTTAAAAAATCGAAAAAATTCAAATTGAATTATCAATATTTCAGAAACTATAAGAGGTAGAGAAAAATGTTATAGACCCCTTGTATAGGAAATTTAATTTTCTTTCGTTTGCTGTCCCTCTAACAAAAAAATCTCAATTAGTCGACGAGTTATAGCAAAAAAACCATACAAACAGTATGCTGAAAATCGGCATTTGCCTGCAAAGTTCAAAGGTCGATTAAAAACAAATTCGAACTAACCTAAGCAAACGCCGCGATACGGGTCTTCTAATTTAGCCTCTATTTTCACCCCCAACTTTCAGAACCGAGTTAACTTTTGTTGACCTGAATTTGTTCCACAGTGTAATTACAATTAGGTATGATTGTATGTTTACATGTATGTACATACATATGTATGTATGTGCAAATAAATTTCAAGTTTTGGTTGTGCAAAATACCTACGTTTCATAAATATAACCCAAATTAGTTTCAGTTAGTGTCGTTTATGGTTTTGAACAGTTTGACTGCCATAGTCGTGAACATACATCCGTACACTGTTACCTAAACTGTTTTTATCCAGTTATCCGTTGATTGCTTTGAGGTTTCTATTACTCTGAAATTGTCCAGTAAGAGGTGGAAATACGATTTTTTCGAAAAAATGGACATCACAGCCTTCGTTAAAATAATTGGTAAAAGAGCTATGTATATTGAGCAAAAAATGGATAAATTTTTTTTCAGTAAAATGGGGACAGCAAAAATTTTTCAATAAAAAATGGACACAATATTCTTCTGGTAAAAGACAACTTCTGAGTCTTCGATAAAATAATTGATAAAAGAAAAGAGAAAAAATTTGTTCAGTTAAAACCGGACATAGAATTTTTTATAGTAAAAGTAGAATTTATGGAAGGCTTTTATTTAGTAACAGATCAGAAAAAAATTTTTTCAGTAAAAAGTGGACATACAATTTTTTTTGGTAAAATTTTGAGTCTTGAGTAAAAAAAATTGATAAAAGGTGCTTTTCAGTAAAAAGTAGACAGAAAAAAATTTTTTCAGTAAAAAGTGGGTATACAATTTTTTTCGCTCAAAATTAGATAAAACACAATGGTTTTTACGTAAATATTGTATATTAAGTTCAGTAAGAAGTAGACACACTTTTTTTTCGCCAAACCTCTTTTTTTGGTGCAACAAAGTTTATTGCAGTAAAAGTAAACAAAACAATTTTACACAGTAAAAAATGGATATAAATGAATTTTCTACGATAAAGGGATAAGATGGCTCGCCTATCTTCCTTTTCTTAAAAGCATACTTCTTGTTTGGTTTGAAACCACAACGACGTCAGCAAGCTTTCTTTTTATATCTCCAAAGGCGAAAAAGATATTATAAGTGAAAGCAAGTGGGTCTCCTATTTATGCTTCGATCTGTGGAGAGTCAACTGCTCTCTTATTGCACATTCGTCTGTCTAGTAAAGCTTGAAGTTGTTTGATCCAATGAGACTTTCTGCCAATGTTCTCTTGAATGATTATAATTTCACTGTTTTTGACAAATTTCGCTTCAGTGTTTTCTAAACTGTCATTTGGTATAAGATAAGCCTAAGCTATTGAGTTCATAGAAAAGACTGCATAGTTCCTCGAAAGTCCTACAAGGCACTCGTTTTGAGGTCGAAACAGGATTGAGAGAATGAGTGCAGAAAAAAAGAGCGAAACACGTTATGTGAAGACATGGTATTATCTTCTTCGCTCTGCCTATCCATTCCATTCATATCTGATTTAATGAAAAGTTATACAGTTTGTCTGCCTGTGTAATGAGCGTCTGTCTATACAGTGCTGTTCCAATTGTTGCTGTGTTGTATGAAAATTTAAATTTATTGTGATAATATTGAAATTTACGATCCTTTTTTTGTAAATAATTATAGCTTAAATGTTATTTTAAAACACAAATTTCATTTATTTAAAACACTGCAATCCTTTAACAAAGATGTGGTTATAAATGGGAAACACAGACCTCCAACACTTGAATACACATACATACTATATTTAGCTCAATGAACGCAGCGCAGCGTTAATACCGTGTAATGAAACGAACAACAATGCCATTTGAGTGCGAACAAATGACAAATAACAACAACAACCACAACAATAACAGAACATAAATCAAAACAATGGGTGAGTTTCTAAGACTGAGCTGTTGTGCAACTGTTGAGTGTTTGTCTTAGAAACGCACTGTTGAGTAATTCCGCTCAGCTCAACAGTTGGCAACTTTTCGCCATTTTTTGCATCACAAATTTTCTTCGCTACTTGAGCTCAACATGTTGAGTAAAGCCAAACAGCTGATAAATTCATCAAACCGTTTCTAAGACGTAGCTGTTTAACTCAACTGCTACACAACTGTTGGCAACTGTTCAGCTCAACAGTTGCGGAGCAGCTTTTTCTTAGAAACTCACCCAATGTGTTCGGCTTCACATTCTCAGCTTTGAAAAATTATGATCAGCGTTGCCGTTGAAAAATTTTCGTGGTGGCTAGATTTGATTTAATTTGTGGCTAAAAATGGCTAAAAAATTTGGTTCGTGGCTCAAAATGGTGGCTAAGAAATTTTGTAGCAAATTAACATGTTTTAAATTTATTTTTCAAGTTCAGGCACAAAATTATTGCATACAATATAAGGAAAAATCATAAATTTTTGTAAAAAATAAAATATTCATACATACATAGTATGTACTTAACTATATCTAAAAAAAAATAGATATCACATTCAATATCTAACATTATGTCGTCTTCTCTTCATAAATTAATTCTTTCTTCATCAATTTAATGAGATCTTATGTTATTTCAAATTCATTGCAACATTGTTTTACATTCTTTAAGCCATATCTTATAGTTAAAATTGCATTCGACACTGTATGATTCATTTTGTTTCGATTTTTGGTTTTGACAATATTCATTACGGAAAAGGTTCTTTTCACTTCGGCGTTGTTAAGTGGTAGAAGTAGCAAACAATATACAAAGTCAGTTAGATCCTTATACGGACTTCCATCGACAGCCTACTAATCCACTAACGAGTATCAACAGGCATTTATCGATAGTTGCGTTACTTGTTTTGTTTTTTAACACTTAAATCGATTTGTGATAATCGCTGAATTGAATTAGCGTTACCACATCCTTCCTATGTGCAAAATTATGGTTCATTACAAGCGGTGGCCAAAAACGTGGCTAGTGGCAAAACCGAAATTTTGGTGGCTAAAAAAACACGGCGGTGGCTAAATCTAGCCACTAAGTGGCTAAAACGGCAACGCTGCTTATGATCTGTGCAGGACAACACAAGCAAACACATATGTACATGCATACAAACGCTTACAATTTCATACAATATCATACAAGTGGGCGTTCTTATCAGTGCTTGACTGTTTTATATACCCTGCAGGGAACTCAATAACTAGTGAGCAAAATTTCTAATTCGGAACTAGTGAAAAGTTGTCAAAAAGGAACTAGCGCCATTGTAATTAGACTCTCACCAGTTTAGAAGTAGTTAATTGAGTCACCATTATAAGACACACTTTGATTTGTATGCAATTTCCAATTGACAAAAATTTCATGTATTTTTTTCGTTCATCCATTTGCCGTCGGGTTTGCATATTTCAACAATTCTCAGATTGTTAGTGAAGCATATCGTATTTATTTTATTTCTTTTTAAATATACTAGCCGGACCCGTGCGCATCTTGCGCAAAAAAATAACAAAACATACGTGGCGCTAGTCGGTATGGTTTGTGCTGTCACGCCCATTTTAAAAAACATTATTTATTTGGTTTGGTGGAACTTATGGAACTTTCAATGAATTACCTATACATATGTTTGACAAAGATATCGCCTTGGCAAGCAAATCAGTGGTCGAAGCTTAATCGATTTATCTGCTAGTTCCTAAGTTTTGACTTATAAATCTTTGAAAATTTGCCCCTCTTGGCCCATTTTTTTAAATTTCAGCATATTTCCTCATAACGGCATAAGGTCATTGCATGGATTAAATTCCATAACTCGGGCTTTATTAGTGACTTAATTATCATGTTTAACGTGTTTTCCGAAATGCATGCATATGCCTTATTTTCAACCCCAACCTTCTCTGATCCCATTAGAATCTGTGTACCAAATTTCATTAAAATATTTCTATTTTTGCGCCAGTTAGATTATGTACGACCGGCCGTTCAATCAATTTTTTTTTTCATCGTGATCGTTTTGATTTATGTAAGTCCATATCTATGTCAATATTTTATGGTCTTACATACAACCGTTATTTGATAAAAACTATAAATACATATACATATATTGTACTACGAACAGCTGTGTATAAATAAGCACATCCCATGCTGAAAACCCCCATTCAGCGTAAGTACGAATACACACGTGTTCGCCTAAAATAATGTGATGTTTACATACAAACATACAGCTAAAGCTTATAAAAGTGTTTTAAAATATACACGACTATTCATCTGGAGCGACATCTACATTTGAAATTTGTATTTAACACTGCACTCTTGGTAGAATAAAATAACTCCTAAGGCATAGTTTTAGGCGCAAATCTTTTAGTTTAAAACATTTTATTTTTACAAAATACTATTAGAAAAAAGTACCACGCCCAATAAAACACCGTTTCGCATGCACAGCTAATTAATACCTTTAAAACGATGCCTTACTTATTAATTTTGGTAAATTATGTGAGCAGAAAAAGGGATATTTATAAAACACCAATTAGAAATAATATATTTCTTTTTAAATATATTAATAAATAAACAAAAAAATAAAGAAAATTATAACCTGCCTCGACACCGCCAGGATTCGAACCCGCGTTCGCCAGATTGATTGTCACACGCGTTAGCCAGTGTGCCATCGCGCCACTTGCATGAAGTGTGTCAAATGCTGCACTTAAGCGGCAGATGTAAAACTGTAGAATCTTAGGTACTTGTAGCTAGTTCAGAACTAGAGTTGGGAAACTATCGATGGCACTATCGATAGTATCGAAATTTTATTTCCTTTCAGACTATCGAATACCATCGATGGTTTTTTTCAAACTATCGAAAACTATCGATGATAATGTGTACCATCGATAGTTTTACAACTTTTACACACTTCCATATTGCACATTACTATTTCAGAGTACCAGCTATTGGTAGATTTTGAAAGTTGTATGAATTTAGTGTGTACATACATACATATTTACAAAATGTTTTGATTTATACATTTGCAGACTGAATAAAATGCGGTTCCAGTTTTGTAGATTTTTTGAAAGAAACAGTTTTCGAAATACATATTTTAAAGTTTCAGTTTTTGAGCTAAGAACAAAAATACGCTTACGAGTCTGTCAATATCTTCGCTATTACCAGTTTTTATGTTTCGTTTGCAGAGGATGAAATATCATTTCCACCAAAGCACAAAATAATTGAAATCGACGTTAAAGTGTTGGAGTTATGGTGAACCAAAAATTTTTTACATATCGACGGCTGAGAATAAGATCGCCCTTTTTCAAAAATTGTTTCAAAAACGCCCTATTTGAAAAATTATTTCAATAACGTCCTATTTCAGATTTTGCTTCAAGAACGCCCTATTTGAAAAATTATTTCAATAACTGAAATAACTGAATAAATGAATAAATGAATAACTGAATAAATGAAATAGGACGTTATTCAAACAATTTTTGGAATAGGGCGTTTTTGAAACAATTTTTGAAATAGGGCGATCTTATTCTCAGCCGTCGATATATAATTTTTTATTAATTTTTTTCCGGCATTCATTTTCTTTTTTTTTATTATTTTAACGAAATACTAAATATCATCCTGATTTTTCACTGTGAGTCAATAGCTCTTTTCAGTAGAAAAATTACAATATTATATGAGATTCAGTTAACAAATCTATATTTATTTCAATACGATGGTACATCGATGGTTCTATCGATGGTTTATTTTTTTAAGACTATCGAACACTATCAATCGTTTTTTTAAAACTATCAAAAACTACGATGGTGGGACTTTCGATAGTTCCCCACCTCTAATCAGAACTATCGAAATTGTGGCAATAAACGAACTAGTGAAAACTGTAGAATTTATTACTAGTTCGGAACTGTCGAAAATGTAGTGCAGAGAGTGACTATTGACACCGTCTTGGACATCGCCGTGTTAAATTCGTCAGTTGATAACACACAAAAGAGATTTAGCACGCACTAGTAGTGGCGAAAAATGCACTAAAAGGGACCTAGTTCGGAACTATAAGTAGAGATTTTCCCTACAGGGTATATTCAAGCACGTATGTAGCTATGTAGTAGGTATATGTTCGTGAGTTGGCAGAGGAAGCGCTTATATAAGTGGGCGGCGTGTGCGTTGGCGGAAAAGCAATGTGAAATTATGTTAATTATGCGGCTATTGTATTATTACTTCGTTTAAATATGTTTAAGAGCCTATACACACTTGCGACTCAATCGATTTAGTCGAATGTTGATTTGCATGGGAATGTATGGAAGCATTCACACTACATTCAATTAGTCGTACAACTGAAACAGTTGGATATGCAGCCCAATTTCATTCCAACTGAAACAGTTGGACAACTGCTTGATCAGCAAGGCGCCCTTCTACGTATTCACACTAGAGACAATTTAGTCGAACGACTACAACAACAACAGTGATATTCGTAGTGGAAAGAGTTGCCATGCTGACAGCACTACTTTTATTTCACTTTTGGTAAATTGCAGAGATTGAATATTTCAATTAATATTTTCAAAATGTTAAAAAAAAAAACAAAAGGTATTAACTAGAATTATCTAACTAAGGATATTTACTTCCGTTTTCATGTGTTTCTTGATATTGTTGTTCTCTTCAAATATGTCATTAATCGCATTTTAAAATAGAAATAATGAAAATGAAATTGCATGGAAATTATTAAGGGTCTTCATCTAAAGTGATAAACTGCTGGTAAATGGGGTAAACTGATAAAATAATAATTGTGATAAATTATCTGTCAAAATTTGTATGAAAATATTTTTAAGCAAAGTTTATCACTTTACCGAACGATTTTCTTGCGTAAATTTATAAATTTCGGTAAAATTTAAGTCGGACACATTGTCAGTTTTACTTTTTCAATTCAAAAGAGGAAATTGTGCTTTCTTTCGGCATTTTAGTACGAATTATTAAAATAATTTTTACAAAAATGTGATGCATTTTTTGTTTATTTTATTGGGGATTTTATTTATTAATCAAGTTGACATTGACAGCTGACAAGAGTTTAAACAATTATTTACCAAGGTGCGTTCATGTAAAAATGCGGATAAACTGATAAATTTTAACAATTTAATACTTTATCACTTTAGATGAAGACCACTATTAATGGCTAATTTTTACTATTTTTCCGTTTCTTGTACTTCTGTTCGTTTCGTTCTTTATGAGCGTAATTCCTTCCGTTTTTCTCTTTTCATTTACTTGACAGCTAGTTGCTAGTTTAATAAGAAAGAAAGCTAAACAATGTATGCACTTTTTGTTTATTTTATTATTTTTTATTTATTAATCAAGTTGACAGATGACAAGAAGGTGCTTTTATGTAAGAATGTAGATAAAGTGATAAAAGCAATTTAATAATTCATCACTTTATACGAAGACCACTAATGTAAAATTTGCTGTGTAAAATGTGAACATTGGCAACACTATGTCATTGTCAATCACCCGACTATTTAGTCTCAAGTGTGAATAGCTGCCACCGATTCGACTAAATAGTTGGCGTAGTGTGAATACAACAGCCCAATTCGACCAAATCGATTGAGTCGCAAGTGTGTATAGGCTCTAAATGTTTTATTTTTATCGTTTAACAAAGCTTTTGTAATTTGGTTTTATTTTGATTTTTTTTATTTGTGTTTTTTTCACTTATTTTTCTTTGTGCATGTTTATTTGTTTGTGTGTAATTTTTGGAATTTCTCCATAAACACTTTAATATGTTAAAGTGAGTTAAATTAAGAATTTTGTTCGCGCTGCTTTAATTGCAAATAATCGTTTGTATTTTATTGCGGTTTTGGTGGCGGTGGTTTTATTGGCATTTTAAGTGTTTGCATAAAATGGATTTAAAAAAAAAAAAAAGAAAAGAGTCACGGTAAATATTTTACAGGTATGTATATATGTATGTATGTATGTGGGTATTCCCAGCAAACATTCGGACTCATAAGCGAGTCCGAAAGTGGTACTAAACCGCAGTGTTCACAACCAGTATAAGCTCATTTTGGAGTTAGAACTGTATGTATTCTGTTCTTAAGGCGAACTACCGATATGAGCTTAATTTCATACATAATATGAGCCTGAATAAAAGTCATAAAAGACTTCTATTGGACTCATATTTATGGATCTTTTTTTTCGTACTTTTGCGATTTTCCTTCTTTTGTGATTAGTAAAACCAAAATATATTTCTTTTGCATTTTGCATGCCCAGTTGTCTACTTTAAGGCTCATATTAATCACATATGTATATATTTCGGAGTGTGGACCGATTTCAGTGACCTACTTAATTGAACTGCAATTAATTGCCGTGCTTACTGTAGTCAGCTTGCGGTAACTAACTGCCTTAAATAAGAGTAATGATAGGCACCAGGGCGCTCGCTCATAACTCTTTGGTTCGGTTAGGTTGATCTAAGTGCCTCAGCGCTCTAAAGCGGAAGCATACGTAGACCTATTTGGCCTCTAGTGTTACTACAGAGTAGCATGAATAGTGTTTGACACACGCTATTTCTTCCATTTCTTCAACTTTGTCTGCGTTTTGCATGAAATTACCCATTTAGTAAAAAATTTTCAAATACTATATGAACACACACATGAACGAACATGCCGAACTTCGGTTGGTTAAGTGCATTCGCACTAATTGAGGTGAATACATACATACATATGTATATGAAAAAGGAAAAGTTCAAACGTGTGTGTGTGTGTGAGTAAGTTAAAAACGAAAGTGGTTTTGCACATTAAAAGTTTTAAATCTTTAATGAGTAAAAATGTTGTGCAAGCAGAGAAGAAAACTTAATATTTAAAGCAAAATTAACTATTATACCGAATGAGTGCACCCAATTCGTAGGAAAAACAAAACGAGCACATCTCAAATTGGGAGAGAAGCTCGGCCATAAAACTCGTCAGAGTTATAGAAGCGCCATTGTATTATATTATATAAAGTTTCCGAAAAGGAATCTTACTTATCTTAGGTCTTGTTTTAATGGAGAAAAGAATTAAACAGAGTTGCCATTTAGAGCGAAATTTTATTATTTTTTTGCATTTTAGATATGAGAAGTAAGACATAGACGTATACATGTACACATTGAAGCTTTGAAAATCCTAAAACTTGCTTTGGAGTTCCCATCTTCAAGAGGTAGACATAGAAAATAGATCATAGACCGTTACCCATGGACCATGGACCATATACCATAGACAATAGACCATAGAATATGTACCACGGACCATGGACAATAGAGCATAGACCATAGGCCATAGACCATGGACCATGGACCATAGATAATAGACCATTGACCATGGACCTAACACTTGCTTTTGAGTTCCAATTTTCAAGAGATAGACATAGAAAAAATAGATCATAGACCATGGACCATAGATAATAGACCATAGACCATGGACCATGGACCATAGATAATAGACCATAGACCATGGACCATGGACTATGGACAATAGAATATAGAGCATGGACAATAGACCATAGACCATGGACCATGGATAATAGAGCATAGACCATAGGCCATAGACCATGGACCATGGACCATAGATAATAGACCATTGACCATGAACCTAAAACTTGCTTTTGAATTCCAATTTTCAAGAGATAGACATAGAAAAAATAGATCATAGACCATAGGCCATAGGCCATAGACCATAGATCGTAGACCATGGACCATGGACCATGGACCATAGATAATATACCATATACCATAGACCATGGAGCATTGGCTATAGACCAGGCACAATTGGCAATGGACAAGAGACCATAGAACATGGACCATGGACCATGGACCATGTCCATTGTCCAGACATAGACCACAGACCATAGACCATGGACAATAGAACATAGAGAATGGACAATAGATCATAGACCATGGAGCATTGGCCATAGACCAGGCACAATTGGCAATGGACAAGAGACCATAGACCATGGACCATAGACCATGGACCATGTCCATTGTCCAGACATAGACCATGGACCATGGACCATAGATAATATACCATGGAAAATGGACCATGGACAATCGGCCATAGAGCATGGACAATAGACCATAGACCATGGATCATTGGCTATAGACCAGGCACCATTGACAATGGACAATAGACCATACACCATGGACCATTGACCATGAATCGATTTTTGGATTTCGGATTTCGATATATAGAATTCGGTTTTTTGGATTTCGGTTTTTAAATTCGGTTTTTTTAATATCGGTTTTTTTTGATTCTGTTCTTTGAATTTCGGTCCTTAATTTTGGATTTCGGTTTTCGATATTTAGAATTCGACCATGGACCATGGACCATGTTCTATGGAACAAACTAGAAAAATTTAAAAGCTAGAACTTGAACAAAAAGAGTCTCTCACGCTTCGGCCTCACTTTTGTAAAGCAACAACAACTATACACAACTCTCACTCCGTCAAAACTTGAATTAAAATCTCATTACTCCATTGCAATCATAATTGCATACTTTAATTATAAATAGTAGGTAAACAAATTTGTTAAGCTAAGTTTAATTTGCTGTGCGTCAGTCGAAATAACATAAAACGCATTTGAATTTAAACTAAAGCAAGCAATAGGCGATACAATTTTGCGCTACTGTGTGTTTGTGTTTGTGTCAGTTTCACTTTCTCTCTCTCTCAAAGCTCATTCGCACACATCTCTCCTCTCCCCGCTATGACCAGCACTCTCTAAATATACGCCTATGTATTTGTGCGCACGTTGCTTTTGTGCATTTAACTTTTGATTGCTTCGAGAAGTGTTGACATTTAAAGTTTGTGCCAAAACTACACTCCAGGGAGGCTTTTGTGAATTAGTAGAGGCTGGCATATACAAACAAACAAACAAACAAACAAACAAAAATATCATAAAGATATATTATTAAACTAAATGAGAGCAGCTAAGCGATATGTAGAGCGAATGAGTTTAATTTGTTGTGCTTATTTATGTAGGTATGTATGTTACTGATGGCCATCACTTGGGATGCAACAATTGCACTTCAAATTTGTTGCATATTTCAAGGCGTCATATGCCATTTTCACTTCTTTTCTTCCTTTAGGTGCTTTTTTATGAAAATTTTTTCTGAGCATACACCTAGTAAAATTTTCTGGCGCACAATTCTCTAGTAGATTTGAATACTCTAACGCTCACGCAAATGCTAGTTTTTATGGTTTGCTCTAATTGAGCTTGAAAAGCACCCATTTATAGGGGAGTTAGTGGTTTGCAACTTTCTACAAAATTGTTCCCTATATAATTTTACTAGTACCAGCTGAAGATTGTATTCAGCTACGATTTATATTTTAACCCTTTTTCGTCACTTTTACTAAAATGACACTCAGTTGAAGAATTAAAATTTTTTAAGTGACAAGAAAAAAAAAATGCCGAAATCTTTAGGCCTTGCTTGTTTTAAATTTTAGTTAGGAATAATTTCCAGACAAATTTAAATTCCATCACTTATCTGTTCTCTTCACAAGGCCTTAAATTCTTCACTCTTTCCCTTTATTTTAGCGAACTAAAATTTTTCTGTTACCCCAAAGAAACAAAAAAAAGAAGAACTCAACCAAATAAAGTTATTTTAAATGGATTGGAAACTTTTAGAAAACAAAAAGGAAAACTTGTACAGCTCAGCATATTTAAGGTACCACACACTGCATATGTTTAAGTACATCAAAAGCAATGTTTGATTGTGAGTGTAGAAATTTCGCTGTGGAAAGCAGGTGGAAGTTAAAAGCGAGACTTTTTGTAGCTTTTGCAGCGGCGTTGCAAGGGCAGATTAAGATTTCAGTGAAATAACTGCGGTTTTGCTTCGCTGCCAACAATAATTCGCAGATTTAGCTTTGCGAGGGTATTTTTTTTTTATCAAGTAGCTGTACCCTGTAGGAAATTGCTTGGGCTAATGATGATGCTAGAAAAGGGTGTTATTTCACATAAGGGTGATAGAAGCCAAATTTAAGAACCGTTCTTGACATTGTAAATTCCTACAACAACCGCCAACACTTTAGAAGTAGTTATATCTGTTGTATTGTGGAACGATTTTCCGTCATCCCTTGTCAAGTTTGGTTTGGAGACAAACCGGTTTCGGCTAATATGCGCCATCTTCAGTGTCTTCTTTCGTTCTGAGTTATTTTGTGTAAGTTCGATAGTATTTATAGTAACTAACTTCCGTCGTTTTGTTCAGGTACTTCGTGTTCATGTGATGTGTTCGTGCATTCGTGCGTTCGCGCATATTAGCCGAAACCGGTTTGTCTCCAAACCAAACTTGACAAGGGATGACGGAAAATCGTTCCACAATACATCATATTCCTACCCTGTCGGAAAAACAAGCAACCAAAAAGTTATTAGTTATATCTGTACTTTCATCGATTATTATGGAATAATATTCACACTGTGTAATTTCCGACAAGTCGTTAGAATTCTCAAAGCCCCACATTACACACAATACCTTGTTTGCCTTGTGTGGTTGTGCAGTCTTACTCTATTTAAGAAAATTGGCGCATGTATTTATTGTTATGAGGCTGAACATTGTAGATCTGTTTAGAATTTTAAGTCTTCTCTGTGGTTTTTGTAAGAAGCGTCTAAGTTAAAACGATTTGGTAGCTTTTAACATCGTTCGGAGTTAAAGTCGTTCGGTACAAAAAACGGAGGATATATGTACTCTGAAAAAAAAAAACGTTGTAACGCTCCGTTGTTGTTTCAAAGGTGCGAGCGTTGCTGATTTAAGTCAATAACGGAGATTGTTGGAAAAAATGTTCACCTAAAAATAAATTTTTGTTTGCATTTTACTCTTCATCTTCTCTCCACCCGGGTCCCAACTGCAAATATGTAGCCTCCGCTTGTTCGCCTATTCTTCTCTCCTTCTTATCATTCACTGGTTGCTATCTTTATTTCTTATTCTGCTTTTTCTTCTTTATTTTATATTCTCCTCCGGATTCGAACCATGACATCAACCTGAAATTCTATCCAATCATCACATAGTGGAACATTCAACATTATATTGAATTGTAGTAACTTCCATTTTATATATATATTTATACTTCCATTTCCTAAAAAGGAATCCATGAATTATTTGAATCATTGTAAAAACAAAATTTAAAAAAAAATGTTCTCATTAGTTTTGTTTAAAACGGAAACTATTGGATCAAATACTTTTGCCTTTAAATCAACAACGGGGAGAAAATTGTTGCTAAAAATAAACTTTTGTTAGGATTTTTCTCTTCATATTCTCTCCATCATTATCTTTTTTTTGTTCGTTTTCTCACAAAAAATATTTTCTCACAAAAAATTTTTTAAAAGCAAGCAAGTTTTTGAAACAACAACGGCCGTTTTTGAATAAATTGTTGGATCAAAAACTTTGCTGTAAAAACAAATACTTTTGCTGTTGAATCAAAGACGGAGATTCAACAGCCGATAGTTGTTGGTTTAACTACGGGTATTTTTTTCAGAGTAGTAGCAGAAGAGAGTAACAATAAAATAGAGATAGGTAGTAATTGCTAGTAATTTTTTCCTATATTTTAGAATAACTCAGACAAAATACTATGGGACCAAAACAAAAATTTGCGGCAAAAAATAGTTACACTTGAGCCGCATAAAATTTGGTATGTAGATTAACACCGCCAACACAAGAAATTCACAAAAAAAAAAAAAAAAAAAAAAATGGCGGCCGGCTCCTATATTGCTCAGATTATGGTAAATGGAAAAAATGATTCGGCGCTAAAGAGATATCTTCATTGCTTTGAACACAATTTTCGGCGAACTTCTTTCTTGGTCCATATAAGGCGAGACGGCCTAATATACACATGCATACTAGACACACAGAACAAATAACTAATAAGAAACAAACACGCTCGACAAATAACATACATATGCTGCTATAGAGTTGAAACACCTCTGTCGTCGAAAAAAATCCAAATTTATCGTTTGGGAATTCAACACTCAAATCATTCATGCCACGGTACATAACAAACAATTGCAAAACTCATAATTGTTCTGTTGAATTCTTGGTAAATATTTAGTCTAATTAGCGTATCCGTTGTGTGGATAGCTGAATCAACAAGGCTATGTGTTAACAGAGCAAAAGAAAGCAAATATGTTTTTTTGACCCACGCTAGGTACACGTACTAACTATCTATACTTCAATACTACATATCTAATCCAATCAATTCTTGTATGTATATAATCAGGATCTCAGAAACGGAAAAAGTAGGAAAATGGTGATGGTTAAGGAAAAGAAAATAGAATAGGGGAGGGAAGGGGGGAGAGAGATTGGGAGAGTTAAATGGAGAACGAATGGGAGGGTAGAGAAAACGAGGGGCAAGGCAGAGCGATAGGGAAAGGAAAGCGAAAAGGAAAAGAAAAAGGAAAAGGAAAAGGAAAAGAAAAAGGAAAAGAAAATGAACAAGGAGATGAAAAGTAAAGGAAAACAAAATAACCCTCAACCGGCAGAATTCCCTTTCTGGAGTAAAATTTATGGATCGATTTACAGTACAGTTGAGTAGAACAACATTTAACATTTTCCATTGGTGGCATTCGGTTTCGCTCTAAAAAAATTTCCCTCAGCCGGCAGAATTCATTTCTGTAGTTTTATCTGCGGAGTGATCCACAGTAGGTACAGTTGCGTAGTCGGGAGTGTTGTAAAATTAACATGCACAAACCATTTGCTGTAAGTTTCATTGAAAAATTCTTAGTGGTTTCAAAGTAAATACGGCACGCACATTATACAGAATCGGACCCGACTCGGGAGTTGAGTAATCTCCAGCACAGCAACAAAACGCTGTGGGGCAGGTGTGGCTCTACATAAGCAATGCATTGTAGTAAGTATTTACCGCGGCAGAATTGACAGCAAATAAATTCAAAATCTTATTTTGTTTAAGTCATCGAAGGCCATATAGCATGGGTGAGCATGAAAGAGTGCTACCGCGGTATACCGGTGTGGCCCTGGGGAAGGTGCATAAGGTCATCTTCGTCGCTTCCATGATTTATTGAGCTGCTTTTTGAGTGGTCGGTAACAGCTTTAAATATGAATCTTTCCTCTTATGTTAAATTAGTGCAAAATAACATAAATTGCGCAAGCGAGTCATACATTTATTTGCACAGCCTGTACAGAAAACTTTAAAATTCGCCATGGTCGCAACTGATGAAGTTTTCACTTCAAGCGTGCGTAGTTAAACTACAAACACGTGTCTCTGTTTCTATCCATTTTTTCAATCGCATTTTTTACTGGCTTATTGGTTATTCATACGAAGGACACATGAGACAATGCGAGCAAATTGAGTACTTATGCAAAAAACAACATTTACGCAAATATCATTTATAGCACGGTTATTTGGTTTCTTTTTTACTAACTTTAGCTTTTTTTTTTTTGAAAAAAAAGGTAAGAACGTGGCCAAAGGCTTCATAACCTTGATCGTGCTTCTTTTAATTTTTATACAAAGCTAGAAAGTTTTTTTTGTTTAAAGTACGAATCTATTTAATCTTTTATTATGTGGTTTATTACTTTTGATACTCAGTTGTACTGGAACGCAGAGTATTATAGTTTTAATCACATAACGGTGGATTGTAACAGAATTAAATAATCGAGATAGATATGGCCTTACATATATATATATTAATATGATCAAGCTGAAAAGAGAAATCGATTGAGCCATGTCCGTCCGTCTGTAAACACGCTAACTCGTGCAAAAATTGAGATATTTTGATGAAATTTGGAGTGCAAGTTTGTATCCAGACTGGAACGTTAAGTATTCAAAATGGGAGAAATCGGACCATGACCACGCGCACTTTTCCTATATAGAAAAAATCGGAAATGTGGAATATCAATTACTAATAAAGCTGGGGTCAGCTAGTAGACAATAAAATATAGATAGGTAATTGTTAGTAATTTTTTCCTTTATTTAACAATCACTCAGACAAAACACTATGCTACCAAAACAAAAATACGCGGCAAAAATTATTTACACTTCAGCTAGCCGCATCAAATTTGGTATGCAGATTACCACCGCCTACACAAGAAATTTACAAAAAAATTGGCGGCCGGCTCGTACATACGTATTTAAATTTACTCATCTAGAATATTAAGTATTAATTATTATTTATAAAATCATTAACAAACGCTTTCACCGCTTCATTATCCAATCTGGCATATATGCCTGGAGATGTGGGATGTCCGCAACCTATTACTCCAGTTGCCACTCCACAAAGCTGCCCGTCGACGACGGCTGGAGCACCATGATCGCCATAACATGTATCCGATCCATCATAGCCACTAGCACACATATGCGTACTCGTATAATCTATATTACGAGCATCACTAGGATAATGTTCGCTCAAGTTCCTTACATAAATAGAACACTGCAATAAATTGAACTCGTGCCAAACAGCTGTTGCGCTCCTTTTACCCCAACCACTTACAAGCAGTCTGCTGCCCGTCATCAGATCCGTTTCGCAGTCTTATTTGTAGTTATCATTGAATTAGGGCGAAAACATTCATGCGTCACAACAGCAATATCCATACCTCTCCTTCCAGGATTATATCCATCTGGCAAATGGAATTGAGTTACTGATCTAATCCAATTGAAGTTATTTGTCCAAACTGGGTAACACCGGCTACCACAACGTAATTGTTTGGATTCTGAACGCATACGCAAACCGCCGCCGTAACCATATGCCGATAAGATACTAATGCGCCCGAACATACATATTGGTAATTAATATTTTCGCGCAGTGAGGCCATGTATGCAGCCCACGTTATATCAACCGGTGCGCCATTAGTGATGCGGAAACTAGTACTCGTAGTATTTGTGGACGCCGATGTCGTCCGGCGCACTACAAAGCTGAACAGGAGCGTCAGCACTATAAAAATTCTGCGCGAATTCATTATTACTTACTTGATTACTGTTGGTATGACTTATGAAATTTTCCACTTTCGCCGCCCCTATTTATATGTGAAATACAAGGCGTTTTAGGGGGTTTCGGGGGAAAATTTGTAATACTACTCTGAAAAAAAATACCCGTAGTTAAACCAACAACTATCGGCTGTTGAATCTCCGTCTTTGATTCAACAGCAAAAGTATTTGTTTTTACAGTAAAGTTTTTGATCCAACAATTTATTCAAAAACGGCCGTTGTTGTTTCAAAACTTGCTTGCTTTTAAAAAACTTTTTGTGAGAAAATATTTTTTGTGAGAAAATGAACAAAAAAAAGATAATGATGGACACTCAGAGAAAAATCAAGCTAAATTTAAGTATAAAGGGCTTGAATCAAGCCTAAAACGTCATGAAAGTCTGTTAAGCTTGAAAATGCTAAAATCAAGAATATGTTCTTATTTTTAGCACGATTTTTTGTAGAATAAAAAGCTTATATTAAGAATCTTCCGTTTTGAAATAAGCTTATATAAACTTATTTTCAGCATTGCCTATGATTGATTTAAGAATGAAAATTCTTATTTTAAGAATGTTCAAATTTTTTTTAAGAATACTTATTCCTGCTTTCCACTTTTTCGAAATTCAAAATTCGAAATCATTTTACCCACCTAACAAAAATAAAAAAGAAAAATGGTTATTTTTTTGCATTGTGTTTTATTTTAAGACATACATATACATGTATTTACATATACATATTTGCAATGAGATGTAGTTCTTATAACTATAGGTATATAATTCAGTCTCTATATAAATACACAAATATGTAAGTGTAGATTTTAAAACAAAAAATATTTGTATATGCAATAGAGGACTTAAGATAATGTTACAACTATAACTATAACTATAACTATAACTATAACTATAACTATAACTATAACTATAACTATAACTATAACTATAACTATAACTATAACTATAACTATAACTATAACTATAACTATAACTATAACTATAACTATAACTATAACTATAACTATAACTATAACTATAACTATAACTATAACTATAACTATAACTATAACTATAACTATAACTATAACTATAACTATAACTATAACTATAACTATAACTATAACTATAACTATAACTATAACTATAACTATAACTATAACTATAACTATAACTATAACTATAACTATAACTATAACTATAACTATAACTATAACTATAACTATAACTATAACTATAACTATAACTATAACTATAACTATAACTATAACTATAACTATAACTATAACTATAACTATAACTATAACTATAACTATAACTATAACTATAACTATAACTATAACTATAACTATAACTATAACTATAACTATAACTATAACTATAACTATAACTATAACTATAACTATAACTATAACTATAACTATAACTATAACTATAACTATAACTATAACTATAACTATAACTATAACTATAACTATAACTATAACTATAACTATAACTATAACTATAACTATAACTATAACTATAACTATAACTATAACTATAACTATAACTATAACTATAACTATAACTATAACTATAACTATAACTATAACTATAACTATAACTATAACTATAACTATAACTATAACTATAACTATAACTATAACTATAACTATAACTATAACTATAACTATAACTATAACTATAACTATAACTATAACTATAACTATAACTATAACTATAACTATAACTATAACTATAACTATAACTATAACTATAACTATAACTATAACTATAACTATAACTATAACTATAACTATAACTATAACTATAACTATAACTATAACTATAACTATAACTATAACTATAACTATAACTATAACTATAACTATAACTATAACTATAACTATAACTATAACTATAACTATAACTATAACTATAACTATAACTATAACTATAACTATAACTATAACTATAACTATAACTATAACTATAACTATAACTATAACTATAACTATAACTATAACTATAACTATAACTATAACTATAACTATAACTATAACTATAACTATAACTATAACTATAACTATAACTATAACTATAACTATAACTATAACTATAACTATAACTATAACTATAACTATAACTATAACTATAACTATAACTATAACTATAACTATAACTATAACTATAACTATAACTATAACTATAACTATAACTATAACTATAACTATAACTATAACTATAACTATAACTATAACTATAACTATAACTATAACTATAACTATAACTATAACTATAACTATAACTATAACTATAACTATAACTATAACTATAACTATAACTATAACTATAACTATAACTATAACTATAACTATAACTATAACTATAACTATAACTATAACTATAACTATAACTATAACTATAACTATAACTATAACTATAACTATAACTATAACTATAACTATAACTATAACTATAACTATAACTATAACTATAACTATAACTATAACTATAACTATAACTATAACTATAACTATAACTATAACTATAACTATAACTATAACTATAACTATAACTATAACTATAACTATAACTATAACTATAACTATAACTATAACTATAACTATAACTATAACTATAACTATAACTATAACTATAACTATAACTATAACTATAACTATAACTATAACTATAACTATAACTATAACTATAACTATAACTATAACTATAACTATAACTATAACTATAACTATAACTATAACTATAACTATAACTATAACTATAACTATAACTATAACTATAACTATAACTATAACTATAACTATAACTATAACTATAACTATAACTATAACTATAACTATAACTATAACTATAACTATAACTATAACTATAACTATAACTATAACTATAACTATAACTATAACTATAACTATAACTATAACTATAACTATAACTATAACTATAACTATAACTATAACTATAACTATAACTATAACTATAACTATAACTATAACTATAACTATAACTATAACTATAACTATAACTATAACTATAACTATAACTATAACTATAACTATAACTATAACTATAACTATAACTATAACTATAACTATAACTATAACTATAACTATAACTATAACTATAACTATAACTATAACTATAACTATAACTATAACTATAACTATAACTATAACTATAACTATAACTATAACTATAACTATAACTATAACTATAACTATAACTATAACTATAACTATAACTATAACTATAACTATAACTATAACTATAACTATAACTATAACTATAACTATAACTATAACTATAACTATAACTATAACTATAACTATAACTATAACTATAACTATAACTATAACTATAACTATAACTATAACTATAACTATAACTATAACTATAACTATAACTATAACTATAACTATAACTATAACTATAACTATAACTATAACTATAACTATAACTATAACTATAACTATAACTATAACTATAACTATAACTATAACTATAACTATAACTATAACTATAACTATAACTATAACTATAACTATAACTATAACTATAACTATAACTATAACTATAACTATAACTATAACTATAACTATAACTATAACTATAACTATAACTATAACTATAACTATAACTATAACTATAACTATAACTATAACTATAACTATAACTATAACTATAACTATAACTATAACTATAACTATAACTATAACTATAACTATAACTATAACTATAACTATAACTATAACTATAACTATAACTATAACTATAACTATAACTATAACTATAACTATAACTATAACTATAACTATAACTATAACTATAACTATAACTATAACTATAACTATAACTATAACTATAACTATAACTATAACTATAACTATAACTATAACTATAACTATAACTATAACTATAACTATAACTATAACTATAACTATAACTATAACTATAACTATAACTATAACTATAACTATAACTATAACTATAACTATAACTATAACTATAACTATAACTATAACTATAACTATAACTATAACTATAACTATAACTATAACTATAACTATAACTATAACTATAACTATAACTATAACTATAACTATAACTATAACTATAACTATAACTATAACTATAACTATAACTATAACTATAACTATAACTATAACTATAGCTATAACTATAACTATAACTATAACTATAACTATAACTATAACTATAACTATAACTATAACTATAGCTATAACTATAACTATAACTATAACTATAACTATAACTATAGCTATAACTATAACTATAACTATAACTATAACTATAACTATAACTATAACTATAACTATAACTATAACTATAACTATAACTATAACTATAACTATAACTATAACTATAACTATAACTATAACTATAACTATAACTATAACTATAACTATAACTATAACTATAACTATAACTATAACTATAACTATAACTATAACTATAACTATAACTATAACTATAACTATAACTATAACTATAACTATAACTATAACTATAACTATAACTATAACTATAACTATAACTATAACTATAACTATAACTATAACTATAACTATAACTATAACTATAACTATAACTATAACTATAACTATAACTATAACTATAACTATAACTATAACTATAACTATAACTATAACTATAACTATAACTATAACTATAACTATAACTATAACTATAACTATAACTATAACTATAACTATAACTATAACTATAACTATTACTATAACTATAACTATAACTATAACTATAACTATAACTATTACTATAACTATAACTATAACTATAACTATAACTATAACTATAACTATAACTATAACTATAACTATAACTATAACTATAACTATAACTATAACTATAACTATAACTATAACTATAACTATAACTATAACTATAACTATAACTATAACTATAACTATAACTATAACTATAACTATAACTATAACTATAACTATAACTATAACTATAACTATAACTATAACTATAACTATAACTATAACTATAACTATAACTATAGCTATAACTATAACTATAACTATAACTATAACTATAACTATAACTATAACTATAACTAACTATGTCGATGTCGCAGTTCATAGGATTTATCTGAGTCATTAATTTCTACATAGGCAATAGTGTGCTTCACCTTCTCTGCTTTTGTATTTTGTTATTTGGCGTATATCTCACCGCTCGGAATTTTCCGGTCACTCTTAGGTATGAAATATTACTCCTGAGGTAAAAGAGAAACATTTTGGATGCCATTTTAAAACATAAACTAAATTCGCATCGCGAGAACTCTTACCTGTTCTTTTTTCCAATCAAACGATTTCTTGTGAAACTCCATTCGCAATCCCAGCGCAATCCTTCAAATATGTACATATATATTTATATATAAATGTGTATGTATGTTTACATATCGCGAGCGGATAACTCACCTTTAACTATTAAATACAGCTCCCGAATTAAATTCCCTTAGAAGCTTTCTTGAGCAAAAAATTTAAAATTACTATGAAATGAAAGTTATGTACATATATAAATATTATTTCGAAGACACTTGGCCATTGTGTTCTTAAATTAAGAATTTCATTCTTAAAACAAGATTTTTTCAGATTTTTATCTTGTTTCAAGAATGCCATTCTTGATTTAAGATTGGAGAAACTTAAATTTGAAATATGTTTCCTTAATTTCAGTTATTCTTAAATCAAGTACGACCGAGCTTGATTTTAGCCCGCAACTTTTCTCTGAGTGGAGAGAATATGAAGAGAAAAATCCTAACAAAAGTTTATTTTTAGCAACAATTTTCTCCCCGTTGTTGATTTAAAGGCAAAAGTATTTGATCCAATAGTTTCCGTTGTAAACAAAACTAATGAGAACAATTTTTTTTAAATTTTGTTTTTACAATGATTCAAATAATTCATGGATTCCTTTCTAGGAAATGGAAGTATAAATAGGTTACTACAATTCAATATAATGTTGAATGTTCCACTATGTGAATATTGGATAGAATTTCAGGTTGATGTCATGGTTCGAATCCGGAGGAGAATATAAAATAAAGAAGAAAAAGCAGAATAAGAAATAAAGATAGCAACCAGTGAATGATAAGAAGGAGAGAAGAATAGGCGAACAAGCGGAGGCTACATATTTGCAGTTGGGACCCGGGTGGAGAGAAGATGAAGAGTAAAATGCAAACAAAAATTTATTTTTAGGTGAACATTTTTTCCAACAATCTCCGTTATTGACTTAAATCAACAATGCTCGCACCTTTGAAACAACAACGGAGCGTTGTTGGGCACATTTCAACTGCGGAAAGTAGTTGATTTAACAGCGAAAGTCTTTAGATTTACAACGTTTTTTTTTCAGAGTAGACACACAAAACAAATAACTAAGAAGAAACAAACAAGCTTGTCAAATAGCATATATGTACATATGTATGTATGTATACCCTGCTATAGAGTTGAAAAACCTATGTCTTCGAAAAAATTCGAATTCATCATTTGGGAATTCAACAGTCAAAACTATCATGTCTAGGCACATAACAAACAATTGCATAACTCATAATTGTTCTTTTGAATTCCTGGTAAATATTTAGTCTAATTAGCGTATCCGTTGTGTGGATAGCTGAATCAACAAGGTTGTGCGTTAACAGAACAAAAGAAAGCAAATAAATTGTTTCACGCACCTTAGGCACACGCACGCCGCGCGCTGGGGCCACTACATTGGCAATTTGACCCTTTTTAAGAGCCAGGCCACCGGGCCACCACTTTTTGAAAATATGCAATATTTGAACCTTTTTAAAAATCCGGGCCACTTTTAGTCCTTTTTTACTTTCAAAACTATAATGTAATAAATATTTCTTAGTTTTTTCTTAAATATAAAAAAGCCTCTTTATTACTTTTCACTTTTCATTGGCAACTCTCCGCTTCGAAGGGAAATCCCGAAAGAATTATTTTGGAGTACAAATTTTTAGAATTCAAGAAAATTGTTTGAATAAACCGAAATAGAAGAGTTTCGGCAGAGCGTGGGGAATATGAAAATCAATTTAAATGGGAACTTGTTGTGAATTTGTTGCAAACGCTGCCACATAGAAAACTTTCACTATTTAATACGAAGGTTACAAGCCGCTTGCAAAATTGATAAGTGTAATTCAATGATCTCAGCGCTCGATTTAACTAATGGAAATGGTTTAAATTCTTGGATACCGGAAGAAAACTTGGTTGTCAAATATCTGAGAACTAAATTTTAAACCCATTAAATTATAACTTGTTTATATTATATATACACTTGAATTAAATACATATATTTTAATTATCAGGTGGTATTCGGTCCGAGTCAAAGCACCGGTATTTGCCTTGAGCGTGCAATATCGAATGAATCTTTTCGTTCTTATATTTTCTTTCTCAAATGAAGTATGTATTTACACCGAGTTGCTATCTCGATTCTTATTGGCTAATTTACTTACAAAGAGTATTAAAGAACTATTCACTATAATCATTACATGGTATAACACTTATAGCAAAGCCTAGTTAACATTACATTGGGTTCACACTTACGTACATCATAACCAATTTATTTTTTAATTTTTTTTAAATTATTTTAAAATTTAATTATTTTAAAATTTTCGAAATTTTGAAAATGTAAAAACATTTTTTTGTCCATTTCATCTTGTTGATGGCCAACCCATCAACCTCGTTGATGAGCAACGATCAACCATCTCTATACCTATGCCAATGAAATTTAATTGTCACCCTCTCTGAACAAATAGATGATGCATCAATACATATGTACATATGTACATATGTACATCTATTGAGCAATAATAAATTGGTGGCTGCATCAAAACCCTCACCATTCATCTTGGTGTATTGGTAGTAGAGCTCTAGATACCCGGGTATCGAACAAATCGAATTGATCGTTTTTGTTTGAAGCCCGTTTGTTGTTCAAATGCCCGTACAAACATTCGAGCATTCGAGCTTACAAACAAAAAAAAATGTGTATCGAAAAAACAAAAATAAAAACAACTACATATGAAGAAGAAAAAAAATAATAAACAAAAGAAAAAAACAAACTTCAAAAAGCCCGAATTGTTCAAATGCCCGTACAAACATACGGGTAATAAACAAACAAACGACTGTTCGAGCATTTGAACAACATTTGTTCGGGCTACTCGAAAATGTTCAAAAAAAATCTGGAGCTCTAATTGGTAGGCTGACCATAAATATGAATCGAAAATGAGGGACAAAATTTCAAATACGAACAAGTACGAACATATGTATATTTATGAAATTTGAAATCGTAAAAAATATTTATTCATCAAATAATAGGCTTACAAACATATGTAATTCACATACTCTTCAGACTTTTTGTTTTAACAAAAATAAGCAAATTTGTAAGTTTAATTATAGGTATCTACAATAAAGCAAGCATAATGCTACGATAAAAAAGAATTTGGTAACTTAGTTTAATGTCCACAAATCAATTTTAATCCGATTAACCAATTTCTTTCAAATTAATTTGCCACACAGCAGCCACAAAAATTACATTCCAACAAACATATAGTCAATGAGGATGGTAGTTATTATCGATAACTACTTAAATTCTGATGAGAAAAAGGGCTGCTACCTCAACCTTTTTAATATAAAACAGATTTCAAACAAAAAGGGGAATATTCATAGTCAAAATAAAATATTCATTTTAACTAACTTAAAATCAGATTTTATCAAGACTATGAATATGCCTCAAAATAAATAAATGAGGGACAAATGAGGGACACTAGGAAAAAAACAGAACATTTTGAGGTTTTCCGAAAAAACAAAAATACGAGGGACGGACGTCTGAAAAACAGAACGGTCCCTCAAAAAACAGAACGGATGGTCAGCCTATGTATTGGGGCACAGCAGCTGCTAGACTCTGATGACTGATCAACGAAAATCCTACTGTCCCCCAAACATGTCAAAAAACAACAATAACAATATTGTTGTGTACACAAAAGCATCTATTGAATTATATTTTTTTAATACAGAAAGATATGCACATAGAGGCGCAGGTTCGAGTCCCAGAAAAGTCAAATTGAAACTAATTTAAATTGATTTTTTTTAATTCTTAAATTTATCTATAATTGAAATTTGATACGAAAATTCGGTGTATGTGAATAAAACTAAGAATATCAGCAGATGTGCACAAATGTAAAGTAACATTCCATTCTACAGCGCGCTGCTAATTTTTTCAACTTTTCTCTCAAATCTGTAATTCACCATCACTCAACTCTGGTAACGTTAACAGGATGCAATAAGCAAAAGCAGAAAAAATGCAAAGACACAACTAATTGCTGGAAGGAAAATGAAATCCCCCAAATCGCGTTGCTTTGCTTAACTATACAACATAGATGGCCATCCCATAGGCACGCGTGCCAATTTTTTCTCTTCTGCTTTCACACGTACACAAGATAACCTTCACTGCTAACGCACACATATAAACATTTTGTATGAACCAGTGATGCCGACACTACGGTTTTGTTGTGATCGTGCTCATTCGACGCGCTACTTTCAAGCAGGGCTGCACATTAACGTTATTTTTTATCAATAACCGAAAAACTATTTTGTTTTCAATTCAACTTTGAAAAATTTTAACGTTAAGTTCTGAACAAAAAAATACTGTTTTGATAATTATCAAAAAAAATTATGAAAAAATATTTCCTTTTTTTGATTATCAAAAAACAAATATTGAAAAAATTTTGTTTCGGTAGCCAACAAAAAAAATTATCAAAAAAAAATAACGTTAATAAAAATTCAAAGTAAAATGAAGCCGTAAGCCCGAAACAAATTTTTATTATTATTTTGTTTTTGATAATCAACGAAACAAAATAATTTTGATAATTTTTTTTGATAATCAACGAAACGAAATAATTTCAATAATTTTTATTTGATATTCAACAAAACAAAATTTTTTTGTTAATTTTTATTTGATATTCAACAAAACAAAATATTTTTGTTGATATCGTTGTGCAGCCTTGCTTTCAAGTAATCAGGTTGCTGCGAAAAATGCTTAACTTAAATTGGGAAACAGATTTCTTAGTAATTAGTAATGGGGAAAAGGGGGCAAAATGTTTGGTGTGTCATAGTGATATCGCCCGGGCGACCAAATTTTTTGTCGGACCCCATTATAGGACAATTTATGCCAGGGATTATGATGGCGTATTAAATATGGAGAGAGAAAGCTTGGTTTTGTGATCAAAAGGAGCGTTGAAAGCAGAACTTTCCAATACGATTTTACTAAGCCGTTTAGTGTTACGGTCGAAAAAATTTACTTATCGCACTATTTGCATTAGAAAAAGTCCCTTCTACTTAAAATTCCCTTTTCCACATAAATTGCAAATGTTGGCAGCATTGTTTTGACGAGACGCGTGAGCGACTTATTCTCCTCATTCTCTCATCGCTTCATAAACTTGAAATGTTTGAATGTGGTAGTTTTGGCCATCTATGCTATACAAGCAAACACCGCTCAGCTGAAAACTGAAGCGAATGAATCGTGTTATCGTTTTTTACTCGGCTGGCCGAGTTTGCTAATTTACTTTTCGTTAGCAAAAGCAAATGCAGCAAAAGTAGCTAAGCAATTTCAAACCCTGGTTCAAATTCTATTTATAGCACTTATAGCAGGGTTGCCGAACTTGGGAATTACCAAAATAGGTTATTTTTTCGCTGTTGATTTCTTGGTAACTTTCACATCTGTTTGGCAATTTTTATTTTCAAGAAGTTGTTTACTATTTTTGGTATACAAGAAAAATATGGAAGTGATTATAGGACAATGAGAATATTTTGGAGCGCTGACTGTTCATTGTGAATATGCACAGGCAAATAAAGAAGAGCATATCTCCGATTAAAAACTGAAATAGTTTTGCTTCGATACACATAGTACATATTAGTTGATATTTTTTCGGTTAGGCTTCATTTTTGAGCTCTCATGACCAATGTTTTTTTTTATAAGGACAAAATGTATGTGAAAAATTAATATTTTTGGTAGAAGTTTTAAATAGATCTATTTCGGAGATCACCACATCCCTTCATCAGACTTCTTTTTACTTTTATTCTTGCGTCCGCATAAAACATCCTTTAATGAAAAATTTCACTAAAAAATTAAAAATAAATAATAGGTTAAAAAAACTAAAAAAACACGCTTTAATCTTAACAAGAAAGGAAGCCTAAGTTCGAGTGGAATCGAACATTAGATACTCAGCTGTATGCTTTCATTGTTTGTTTGCATCTGATAGAATCACGGTGTATTTTATATAAAGGGAGTGCTGCATAAAGTGGGCGTAGCCACGCCCATTTTCTAAATTTTTATCAGTCATCCAACTAAGCTTATGAATATTATTCTTTGTGCAAAATTTCATTCCTTTATGACTTCTAGTTACAAATTCCCAAAGGGTGTTCCAGAAATATCTTTGTTAAAAAGTGGGCGTGGTCATAAAACGATTTCAATAAATTTTTTCGTGTCTATTAGCACAAGTAATAAAAGTGTATAAACCAAGTTTCGTCATAATATCTCAATTATTTGTCGAGTTATGGGCTAAGAAATCTCGTACATTCCTTTGTCCAAAAAGAGGCGGTGTCACGCCCATTTTCCCAAAATTTTTCTGTTTTATGTTTCCGGTCTATTGCGGAACTCATGCCACAAAATTTCAATGAATAATCTTTATATTAGACAAAGATATCGCTGAAAATGTTTCTATTAGGCCACTTTATAATACCCATATATAAAAGTGGGCGTGGTCGTGGTTTGTGGTTTTTGTTTTATGTCCATAGTTGGACTCATGCCACAAAATTTGAGTGATAGATCTTTATATTTTATTTATTTATTTATTATTATTATTTCAGTCAAAGGAAACAGAAAATTTCTTACTGACTAAGAAACAAAAGTACTTAAAAACTAGTGATGTTTGAGTATTAGCAAGTACTAAAATGATACCCTATTTAGAAGTAACTATATATTAAACTACGAAGAGCATTTGAGGTAAGGGAAAGATCCAAGTTAGGGATACTATTTAATTCAGAGAGAGCTCTAACCAAGGGAGCAAACTTGGTATAGTCGAATCTCTGGAAATCAATGTAAAATAGCGGAACATGGCGAAGATAACGCGAAGGAACGAAGATATTTATTGACTGAAGAAGTACTGGACAATCGACCGATCCTCTCAAAATATTGATAACAAAATTACAAGAGAGAGACGCAAGTCTAGATTTCAGAGGTTTGAGAGAGATTAACTGACATCGTGACTCATAAGGAGGAGTTGGATCCGAAAAATGTAATCTACGAAGCGCAAACTTGATAAATATTTTTTGGACTCGTTCAATGCGATTCATATGAATGGCATGGTACGGTCTCCAGATGAAGGCTGCATAGTCAATGCTAGATCGCACTAACGTAGTATATAATAATTTCGCGGTATAAGGGTCCGAAAAATCGGAACTATTACGGCGAACAAAAGAGAGCATTGAATATGATTTTGAGATTACGTAATTGATGTGCGTTGTAAAGGTCAATTTAGTATCAAAATAAACACCTAAATCTTTGACTTCGGTAACGCTGCTAAGTGGCGAACCAGATATTTGGTAACTAGTGGAAAGCGGATTACATTTTCTGGTAAAAGTAGTGTAAAACCACTTGCTGATATTTAAGAACAGGCGGTTTCTAGTACACCAAGAAAATAAATTATCTATGTCTTGCTGAAGAGCAAGACAATCTTGCAAAGTATGGACCCTAGTGTAGACCTTAAGGTCGTTGGCATATAAAAGAAAATTTGAAGTTTGGAAGCAAGTCCCTATGTCATTAATAAACAAAATGAAGAATAGAGGCCCCAAGATACTGCCCTGGGGAACCCCCGATGTCGCGACAAATGGATATGAAGAATGATTGTCGAATGCAACAACGCATTGCCGGTTTATTAAATAGGAGCGAATCCAATCTAAGAAAGAAGAATGAAAGCCAAATAGAGATAATTTAGATATCAGAATCTTGTGAGACACGCGGTCGAAAGCTTTGGAAAAGTCTGTATAAATTGCATCGACTTGTATTCCATTCTGAAAGGCTGCAAGGCAGTCCTCAGTAAAGATGGCAAGATTAGACACCGTAGAACGTCCTGCCACAAAGCCATGTTGATTATTGCATATTAAGTTATTGACTAAGAAAGCTAACTTTTCATAGACAATAGATTCTAAAACTTTAGACACTGTGGACAATTTAGAAATAGGCCGGTAGTTCGTAATGTCATTTTTATTACCATTCTTGAAGATAGGAGTAATGAAAGCTTTTTTCCAGTCGTTAATAAATATACCACTGGACAAAGATTTATTAAAAATTAAGGTTAGTGGCTGGATCAGTGCAGGGCACTTTTTAAATATTATGGCTGAAAAGCCATCGGAATCCGTTACAGTAGAGGACTTTAAAGACTGAAGAGCCTTATCGACATCAGATTCGGATAAGGTAAGCTCGCCAAGAGAAAAAGAACTCTCTGGTAGAGAACTGGCAAAAGAGCTATTGCCGGTGTCTGATATGAAATTTGAACTAAAATAATCTGCAAAGAGATTCACGGCATCTTGAGGTGTGCTGACATGCGTATCATCATAAAACAATGACGATGGTATACTAGACGTCGACCTTTTTGCATTAACGAATTTCCAAAATGCTTTAGGATTATTTTTAATCGTTAATTCTTGCCTACGTAAGTATTTTTTATATAGAGACTTATCGAGTTTATTGAATCTTTTAGAACAGTTACGGTATAAGTCGTAATAAATTGGCGAACGTGATGTTTTGTATTTTTTATAAAGTTTATTTTTGCGATCCTTTAAGCGCTTTAAGTCTTTAGTGTACCAAGGCAGTACGTAGACTTTTTTGTTATTCATCGGAATAATCTCCAAACAAGACTTGCAGACATATGATTTAAAGACACTGGATGCGTTGGTTGCATCTAAACTAGCCAGGGTATCTGCCCAGTCGAATTCCATTAATCGGGAGTTCAAAAGATCAAAATTACAAGAGTTGTAATTAAACGATTGTCTCAAGCTATCGACTGAATACGAGAAAAACGTATATGAATATAACGTTAGTACCAGTGGAATGTGGTGGGCATTTGGAGGGGAAATAGGTGTGATACACTCATCTATCTTAAAATTTAAATTGCTACTTAAGAAAATTAAGTCTAAGAGACGATTATGATTATTAAAATAATTATTGATTTGAGATAGACCAATACTTAACATATTATCAATTGGATAGAGATCTGATTCGTGCGCTGCATTTACCGGTGTTAAAATCCTTGAGTTGGTTAATTTGCGCCACACAACAGTACTGAGGTTGAAATCTCCAAGTACACACAGGTTATGCTCACCAATTTTAGAACTCAAGGATACTACATTGTCAGTATGTGCTTTATATATTGCATTAGAGCTACTCGGCGGAATGTAAGACGCACAAAGATAAGTTCGTTCCTCTGCGCATCTAATATTAACACAAATTTGGTCAATCATAGAGTCAGAGTTGTCTAGTTTTACCAAGGACGAGGTGTATTTGCGTTGGACGGCGATTAAGACTCCACCTCCTCTACTGCAACCAGTTTTGGTCCCATCGCGATCCTTACGAAACACATTATAATGGTTTGGGTTGAAATACTCAGAGTCATGAAAATTGGGAGTCAACCAACTTTCAATGATTACGAAGATATTTGACAGAGATATCGCTTAAAATGATTTTATTAGGTCACTTTATAATACACATATATAAAAGTGGGCGTGGCTGTCAACCGATTTTGAAAATTTTCCGTCCAAACATTTGCCTAAGTAAGTAAATCACGCGTACCAAATTTCATCGATAGATCTTCAACGGTTTCTGGGTTATGACTCATAAAACTTTCAATGTTTGACCCTTAATAAGTGGGCGTGGCACCGCCCATTTTCCAAAATTTCACCATATTTCTTCATAAGGGCCTGAGCTCAATACGTGGGTAAAATTTGATCGCTCCAGCTATATTAGGGACTGAGATACCAAATTTCCGATTTTTTCTATATAGGAAAAGTGGGAGTGGTCATGGTCCGATTTCGCCCATTTTCAATACCAACCGTGCCAGTGTCGATACCAACTTGCATTTCAAATTTCATCAAAATATCTCAATTTTTGCGCGAGTTAGAGTGTTTACAGACGGACGGACGGACGGACGGACAGACGGACAGACGGACGGACGGACATGGCTCAATCGATTTCTCTTTTCACCCTGATCATTTTGATATATGAATCCGAATATTTGGCCGATGCATGCTAGAGTTAGGCCATTTCGTTTTTTTCAAGAAGAAGGAGATGTTCAGAAGGTAACATAACTACCACCTCCGAGTCCATTAAGAACGACTTAAAAATTCATCTTCAAAATGCTTCTGGTATCAGAACTAAAAGCAAAGCTCTATTTAACGCGAGTGTTCATTTGGATTACGACATCTTTGTTTTAGTTGAGACGTGGCTGAATGCTGACTTCAGTGACTGCACTCAAAAAAAAAATTTCTCTCGATCAAAGACATAATTTTCCTTATTTTGAACACGCGTCCCAATACAAAATTTTCTTTGTTTTGTGTAAATTTTCCAAAAAAAATGTGGAAAAAACATAAAAAAACATTCAAACAAATTCGTTGCCATGGGGATTTGTATGGGAATTTAATTTCTCAAAATTAAAGAAATCAAGTCTTCAAAACAAGGAAAGTTGGGAATGGAATGGCGCTTAAAGAATTTTTCATTATTTTAATGTATGAATTTTTTCAAAACAAGTATATGAAACCATGGTAACGCATGTAATAACAATATTTTATAAACCTTTTAACATGTTTTAAGGAAAATTTACTCAAAACAAAGAAAGTAGTGTTCAAAATAGGTAAACAATTTC